>CM053032.1:142564889-143164889 GCA_028564925.1 Lithobates sylvaticus
TGGAAAACTGGCAGCGGGTCATCAGACTGGAAAACTGGCACCAGGACATCAGACTGGAAGGCTGGGACGTCAGGCTGGAAGGCTGGAACATCAGGCTGGAAGGCCGGCACCAGGACATCAGACTGGAAGGCTGGGACGTCAAGCTGGAGGGCTGGCACCAGGACATCAGACTGGGAAGCTGAGACATCAGGCTGGAAGGCCGGCACCAGGACATCAGACTGGAAGGCTGGGACATCAGGCTGGAAGGCTAGGACATCAGGCTGGAAGGCTAGGACATCAGGCTGGAGGGCTGGCACCAGGACATCAGGCTGGAAGGCTAGTACTGGCTCTTCAGGCTGGATTGCTGGCACCTCCGGCTGGAACTCTGGCGCTTCAGGTTGGGACAGATTAGTGGGTGTGGAGGCAGATTGGGTTACTGGCAGGATCGTTTTGGTCGGGAAGAACTTTCGTTTTTTCTTTGACTTGGTCGCTGAAGCTTTGTAGGTTGGGGGTGCAGCAGACAGGAAAGGAGTGTTGGGATATGGCAGAGAAGAGGTAACAGTAGCTGGGGGAAGTTCTTGTGGATTAGTAGGCAGCTGAGAAGAGGCAGGGGGGTTGTATGCAGGATAGGTACAGGGAGAAGAGACCGGATATGAATATTTGGTTGGGAGCAATGTATACTGGGTGGCAACTGAGTTTGGCATGAGTGATGGGGAAACATACATTTGGGTAGGCTGGTGTCTGATGGCAGAAGTGGTTGGTTTGGCTGGGGCTAATTTTACCATGTCAGACCATGCTGAAAGTATGGGTTGTACAAACTGTGGATTTAAGTTTCCCTGTCTAACAAAAGACTGAGCAGACACAATGCACTCAGCAATCACCTGTGGGGAACAGCCAGCGTAGTGCTCACAGAAATCGGCAGGATCATCTTCAAAAAGCCATACTAGGGATACAACCTGATTCATATTAAAAGGGGGAGTGTAATCATCATGGCCTTCAGGAATACAGGGCAGGGCCAGCTCTGTACAAATCTTGATCAGAGGCTGTACGTCCTCAAAAAGAAAACTGCCCTGATCAACGAAAACATGGGCCATACGGATGGATGCACTCCAGTAGTTGCTCCCTAGTATAGTCACCCAAAGTCTGATAACAAAAATCTCTTTCTTCCATTGCCAGGAGCGAAAGATACAATATATCTTCCGGATGCATCTTTCTTGGCAATAGCAAGTGTCCAGACCCAATTCCCAAATGCAGCCGATCTGTTTGTATGGCTTCAGTATTCTGTCATGAAAGGAGCCTGAACACAGGCATCCAACACAAGTGAACAGATCAATGGGCTGCACTAAAGGAATCAGGCTCCAAAGGTAGTGATAAGATAAATATTTATTAATAATAAAGACACACGTGAACACAGCAAACACAAACAAGCAAGAACACAAATAACACAGCAAACCCCCAAGCCCTAATCTAACTAACTAACTAACAATACACTCAAGGCAATGGAACATATATATATACACACACACACACACACACACACATGTATATACAAGGCAGGGAGGAGAGACAAGGGGGGAAACAGGAAGCAAGGGAACATCAAGGCAGGAATCAGGGGACGGGTCTCAGGAACCAGGTAAAGGGGGACAGCATCCAGGACAGGGCAGGAAGGGAATAAAGGGTCAGGTGGCAGGTACAGGTTACAGGTCCAGGATCAGGTTACAGCACAGGCAAGACAAGGCTACAGAACGGAATACTGAAGCACTGAGCTTCAGTGAGGGACAGGCTTATATAGTCTCAGCAGTTCAACAGGTGCCGCCTGATTACTGGCATGTCCATCTGCTGGGAGACCCCCGCTGGTGGCCACCAGAACTGCACCCTTTGATGCCGAAGGAAGTAGTGACACCACCAGGCGATCCAGGTAACAACACCATTCCTGACAATGTCCATCGGCTGGGAGACCCCTGCTGGTGGCCACCAGAACTGCACCATTTGATGCCGAAGGAAACAGTGACACCAGCAGGCGATCCAGGTAATAGCACCGTTCCTGACACTGGGTGGCTAAACCAAAATGTAAAATGTCACATTATGGACAAAAAAATGACATTTAAAAAGTACAAAGCAGAGGGGTCAGTATCAGCATTCCAACACTACAAGGAATGCAATTCTAAAAAAGACTATGAGAGACGCATAGCGGAGGAAAGTAAAAATAATCCCAAGAAGTTTTTTAAATATATTAACAGTAAAAAGGAGAGGTCAGAACACATAGGCCCCATAAAGGACGAGGAAAGGAAGATAGTTACAGATGACAAGGAGAAGGCAGCTGTACTAAATGCTTTCTTCTCCTCAGTCTTCACACAAGAAAAGGATGGGTATAACAACCACAATGGTATTGTTAGCAACACGCCACAGGATTTACCCTTGTGGCTAACAGAGGCCGGAGTCCGGAAAGTATTAGAGAAGATTAACATAAATCACCAGGACCAGATGGCTTACACCTGAGAGTCCTTACAGAACTCAGTCAAGTTATAGCCAGACCGCTATTCCTAATCTTCATGGACAGTTTACTGACAGGATTGGTACCAGCTGATTGGTAAAAAGCCCACGTGGTACCAATATTCAAAAAAGGGCAGAGATATATTCCTGGGAAATATAGGCCTGTCAGTCTAACGTTGGTAGTTTGTAAACTAAGGGACCATAGCCAAGAATTTGCTGATGAAAACAGTATAATTAGCAGAAATCAACACAGGTTTACGAAAGGTCCCTCTTGCCAAACCAATCTTTTAACATTCTACGAAGAAGTGAGCTGGATGTGATGTATCTGGATTTTGCAAAAGCATTTAAAAACGTAATCGCTTAATCTACAAGCTGAGGTCTGTAGGCATGGACCATAAGGTTGCTATGGGGGCATGTCCAAAGGGTTGTGATTAGGGTTGAGCGAACCTGAACTGTAAAGTTCGGGTTCGTACCGGACTTTTGGGTCTTTGGGTCCCGGACCCGAACCCTAACAATTTACTGTATGTTCGGGTTAGAGTTCGGTGTTTGGCAATGTAATAATGGTGCTTTTTAAAAAGTTATTGTCATAAAAAGTGTTTGGGGACCTGGGTCCTGCCCCAGGGGAAATGTATCAATGCAAAAAAAGTTTTAAAAACGTCAGTTTTTTCGGAAGCAGTGATTTTAATAATGCTTAAATTGAAACAATAAAAGTGTAATATTCCTTTAAATTTCGAACCTGGGTGGTGTGTATAGTATTCCTGTAAAGGGGCACATGTTTCCTGTGCTTAGAACTGTCCCTGCACAAAGTGTAATTTCCGGGGACTTGACGTGGACTTCCCTATGGCTTTCCCTGGGATGTCAGAGGGGGGCGGGTGTCACCGGGTGGCCCTGCCCTCCGTTATATAAGAACTGTCAGAAGAAGAGAAGCATCACACAGCGGGAGCCTCCCATTGATGCGGAGCGACCCGAGAACGAAGCGGGGAAGAAGAGACGCCATGTAGGAAGATGCCGGACGAGAACACCGGAGAAAGAAGCAGAGGATCGAAGGAAGACGTAGATGGAGGAAGAAGAAGATAGAGGAAGAAACCAAAGGATGAAGGAAAGAAGAAGGAAGAAGGAAGAAGATGGAAAGAAGAAGACTTAAATAAAGGAATTGTCAAAAACTGTCTCTTGTCATTTTTAACACTTTTGTCAGTTTTTTTGGTGAAATGGTAGGGGTACTTTTGTACCCCCTTACCATTTCACATGGGGGGGATCTGGGGGTCCCCTTGTTAAAGGGGGTTTCCAGATTCCGATAAGCCCCCGCCCGCAGACCCCCACAACCACTGGCCAGGGTTGTGGGGATGAGGCCCTTGTCCTCATCAACATGAGGACATGGTGCTTTGGGGGGACCCCAAAGCACCCTCCCAATGTTGAGGGCATGTGGCCTGGTATGGTTCAGGAAGGGGGCGCTCTCTAGTCCCCCCTATTTTCTTGCGGCCTGTCAGGTTGCATGCTCAGATAAAGGGTCTGGTATGGATTTTTGGGGGGAACTCCACTGCATTTTTTTTTTAAATTTGGTGTGGACTTCCCCTTAAAATCCATACCAGCCCTGAAAAGTCTGGTATGGATATTTGGGGGGAACCCCACGTCATTTTATTTTTAAATTTGACTCGGGGTTCCCCTTAATATCCATACCAGACCTGAAGGGCCTGGTAATTGAATTTAGGGGGAACCTCATGCTTTTTTTTTTTTATCAATGGCTTTCAATGACTGTTCTCTGTATTACGGGGAGCCGACAATTCATTATAGCCGCGAGTGCTTTTAAATTACTTTTTTTCTTTCGGAAATGACACTTTGTGCAGGGACAGTTCTAAGCGCGTGAAACATGCGCCCCTTTACAGGCATACTATGCACACCCCCCAGGTACGAAATTTAAAGGAATATTACACTTTTATTGTTTACAACATTTTGCTGCCATTTGCAGCCCTCTAGCCCTTTCCATTACTTTTTTAGAGCCATTTTAGTCCTCACAAGTTTGGGTCCCCATTGACTTCAATGGGGTTCAGGTTTAGGGTCAAGTTTGGGTCAAGTTCGGTCCTGAACTCAAACTTTTTTGCAAAGTTCAGCTGAACCCGTCGAACCTGAACATCCAGGTGTCTGCTCAACTCTACTAATGACACAAAAATATGTAGGGCAATAACAACACAGCAGGATATAGAAACTTTACAAGGGGACCAGAATAAATGAATGGGGTGAGCTACTGAATGGAAAATTAAGTTTATCATTGAAAAATGTAAGGTAATGCACTTGGGGGAATATAAACTCTAGTTACTCATTAAGGGGAGAACCTCTAGGGGCTTCCAGGATGGAGAAGGATCTAGGGGTCCTAGCAGGGGCGTAACTAGAAATCACAGGGCCCCATAGCAAAATGTTGTATGGGGCCCCCCCCTGTAAACAGTCCCCCCCCCCCCCCACAAAAAAAAAAATGAACTGTGCAAAGCAGATGACAGTCTGTCTCCCACTCCCTTCCTACCTCTTGTCTAGACTTCAGAGCCTCCTCATGTGCCGAAAACAATGTCCCTTCACAGGCGCGCTCGAGCGTTCTGCCCCGCCCACTCTGCTCTGTACTCCTGCCTCCTGCTGTATGCAGCTGCGTGTGTCGGGACACGGCCGGACTCGAGGGGCCGGGAGGCTTAACAGTAAACTTACATTCCTCATCCTCACCTGGACAATTTTTTTGTCGGTGGGCGGAGTATTATCAAAATTAGGGGGTGGACATTTGTTTGTAGGTGTGGCCTAGTGGGGAAAGAAAAATGCGGCGCGCAAAGCGCGCCACGGCAAGGTATGGGCTTGGTTTAATCGTACTATTGGTGTGGATTAAAGGGGCATGACTCAAAGGGGTGTGGTTAGAGTCTGAGATGAATGAGGGATGGAGGGAGAAACAAAGAAAGAAAGAGAGAGGAAGGAAAAAAGAGGAATGAAGGGACAGCAGGCCCATATCCTACACCACAATAGAAATATGTGTATTCCAGAATGTTTAGCAATCAGCAGATAAAGATATTCCAAACACCTGATGTTAGCGCTTCAATCATCCCGGCACCATGGTTGTTATGGTGTCAGGGTGATTGAAGCGCATTATTTCTACTATTACATTGTAATATAAAATGAAATACTTCAACTCACCATAATGCAGAATCAGAATCAGTGGGAGCCCTGAGTGTGTCACTTGCCACGTCGCCTGCCACCAAATGCCATCAGGTGTCCCCAGCGGAGTGCTTCCTTACATCTCAGGTGTCACTGTCCCCAGCCAGCGGAGTGCCTCCTTACATCTCAGGTGTCACTGTCCCCTGCCAGCGGAGTGCTGCTTCCTTACTTCTCAGGTGTCACTTCCCCTGCCAGCGGAGTGCTTCCTTACTTCTCAGGTGTCACTTCCCCAGCCAGCGGAGTGCCTCCTTACTTCTCAGGTGTCACTTCCCCAGCCAGTGGAGTGCTTCCTTACTTCTCAGGTGTCACTGTCCCCAGCCAGCGAAGTGCCTCCTTACATCTCAGCTGTCACTGTCCCCAGCCAGCGGAGTGCCTCCTTACTTCTCAGGTGTCACTTCCCCAGCCAGCGGAGTGCTTCCTTACTTCCCAGGTGTCACTGTCCCCAGCCAGCGGAGTGCTTCCTTACATCTCAGGTGTCACTGTCCCCAGCCAGCGGAGTGCCTCCTTACATCTCAGGTGTCACTGTCCCCAGCCAGCGAAGTGCCTCCTTACATCTCAGCTGTCACTGTCCCCAGCCAGCGGAGTGCCTCCTTACATCTCAGGTGTCACTGTCCCCAGCCAGCGGAGTGCCTCCTTACATCTCAGCTGTCACTGTCCCCAGCCAGCGGAGTGCTTCCTTACTTCCCAGGTGTCACTTCCCCTGCCAGCGGAGTGCTTCCTTACTTCCCAGGTGTCACTTCCCCTGCCAGCGGAGTGCTTCCTTACATCTCAGGTGTCACTGTCCCCAGCCAGCGGAGTGCCTCCTTAAATCTCAGGTGTCACTGTCCCCAGCCAGCGGAGTGCCTCCTTACATCTCAGCTGTCACTGTCCCCAGCCAGCGGAGTGCTTCCTTACTTCCCAGGTGTCACTTCCCCTGCCAGCGGAGTGCTTCCTTACATCTCAGGTGTCACTGTCCCCAGCCAGCGGAGTGCTTCCTTACTTCCCAGGTGTCACTGTCCCCAGCCAGCGAAGTGCCTCCTTACATCTCAGGTGTCACTGTCCCCAGCCAGCGGAGTGCTTCCTTACTTCCCAGGTGTCACTTCCCCTGCCAGCGGAGTGCTTCCTTACATCTCGGGTGTCACTGTCCCAGCCAGCGGAGTGCCTCCTTACATCTCAGCTGTCACTGTCCCCAGCCAGCGGAGTGCCTCCTTACATCTCAGGTGTCACTGTCCCAGGGCCATCTTAATAGCATCATTGGCCCCTGGGCAAAGTAATACTATGGGGCCCCTACAAGCTTGCCCCCATTTATGCACCTACTCTCAAGAATGAAAGTACAGTGTTTCTACTTTACAGCGTGTCACTTGCTACTGTCCCCTGGCACCAGATTCAGCGTGTCACTTGCCACCCATCCCCTGCCACCAAATTCAGCGTGTCACTTGCCACCGTCACCTGTCACCAGATTCAGTGTGTCACTTGCCACATATCCCCTGCCACCAGATTCAGCGTGTCAGTTGCCACCCGTCCCCTGCCACCAGGTTCAGTGTGTCACTTGCCACCCGTCCCCTGCCACCAGATTCAGCGTGTCACTTGCCACCCATCCCCTGCCACCAGGTTCAGCGTGTCACTTGCCACCGTCCCATCACCAGGTTCAGCGTGTCACTTGCCACCTGTCCCCTGCCACCAGATTCAGCATGTCACTTGCCACCGTCCTGTCACCTGATTCAGCGTGTCACTTGACACCCGTCCCCTGCCACCAGATTCAGCGTGTCACTTGCCATCGTCACCTGTCACCAAATTCAGCGTGTCTATTGCCACACGTCCCCTGGCACCAGATTCAGCGTGTCACTTGCCACCCGTCCCCTGCCACCAGATTTAGCGTGTCACTTGCCACCGTCCCGTCACCTGATTCAGCGTGTCACTTGCCACCGTCCCGTCACCAGATTCAGTGTGTGACTTGCCACCCATCCCATCACCAGATTCAGCGTGCCACTTGCCACCCATCCCGTCACCAGATTTAGTATGTCACTTGCCACCGGTTCCTCTCCAGAGACACCGCTGATCTCCCCACTGCTGACAGGTGGAGGGGGATGGGCAAGAAATAGAGCCCTCTTCTGACAGCGGCGGCTCAAGGGGGAGGGGCAGCACAGTTTCTTCTCTTGCCTGACCTGCTCGCCATTGGGAAACTTGAGCTTCTGCCGCACCGTCGGCCTTAGCTCGCTCAGTCACTTAGGGAGGCTCAGGAGAGGTGGTGACAGCCCAGCTTGCAGGCAGAAACCAAAGATGCTGCCGCGCGCTAGACTGCCTGTGCCCACTCAGCCTGATTCCCTTGTCCCACTGCTAGTACTCTTTGTTTGGCTCTGATGGGGCCGGGGCCCATGCAAGACTATTTTGCGCCCTAGGCAAGACCAGCTACTTGCGCCCCCCCCCCCCCAAAAAAAAAACGTATGTACCTCTAAAATATGATTTCTATACGGTATAGAAAGGGCGTAAAATAGTCTAGTACAGGCCATGTCTATACCCCCCTGTGATGTTTGTTGCCCCCTCATTGACCTGCCATACACAGCGAGCATAGTTGTCAACATTTACATTTTTTTTTTAGAGGACTGGGTGACAGCAGGGGGACTGGGTGACAGCAGGGGGACTGGGTGACAGCAGGGGGACTGGGTGACAGCAGGGGACTGGGTGACAGCAGGGGACTGGGTGACAGCAGAGGCCTGGGTGACAGCAGGGGATTGGGCGACAGCAGAGGGATTGGACGACAGCAGAGGGACTGGGCGACAGGAGGGGACTGGGCGACAGGAGGGGGACTGGGCGACAGGAGGGGGACTGGGCGACAGGAGGGGGACTGGGCGACAGCAGAGGGATTGGGCGACAGCAGAGGGATTGGGCGAGAGGAGGGGGACTGGGCGAGAGGAGGGGGACTGGGCGAGAGGAGGGGGAATGGGTGACAGCAGAGGGACTGGGCGACAGGAGGGGGACTGGGCGAAAGGAGGGGGACTGGGCGACAGGAGGGGGACTGGGCGACAGCAGAGGGATTGGGCGACAGCAGAGGGAGTGGGCGAGAGGAGGGGGACTGGGCGAGAGGAGGGGGACTGGGCGAGAGGAGGGGGAATGGGTGACAGCAGAGGGACTGGGCGACAGGAGGGGGACTGGGTGACAGCAGGGGACTGGGCGACAGCAGGGGACTGGGCGACAACAGGGGGCCTGGGCGATAACAGGGGGACTGGGCGACAGCAGACGGACTGGGCGACATCAGGGGACTGGGCGACAGCAGGGGGACTGGGTGACAGCAGAGGGATTGGGCGACAGCAGGGGGACTGGGTGACAGCAGAGGGACTGGGCGACAGGAGGGGGACTGGGTGACAGGAGGGGGACTGGGTGACAGGAGGGGGACTGGGTGACAGGAGGGTACAGGGCGACAACAGGGGACAGAGCGACAGCAGGGGGACTGGGGGACAGCAGGGGGACTGGGTGACAGCAGGGGGACTGGGTGACAGCAGGGGGACTGGGTGACAGCAGGGGACTGGGTGACAGCAGGGGACTGGGTGACAGCAGAGGCCTGGGTGACAGCAGGGGATTGGGCGACAGCAGAGGGATTGGACGACAGAAGAGGGACTGGGCGACAGGAGGGGGAATGGGCGACAGGAGGGGGACTGGGCGACAGCAGGGGATTGGGCGACAGCAGAGGGATTGGGCGAGAGGAGGGGGACTGGGCGAGAGGAGGGGGACTGGGCGAGAGGAGGGGGAATGGGTGACAGCAGAGGGACTGGGCGACAGGAGGGGGACTGGGTGACAGCAGGGGACTGGGCGACAGCAGGGGACTGGGCGACAACAGGGGGACTGGGCGATAACAGGGGGACTGGGCGACAGCAGACGGACTGGGCGACAGCAGGGGACTGGGCGACAGCAGGGGGACTGGGTGACAGCAGAGGGATTGGGCGACAGCAGGGGGACTGGGTGACAGCAGAGGGACTGGGCGACAGGAGGGGGACTGGGTGACAGCAGAGGGACTGGGCGACAGGAGGGGGACTGGGTGACAGGAGGGGGACTGGGTGACAGGAGGGGTACTGGGTGACAGGAGGGTACAGGGTGACAACAGGGGACAGAGCGACAGCAGGGGGACTGGGGGACAGCAGGGGGACTGGGCGACAGCAGAGGGACTGGGCAACAGCAGAGGGACTGGGCGACAGCAGAGGGACTGAGCGACAGCGGGGGACTGGGCGACAGGAGGGGGACTGGGCGACAGGAGGGGGACTGGGCGACAGGAGGGGGACTGGGCGACAGGAGGGGGACTGGGCGACAGGAGGGGGACTGGGTGACAGGAGGGGACTGGGGGACAGCAGGGGGACTGGGGGACAGCAGGGGGGCTGGGGGACAGCAGGGGGACTGGGCGACAGGAGGGGGACTGGGTGACAGGAGGGGGACTGGGTGACAGGAGGGGACTTGGCGACAGCAGGGGGACAGGGCGACAGCAGGGGGACTGGGCGACAGCAGGCAGAGGACTGGGAGAAATTGGTTTGAAAACTTACAGTGCGGACAGTGCTACAGGAAAAAACAGATACCATCTTGATCTTTGTCAGCTAACAGAACTTTTTTACTTATATGTAAAAGTCTAAAGATAGAAGTAATAAAGTTGACAAAGCTCAAAATGGTATCTGTTTGGCCTGAGTGTAAGAAATCAAGTAGAGCAGTCCAGTGGCTGCATAAAAAAAGAAAACAGCATTTTTAGAGCCTTTTTTTTTTACCTCCATGTTGCTCTGCCCAGAAGGATTGTGCGAGACCGCCCGGCCCGACCGGGACTGGGCGACAGGAGGGGGACTGGGTGACAGCAGGGGACTGGGCGACAGCAGGGGACTGGGCGACAACAGGGGGACTGGGCGATAACAGGGGGACTGGGCGACAGCAGACGGACTGGGCGACAGCAGGGGACTGGGCAACAGCAGGGGGACTGGGTGACAGCAGAGGGATTGGGCGACAGCAGGGGACTGGGTGACAGCAGAGGGACTGGGCGACAGGAGGGGGACTGGGTGACAGCAGAGGGACTGGGCGACAGGAGGGGGACTGGGTGACAGGAGGGGGACTGGGTGACAGGAGGGGGACTGGGTGACAGGAGGGTACAGGGCGACAACAGGGGACAGAGCAACAGCAGGGGGACTGGGGGACAGCAGGGGGACTGGGCGACAGCAGAGGGACTGGGCGACAGCAGAGGGACTGAGCGACAGCGGAGGACTGGGCGACAGGAGGGGACTGGGCGACAGGAGGGGGACTGGGTGACAGGAGGGGACTGGGGGACAGCAGGGGGACTGGGGGACAGCAGGGGGGCTGGGGGACAGCAGGGGGACTGGGCGACAGGAGGGGGACTGGGTGACAGGAGGGGGACTGGGTGACAGGAGGGGACTTGGCGACAGCAGGGGGACAGGGCGACAGCAGGGGGACTGGGCGACAGCAGGGGGACTGGGCGACAGCAGGCAGAGGACTGGGAGAAATTGGTTTGAAAACTTACAGTGTGGACAGTGCTACAGGAAAAAACAGATACCATCTTGATCTTTGTCAGCTAACAGAACTTTTTTACTTATATGTAAAAGTCTAAAGATAGAAGTAATAAAGTTGACAAAGCTCAATATGGTATCTGTTTGGCCTGAGTGTAAGAAATCAAGTAGAGCAGTTTCTCTTAGTCCAGTGGCTGCATAAAAAAAGAAAACAGCATTTTTAGAGCCTTTTTTTTTTACCTCCATGTTGCTCTGCCCAGAAGGATTGTGCGAGACCGCCCGGCCGCTCTGCCCTTCAGTGACAGGCGGGGTCACCCCTTGCCTGGCCACACCCCCTCACGAGTCCCGACCATTGCCAATGAAGGAGGCGGGCCAGCTCCTCGTCATCACTCAGAGCTCTGAGCCGCCGAACAGCTCTGCAGCTGGGGGGGCTGGGGGAGGGATCTGTCAGTGTACTGCATGCGATAGTTCCCTCCCCGCGCCCCTGCACGATCCCCGGCAGCAGACATTCCCTCTCCACCTCCGGTACACACTCCTGCAGATAGCAGCGCGCCGGCCCTGGAAGGGGCCTGGGGGCCCTGGGCTGGGGACCCCCAGGCAACTGGGGCCCCTGGGCAACTGCCCAGCGTGCCCATGCGAAAAGACGGCCCTGGATGACAGACAGACCGGGGCGGGGTATGGGCGGAGCCACAGCTCTATTGTAGCCACTCGGCAGGCTCCCCTCTCGTCTTTTAACTCTGGTCTTCTGGAAAATGGCGGCCGGCGGAGACAATATCTCCACCGGCCGCGGACCTCTAGCGGCGGTAGCGGCGGGCAGCGAAAAAGAGAAATTTGAATGGCAACTAGGACAGGACCACACCTGGCTGCGGGCCCTACTAAGCTGCGGGCCCCATAGCGAACACGTGTGTCGCTATGGCGGTAGTTCCGCCACTGGGTCCTAGTAGAAAACAGACTGAGCAATAGCATGCAGTGTCAAGCTGCGACTACCAAAGCCAGCAGAATATTAGCATGCATTAAAAAGGGAATTTACTCCAAAGATAAAGAGATTATTCTGCCACTTTATAAAACTCTGGTTTGGCCACATCTGGAGTATTCCATCCAGTTCTGGTCAGCAATCCTCAGAAAGAAAGTGTTGGAGCTGGAGAGAGTTCAGAGAAGGACAACTAAATTAATTTGGGGACTGGATATACAAATATCTCAATGGTGATCCCAGCAAAAGTATGAAACTTATCAGTCTCAGGAAGTGTAAGAGGACACGGGGCCACATGATGAAACTAGAAGAGAGCGGTTTAACCTTAAGTTTCGTAGGGGTTTTTTTACTGTCAGGGCGGTAAGGATGTGGAACTCTCTTCCACAATCGGTGGTGTTGGCAGGCAGTGTGGATAGTTTTTTAAAGACTCTTTGATGTGCATCTCAGCGAAAACAATATACGGGAATATGGGAATTTTTTTTCTACACACACACCTACACAGGTTGAACTGGATGGACTGTTGTATTTATTCAACCTTACCTACTATGTAACTATATAACTATTTAACTATGTAAAAATAAAGTCTTAAAGCAGTGTTTCACAGGAAATTTTTTTTTTAAAAGTCAGCAGCTAAAAAAAAGTAGCTGCTGACTTTTAATAAGTACACTTACCCTCCCAGGGCGCCTGCGATGTCGGTCGTGGAGTCCGAGATGTCCCTCGGCGATCCGGTTCCAGCGCCGCCATCCTCAGTAAGGTAAACGAGCAGCGAGCGCTGCCCGTTTCCTACTGCGTGTGCGCGAGTCGGCGCGTGGCCTACTGCGCATGCGCGAGTCGAATTTGTGAATGGGGAACGCAATGTGTTGTGGGACATAGTTCCCATAACACACCGCGCCCCATTCACTAGAGGGCGGCGCTCGGAGCAGAAGACAGAAGATCACCGCGGAGCAAGAAGAGGCAGATTAGGACGATTTTTTTTTCATTTTAACCACTTCAATACAGGGCTTTTAAACACCCTTCCTTACCAGAGCACTTTTTGCGATTCGGCACTGCGCCGCTTTAACTAACAATTGCGCGGTCGTGCGACGTTACACCCAAACAAAATTGACGTCCTTTTTTTCCCACAAATAGAGCTTTCTTTTGGTGGTATTTGATCACCTCTGCGGTTTTTATTTTTTGCGCTATAAACAAAATAAGAGCGACAATTTTGAAAAAAAACACAATATTTTTTACTTTTTGCTATAATAAATATCCAATTTTTTTTAAAAAAAATATATTTTTTTCCTCAGTTTAGGCCGATACGTATTCTTCTACATATTTTTGGTAAAAAAATCGCAATAAGCGTATATTGATCGGTTTGCGCAAAAGTTATAGCGTCTACAAATTAGGGGATAGATTTATTGAATTATTATTATTTTTTTTTTACTAGTAATGGCGGCGATCTGCGATTTTTTTTTCGTGACTGCGACATTGCGGCGGACACTTCGGACACTTTTGACACATTTTTGGAACCATTCACATTTACACAGCGATCGTTGCTATAAAATTGCAATGATTACTGTGTAAGTGTGACTGCCAGGGAAGGGGTTAACACTAGGGGGCGCTGCAGGGGTTAATGTGTTCCCTAATAGGAGTGATTCTAACTGTGGGGGAGGGGACTCAAGGGGAGGAGACCGATCATGTGTTCCTCCGTACTGGGATCACATGATCGGTCTCCTCTCCGCTGACAGGACGTGGAGCTGTGTGTTTACACACACAGCTCCACGGTCCCGCGCGGTCCCGTCGTGTTAACGGGCAATCGCGGGTGCCCGGCGGACATCGCGGCCGCCGGGCACTCGCACCGGGTCCCGACCGATGCCGCGGGCGCGCGCGCGTGCCCCCCAGGCGGCCGGAATGCGAGGACCTCATATGACGCCCACCCAGGATGGTAGATCCACCTTGTGGGCGTCATATGACTATGACGCGGTATTGAAGTGGTTAAATTTGTACTAACGTTTTTATCTAGTTTTGTTTTTTAGGGTTGCCCACCACTTTAATCACTTACAACACCCAGAGATATGGTGGCAGAACAAGTCTAGGGGTATAGCCTGTGATGAACTTTTAAAATTCACTCCATACGTTTTAGGGAGTGCTCAGTGCATTGGAAATCGAAGGAGGGTCAAGGGTCAGGGCCAGACAGCAATGCAGATATCCCAGGGAAGCTGGGGCAAAAATAGCATCTATCAACATAGGAAAAAAGGAAATAACAAAAAATAAATAAATAAGACTAAGAAACAAAAACAAAACAAAAAAAAAGACAAAAAAGAAAAGAAAATTTAATAAAAAAAATGGAATAAAGATAATGGAAATAAAAAAAACAAGCAAAAAAAACAAAAACAACAAATAAAATCAAAAAAAAATAAAAAGAAATCCACCTGACCTGTCCAACGGGAGGTTGACTGCCCTGGCACACCATCTAGCAAAATGTGCCCAGATGCTGTCGGATGGGCCACCTTAAATGTATCATCAACTTGAAAGGGAGGGATCCCCCGCCAAAATCAACAAGCCCAAAAGTGGACATACAAAAGTAAAAAGCCCCCAGCTCCCATGTATGCTGAGCGGCGCGCTCCAGTGGCGCTCGGTTGGATCTCCTGCCGCACAAGCACAAGATGCTAGACCACAGGTTTTGGTGGCAGTTCTCAGCACACATGGACCTCCCTTCCCTGGTTTTTGTATTTGGGGGCTTTGTGGGTACCTTTTCCAGACTGGCAGAACTCTAATTTTTTCCTTTTGTGGGATGCGCTTTCCCACCGGCAGTGGTGACTGATTAAGATTATTGAAATATAATATTAATAATATTATATATTCATATTTGAACTGTGCTTGTTTGTACTTATGGGTGTTATCTTAAATGCCAAGGTCTCTAAGCTGTCCCTGAGGAAGAGCTTTAAGCTGGCCATACACTATACGAAAAATCGGCCGAAATTCGATCATGCACACACTTCGATCAGTTTTCGGCAAGTTAGTGGGCACAAATCGTTAATCGTTGGTGACGTTTTTTTGTAAAAAAAATCGAAGCGCAAGTTTGGAAAACTTCTGCCGAACGATCGATAAATTGCAAGGTTAATGCGTTATTCGTCCGCCAAAAACAAATGTTTGCTACTGCGCATGTGTGAAAAACATTTAACCCGGAAGGTTAATATTCGTGGCAAAGAACGTTCACGTCAAAATGTCATGACAAATCATCCACACCAACAACTATATAACCTGCAACCTGGTCAATTGTAATATACCCATCTTGTAAAAAATAACACAACAAACCAAATATGCAATATATAAACTTTATTGCAAATGTAATTTTTTTTGTAAAAGTACACAAATATTGTTACAAACTTTTTTTTTTTTGCAAATTTTTTTGGTTTAATAATCAGTAGTTTTGTTATTTTGGCCTGCATAAAAAACCTGGTTGGAGTTTCTGTTTGAAGTTTGTCCACATATGTCATATTTGTGTGCATGAACACACTACCATGTGTGCACATACTGGTAGTGTGTTCATGCACACAAATATCACATATGTGGACATGCACTTATAGTAGGGGTGACTGCCATCACAAACTTGAAAGCCAGCTTTGCTCCAACCAGGTTTTTTACATGTCAGGTCTGAAGTGTAAATGTGAATGAAGTGCCCACATTACAAATACAGTAGAAGGAAAGGGGAAGAGTTTTCTAAGAACCCCCCTTTCATCATGGGATTATGGCAGGAGGCAGTTTCAAGGCTCCCCCCTCCTGTGTGAATGAGTCACACAGGTGCCTTGTTAGGTAAAGTGCACTGAGGTGAGGTCACATGGCCTATAGGGGTTAGGCCATGTGATCTCAGGTCAGAGGTATACAGGCAGTTATCCCATGTGTATTTAACCAATAAAGTGCTTGTCCTCAACAGTAGAACTAGCTGAATTTGTGCAAACAATGACCACATGAAGTGAACTAGACAAACATGAATGAACACCAAAACATGTACAAAAGTGACACGTGTTAAATTTTACACAGTGTGTCACTACAGAAAACTTTTTTGGACAGAGGTCAGGTGATCTTTGAGGTTCTCTAATGCCCTGTACACACGTTCGGACTTTGTCCGCCGGACCTAGTCCAGCGGACAAACTGACGGACTTTCCGAGCGTGTGACTTGCCCACACATGCCCGGACTTCTCTGGCGGACAATCCGCGGGAAAAAGTCCGAGGGACTTTTGAAAATGAACGGACTTGCCCACACACGGAGCAGTGCGTTCATTTAGAACGTAACTGCAGGTAGACGGGGCTAGCGAAGGCAGTGAATGCCGCCGCACTAGCCCAGTCACCTGGTATGGATTTAAAGGGAATCCCCACGCTGAAAAAACGGCGTGGGGGTCCCCCCCCAAATCCATCTCAGACCCTTATGCGAGCACGCAGCCCGGCAGGCCAGGAACAGGGACCCTAATGTAGGGGAGACTCTCTGGGGACCCTGATTAAGGGGGGGGCTCTCTGGGGACCCTGATGTAAGGGGAGGCTCTCTGGGGACCCTGATGTAAGGGGAGGCTCTCTGGGGACCCTGATGTAGGGGGATACCCTCTGGGGACCCTGATGTAAGTAGGGAGGCTCACTGGGGACCCTGATGTAAGGAGGGGCTCTCTGAGGACACTGATGTAAGGGGGGCTCTCTGGGGACCCTGATGTAAGGAGGGGCTTTCTGGGGACCCTGATTTAAGGGGAGGCTCTCTGGGGAATCTGATGTAAGGGGAGGCTCTCTGGGAAGCCTAATGTAGGGGGAGGCTCTCTGAGGACCCTGATGTAGGGGGAGACTCTCTGAGGGCACTGATTTAAGGGGGGCTCTCTGGGGACCCTGATGTAAGGAGATGCTCTCTTGTTGGGATCCTGATGTAAGGGGAGGCTCTCTGGGGATCCTGATGTAAGGGGAGGCTCTCTGGGGACCCTAATGTAGGGGGAGGCTCTCTGGGGACCCTGATGTAAGGGGGGGCTCTCTGGGGACCCTAATGTAGGGGGAGGCTCTCTAGGGACCCTGATGTAAGGGGAGGCTCTCTGGGGACCCTAATGTAGGGGGAGGCGCTCTGGGGACCATAATGTAGGGGGAGGCTCTCTGAGGACACTGATTTATGAAGGGCTGTCTGGGGACCCTTGTGTAAGGGAGGCTCTCTGGGGACCTCGGTGTAAGGAGGGGCTCTCTGAGGACCCTGATGTAAGGGGGGCTCTCTGAATACCCTGATGTAAGGGGGGCTCTCTGGGGACCTCATTCTGTTCTATATTGTTGTACTTATTCTTTGACTGTTTTGTTTAAAGGAGGGAGGATTGTTTTGGGAGCACTGAAGTGTCAGGTGTGACTGTGTGGCAATGGCAAATGGTTTACATAGCTCACGGCATCACGGGTCAAGTAGAGGGCCCCTTAGCAGAATTTTGCTTAGGGCCCCAGGGAGGTCAGGATCGGCACTGAGTCAGACCATCTTTTGCGCAGCTGGTCCTTTGTTCGCTGCACACCTACAACTGAAGGTAAGCAAACCATTATAATATTTCTAGGGCAGGGGTGACAATTTCAATTTCATTGTGTGCCAAATCAGCATTATGATTGCCCTCCAAAGGGCCGGTTGTATCTGTAAGATTACATGCCCCCCTTACATTATATGTCAAGAGTCACCCCACCTTTAGAATGTCAGTGCACCACCCTTCCCAGGGCTGGTGCAAGGTTTTTTTACACCCTAGGCGAAACCTCATTTTGTGTGCCCCTTTGGCTACACCCCTGACTACACCCCCTTTGCCCTGCCCATGTATACCCCACCTTTTTATATATTGCTAACATTTTGGGGGGTGGAGTCAGTCACTGAGCTTGGGGCGGGGGGCATTGTTACGGTGCCCCTGACTGATGTGTGCTGCAGGCCGGCACCTACCTTGTCTATAGGTAGGGCCAGCCCTGCCCCTTCCTTATGCTGCTGCTGGGAAGAAGCTGGATGCATTGCTGGAAAGCAGAAAGTAGGGGTCTGGAGGAGGACCAGAGGAGGGCTAGAGCTCTCGAGCAGCTGCAGGAGAGGTGTGAGGGCCACAGGAAATGGCCTGGAGCATTTCTGGGACAAGGCAATTTGGTGCCCAGGGCAAAGATAGCAAACTGCGCCCCCCCCCCCCCTTTTTATTAAAGATTCAATGTTGTTTCAAAACAAGAATATACCGTATTTCTCGGCGTAAACCATGCACTTTTTCCCCCTTAAAATCGGGCGAAAGTCGGGGGTGTGTGTTATACACTAATCCCCCCCAAAAAAGTGACCAAAAAATCGAGCGGCGCCGAAAAAGACCGAGCCGAGTCCCGCCTCCCTGCACTCGCTCCCGAAACAGCAGGGAGGCGGAACAACGAGCGAAGCCGAACGGTCGGCTCGGTCTTTTTCGGCGGTGGGAAATTTAAATGTGGGCAAGGCTGCAAATGACGCTTTGGAATTAAAATGCCCTCCTAAACTTGGGGTACGTGTTATACGCCAATAAATACGGTACTTAAAACAATACAAATTCAATGAGTTTTTATGCAATAGAAACAGAGTTAACCCACACAGTATTGCCCCCATTCCCCTGCTTCACATCCTTCACAGTTCCATATATTTTACACCCTTCACTCCCTGTGAACTTCCAACTTTCACAGAGCAGAGAGCAGGAGGCGGGAGCCGCAGGACAATCCTTAACTGAAGGCGGGGCATGGGAGCTTCTGGGTTGCCTTTTCATATTAGTGAACTGGTGTTTTTGGCTTATAGGACAGCCTCCTAGCAGCCAATCACCTCCCGATTAATGTGACAGCCAGCTACTGCTCTCCACGCATTGTTGGTCCCACCCCCAGTGCAGAATTGTCCTGCCTCCCGCCATCTGCTCCTCCCTACAGGCTGGGAACAAAAGAGGCAAGTAAATGGCGTGATCACAGCGGGCCAGAAAGAGAGCAGCAGCTCAGTCTGGATGCGGGTCGCCATTTAGTGATGGCCAGCATAGGATAAGGATTAGGATAATGATACTCTTTTTTAGGCGTGCTAACAACCCACCCCCTCTCAGACTCCGCCCAGGGCACCCTTCCCTCCTGCCCACCCCTTGTACCGGCTCTGGCCTGGAGGGCACGATTCAGCACGCGGCCCTTGTGTTTGACACCTGTGTTGTAGGGTATTAATTGTTAGGTGTAGTTTGACAACTGAACATTGATGCATTTTTTGTTATTACAGGTGCAATGGTGGACAAATTTACCTCACCACATTTCCTGCCACAATTCCTCGAAATGTACCGAGATCTGCCATGCCTATGAAAAGTACGCTCCAAAGACTATTCAGACCGTCCAAAATGTACAGAAGCATATACAAAATTAGCGGAACTATGCACGGTTGTGTATGCCAAAGCAGATGTATCCTATGTCAAACAAAAAATTGCTAATCTGCGTATTATTTTCAAAAAAGAATTAAATAAAATTGCTGAATCCAAAAAATCTGGTAAAGGTGCAGATGAAGTATACGTGCCACGCCTGTGGTATTTTGAGAATCTTCGTTTTCTAACTGACCAGGAGGAAGCACGACCCTCTGTGTCAAGTTTAGACAGTATCACTGTAAATCCTTTAGGCGATGAAGAAGAAGGAACATTTGATGAAACGCCAAGCAGTCAGGTAAGTCAGCATATTATTTATTCAAATACACTTTTATATGTACAGATCAAAAATTAAATAAATAAGAGATTAACCAAAAAAATGCTAAACACATCAAAAGCACATGTACCTTTGTACTTTTGATAATTTTAAAACATAAACAATTAATTTACAACTGTGTTTAATACATAAATAAGATATAAATGCAGCCACGCAAATATACATATATCATTTATAGATTATTTTGCCAATCTACTGCTCCACGACCAAGAAAATAGTCCATATAATCCTGGCGATTCTGACAAGCAAGTTGACTGGAGAGACGTGGTGGGGCACGGCCTAGGTTTACTAGGCCTTCTGTATCATTACGCCACTCACCAGGCATATCATCCCCAGACAGAGTATCCTCACGGTCCACCAGGGATTGTGGCATGTAGGTGGAGCTAGTACACCTTAAGAAATTATGTAACACACAGCAGCAATGAACTATAGTGTCAATTTTGTGGGGGGCTACATTTATTGCTGTATGGAAGATACTAAAGCGGTTGGCCATAATACCAAAAGCATTTTCCACAACTCGTCTAGCACGAGATAACCTGTAATTAAATATTTTTTGATCAGGTGTAAGGTTTTTAAGGACGAATGGTTTCAACAGATGCTCAGATAATGCAAATGCGTCATCTGCAACAAATATGAAATTTAGCCCTTCCACTGTGTCCTCTTGGGATGGTAGATTTAGTAGTCCATTTTTTAAAGGTGAAAAAAAACGTTTTTCTCAATTATTCCCCCATCGGAATTTCTTCCATTTTTGCCAATGTCCACAAAGATAAACTCATACTTTGCGTTCACGATTGCCATTAGTACAATGCTAAAGTAGCCTTTATAATTATAATAGAAGGAGCCAGATTTTTCTGGTGGCGTTATGCGAGTTGGGGAAATTCCAATAGTCATGAAATTGTTTCGCTGTTGCTTTCCATTCCTCCACAGATGCCGGTAGCTGTGCAAAGGTAAAAAGATATTGTTAAAAAAGATATAAGGCTTAATTTGAAAGACTATTTTTTTTGTTGGCTTTATTATACAGGATCTATTTGGCAGTGAAACCCAAACTGGCACATCACCACCAGTAAGCAGGAGTAAAAAGAGAAAAACAAGGCAAGATTCTACAGGCAACTTTCTACTCCAAGCATCTGCAGCATTAAGTCAGAAGAGGGATGAATGTGATGACCTGGGTTAATTTGCTGCCAAGAAAATGCACAGGATGTCAGAAGACCAAAAACAATTACTGGAACCATTACTTATTCAGCTTCTTAATAAAGGGCTAAGGGGTGAGCTGACCACAAATACCAACTTAGCTGAGCACAGACCCACAAATACCCAATCATCACAACTACATCAACAAATGCATCAGTGGCACGGACCATACACACAGCAGGATCGACCACCAAGCAACTGGGGACAGGATTATCAGTACACATCTTTGTGAACCACATACATTTTGTTGTAAATATGTTATCTTTGTCAGTTTGACATGTTATGAACTATTTTCAGTTTATTTATATGTTTATAGTTAATAAATTCTAAGTATAGCAAAGCAAGCTGTACAGTGTTTGAGATAGAAAACTAAAAGCACTGGGTGTCAGGTATGATGCGGCCAAGCGACTGGGCAGAGATTCCAGTTGTAAATTTGAGGTCTTCAAAACTTCGTCTAGTTGCGACAAAACGAAGTGTTGCTACCAGTCTCTGCTCCGCTGTGATGCTAGGTCTTAAGACTGTGTCCTTTTTTGTTATGAGGGGTGACACTTTACTGAGTAGTAGCTGAAAAGACTCATCAGGCATCCTCAGA
Organism: Lithobates sylvaticus; assembly: GCA_028564925.1. NCBI lineage: Eukaryota > Metazoa > Chordata > Amphibia > Anura > Ranidae > Lithobates > Lithobates sylvaticus. The sequence goes on from CM053032.1 coordinate 142,586,446, forward strand.
TAGTTCCGATAATCATCGGGATTGTTTTCCTTCAGCTCTTGAACCAATCTCATATAGAGAAGTTATCACGGTTCTTCAGCCACTCTTTACTCCATAACCTTCGCCTTTTACTTCTGGGCTCCTCTGCTTGTTGTATAGCCATCACTCCAAGCATTAATATGGCAATGCTCCTCTGATCCACATCCATATTGAAGGTTGTGCAGTAGATCTCTACTACGCACAGGGTTTGTTACGTTATGACGAACGTACGTTGAAGGTTGCGCAGTAGATCTCTACTACGCACAGTGTTCGTTATGTAGATCTCTACTAAGCACAATGACGAACGTACGTTGATCCTCTGGGCGTATACGTGAAACACAGGAAGCCACAGAGCAGAGGTCAAACACACTTTTTGAACACTTCCTTTTTCTATGCTAAAACTGCACGAAAAAATGATACATTGATGTTCATAAACGATTTATTGTTCGAAAATCGTTACTTACCTGATGGCGTGATCGTTTGCTCACACGAACGTATGTTCGTTTTTCGAAAGCGCACTCGGCCAATTTTTCGACTAGTGTATGGCCAGCATTAGTCTCGAAATGCCTTGGACATTTGACCACACTCACTGGATAGAGATATATTGCATCTACTATTTGCTCTGTATGGAGTTATCACATATGCATGTACAGTTAGTGGGTCTGTGTTGGCTATTTTTTTTTTCCATACAATGTTTTAGCTTGTACATTTAATATGTTTAATAAAGTGATTTTGTATCTTTTATATATTTTTGTGTATTGTACCCTTTAAAGTCCCTGGCACCCATTACATGTTTACTTTGAAAATACACAGTAATATTTATATTTAGGTTCATACATGGCTGAAAAGAATGTACCTTTACCAAGCTGAATCTGGTCAAAATAAACAAATAAATAAATAAATGAGAAATCTTGCATCCATGTGTAATTTTTAAGTCATTTGTATGCAGTAAAGATTTGTAAGCTATGCATGCCAAAGAAAAATATGCAAGATTTATGAATGTAAGTTAATTTCACAAACACTCACAGACACCATTAATTATATTGACTCTGCTAAGCAATATGATTCCACATTACACGTTGTAATAAAAAAGAGTTGTTACATAAATGATATGTAAAAGCATATACTTCAATATAAAGAAGAACAGCATAAATACAGGAATCAGGTTTTAAATTGGTATAGGGTTCTAAAACTGACTTCATACTGGTGCATTGTCTTAACACGTGTGTGTTAATGCACTGCAAAGATGTGAAAGGGGACTTAATGTTCATAATCTGGGCACAAGTGAACTTTAAGCACTTCAATACAGGGCACTTTCTCCCCCTTCCTGCCCAGGCCAATTTTCAGCTTTGAGCTCTGTTGTACTTTGAGCGGCCATGTAACATTGTACCCATATGAAGTTTTTATCATTTTTTTCACACAAATAGAGCTTTCTTTTGGTGATATTTAATAACCACTGGGTGTTTTTATTTTTTGCTAAATATACAAAAAAAGACCAAAAAAGTTTGAAAAAAAAAAAAAACACAACACGTCTTTCTTCGTTTCTGTTCTACAATTTTGCAAATAGGTAATTGTTCTTCATAGATTTAGGCTAGACTATATTCTGCTACATTTCTTTTGTGAAAATAACTCAAATCAGTGTTTTTTTATTTAGTCAGTAGGAAAGTTAAGAGCCCACAAACTATAGTGTATATATATATATATATATATATATATATATATATATATATAAAAATACAAATATCCCCCAAATGGAAAGTAGACAGTCCAATGTATTTTAGTAAGAGGCATGGCAAGTTTTTTGAAGTTGTAATTTTTTTTTGAATTTTTTTGGAAAATGAAGGAATTAAAAAATAAAAAGGTTTTCATTTTTTACATACTGTCACCCACACAGTACAGAATCATCATATAACTGGTGTGGTGACTGGTGACACTATCTAAAAAAATTCAATTTTTTTATTACTTTTTACTTTACTTTATTACTTTTTTTTTTAACACACTGTGACCAGAGCTATACAGTGTTACTATATTAACACTGTACTACTCTGGGGAAGTAATCAGTATTTTTTAACACATTTCTGTGATTGCTTATACCAGTGAATTTTACTGTTATAAGTAACCATTTTTACTAAATAGATTCAATAATCACGTGTAAAATCCAAGAGGCTGGTTGTATCCAAGTTGATCGATCATTTGAATTGACCTGTCTATGGCTGGCTTTAGTAGTGTGAGATGTATGGGTATGATCTAGACTAGTAGCTATCTTTCTACCTTTTTTCTTAAGATGTAATTAATGGAATTGTATACATTGCAGATGTATATCTTACATGCTAAATAAAGTAAACACATTTGGAGAATTTACAGATAGGTTGGAGCCAGGTTGCTTTTATTAATCAATGCAAGCAAACTTTTTCTCCAGAGGCTTCAAAGAATTCTTTAATTTACATAAGCAGCAGTTGTGGCCTGCACTTTGTCTTGCATAAGTTGTCCTAGGGGATCTTGGGACACTTGCACATTTTGAATTTTCCCACCAAAATTCTCTGCAGTTAACTCATTAACATTTGTTTTAGAGTAACCAATCCTCAAAGGACTAATCTTATTTCCTTAGTTTAATCATAGCTTTCCACCAATCAGAGCTGCACCATGTTAGGGTATGGGAGCTAACGCTATATCAGTTTAGAAGAAAGCGGAAAAAATATGTTTTATGACCACATTTTGATTCTGCAATAAAAAAAAGGCCCTTTACGATCAAGCAGGTAGTTATTTCTTGGAACTTATTTAGCTTTTACTGTATGTCTTGTTTGTTTAAAGAGTAACTCCACTTCTGTTGAGAAAAAAAAACAATCACCTTTGGGTGATTAATGTACATTGCAGGGATTTTAACAAACTTTATTGTGGATGCCTACCTGGTTCTGCTCTTAAGAAAAATCTGTTTGTCCATCTATGTCTTTTGAATATTGATTCTTAAAGGGAGTGCCTTGGCTTTTTTTAAAAAAAATATCTGTCCAATTTCACCATTGTGGGCTGCAAAATTAAGTACAAATGTAATGCATTTTAAGTGGTTGTTACATAGCCCTGCCATACTTAAAGCATATTAAACCCAAAAGCAAACATTTAGCATATTGAAGTTTTCCAATTCTTGGATGTGATGGTGGCATTCATTTTCTTTTTCAGGCTTTCTTTCTTTAGGACAGGGATAGGACAAACCATTCAACACTGACAGGGGTGCGTACAATGATATATTTTACAATGATAAATATTACAATGATCATACTTCTTCATTTTTGTAAAACCTTTATCCCAAAAGGTAAAAAAAAAAAAAAAAAAACTTTTGCCTTAATTGCTTATAAAATGTTAGCTGGAGTTTGGCTTCAATTTGTTAGTGTATTTACATTTTCTAGTACATCTAACACTCTCCCCCCTCCCCCCCCCCCCCCCCCCCCCCCCCCCTCAGACTGACAATGCTGCTGTCCAAAGGTGCCCCCTGTGCATTCATAGTGGAGACACCCTAATACAATCAATGAAATACTGGCCAGATCACCAGGTGAAAATCTTGGGAAAAAAGATTTGAAAATAAAAACAATGCAGCCACTACACCTAATGACTGAATATATTAAATATATAATAAATACTGCAATATATTAAATTTGTGGTTTTGGGTTTAATACTTTTAAATAAAAAAAACTCAAAGATAATCTGCCCAGAGGCTCCTGTAAAATGGAGCTGTCTCACTCTCCTCACACAGTCACATCTAGTGCTGACAAGCAGCTGCATTCACCTCAAGAAAAGTATGACACAGACTGTGAATACAGCGCAACCTCTCAGCATCAACAGGCAGAATCATTACATCCCAATGTAATAAAACAAATAGACAAAATGTTACAGAAAGCATTAAAGCAGACCTCGGACCATATTACTGAAAAGTTGAGAAAATAAATTTGTGACTTAGGTCAGCGCACTGCTGACTTAGAGAACAGAGTAGATGATATTGAAACTAATGTATTATCTCATGACAATGAATTGGAGGATCTTAAAGATGAAAACCTTACTCTGCAAACGCGTTTAGAGGATTTTGAAAATAGAGCATGTTGCTCAAACCTCTGCATACAAGGTATACCTGAGGCTATTATTGACCTTCGACTATGACTGCACTTTTTCAAGAATTGATACCGTCAATACCAGTTGAAAGATTAGAAATGGATAGAATTTATAGAGCTTTGGCGCCTCTCAAATCTAAAGGTCCCCCCCCTGCGACATAATCACAAAATTAAATTTTTTTCTCACCAAAGAGCAACTCATGACCGCCAGCAGGAGCAAAGAATCCCTGATCTTTCAAGGTCACCCATATCAGCTCTTTGCCGACCTTTCCCCAATAACTGTGGCTAAACGACACACAATGAAACCTTTGCTTCAAAATTTACACCAGCACCAGATTCCCTACCAATGGTGATTCCCATTCTCTATTAGCTTCACATTTCAAGGTACCAAGCATTCATGTAGATCCTCTGACGAATTACTGAACACCTTACAAGAACTTCATCTATATAAAAGACCCGCTGCTAGCCCACGTCGATGCACAACATCCAGCTCTCCACAAGGCTCCTCCAAATTCGCAAATGATAGAAGCAGACAAAACTAATCAAAGAGGGGTCAATTCAACTCTCTGAATCTAGATCTTTCAGACCCGATGGACTGAATACCTTTTGCATACCAAGTTGAAGTTCACTCTATCTTAAGGCTCCTCCCTTCTTTCTTTGGTCGCTAAGTATTTAGTGTCTTCAACATATTCTGAATAAACTTCCTTGAATTGATATTATTTTACTTTAGTTTACTTTAGAATTCCCCTCCCTCCCCCAAATTTAGATAATTATATTTATTATATTATCTAATTCCCTATTCCCTCCCTAATCTTCCCTCCCCTTCCTCCCCTTCCTCTGCCTCATCCTCCCCTTCTCCTTCCTCCTCCTTCCTCTATAATCCCTTCCCTCTCCATCCTCTCCCCCTTCCCCCTTCCCCCTTCTCAACTAAAACAAAGAGGTTAATATTGTTTTGCTCAAAGCCCTATTTTATTAATAAGAAACAAGTTTAGTTATCCAATTAATTTTAAATGTTACAACTATTTTATTGTTAACGATCCTGATTATTTTTAATATTATCTACCTTTCCCACTACTGGCAATCCAGAGGCAACTAGTACTCTTAACAAACCATAGAGTTCATAATTTAAGTTACATACCTTAAAAGGTCAAATAAATGTTTATACTCACTTTATAATATTAACGTTGAAAACAAATTAATCTTTCTCTTATCTTTGATTTTTTTTTCCACATATTGCCAAACTTGGTGTCCAAGTAAATTATTTTTTTCTTGTTTGAATATACTTCTCGCCCATGGGGGACTCGAGAAATGGTCACTGTTTTCTGTCCTAGGACTCTCCTCCACTCTGATCTTTTTTGTGAGGAGCCTCCTCGGATAGACTCAGTGCCTCAGAGTTAGCACTGTACATGCGCTCAGTATGCCATCATTTTACTTTTCAATATTTACACAATTAATTGTAAACTATTTGTACACATGATTCTTACTCTCTCTTTTTTCTTTAATAATCAGTTTCTTTTTTCTTGCTCCTTCCCGGGGTAAATATAGATTCACAATCCATGTAAGCAAGATATTACAATAACCTCCTTAAGGTTTCTAGATGGCCCCCTTAAATGTCCTTGCATTAAACGTACAAGGTCTAAACATTTAATAAAAGTGAACTAAAGTTTTCCATTCATTGTCTTCCTCAAAAGCACACATAGTAAGCCTCCAAAAAACGAATTTTACTGAATCGTCGATTCTGAAATATTTTGGCTCAGTTTACCCCCAAGTTATTACTGCCTCTGCTAAGTCTAAGCAAAGGGGAGTACCAATAGCATTTCATCAAACTACACCCTTTCCCTTCTGACAGAGATCAAAGACCCAGAAGGTTGGTATCTCATACTTATGGGGCATCTATGTGATTCCCCAATCACAGTGGTACCCTACTATGCTCCTAATTCCTCTCTCATTTACTACAGGTAATAGATACACATAAAATGGGCACACTTTTGATATTTGGAAATTCGAACCAAGTTCTATATCCTTATCTAGATAAATCCCCAACCCCTACTGAATCCAGCTCTCGATTGTTCCAAAAATGTCTTCAACAACATTCATTGCTAGATTCCTGGTGTGAAATCAATCCTATAAAATGCTAATATTCCTTTTATTCCCATCCACATAAATCTTTTTCCCGTATTGATCACATTTTAATCTCAATAAGTATGTCCCTGGAATTGCTTATTTAATCTATTATACCTTTTACATGGTCCGATCACTGTGCTATACTTTCAACTTTCACTTCTCTAATACCTGTAGCACAAGACCCCACATGGCACATTAATGATTCAATCCTATCTCACCCAGCACACTCTTCCAAACTAAAAATAGCCACAAAATATTATCTGACAAACAATGAGACTCCTGATATATCTCTATTAACCTTATGGGATGCACATGAACCGGTTCTTCAAGGGGTATGTTTACGCCATGCATCATACCTTAAAAAAGAAAAATGACAGCTGCAACAAAAATTAGAAAAATAATTCAATACTTGCCACACAAACTTTCAATCTAATCCTAACCCTGTGACAAAGATACAGCTAGATAAAACATGTCTAAACCTTGACCTTTTCCTATCAGAATCCATAGACAAAACCTTACGGAAATCCAAACATAAATTTTGCAAATAAGCCTGGCACCCTTCTTGCCCGAGCACTTAAAAAAGTAAATAGCCCATTTAAACTGATTCGACTAAAATTACCACATGATACATACACCAGCAACCCAGTAAAGATTCTATATAAATTCCACAAGCCCCTTAACTTTTTATACAAATAGGAAGGATCTTTTGATCAATCCTCTGCAGAATCATTTTTCTCACAAATTAAACTTCTGACTATTCCCTTAGCTCAACATGATAGCCTTGAAAGCCATATTACATCTATAGAAGGTAAATTAGCAATTAAATATCTTAAACCTAACAAAAGTCTAGGTTCTGACGGTTTCTCTGCCCTCTATTATAAGAAATTCTCTCATATCCTTGCTCCGAAGCTGACAGATGCTTTCAATTCCCTTCTTAATAATCAATCCTTTTGCCCCAAAACATTAACAGCAATAATCTCAATGATTCCTAAACCTTAGTCAGATGAAACATCTTGTGCTAATTATAGGCCCATATCCTTACTAAACCTCAACATAAAATTACTAGCGAATGTTTTAGCGACTCGCTTAAATAATATAATAGGTTCTTAATAAAGATCAAGTAGGCTTCATTCCATTAAACCAAGCAGCTGATATAGTGCGCAGGATCACCTTACTGATTCAAGTGGCCAATACACGACAGATACATATATGCCTTCTGTTGTTAGATATCAAAAAAGCATTTGATACAGTATCCTGGCCCTACCTACATTTTGCCATGCAATGATGGGGCTTCAATCCTCATTTTCTTAATTGGGTTTCATCATTATATAATAGTCCCAAAGCCTATGTTAAATATGCTGGATACAAATCAGGCATGTTTGACATCAGCAGAGGAAAATGTCAGGGTTGTCCACTTTCCCCACTCGTATTTGCCCTACTTATTGAGCTTCTTGCTCAGGCAATCCGTACTGACCCCTCAATCAAAGGGATAGATTTAGATGTCTATTTGCTGACAATATATTAATCTTTATGTCATCCCCTCATATTTCTGCTCCCAACCATATAAGCAAACTTGATCACTTTGCCCGCATCTCTGGTCTAACTATTAAGTCTTAAAAATCTACAGCCTTAAATATCTCCTTACCTCCTCATATTCTACAACAATCACAAACATCCCTCCCTTTCTCCTGGTCCACATCATTACTTAGGAATTAATCTTATCTCCAATCTTTCTGACATCTTCTCTGCTAATTTACCTCCATTATTGCAACAAATCTGCAATTATCTTAAACAATGGTCATCCCTACCAATATCATGGATAGACAAAATTAATGTAATAAAGATGACTATATTACCCAAAATCTAGTATCTTTTTCGAGTTTTATCTATTCCTTTCCCGGCATATTTTCTCAGAAATTTACAACATAAAACACTTGCGTTCATTTGGGGTTGTTAACAGAAAAAACCGCGCTCACCAAAATAGAGCTGGGGGGGGAGGGGAAGGGGAAAGGGGTTATGGAAGGGGAGCAAATGAAAATGATAAATAATAAATATAAGTAATACCTAACCCGGCTGCAGGATAGTGGGATAAACACAATGCAATATGAAAAAGAAAAAACTGCGCCAGGTAAATAAGCTAAAAAGTCTATACCCTAATAGAAACAGTCCAATCAAAGACTGTTAGAACATGACTAGTGGATAAAAGACACACAAATAGTAATACTCTGAAGTAATGATAGTGGGTAATAAAGTGATTGGCAGTAGCAACATATAGCCAAAAAAGTCCTGGATTATAATCAAACTGGGGACCATATATATATGGATCTGTGTGAAAGTGTGAACAGTTCACGGAGTGAGTATTGTCCTAGGATGAGTTTCTTAGGCTGGGTACATCAGACTAAATCTCCTGTCACACCGCTGTGCTCCACACCACACGGGAGTGCCACCACCAATATATATTACCCTTACCAGATGATAGGCAAGGTTAAGCCTTTCAAAGTGAGCCCATAGAAAGATCCTGACTTCAAAAAGGAACGATCGAACTCCAAATCAGAAAAGAACTCCCAGCATCTGCCAATCACACCGGAACCAGGACCTCAGACCAGACCCAATGGATAATCAGATCAGATTACCGAGTGCTAGCCTGGATCTGATTATCCATTGGGTCTGGTCTGAGGTCCTGGTTCCGGTGTGATTGGCAGATGCTGGGAGTTCTTTTCTGATTTGGAGTTCGATCGTTCCTTTTTGAAGTCAGGATCTTTCTATGGGCTCACTTTGAAAGGCTTAACCTTGCCTATCATCTGGTAAGGGTAATATATATTGGTGGTGGCACTCCCGTGTGGTGTGGAGCACAGCGGTGTGACAGGAGATTTAGTCTGATGTACCCAGCCTAAGAAACTCATCCTAGGACAATACTCACTCCGTGAACTGTTCACACTTTCACACAGATCCATATATATATGGTCCCCAGTTTGATTATAATCCAGGACTTTTTTGGCTATATGTTGCTACTGCCAATCACTTTATTACCCACTATCATTACTTCAGAGTATTACTATTTGTGTGTCTTTTATCCACTAGTCATGTTCTAACAGTCTTTGATTGGACTGTTTCTATTAGGGTATAGACTTTTTAGCTTATTTACCTGGCGCAGTTTTTTCTTTTTCATAGTTCATTTGGGGTTCTTTGAAACCTTGTTTGCCTAAACACACTTTACCTTCCCAATCTTAAAGGTGGACTAGGGTTTCCTAATTTTACCACTTAATTCCACACAGCTCAAATAGCACATATTCCTAAATATCACGCAAAACATGAAATTCTGCTTTGGGAAGTGCTAGAATCATTTGACTGCAACCCACTTTCCATAATAAACCTAATATGATCTAATCCCTCTGATCGTAAAAATATAAAAAATAAGATAACTAAACATACGGTTGCTATCTGGGATAAAAACTGAGTCAAAGGACTACAGTCTCCACAAGTACCCCTTTTACCATTTATTAGAAACCCACTTTTCTACCCTGCATGTTCATCCCCTAAATCTTTTAAAGAATGGATTCAACTCTGTAAGCTATTATCATCTACCTCATTTAAAACATTTCCTGAACGACATGAAAGTCATAAACTTCCCTATTCAGAACTTTTTTGTTATCTGCAGATTAAATAAAAATTCATGCCTTATATACAAGTAGGAAGTAATTTAGATGAATTTACACATTTTGAAAGCATATGCAAACGTGATCCCAACTCAAAGGGACAATTATCTTATTACTTCACCTAATGCCTCGTACACACGCTCGGACTTTCCGGCGGGATTGTCCGCCGGACCTAGTCCAGCGGACAAACCGCCGGACCTTTCAGCGGGGCTTCGTCGGACTTTCCGAGCGTGCGGACTTGCCAACACACGCCCGGACTTCTCCGGCGGACAATCCGCGGGAAAAATGAATGGACTTGCCCACACACGGAGCAAAGTCCGTTCATTTAGAACGTAACTGCAGGTAGACGGGGCTAGCGAAGGCAGTGAATGCCGCCACGCTAGCCCCATCACCTGGCATGGATTTAAAGGGAATCCTACGCCGCAAAAACGGCGTGGGGGTCCCCCCCAAATCCATCTCAGACCCTTATCCGAGCACGCAGCCAGGCCGGCCAGAAAAGGGGTGGGGACGAGCGAGCGCCCCCCCTCCTGAGCCGTACCAGGCCGCGTGCCCTCAACATGGGGGGTGCCCTGGGGAAACGGGGCCGTGCGGCCCCCCACCCCAAAGCACCTTGTCCCCATGTTGATGAGGACAAGGGCCTCTTCCCGACAACCATGGCCGTTGGTTTTGGGATCTGCAGACGGGGGGCTTATCGGAATCCGGGAGCCCCCTTTAACCACTTCCAGACCAGCCTCGTTTTGGATTTTAGGTGTTTACATGTTTAAAACAGTTTTTTTTTGCTAGAAAATGACTTAGAACCCCAAAACATTATATATTGTTTTTTTTCTAACACCCTAGAGAATAACATGGCATTTGGATTGTGAAAGATAATGTTACGCCAAATAAATTGATACCCAACATGTCCAACATGTCCTGCTTCAAAATTGCGGCCGCTCGTGGAATGGCGTCAAACTTTTACCCTCAAAAATCTCCATAAGCGACATTTAAAAAATTCTACAGGTTGCATTTTTTGAGTTACAGAGGAGGTCTATGGCTAGAATTATTGCTCTCGCTCTACCGATCACGGCGATACATCACATGTGTGGTTTGACTACCGTTTTCATATGCGGGCGCTGCTCACGTATGCGTTCGCTTCTGCGCGCAAGCTCGTCGGGACGGGGTGTTTTAAAAAAAAAATTTGGGGGTTTTTCTTATTTATTTTACTTAATTGTATTATTTTTTGCACTGTTTTACAAAAAAAAAGGATCACTTTTATTCCTATTACAAGGAATGTAAACATGCCTTGTAATAGAAAAAAGCATGACAGGTCCTCTTAAATATGAGATCTGGGGTCAAAAAGTCCTCAGATCTCATATTTGGACTTCAATGAAAAAAAAAAAAAAATGTCATTTAAAAAAACGACATTTGTAAATTCCCCTTTAAGACGTATGGGCGGAAGTGACATTTTGACGTCGCTTCCTCCCTCCTATGGTATAGAGATGAGTGGGGGCCATCTTAGCCTCACTCATCTCTATACACAGGCAGGGAAAGGACCCGATCGCCTCTGCCGCTGCCGACGGCTCAGGTAAGCGGCGGAAGGCACGGGAGAGCGGCGGGAGTGGGGGGGCGAATCCACCGCGATGACCACCATTATCGGAAAGGGGACCGCTCACTGTGAAGAGGGATACCTCGGTTGTGGCAGCAGCTGCTGCCGTTACCGAGATATCCCTCTTCAAAAAAATGACGTATATATACAGTGAGCGGTCGGCAAGTGGTTAATAAGGGGGCCCCCAGATGCTGGCCCCCCACCCTATGTGAATGAGTATGGGGTACCATGTACCCCTACCCATTCATCTAAGGTGTAAAGTGTAAATAAAAAAAAACACACAATTTTTTTTAAATATTTTATTGCACTGCGCCGGACTCCTCCGCTATTTTACCTAGCTCTTTTACCGAGCGGAGGAGCCCGGCTTTCTTCTTCAACGTCGCCGCCGTCGTCTGGGGGTCTCGATCCGCCTTTGGGGGTCTTCCGGGGTCTTCCAGGGTCTCTTCTGTTCTTGCCGCTGTCGTCGCCTTCTGCGCCGCCTTCTGCGCCGCCTTCTTCTTCTTCCTCTTCTTCTTCTTCTTCTTCTTCTTCCGATGTTGACTCGTCGCTCTTCTTCTTCCGATGTTGACTCGTCGCTCTCTCTGGCCGGAATGGCAGAGCCGCGCTGTGTTGTGACTTATATAGGGACAAGGAGGCGGGGTCACATGCTCATGTCACATGGTGACCCCGCCCCCTATGATGTCACAGCCCCAGCATCCTCCGGGACTGTGACATCATAGGGGGGCGGGGTCACCATGTGACATGAGCATGTGACCCCGCCTCCTTGTCCCTATATAAGTCACAACACAGCGCGGCTCTGCCATTCCGGCCAGAGAGAGTGACGAGTCAACATCGAAGAAGAAGAAAAAGAAGAAGAGGAAGAAGAAGAAGGTGACGCAGAAGGCAACGACAGAGGCAAGAACAGAAGAGACCCGGAAGACCCCCGAAGGCGGATCGAGACCCCCAGACGACGGCGGCGACGATGAAGAAGAAAGCCGGGCTCCTACGCTCGGTAAAAGAGCTAGGTAAAATAGCGGAGTAGTCCGGCGAGAAGACCCCCCCAAGACGGAAGAAGACCCCCGGAGCAGTGCAATAAAATATTTTTTTAAAAATTGTGTGTTTTTTTTATTTACACTTTACACCTTAGGTGAATGGGTAGGGGTACATCGTACCCCATACTCATTCACATAGGGTGGGGGGCCAGGATCTGGGGGCCCCCTTATTAAAGGGGGCTCCCGGATTCCGATAAGCCCCCCGCCCGCAGACCCCGACAACCAATGGTCAGGGTTGTCGGGAAGAGGCCCTTGTCCTCATCAACATGGGGACAAGGTGCTTTGGGTGTGGGGGGGCGCACAGCCCCCCTTTCCCCAGGGCACCCCCCATGTTGAGGCACGCGGCCTGGTACGGCTCAGGAGGGGGGCGATCGCTCGTCCCCACCTTTTTCCTTGGCCGGCCGGGCTGCGTGCTCGGATAAGGGTCTGAGATGGATTTGGGGGGGACCCCCTCGCCGTTTTTTCGGTGTAGGATTACCTTTAAATCCATGCCAGGTGACGGGGCTAGCGTGGCGGCATTCACTGCCTTCGCTAGCCCCATCTACCTGAAGTCACGTTCTAAATCGGCAAGTCCGTTCATTTCCAAAAGTCCGGCGGACTAGCATACAGACCGCCTGATTGTCCACCGGACTGCCGAGTCCAGCGGACAATTTTAAAACAAAACTTAAAACTTAGTCCGCCGGACTTTTGGCGGGAAAAAGTCCGCTGGCGCCCACACACTGGCGGATTGTCCGGCGGACTTCAGTCCGGCGGACATTCCCGCGGGAAAGTCCGCTCGTGTGTACGAGGCATAAGGCAGAACTACCATCATATATGGTATAATGGGAGAGAGACCTTGGATTTCATTTGGAAGCAACCATGTGGGATAAAATCTGGGCCACAACAAAATCATATTACTGCCTTAGAGACAAATTATAAGGTACTCACGTACTGGTATCTGGTCCCTGTCAGAATTGCGAAATATGTGGTGAATTAGGATCACATTTTCATATATTTTGGGATTGTCTGGTTACAAAAGATGTTTTTCTCATGTTCTCAATATTATTTTAAAAAATCGATCAATCCTGACCCTACAATTGCACTTCTAAACCTAAAACCGCCCTCTATCTCCCACACCCAATTTAAACTCCTACTAAAAAATAACCACAGCCGCAAATCAAACAATTGCCAAAGCTTGGAAAACCCCATCATTATTGGTTATTGAAACTAAGAATAGAATAAATCAAGCTATGATTCATTCAAAAACAGAAGCCATATCTAATGATAACATCTATAAATTTGAGAAAATATGGAGTCCATGGGTGACTCACTTTCTTTCTCCCAATTTTGACACCGCCCTACTAAGACCTTGGTAATATTGCTACTAGGGATGAGCCCGATGTTTGAGTCGAACGTACGTTCGATTCAAACATTGGGTTTTTGCCTGTTCACCGAACAGCGAACAATATGTGGTGTTCGTGGCAAATTCGAAAAGCCGCCAGAACACCGTTAAAGTCTATGGGACACTAACAAGAAAAATCTAAAGTGCGCATCTTAAAAGCTTATTTGCAAGTTATTGTCATAAAAAGTGTTTGGGGACCTGGGTCCTGTCCAAGGGGACATGTACCACAGTAAAATTACATTTATAAAGGAAAAATTGTCCTTTAAAACTGATCGCGGCTGTAATGAATTTTCAGGTCTCGGCAATATAGATAAAATTCATTGAAGAAAAGAGCATGGGTTCCCCCAACTCCATTACCAGGCCCTGAACAAAAAAAAATTGCCTGGGGGTCTCCCTAAACTCCATACCAGGCCCTTCAGGTCTGATATGGAAATTAAGGGGAACCCTGTGCCAAATAAAAAAAAATGGCATAGGGGTCCCCCAAAAATCCATACTAGACCCTTATCCAAGCACACAACCTGGCAGGCCAAAGGAAAAGAGGGGGATGAGAGAGTGCCCCCCCCAAACTGTACCAGGCCACATGCCCTCAACATGGGGAGGGTGCTTTGGGCTCTCACCCCAAAGCACCTTGTCCCCATGTTGATGGGGACAAGGGCCTCATCCCCACAACCCTTGGGGTATGGGGGATATGCGGGCAGGGAGCTTATCGGAATCTGGAAGCCCCCTTTAACAAGGGGACCCCCAGATCCCAGCCTCCCCCTATGTGACTTGGTAATGGGGTTCATTCCATTCCAATTTATCCCTAATTAATACATATATCTATCCCGCATACTCATAATATATGATGACCAATATGAGATACCCCGGGGATCCCCACTATCTTTGATTTCTTTCTTTTTCTCCTTTCTTTTTTCTCTTTTCTAAATCTCCTCTTTAGTCTGTCTTCCCTTCTTCTACTTACTCTCTTACACAATACTGGTAGCCAAATTTCTATTTCCTGATTGCCTTAACTATCATTATATAATAGATATAAAGTTCCAATGAACAAATACAAACCTATTGATTTCACACAAAAACATTCTTTAATCTCTAATACATTCTATTCCAGTGATATATGCAAATTAATAACTAAGATCTATATTTTTCTTTTTTTTTTCTCTCTCTCATCCCTTATGATCATATTATATATAAATGTTCTATCTGGTTTGTATTCATTCATTTTCAAGACAAAGCATAATTTAAGAGAGATACTAGATCTTTATCTACATAGGTTAAGTTAAAATTTTTAAATATTGTAACTCAAGTTCAATACTGTTTTCTAGTATGTGATTTATACTACTGCTACCATTGACTGTACCTATATTTGTTAATTATACCTATGTTTGTAATTATCTAAAAGGTAATAAAATTGACAAAAATTGGACAGATGCGTTAAGCTTTCCCGACTCTACTAAAAAAATAATACTTCTGTCAGTGTCCCCATCAGAAAGATTTATCCTGACTTTATGTTCTGTATGACACCAATCAAATAGACAGAAAATCTCCCCAGAAGAGACCCGTGCAACAAAAAAACTTTTTGACTCTAATATTTTTCCACTTTAATCAAAACAAAAAGAAAGTTTTGGTTTAAGATGGTCTCTAAAACTGGGTGGAAAGAAATACAAATCCTGTCTCAGGTAAAATAGATATAGAATGTACTATATATTATATCTGTGTATTTAGCTGTTTTCTTGGAGTTTAAATGTGAACATTTGCCTGTGAAAAGGAGGAAAAACCTGAGAAGAATGAAGAGAAATCCTAGGGTACAATAATTTCCAGAATATGTTTGGTATTCTTTATTTTTATGATAATGTGCAGTTTTATAAATGCTTTTTTCTGCAAATTACATTTACATGACTTGATTTGAAATTAGTATTTCTTTAAGATTTTTTTTTTTTTTTTTACATTTTTTACAATTCTGTACATACTGTGGTGTCAGTTGTCCTGTAATTGATTTTGGAGTGCTCCTAAGATCAAATACATTCCCCTGAGGTTTCCTGCTGTGTCAGGATCCCTTTTGCAGGCCAGGCAATAATCTAAGTAATATTTTTATTACTGTCATCTTGACCCAGTTGAACAAACTCCTTATTATCCAAAAAGCATAAAATACTTCAGAATGTTAAAAAAAACAGATGTTTTGAATCCATGCATCAGTATTTCCAATGTTAATCCCCTTAGCCATGCTAACTAATTTCAAAATGTTTTTGCAAGACAGATTTTCTCTTACTTATATGACTAATACAAATTCTTATAAAAATAAGAACAGCAAATAACCCAATAAAGGGGTAAAATATGCTGTTTAATTCCATTCTGTGGACCTATAACACATGGCATTTTGTGTATATACATTGGTCTATATTGGATCTATACAGTGCACTAGACATTTGTTTTTTTGCATTTAGTCTAAAGGTACAGTTTTACCTTGGTATCAAGCTGGGACAAATCACACCACATAGACATACCCCACTTCTTACCTTAGATGAGCCAGAATCCTCCTGCAACTGAAGGACCATGGAAAACAATATAGTTTCAAGTAGATGGATTCTCAATTGGAGCCAAAGGCTAAATAGCCATACCTGTGCAGTTTGCAGCAGCCCTCTAAGTGAAGAGAATACCTTGCCCTTCCCTCTGGATCCCACCCCTAGCTATTTTTTTTATTATTCTAAACATTAATTTTCAAGTTTGTTCACTTGACATCTTGGACCCTCATCTTCTTTATCTTACTCCAGCAGACAACAGGTCCCCAATTCAGCAGAGAACTGCACCATGCAATGACCTGCAGTATTTTCCTTTGACGTAAGGACAGGTTTACTCTCAGCATTATTCAACCCAGAAGAGAATCAGTGTGGAAATATGTGGGGGACAGCACTGAAGAAATTGTGACTACTGCAGAGAGGTTTTTTTAGTAAATATGGTTGGCCTAGTTGTTAAAATAGCACAAAGAAAAAACTCCAGCTGGAATTCATTTTGAAATGATCTAAAGATTAAAAGCTCAACATTTTTTAGTAGCTTTATTGCAAGTATGAGCCTCTTTAATTTGTCTTTATATGTTTCTATGTAGAATAATATTTAAAATGCCAGCAGGTGTGCCTTTTCAAGTAGTATTTGCTTTCACAACTCACAATCTCATGCCATGAGATCCATTCTGACATGCAGGCATGCATGAAGGAAAACTTCAGTACATTGCTTTGCAATGACATACATAGAGGTCAATTTAAGAGCTGCCATTGCTACACTGAGAGGTGGCACTGATGGGTGGCACTGATGAGCAACGATAGGTGGCACTGAAGGGCACTAAAAGGTGGCACTGAAGGGCACTGATAGGTGGCACTGATAGGCACTGGTAGGCAACACTGATAGGCAGCACTGATAGGTGGCACTGATGATGATGCACTGATGGGCACTGATTGGCAGCACTGATGGGCACTGAAGGGAACTGGTAGGTGGCACTGGCGGGCACTGATAGGCAGCATTTATATGCACTGGTAGGTGGCACTGGTGAGGACTGGAAGGTGGCACTGCATAGCAGCAGTGGCTCTCCGTGATCGGGACTGATGTCCCTCTGACAGAAGCCGATAATCAGCTTTTAGCGTGAGAAGAAAAAAAGCTTTTCTGTTTACATCACGTGATCAGCTGTCATTGGCTGACAGCTGATTATGTGGTAAGGGGCTGGGATCACATTCTTGGGAGGACGTATATGAATGCCAATCTCGGCAATTAGGGCCCGCGCTGTAGCCGTTTTTTGGTTATAGCCCGGACGGGAGGTGGTTAAATAGCATGCTAACATTAAAGATCCAAGTGAGAAAAAAAAGAGAACGCAGTGACCTATAGAAAACTGTATTTAACCAAATAATTTTTTTTTCTTAAAATACAAAAAAAAAAAATCTCATCCATTTCTCAGATTTCAGCCCTTAAAGGGTTTTGTACACTGATTTTTTAACAGTTTCTATTTAGGGACTGCTACAAAGCTGTACATCACAGAGAATGTAATAAAACATGTTTGCCACGTACAAACAACCGTTTTTTCCGTCGGAATAAACTCTGACAGTTTTTCCGACAGAGTTCCGACAGAGTTCCGACAGAGTTCCGACGGAGTTCCGACGGAGTTCCGCTGAAAACGCGTTTTGCGCATCTTCACTTTTTCAAAGACTTTGAAAAAGCGCAGATACGCGAAACGTGTTGTCAAGGCAACCACCACAGCCAACAGTTCACCTAGGTCCATGATTTGCCCCAACAACCAGCAGCCCTGGAACCCCAGCAACGCTGACTGACATCCACATCGGGCCATCCAGCCCTGGTTTTTCATCTCGCTGAGGTCTACATCATTTTGGGACACTCCTACATAGCTGTGATTCACATCCATTGGGCTTTAGATGCTGGGAAGTATAGTGTCATCCACACTGCAGCAACGCGGCTCTCTCCCTTCCACCTGTCATTACACCAGCGGACTTGGCATCCCAGCCACGTGCAGCTTACAGTTTGGGTCTCCACCTTACCACTGTCAATCATCTTCGCTTTCTCCTCCAACACGTCCAGCCCTTCCCCACACTCTGGTGAGCATGTTCCACATTCGGCCACAGTGCAGCAGGAGTATTGGCACCCCCCATGCTGCAGGAGGTTTTTTTGTAACCAGACTGTGGATCGCTCTTCAGAGTGCAACGCTAGTGTAAAATAGCCCTTAGAGCTTGTTCAGACTATAAATGCTCGCTGAAGAGGGATACATGTTTGAATAACTCTTCATAGACCATTGTAAAGGTGGTTAGGATGTGTTGTATCACCTAAAAGAAAAAAAGAACCTTGCTACAGGGTAGATGCCAAAAAAATGTACAGTAAGCTGCTGCATGCACCTAAATGTGCTCCCACATAAAATTAAGCAAAATTATACAGTGTATTTAGAGCTACGCTGCCACTATGTTAATAAAACAACTCTCTATACATGTTAAACTATCCCTCAAAGGCAGTGAAAGTCAAACTTATTGCAAAAGAAAAAAACATAAAAACATAAACGCCCATCAGACCATCAAACCCAAACACGAGCAAAAAACTATATAAAATGAGAAAAAACAATAATGATGACCAGGGCCATATTTAACCACCTCATTACAGGGCACTTACGCCCCCTTCCTGCCTAGGCCATTTTTCAGCTTTCAGTGCTGTCACTTTGAATGACAATTGCGCGGTCATGCAGTATTTAATCACTGTGTTTTTTACTTTTTCCTAAAAAAATATGTTTTCTTAGTTTCTGTCAATACATTTTGTAAATAAGTAATTTTTCTCCTTCACTGATGGGTGCTGATGAGGCAGCACTGATGGGCACTGATAGGCTGCACTGATGGGCACTGATGAGGTGGCACTTATGGGAACTGATGAGGTGGCACTGATGAGGAGGCACGAATATGCCACACTTATGGGCACTGATAGGTGGCACTGATGAGCACTGATAGGCAGCACTGATGGGGGCACTGGTGGGCACTGGCACATATAGGTGGCACTGGTGGGCACAGATAGGCAGCACTGGGGGGCACGGATAGGCGGCACGGATAGGCAGCATTGATGGGCACTGATGGGAATTGGTGGCTAGCATTGATGAGCAGCAGTGATGAGTATTGATGGACGGCAGTGATGGGCATTGATGGGCAGCACTGATAGCAAGCACTGACTGGCATCACTAATGGCCACTGATTGCTGGCACTTGTGGGCACATATTGGTGGCAACTGTGGACACTGGTTGGCACTGATTTCTGGCAGTGTTGGGCACACAGTTCTGGCACTGGTGGCACATAATTGTAATCAGGGCACTGATGATCAGTGCCCTGATTACATCCCTAGATGTCCTCTGTGAGGATATGCCGCTAATCGGCTCTCCTCTCCTCACACTTTGTCAGTGTGAGGTGAGGAGCGATGATTACTGGTATCTCCGTGTTTACATGTGACCAGCTGTGATTGGACACAGCCGATCACATGGTTAAAGAGCCGCGGCTCTTTACACAGATCGGGGTCATGCCATGTCCTAGCAACACTGCGCGGCCATGATCCCACGAGAGAGCTGCGCCGCCCAGCCGTCATTTCACAGCCGGCGGGCGGGAACAGGTTAATTTTGATTGGACCCTGGGCAAACATTTTCTTGGGACCCCCCCCCATGCATTTTCGCTCTCCACCTGCTCTGAGTCATACAAAAAATAGCAGCTAAACTCAAAATCAGTTTACTGAATCAGATCAGGCAGCAATTGTGATTGGTTGCCAGAGATTACAGTGCATCATTACTGCTCACTGACTGGCTGCTACAAGGTTACAGCACACATTATGGCTCACTGATTATTTGCTAGAGGTTACAGAACATGACTTCTGCTTGTTGATTGGTTGCTAGAGATTACTGTACATCAATACTGTACACTGATTGGTTGCTAGAGGTTATTGGACATCCTTACCACTCACTAATTGTTGCTAGATGTTACTGCACATTATTACTGTTCACTGATTGGTTCCTAGATATTACTGCATATCCTTACCGCTCAATGATTGGTTGCAAGAGGTTGGTGCACATCATTACTGCACACTGGTTGGTTGCTAAAGGTTACAGCACACCATCTCCTCACTGCCTGCACATCATGGACTGGGGAGGTGAGGGGACACATCAATAGACAGAAAACTTCTTATGAATCCTAGGACTCCTGGGATCAGTGGCAATGTTGGTGCGGGGGTTATTAATGGCAATGCTGGGGGGTTGATGGGATCAGTGGCAGTGGTGGGGAGGATGGGATTAGTTAGGAGGCAGTACACTGTGGCAAATTCTGAATTATGTAGAGCAAAGCTGGACATTTCTGTCAGGTATATAGTGGTGGATTCTACACTGACCACCAATGTGAGGGGGATTCTACACTGACCACCAATGTGAGGGGGGATTTGCACTGAGCAACATGTAATTTTACACCACCCACCGATATAAAGAGGCATTTCGACACTGACATCAAAGTAATAGGAGCATTTACAGAAACCACCAGTGTAAGCTGGAATATACAATGACATCCATGTACGGGGGAATTTACACCGACAACCATTGTCGAGGAGATTTGTACTGATCACCAATGTAAGGTGACACCTCTACACCAACCACGAATTTTAGGGGGGATTTACACTGACCACAAATGTAAAGGGGGATTTACAATGACCACCAATGTAAAGGGGGATTTACACTGACCATCAATGTAAAGGGGGATTTACACTGACCACCAGTGTAAGGGCAATTCTGCACTCTCCACCAATATAAAGGGAAATGTACACCGATCACCAAGAGTTTACACTGACAACCAATGTAATGGGGGATTTTATATCAACAGCCAATAAAGGGGCATGTCAGGGAAGCAATCGTAGAACTTGCGATCCTGCCAGAAACCGTTATGGTCGCACCGGGTGAATTCCCGGGCGCGTGCGTGAACACAGGTGCGCGACAATGGCAGACGCACGCAGATGCGCCACGGCTAGTGCGCATGGTAATGATTGTTGGCGCCCGCTGGCCTATTTAAGTCTGCTCCACAATATAGGCAGGTTGCTGAATTATCATCAGCTCCTCATTTCCCTTTTACCTGTTGCCTGCATCTGATTACCTGATTCCTGTGACTACTTGGCTTGCCTGACTCTCCCTGCTCTCCGCCTGCACTGACCCTGGCTTGGACCAGACTACACTTACGCCTGCACTTCCTGTACCTTCGCTTGTCCGCACGGTGTTGACCTTTGGCCTGGCTACCAACTCTGTTCCTGATTCATCCTGCTGTACCTCATATAGGATTAAACATGTTGTGTATGACCCCTGGCCTGGCTTGACCCTGCTCCTGGTTGCTCCACTGGAACCCGTCCATGCACGGTTGCCCAACCTACTTACCTGCGCACACCAGCAGCCCAGCGACTCAGCTACCCAGCAACCGCATCCGGCAAACCCGTGCACCTTTGGGGTTCGCTGCACTCAGCCGCAAGGGGTGTCCTCTCAGCAACCCGGCCTCCCACAAGAGACTTTATAGGGGATTTCTACACTGGCCACCAATGTAAGGAGGGATTTACACTCACCACCAATTTAAAGGGGGATTCTACTTGGACCACCAATGTAAGGAAGGATTTGAAACTGATCACAAATGCAAGTTTGGATTTTTTTTTTACCGATTACCAATATAAAGAGGAGTTTCTACACTGGCCACCAATATAGTAGGGATTTCCACTGACCACTAATGTAATAGGAGCATTCACAGGAGCCACAAATGTAAGGAGGGATTTACACTGACCACCAATGTAAGGGAGACCTTCACACTGGCCACTAGTGTGAATGAAAGGATTCTACACCAAGATTCTACATGAGAAGATTTACACTGAGCACCAATGTAACTAAGACATTTAGCCTGCATTCACATTTGTGTGTGTCGGGAACGCATGCAAAATCGATTTCCTGACACCACAGAAACATGCTGCCCTTTAGCAGATACACAGCAGTGCCATTAATTGTTAATAACACCCTCAGCCATCTGCTGAGATGTGCGTATTCACATGCACCAAAATTTAAAAAAAGGGTTGCACCTCCATTTTGCTTACCTTTGCAGAACAGGCTGATGTTAGGCTTAATGACCACAGTTGTAGGCAGGACTTTCAAACATGCCCCTTTACCTCCCCAGTGGGATCAATGACGCGGTCTGCGGCTATTTACAAATTAATGGCGCCGCTATTTACATATCAATGCAGGTTGTCCACATGTAAACACAGGGTCTGCAGGTAAGTCATCTGTACATGGCAATATGGCAGTGCTGGGCAGCATAAGTAACAGAACTTCAGACTGGCAACTTGGCAAGTAGGGATGGGCCCGGTGCTCGATGCGAACCCATGTTCGCATCGAGCACCGGGCGTTCGCTCGCTCGGCGAGCCCAGAACTATTTTGGCCGCTCGCATCACATTCGTGTGATGCGAGCGGCCCGCAATGCATTGCGGCCGGCGCGGCCGGCGCAGTGCATTGCTGGCTGATGATTGGCCAAGCATGCACTGTGACCCCGCATGCTTGGCCAATCACAGAGCCGGAAACTCGGAGAGCCATAATTGGCTACAGGCAGGACGCCTGTAGCCAATTACAGCTCAGGGGCTTTAGTACACGCCCCACCATTTAAAAGGCCGCCACGCCGTCGGCGCCGGTCACATGAGTTCCGGGTTTAGGAGAGATCAGGCTGATTCTGTGTCTTTGCTAGATTCGTTCAGATAGAAAGATTTGCTCTACTTTGCTAAACCATTGGCTATTTATTTGCTAAACCATTGCTACCTGTCATTGATCGTCCATTGCTGCTGGTTAGTGTGTTTTTAGCTGCAACTGGGGATTAGTCTGGTGCGTGTTTTACTGTTAGTACAGTATTTCAGTAGTACCAACCGCAGTGCTGTTAGCACAGCATTGCACCCCAAAAGCACCCATAGGACATCTAGTGTGTTAGTGGAAGCAAACAGAGCTCCTATATTTTCTTCCCAGTAGCATCCATAGGACTTCTACTGTGTTAGTGGCATCACACAGAGTTCCTATATTTTCTTCCCAGTAGCACCCATAGGACTTGTACTGTGTTAGTGGCATCACACAGAGTTCCTATATTTTCTTCCCAGAAGCACCCATAGGACGTCTAGTGTGTTAGTGGCATCACACAGAGTTCCTATATTTTCTTCCCAGAAGCACCCATAGGACTTGTACTGTGTTAGTGGCATCACACAGAGTTCCTATATTTTCTTCCCAGAAGCACCCATAGGACTTCTAGTGTGTTAGTGGCATCACACAGAGTTCCTATATTTTCTTCCCAGAAGCACCCATAGGACTTGTACTGTGTTAGTGGCATCACACAGAGTTCCTATATTTTCTTCCCAGAAGCACCCATAGGACTTGTACTGTGTTAGTGGCATCACACAGAGTTCCTATATTTTCTTCCCAGAAGCACCCATAGGACTTCTAATGTGTTAGTGGCATCACACAGAGTTCATATATTTTCTTCCCAGAAGCACCCATAGGACTTGTACTGTGTTAGTGGCATCACACAGAGTTCCTATATTTTCTTCCCAGAAGCACCCATAGGACTTCTAGTGTGTTCGTGGCATCACACAGAGTTCCTATATTTTCTTCCCAGAAGCACCCATAGGACTTGTACTGTGTTAGTGGCATCACACAGAGTTCCTATATTTTCTTCCCAGAAGCACCCATAGGACTTCTAGTGTGTTAGTGGCATCACACAGAGTTCCTATATTTTCTTCCCAGAAGCACCCATAGGACTTGTACTGTGTTAGTGGCATCACACAGAGTTCCTATATTTTCTTCCCAGAAGCACCCATAGGACTTGTACTGTGTTAGTGGCATCACACAGAGTTCCTATATTTTCTTCCCAGAAGCACCCATAGGACTTCTACTGTGTTAGTGGCATCACACAGAGTTCCTATATTTTCTTCCCAGAAGCACCCATAGGACTTGTACTGTGTTAGTGGCATCACACAGAGTTCCTATATTTTCTTCCCAGAAGCACCCATAGGACTTCTAGTGTGTTAGTGGCATCACACAGAGTTCCTATATTTTCTTCCCAGAAGCACCCATAGGACTTGTACTGTGTTAGTGGCATCACACAGAGTTCCCATATTTTCTTCCCAGAAGCACCCATAGGACTTCTAGTGTGTTAGTGGCATCACACAGAGCTCCCATATTTTCTTCCCAGAAGCCCCCATAGGACTTCTAGTGTGTTAGTGGCATCACACAGAGCTCCCATATTTTCTTCCCAGAAGCACCCATAGGACTTCTACTGTGTTAGTGGCATCACACAGAGTTCCTATATTTTCTTCCCAGAAGCACCCATAGGACTTCTAGTGTGTTAGTGGCATCACACAGAGCTCCCATATTTTCTTCCCAGAAGCACCCATAGGACTTCTACTGTGTTAGTGGCATCACACAGAGTTCCTATATTTTCTTCCCAGAAGCACCCATAGGACTTCTACTGTGTTAGTGGCATCACACAGAGTTCCTATATTTTCTTCCCAGAAGCACCCATAGGACTTCTAGTGTGTTAGTGGCATCACACAGAGTTCCTATATTTTCTTCCCAGAAGCACCCATAGGACTTGTACTGTGTTAGTGGCATCACACAGAGTTCCTATATTTTCTTCCCAGAAGCACCCATAGGACTTCTACTGTGTTAGTGGCATCACACAGAGTTCCTATATTTTCTTCCCAGAAGCACCCATAGGACTTGTACTGTGTTAGTGGCATCACACAGAGTTCCTATATTTTCTTCCCAGAAGCACCCATAGGACTTGTACTGTGTTAGTGGCATCACACAGAGTTCCTATATTTTCTTCCCAGAAGCACCCATAGGACTTCTAGTGTGTTAGTGGCATCACACAGAGTTCCTATATTTTCTTCCCAGAAGCACCCATAGGACTTGTACTGTGTTAGTGGCATCACACAGAGTTCCTATATTTTCTTCCCAGAAGCACCCATAGGACTTCTAGTGTGTTAGTGGCATCACACAGAGCTCCCATATTTTCTTCCCAGAAGCACCCATAGGACTTCTACTGTGTTAGTGGCATCACACAGAGTTCCTATATTTTCTTCCCAGAAGCACCCATAGGACTTCTACTGTGTTAGTGGCATCACACAGAGTTCCTATATTTTCTTCCCAGAAGCACCCATAGGACTTCTAGTGTGTTAGTGGCATCACACAGAGTTCCTATATTTTCTTCCCAGAAGCACCCATAGGACTTCTACTGTGTTAGTGGCATCACACAGAGTTCCTATATTTTCTTCCCAGAAGCACCCATAGGACTTGTACTGTGTTAGTGGCATCACACAGAGTTCCTATATTTTTTCTTCCCAGAAGCACCCATAGGACTTGTACTGTGTTAGTGGCATCACACAGAGTTCCTATATTTTCTTCCCAGAAGCACCCATAGGACTTCTAGTGTGTTAGTGGCATCACACAGAGTTCCTATATTTTTTCCCAGAAGCACCCATAGGACTTGTACTGTGTTAGTGGCATCACACAGAGTTCCTATATTTTCTTCCCAGAAGCACCCATAGGACTTCTAGTGTGTTAGTGGCATCACACAGAGTTCCTATATTTTCTTCCCAGAAGCACCCATAGGACTTGTACTGTGTTAGTGGCATCACACAGAGTTCCTATATTTTCTTCCCAGAAGCACCCATAGGACTTGTACTGTGTTAGTGGCATCACACAGAGTTCCTATATTTTCTTCCCAGAAGCACCCATAGGACTTCTAGTGTGTTAGTGGCATCACACAGAGTTCCTATATTTTCTTCCCAGAAGCACCCATAGGACTTGTACTGTGTTAGTGGCATCACACAGAGTTCCTATATTTTCTTCCCAGAAGCACCCATAGGACTTCTACTGTGTTAGTGGCATCACACAGAGTTCCTATATTTTCTTCCCAGAAGCACCCATAGGACTTCTAGTGTGTTAGTGGCATCACACAGAGTTCCTATATTTTCTTCCCAGAAGCACCCATAGGACTTGTACTGTGTTAGTGGCATCACACAGAGTTCCTATATTTTCTTCCCAGAAGCACCCATAGGACTTCTAGTGTGTTAGTGGCATCACACAGAGTTCCTATATTTTCTTCCCAGAAGCACCCATAGGACTTGTACTGTGTTAGTGGCATCACACAGAGTTCCTATATTTTCTTCCCAGAAGCACCCATAGGACTTGTACTGTGTGTTAGTGGCATCACACAGAGTTCCCATATTTTCTTCCCAGAAGCACCCATAGGACTTCTAGTGTGTTAGTGGCATCACACAGAGCTCCTATATTTTCTTCCCAGAAGCACCCATAGGACTTCTACTGTGTTAGTGGCATCACACAGAGTTCCTATATTTTCTTCCCAGAAGCACCCATAGGACTTCTAGTGTGTTAGTGGCATCACACAGAGTTCCCATATTTTCTTCCCAGAAGCACCCATAGGACTTCTACTGTGTTAGTGGCATCACACAGAGTTCCTATATTTTCTTCCCAGAAGCACCCATAGGACTTCTACTGTGTTAGTGGCATCACACAGAGTTCCTATATTTTCTTCCAGAAGCACCCATAGGACTTGTACTGTGTTAGTGGCATCACACAGAGTTCCTATATTTTTTCTTCCCAGAAGCACCCATAGGACTTCTAGTGTGTTAGTGGCATCACACAGAGTTCCTATATTTTCTTCCCAGAAGCACCCATAGGACTTGTACTGTGTTAGTGGCATCACACAGAGTTCCTATATTTTCTTCCCAGAAGCACCCATAGGACTTCTAGTGTGTTAGTGGCATCACACAGAGTTCCTATATTTTCTTCCCAGAAGCACCCATAGGACTTGTACTGTGTTAGTGGCATCACACAGAGTTCCTATATTTTCTTCCCAGAAGCACCCATAGGACTTGTACTGTGTTAGTGGCATCACACAGAGTTCCCATATTTTCTTCCCAGAAGCACCCATAGGACTTCTAGTGTGTTAGTGGCATCACACAGAGTTCCTATATTTTCTTCCCAGAAGCACCCATAGGACTTCTACTGTGTTAGTGGCATCACACAGAGTTCCTATATTTTCTTCCCAGAAGCACCCATAGGACTTCTAGTGTGTTAGTGGCATCACACAGAGTTCCTATATTTTCTTCCCAGAAGCACCCATAGGACTTCTAGTGTGTTAGTGGCATCACACAGAGTTCCTATATTTTCTTCCCAGAAGCACCCATAGGACTTGTACTGTGTTAGTGGCATCACACAGAGTTCCTATATTTTCTTCCCAGAAGCACCCATAGGACTTCTAGTGTGTTAGTGGCATCACACAGAGTTCCTATATTTTCTTCCCAGAAGCACCCATAGGACTTGTACTGTGTTAGTGGCATCACACAGAGTTCCTATATTTTCTTCCCAGAAGCACCCATAGGACTTCTACTGTGTTAGTGGCATCACACAGAGTTCCTATATTTTCTTCCCAGAAGCACCCATAGGACTTCTACTGTGTTAGTGGCATCACACAGAGTTCCTATATTTTCTTCCCAGAAGCACCCATAGGACTTGTACTGTGTTAGTGGCATCACACAGAGTTCCTATATTTTCTTCCCAGAAGCACCCATAGGACTTCTAGTGTGTTAGTGGCATCACACAGAGTTCCTATATTTTCTTCCCAGAAGCACCCATAGGACTTGTACTGTGTTAGTGGCATCACACAGAGTTCCTATATTTTCTTCCCAGAAGCACCCATAGGACTTCTTGTGTGTTAGTGGCATCACACAGAGTTCCTATATTTTCTTCCCAGAAGCACCCATAGGACTTCTAGTGTGTTAGTGGCATCACACAGAGTTCCTATATTTTCTTCCCAGAAGCACCCATAGGACTTGTACTGTGTTAGTGGCATCACACAGAGTTCCTATATTTTCTTCCCAGAAGCACCCATAGGACTTCTAGTGTGTTAGTGGCATCACACAGAGTTCCCATATTTTCTTCCCAGAAGCACCCATAGGACTTCTACTGTGTTAGTGGCATCACACAGAGTTCCTATATTTTCTTCCCAGAAGCACCCATAGGACTTCTAGTGTGTTAGTGGCATCACACAGAGTTCCTATATTTTCTTCCCAGAAGCACCCATAGGACTTCTAGTGTGTTAGTGGCATCACACAGAGTTCCTATATTTTCTTCCCAGAAGCACCCATAGGACTTCTAGTGTGTTAGTGGCATCACACAGAGTTCCTATATTTTCTTCCCAGAAGCACCATAGGACGTCTACTGTGTTAGTGGCATCACACAGAGTTCCTATATTTTCTTCCCAGAAGCACCCATAGGACTTGTACTGTGTTAGTGGCATCACACAGAGTTCCTATATTTTCTTCCCAGAAGCACCCATAGGACTTCTACTGTGTTAGTGGCATCACACAGAGTTCCTATATTTTCTTCCCAGAAGCACCCATAGGACTTGTACTGTGTTAGTGGCATCACACAGAGTTCCTATATTTTCTTCCCAGAAGCACCCATAGGACTTTTACTGTGTTAGTGGCATCACACAGAGTTCCTATATTTTCTTCCCAGAAGCACCCATAGGACTTCTACTGTGTTAGTGGCATCACACAGAGTTCCTATATTTTCTTCCCAGAAGCACCCATAGGACTTGTACTGTGTTAGTGGCATCACACAGAGTTCCTATATTTTCTTCCCAGAAGCACCCATAGGACTTGTACTGTGTTAGTGGCATCACACAGAGTTCCTATATTTTCTTCCCAGAAGCACCCATAGGACTTGTACTGTGTTAGTGGCATCACACAGAGTTCCTATATTTTCTTCCCAGAAGCACCCATAGGACTTGTACTGTGTTAGTGGCATCACACAGAGTTCCTATATTTTCTTCCCAGAAGCACCCATAGGACTTCTAGTGTGTTAGTGGCATCACACAGAGTTCCTATATATTTTCTTCCCAGAAGCACCCATAGGACTTGTACTGTGTTAGTGGCATCACACAGAGTTCCTATATTTTCTTCCCAGAAGCACCCATAGGACTTCTAGTGTGTTAGTGGCATCACACAGAGTTCATCTATATTTTCTTCCCAGAAGCACCCATAGGACTTCTTAGTGTGTTAGTGGCATCACACAGAGCATCACTATATTTTCTTCCCAGAAGCACCCATAGGACTTGTACTGTGTTAGTGGCATCACACAGAGTTCCTATATTTTCTTCCCAGAAGCACCCATAGGACTTCTAGTGTGTTAGTGGCATCACACAGAGATCCCATATTTTCTTCCCAGAAGCACCCATAGGACTTCTACTGTGTTAGTGGCATCACACAGAGTTCCTATATTTTCTTCCCAGAAGCACCCATAGGACTTCTAGTGTGTTAGTGTCATCACACAGAGTTCCTATATTTTCTTCCCAGAAGCACCATAGGACTTCTACTGTGTTAGTGGCATCACACAGAGTTCCTATATTTTCTTCCCAGAAGCACCCATAGGACTTCTACTGTGTTAGTGGCATCACACAGAGTTCCTATATTTTCTTCCCAGAAGCACCCATAGGACTTGTACTGTGTTAGTGGCATCACACAGAGTTCCTATATTTTTCTTCCCAGAAGCACCCATAGGACTTCTAGTGTGTTAGTGGCATCACACAGAGTTCCTATATTTTCTTCCCAGAAGCACCCATAGGACTTGTACTGTGTTAGTGGCATCACACAGAGCACCCATATTTTCTTCACACAGAGCACCCATAGGACTTGTACTGTGTTAGTGGCATCCCACAGAGTTCCTATATTTTCTTCCCAGAAGCACCCATAGGACTTCTACTGTGTTAGTGGCATCACACAGAGTTCCTATATTTTCTTCCCAGAAGCACCCATAGGACTTGTACTGTGTTAGTGGCATCACACAGAGTTCCTATATTTTCTTCCCAGAAGCACCCATAGGACTTGTACTGTGTTAGTGGCATCACACAGAGTTCCTATATTTTCTTCCCAGAACCATAGGACTTGTACTGTGTTAGTGGCATCACACAGAGTTCCTATATTTTCTTCCCAGAAGCTCCCATAGGACTTCTACTGTGTTAGTGGCTTCACACAGAGCACCCATATTTTCTTCCCAGAAGCACCTATAGGACTTCTAGTGGCATCACACAGAGTTCCCATATTTTCTTCCCAGAAGCACCCATAGGACTTCTACTGTGTTAGTGGCATCACACAGAGTTCCTATATTTTCTTCCCAGAAGCACCCATAGGACTTCTACTGTGTTAGTGGCATCACACAGAGTTCCTATATTTTCTTCCCAGAAGCACCCATAGGACTTTACTGTGTTAGTGGCATCACACAGAGTTCCTATATTTTCTTCCCAGAAGCACCCATAGGACTTCTACTGTGTTAGTGGCATCACACAGAGTTCCTATATTTTCTTCACAGAAGCATCCACAGGACTTCTACAGTGTTCCTATATTTTCATCACACAGAGTTCCTATATTTTCTTCCCAGAAGCACCCATAGGACTTCTACTGTGTTAGTGGCATCACACAGAGTTCCTATATTTTCTTCCCAGAAGCACCCATAGGACTTGTACTGTGTTAGTGGCATCACACAGAGTTCCTATATTTTCTTCCCAGAAGCACCCATAGGACTTCTACTGTGTTAGTGGCATCACACAGAGTTCCCATATTTTCTTCCCAGAAGCACCCATAGGACTTGTACTGTGTTAGTGGCATCACACAGAGTTCCTATATTTTCTTCCCAGAAGCACCCATAGGACTTCTACTGTGTTAGTGGCATCACACAGAGTTCCTATATTTTCTTCCCAGAAGCACCCATAGGACTTGTACTGTGTTAGTGGCATCACACAGAGTTCCTATATTTTCTTCCCAGAAGCACCCAGGACTTCTAGTGTGTAGTTGGCATCACACAGAGTTCCTATATTTTCTTCCCAGAAGCACCCATAGGAATTGTACTGTGTTAGTGGCATCACACAGAGTTCCTATATTTTCTTCCCAGAAGCCACCCATAGGACTTGTACTGTGTTAGTGGCATCACACAGAGTTCCTATATTTTCTTCCCAGAAGCACCCATAGGACTTCTAGTGGTTAGTGGCATCACACAGAGTTCCTATATTTTCTTCACAGAAGCACCCATAGGACTTGTACTGTGTTAGTGGCATCACACAGAGTTCCTATATTTTATTCCAAGAAGCACCCATAGGACTGTTTTAGTGGCATCACACAGAGTTCCTATATTTTCTTCCCAGAAGCACCCATAGGACTTGTACTGTGTTAGTGGCATCACACAGAGTTCCTATATTTTCTTCCCAGAAGCACCCATAGGACTTGTACTGTGTTAGTGGCATCACACAGAGTTCCTATATTTTCTTCCCAGAAGCACCCATAGGACTTGTACTGTTTTAGTGGCATCACACAGAGTTCCTATATTTTCTTCCCAGAAGCACCCATAGGACTTCTAGTGTGTTAGTGGCATCACACAGAGTTCCTATATTTTCTTCCCAGAAGCACCCACAGGACTTCTAGTGTGTTAGTGGCATCACACAGAGTTCCTATATTTTCTTCCCATAAGCACCCATAGGACTTCTAGTGTGTTAGTGGCATCACACAGAGTTCATATATTTTCTTCCCAGAAGCACCCATAGGACTTGTACTGTGTTAGTGGCATCACACAGAGTTCCTATATTTTCTTCCCAGAAGCACCCATAGGACTTCTAGTGTGTTAGTGGCATCACACAGAGCTCCTATATTTTCTTCCCAGAAGCACCCATAGGACTTCAATTGTGTGTTAGTGGCATCACACAGAGCTCCTATATTTTCTTCTCAGCAGCACCACAGGACTTCTAGTGTGTTAGTGGCATCACACAGAGCTCCTATATTTTCTTTGCAGAAGCACCCATAGGACTTCTATTGTGTTAGTGGCATCACACAGAGCTCCTATATTTTCTTCTCAGCAGCACCCACAGGACTACCGACTACAATGGCTGGAAGACCGCCAAGGGGAGGCAGAGCGTGCAGAGGCAAGAACACAGGGCAGGCAGGCTCTGTTTCTAGTGGACGTGGCCGTGGACGTGGTTGTGCATCGTCATCAGCACGTGGCCATGGGACACGCGCGTCTTTGTTTTCGGCAGCTGGACATGTGGAGCCGCATCATGCTGAAGGCTTGGTAGAATAGATGACCAAGCCCTCCTCATCCTCCTCATCCTCTTTTACCCAGGCTCAGGGTACTGGCAGAGCAGCTGCCAACGCGTACTCAATGGCATCATCAGCCACCCCTTCCCTAGACCCACCATGTCCTCCTGAGGAGTCCCCCAAACTCTTTGAGCACAGTGTTGGGTACATGCTCCAGGAGGATGCCTAACGATTCGAAGGCTCGGATGATGATACCCAGCTTGAGGAAGTCAGTAGTGTGCGCGCAGAGAGAGGGGATGCTGAAGGACAGCAATCTGGCAGTACTGTTCCACCAGCTGCAGCTTACTGCCAGGTTTGCTCTAGTGGTGAAGAGGGAGGGGATGATGAGGTCACTGACTCCACGTGGGTGCCTGAAGGGAGAGAGGATGAGGAGGAGGACGAGGAGGAGGAGGATGCGGCGTCACATGTCCAACGAGGCAGGATGCCCCCTGGAGGCCATCTATAGGCCAGCACAGCAACTGTACAACACCGCAGAGCTCCGCCTGTGCAGGGCGCTGCCTCTGCACGTTATCAGAAAAGTTCTTTGGTGTGGGCCTTTTTTGAGACGAGTGCATCAGATCGCACCACTGCTATTTGCAATATTTGTCTCAAGCGTATCTCGCGTGGCCAAAACATCAGCCGCTTGGGCACCACAAGCATGAGCAGACATATGTCGACCTGCCATGCAGCTCGTTGGCAAGCACACATAAAAGACCCACACCAAAGAACTAAGCGGACCTCTCCTTGCTCCTCATCAGCTGGGATCTCCATCCCCACTACACCTTCAGTCCTCTCTGAAAGCTGCTCTGAGAGGACTGAAGGTGTAGAATTAGGTGTGTCACAACCAAGTACTTGCAGTACACCGACGTCCGATTGCAGCAGGCAAATTTCCCTGCCCCAGCTGCTGGACCGTCGAAAGAAGTACACTCCCAGCCATCCACATGCCCAGCGGTTGAATGGCTAAATTGCTAGCACTTCAACTGCTGCCTTTTCAGTTGGTAGACTCGGCCCCCTTCCGTGAGTTTGTTCAATGTGCGGTTCCTCAGTGGCAGGTTCCCAAACGCCACTTTTTCTCACGGAAGGCGATTCCGTCTCTCTACCGGCATGTGGAGGCAATGTCCATGCCTCGCTGGACAGGGCGGTCAGCGGTAAGGTGCATATTACCGCTGACTCATGGTCCAGCAGGCATGGACAGGGACGGTTACCTTTCTTTCACGGCCCATTGGGTCACTCTATTGGCAGCTGGGAGGGATGCAGGACAAGGTGCAGTAGTGTTGGAGGTTGTTCCGCCACCACGCCTCCAAAACGCTACTACTGCTACTGGTTGTGACACACCTCTCTCCTCCACCCCCTCCTCTTCTTCTTCCTCCAGTGCTCTGTCCTTGGAACCAGCGGTGCTCCGTAGGCGTACAAGGGGCTACGCAAGTACGCAGGCAAAAAGATGCCATGCCGTGCTTGCGCTGGTGTGTTTGGGGGACAGGAGCCACACTGGGCCAGAGGTTCTGGCAGCTCTGCAGGGGCAGGCCGAGAGGTGGTTGACGCCACGTCAGCTTAAGCCAGGAATGGTCGTTTCTGACAATGGCACCAACCTCCTCTCCGCCCTGCGACAGGGGCAGCTCACCCATGTGCCCTGTATGGCTCATGTCCTCAACCTGGTGGTGCAGCGGTTCTTGGGCAGGTTCCCAGGCTTACAGGATGTCCTGAGGCAGGCGAGGAAAGTCTGTGTGCATTTCCGCCGATCTTATAATGCCAGTGCTCGGCTGACTGAGCTGCAAAAGGAGCTGAACCTGCCCAAGAACCGCCTAATATGTGACATGCCCACCAGGTGGAACTCAACGTTGGCCATGCTGCAGCGACTGCACATGCAGCAGAGGGCCATCAATGAGTACCTTTGCGACTACGGCACCAGGACAGGGTCAGGGGAGCTTGTTTTTTTTTCCCCACGTCAGTGGAGCTTGATCAGGGATGCATGCACTGTCCTCTCACCATTTGAGGAGACCACGAGGATGGTGAGCAGTGACAGTGCATGCATCAGTGACACTGTCCCTCTTGTCCACCTGTTGGAGCATACGCTGCGTGGGATAATGGACAGGGCACTTGAGGCAGAACAGAGGCAGGAAGAGGAGGACTTCCTTGCCTCTCAAGGCCCCCTTTATCCGGACAGTGTTCCTTCTGTCCCACCCATCACACAGGAGGATGAGGATGAGGAGGAGGAGGAGGAGGAGGAGGAGGATTGTGTGAGCATGGAGGTGGAGCCTGGCACTCAGCATCAGCAGCAGCAGTCTTTTAGGGATGATGTACAGTCCCAACAAACCAGTGGACTTGTACGTGGCTGGGAGGAGGTGGCTGGCGATCATGTCATCCTCAGTGACCCAGAAGACTCCGGACCGAATGCCTCAGCAAACCTACGCTGCATGGCCTCCCTGATCCTGCAAAGCCTGCGGAAGGATCCTCGTGTTCTTCGGATCAAGGAGAGGGACCATTACTGGCTGGCCACTCTCCTTGATCCACGGTACAAGGGTAAGGTTGCGGACCTTATCTTGCCGTCGCAGAGGGAGCAGAGGATGAGACATCTCAGGGAGGCCTTGCAGAAAGGTCTGTGCAACGCGTTCCCAGAAACTGGGAGGTTACAAACTCCTGGTCCTGGCGACGAGTTGCTGAGGCTTCGGTCAGTAGCAGAAGGAGCGGTGGGGAAGGTGGACGTCTGACCGATGCGTTCAGACAATTTTTTAGTCCGCAGCCCCAAGGTATGATCGGTTCCAGCAACCATCGCCAGCGTCTGATATACATGGTGCAGGAATACCTTGGGGCAAGGTCAGACTTGGACACCTTTCCCACCGAAAATCCTCTGGCTTACTGGGTCCTGAGGATGGATCACTGGCCAGAGCTTGCACAGTATGCAATTGAGCTACTGGCCTGTCCTGCCTCCAGCGTTCTTTCCGAACTCACATTCAGTGCTGCTGGAGGATTTGTCACCGATCATAGGGTGCGCCTGTCCACCGACTCGGTTGATCGACTGACCTTCATCAAAATGAATCAGTCTTGGATCACCACCAGCTACCAGGCACCTGAAGCGGATATAACGAATAATTTATAATGTCACATCCCTTCAAGACTGCCTATGCTGATGCTGAGTGACTGTCCTCTTATGTTCACTGACTATCCTCTTCCTCCTCCTCAATGATCCATGCCACCACACCAGTGCCTAAGGCACAATTTTTCAGCCCCTGTATAACAGGGGCGTGTACTTACAATTTTTTAAAAAAAATGCTTCGCAACACGTGTGACTGCTTTGCTCCAAGTACAGTATCTGTGAGGGGTTGCAGTGTTGTGGCACCAGCACCATGCCTAAGGCACAATTTTTCAGCCCCTGTTTAACAGGGGCATGTAATTACAATTTTTTAAAAAAATGCTTTGCAACAGTTGTGACTGCTGTGCTCCAAGTACAGTATCTGTGAGGGGTTGCAGTGTTGTGGCACCAGCACCAGTGCCTAAGGCACAATTTTGCAGCCCCTGTTAGGGGCGTGTAATTACAATTTTTAGGCAAATGCTTTGCAACAGGTCTCATTGCTGTGTGCTAAGAGTACAGTATCTGTGAGGGGTTGCAGTGTTGTGGCACCAGCACCAATGCCTAAGGCACAATTTTTCAGCCCCTGTTTAACAGGGGCGTGTAATTACAATTTTTTAAAAAAGATGCTTCGCAACACGTGTGACTGCTGTGCTCCAAGTACAGTATCTGTGAGGGGTTGCAGTGTTGTGGCACCAGTGCCTAAGGCACAATTTTTCAGCCCCTATTGGGGCGTGTAATTACAATTTTTAGGCACTGCTTTGCAACAGGTCTCATTGCTGTGCTAAGAGTACAGTATCTGTGAGGGGTTGCAGTGTTGTGGCACCAGCACCAATGCCTAAGGCACAATTTTTCAGCCCCTGTTTAACAGGGGCGTGTAATTACAAATCTTGATCTAATAGTTCACAGCAGGGCCCATTCCTGCGCCCACCAAGAGTAACTATGAGGGCCTACAGTCTTGTGGCAACACCGTCCACCACCACCGCCAAAGGCCCAATTTTTCTGCCCTGTTCAACAGGTGCATGCAATTACAAATCTTGATCTAATAACTCACAGCAGGGCCCATTCCTGCGCCCACCAAGAGTAACTGTGAGGGCTTACAGTCTTGTGGCAACACCGTCCACCACCACCACCACCACCAAAGGCCCAATTTTTCTGCCCTGTTCAACAGGTGCTTGCAATTACAAATCTTGATCTAATAACTCACAGCAGGGCCCATTCCTGCGCCCACCAAGAGTAACTGTGAGGGCTTACAGTCTTGTGGCAACACCGTCCACCACCACCACCACCACAACCCCCCAATTTTTCTGCCCTGTTCAACAGGTGCATGCAAGTACAAATCTTGATCTATTAACTCACAGCAGGGCCCATTCCTGTGCCCACCAGTCTTGTGGCTACACCAACATCTAATAGGGCAAATTTCTGCAGAGTATATAAGGCAGGCCCCTACTTTCAAACATCCAACTTACAAACTACTCCTACTTGCAAACGGAAAGAGAAAACAGGAAGTGAGAGGAAATCTACCCCTAGGAAGGGAAATTCTATCATGTTAGATTTAATTTGGGAAAAAGGTATCTGCTCTCTACTGATGCTTGATCACCAATCCTTGTTTCAATTAACACCCCACTTTTCCAAAAACATTTGTCATTGGGACGGAACGTGAGGTGACATGTTCTGAACAGATGTGCAAAGACAGCAAATGTTACAGGGGTGATAACCCCTCCCTATGTTCTCCAAAAAGCTTAAAAATAGATTTTTTGGGGATGGAGCTACACTTCATAATGTACCTGTTCAGATTCTACTTAAGTACAAACCTACAGTCCGTGTCTTGTTTGCACCACCTATATACTGCTGTTCAGAGTATATAGGGTTGTAGGTATAGTTTTATTTTGGGTGCGGGGTCCCCCTTAATATCCATACAAGACCCAAAGGGGCTGGTTTGGGGGGGGGAGATGGGGTAGCCATGCTTTTTTTCTCAAGGATTTTCAGCCATATGGCGGCCAGGACAAGACATGACATTAAAGCCGCAAGTGGTTTTAAATGGCTTCTTTTTTTTTCCTTTACAAATGTCATTTTGTGCAAGGACAGTTCTAAACACGGGAAACACATGCCACTTCACAGGCATACTTTAGACACCCCCCAGGTACCATATTTAAAGGAAAATTTCACTTTTTTTTTCACTTTATGCATCATTAAAATGACTGCTCCCGAAAAAACGTTAGTTTTTAAAAGTTCTTTTTGCATTGATATATGTCCCCTGGGGCAGGACCCGGGTCCCCAAACCTGTTTTATGACATTAACATGCATATTGGCCGTTGTATTAGCACTTTTGATTTCGAACGTTCGCGTCCATTATAATGTATAGGGTTCGAAAATTTGCGCGAACTTTCGGTCGGTTCGAAGGTTCTGGTGCGAACCGAACCCGGGGGTGTTCGGCTCATCCCTATTGGCAAGTATGAGGCAGCTTCTTTGGGCCCCACAACAATGATGGCCATACAACTATCTATCTATCTATCTATCTATCTATCTATATATCTATCTATCTATCTATCTATCTATTTTCATCACAGTAATATCTACAGTACTTGTCATAACTATTTTTTTTTTATTGCTTATTATACAGGATTTATATATGTAAAGATGTTTCTTTCACTAATCTAGCCAGATTTACTGCATAGAACTGTGTTCTCTGATTGTTTCCCACTCCCTCCATCCTACCTCCTTCACCACCTGAAGCGTGCAGCCTGCCACATGATCTCACATGATCTCTCAATGCAGGGAGAAGGATTAATCAGATAGATAAACCAGGAAAAGACATACAGTAGTATCCCTTGTCTGTAGGTTTAGGAGGATCAGCTGACACATATAATGAAGTGGCACATTAGCAGACAGCACTGGGCAGGTATAGAAAACCATTTGTGGGCAGATATCAGAGAGGGGGGAGTGGGAGGAATCTCCTGGTCTAGTGGGCAGCTTCTTGAGGACATTAAGGTGTGTTTAATGACATCAGGGGTCGCAGCACTTCCTCACTCCACTAACGGCAATGGTGTCCTGAAGTTTGCTTGTGACAGATTCCAGGAAGACATGGATAATTTTTCTGTTCAGGGAACTGCTGGCTGCGGTGAGGCATGGTCCTTAACACAGGGACAGCTTTAGTATTGCTGTAAAATAGGTACATTACTGCTGTACTGGTCCCAGTTGAAGTCTTTGTAGACAAAGCTCGTCAGTTTGATGAGTCCTTTCCATGCCATTCATGCCTTTTTGAATTTTATTCTTTTGTGATCACAGAGGAAATTTTTTTTAATTGATGCAATACATCTTGGAATCTATGTAAAGCCTTTTTATTCATAATAAACATGTAACCATGCGGTTTTCTCTATGTTGAGGCTTTCTGTTTTTTTATGGATGCTGTTAACCATAAACCTACCAAACGGTTCTGTGGTGGAATGAGGTTTTCTATCATCTGGGACATTGCCATCCTGATCCATATTCTCACATGCTTGGTCAAAGTTGCCTGAGGTGGCTCAGCTGAGGAGGAATTGCACCACTCGCTATCCAGAGCTTTGATATCACATGCCTGACTGATGCTACCTTCTGATAAGCGTATTTAATCTTCTCCCCTGGGTGGTGGATGCATACACAGCGGTGACTCCCTTAGTACTACACACCTGGATTCCTTCCCATCAATATATACTAGTAATGGATTAATGTTTTAATCACCAATGGGACTATACTATCAATGTTGATTTACAATTTGCACAGTGTACTTTATTTAGAGACTCTATCAATCAGATGATGGTGTTAGAGTTTTTTGTATATGCTAATCACAATTTGTTTTGTTTGTTGATATGTCAATACTCAACATTTGACTCTTAGCGCTGCACTTTTCACTTTACTGCTATATTGGTACCTAGGGAAGCTGTGCTGTAGGAAAAAAAAAAAGATAAACTTAGCCTATGAACTCCTCTACCTTAGTACAATTATACCTTAACCTCCCTGGCGGTATGATTCTGTCCGGAATTCAGTGCTGAAAGCGGTACAATTATTTTGCATGGAAATTTGGCGTTTTTATATTGTAGGCATGCAATTCTTATGAATAACTCACTTAAATCTGTCCGAACCAGAGTCTAGTAGACATCCCGGGTATGATAAAGTTTGAAACACAAAATCATAAATTATAATATAATAAAAATATATATATAAAAATGATTCAATAATGTAATCAAAAACACTGAAATGTGCTCAGTTGCAGAATATTCCCTGTCATTAAATGTATTGTTTGATGATAAATTGTGATTCTAATTTTTTATCGGTGTTTTCTAGCTGGTCTAAAACCACTTTTGACATAAAGGGACACTTTTTGGTTGCTATGGACAATCTCCAGTTTCCAGGCAGAAAAAAATATTTTTATTATATAAAATGACATGCAGGGCACTGGGCAGACCACTAGGGACTAGGGATGGGCCCGGTGTTCGATTCGAACCCATGTTCGAATCGAGCACCGGGCGTTCGCTCGCTCGGCGAGCCCAGAACTATTGGGGCCGCTCGCATCAAATTTGTGTGATGCGAGCGGCTAGTCGCAGTGCAATGCTGGCTGATGATTGGCCAAGCATGCACTGTGACCCCGCATGCTTGGCCAATCACAGCGCCGACAGCGAGGAGAGCCATAATTGGCTACAGGCAGGATGCCTGTAGCCAATTATAGCTCAGGGGCTTTAGTACACGCCCCACGGTATAAGAGGCCGCCGCAACGGCGGCCTCGCATATTATGTTTCAGTCACAGTGTCAGCGTGTCAGTGTGTTGCTGACTGCTGACAAGATATGCTCTATTTCTGGGGATTTGTGTGTGCGTGCTGTTAGAACAGCATTGCAGTATCACATCTGGGGGTTGTCTATAGGTGGCCTGTGAAGGGGGGCAGGTTTCCTGTGCTTAGAACTTTCCCTGCAAAAAGTGTCATTTTTGCAGGAAAAAAGCTATTTAAAAGCACTCGTGGCTAATGAATTGATGGCTCCTGTAACACAGAGAACTGTCATTCATTAAAAAAAAAAAAAAAAAAAAGCGTGGGGGTCCCCCCAAATTCAATAACCAGGCCCTTCAGGTCTGGGATGAATATTAAGGGGAACCCCAGCCAAAAAAAAAAAAAAATGGTGTAGGGTCCCCCTCAAAATCCATACCAGACCCTTGAGGTCTGGGATGGATTTTAAGGGGAACCCTAGCCAAAAAAAATGGCGCAGGGTCCCCCTCAAAATCCATACCAGACCCTTATCCGAGCACGCAACCTGGCCACATGCCCTCAACATTGGGAGGATGCTTTGGGGGTCTAAGACCCCCAAAGCCTCTTGTCCCCATGTTGATGAGGACAAGGGCCTCATTCCCACAACCGTGCCCGGTGGTTGTGGGGGTCTGCGGGCTGGGGGCTTATCGGAATCTGGAAGCCCCCTTTAACAAGGGAACAAGGAGACCCCCAGATCCCGCCCCCCCCTGTGTGAAATGGTAAGGGGGTACAAAAGTACCCCTACCATTTCACCAAAAAAGTGTCAAAAATGGTAAAAATTACAGGAGACGGTCTTTGACAATTCCTTTATTAAAATCTTCTTTCTTTTTTCTTCATCCTTCGGTTTCTTCATCTTCTCCTTCCGTCATCTTCTTCCATCTTCTTCTTGCGCTGGTCTTCTCGTCCTTCTCGTCTGGCATCTTCTTCCGTCGGCATCGGCGTCGGTGTCTCTTCTTGGGCCGCTCCGCACAATGGGAGGCTCCCGCTGTGTGAGGCTCCGCTCCGTCTGACAAGTCTTTTATAATGGAGGGCACCTGGTGACCCCGCCCCCTCTGACGCAAGGGGACTTCATGAGGAATTCCCTATGGCTTTCCCCATGACCCTAGCCCATTTTTTTGGGCTAGGGTTCCCCTTAAAATCCATCCCAGCCCTCAAGGGTCTGGTATGGATTTTGAGGGGGACCCTATGCCATTTTTATTTATTTTTTTGGCTGGGGTTCCCCTTAATATCCATCCCAGACCTGAAGGACCTGGTTATTGAATTTGGGGGGAACCCCACGCTTTTTTTTTTTTTTCATTCTTTTCATTTTTTATCAATGACTTTTTTTTTATGAATGACTTTCAGTTTCAATGAATGACTGTTCTCTGTATTACGGGAGCCGTCAATACACATTAGCCGCGAGTGATTTTAAATAGCTTTTTTACTTGCAAAAATTACACTTTTTGCAGAGACAGTTCTAAACATGGGAAACATGCGCCCCTTTACATGCATACTATAGACACCCCCCAGGTACGAAATTTAAAGGAATATTACACTTTTATTGTTTCAATTTAAGCATTATTAAAATCACTGCTCCTGAAAAAACGTCGTTTTTTAAAAAAAAAATTTGCATTGATACATGTCCCATGGGGCAGGACCCAGGTCCCCAAACACTTTTTATGACATTAACATGCATATTAGCCTTTAAAATTAGTACTTTTAATTTCGAGCGTTCGCATCCATTAAAACTAATAGGGTTCTAAAGCTCGCATGGACTTTAGGTCCGTTCGCGGGTTCTGGTGCGAGCCGAACGGGGGGGTGTTCGGCTCATCCCTACTAGGGACAAAGGGGATGTGTATTTTTTGTATACAGTACTGTAATCTGTAAGATTATAGTACTGTATGTGTGTTGTGTTTTTAAACTTTTTTGAATTTGGCGCCGATCTCCGCTCCCGTGCGGCACTCGGGCACTGTGTGAATCGAGCAAGCGGACGGCTCACACACACAGCGGGGAGACATCGCAGGATCCAGGGGAAAAGGTAAGTAACTTCCCCCTGTATCCTGCAACGCTAGCTAGTCTGGCTTGGGGTTACCGCTCCTGGTAGAAAAAACTCGACCCGAGCCAGACTCGGGATTACCGCCAGGGAGGTTAAATGTATAAATTGGCTACACGGTACAGACTTAAGCCATGAATGGTGATGGCAGCTGTCAAGGGGAATAAAGGAATTGTGGTCTGTAGATTTGAAATAAGTAGAAGTTATGAAACATACTTCTTTTAAATAAATCTTCAAATCAAGAAAATGAATCTCATTTAAACTTGCCTCATAGTTTAACACAATACCCCAATCATTAAAGTGATTCCATAAATAATTGTAAGGATTCAAAGCTACCATTCCACAGGAGGAGGATGTCATCAATAAACCTATCCCACAAGGCCAGTTCTGGTCAATGGTGGGTATAGATCGCATCCTCCTCCCATTTGACCATAAAGAGGTTGGCCAATCTAGGGGCGTACTTAGCTCCCATAGCTCCCATAGATACCCCTTTACTTTGGAGGGAATATATTTATTCCCAAATCAAATATTTGTCTATTGTCAAGTAAGGATCTATACCGAGGCTTGGTTGCCCATAATAGGCCACCTTGTATACTCTGTATTGAGGCCTATGATTTTATTGCAGCTCAGATCGAGGCTTGGTTGCAGTCATTAGGACATAAAGTGCGATGACGCAGCATGGCACCCATCACGTATGACAAAACATTTACGGAGAGACTGCGTGCTGACGTCATCATACTCCTGCGTTTACAGAAGTGCGGGTATTTGCTGTATTTGCTGACGAGGAGAGATGTGTATTGTGCAATACGCTATATGTTGATGTAAGTGCAATTTTAAACTTTGGTAGATTTAGTCAGAAGATTTTACACTATAGAAGTGTTTGTTTCCATACTTTTATATGAGTGGAGTTGGGATGATGATACCACCATGGTGATACCACCATAAAGATTTTTGCTTCCCTTGACGAACACTTGTGGGGAGACCTTTGATATAGCTGTCATTTATGAGCTCTTAGTGACCACTCTTTAAATAGAAGGTCTTAGCTGGTAAATTTTACCATTGAGGTGG
Organism: Lithobates sylvaticus; assembly: GCA_028564925.1. NCBI lineage: Eukaryota > Metazoa > Chordata > Amphibia > Anura > Ranidae > Lithobates > Lithobates sylvaticus. Next base: position 142,629,982 of record CM053032.1, read on the forward strand.
TGGTTTTCTATGCATGGATTCTTAATTTTATTGGCAATGGACATTCACTTTGATGTTATTATCCTGATATGAGCACTAAAAGTGGTTCTAAACCCTCCATTACAACTTGCACCTACAGGTAAGCCTAGATTAAGGCTTACCTGTAGGTACAATAAATATCTCCTAAACCTAGACGGTTTAGGAGATATTTGCCAAAAAGTTTTACACGTTGTCTACAGCGCATGCGCACCGTAGACAACGGTGCATCCACAGGGTTAATCCCCATTCACAAATCCGGCCTTGCTGCATGTACGGACACCTTGCTCCAGGGAAGCAAGGTGCAATGTTAATTTATAACTATTAGAAATATATTCCAGAGGTTTATCGATTTAAGGAAAATATGATCTTCCCAACATCTCTAACACCCTATCCGCTCCAAGGATTCGAATTTTCATAAATCTTTTTAAAATATTTAACTTAAAGCTTCTTTTATGCTCCTCAAATGTCTTCAAAACAACAAAGAAAGTTGTTCCACCAATGTTTTTTACATAAGGGTACTGTAAATCTAAACTAATAAAATGAACATGGGCATTTCAAAGTGATCTTATGTAGAAAAAAATCAGAGCAGAGAATTCAGTAAAAAAAAAAAGTCAAAATAAAATAATTACTAGACCTTAATGTATTAGCAAATGAAGTTATACTCAACTATTTGTTTTATTTTTCAACTATCAATATCTCTAGATCTACTGGTTGTTTTGACATGCTGTTTTCTTTGAAGATAGCCTCCATGTAATTTTGCATTATATGCTTAAAGTGGATCTTCACTGCATCTGAGCACCATGAAAGAAACACATTTTATTTAATGAGAACAAAACAAAACAAAAGGTTGGCACTTTGAGCGAAGTGAGTGATTGCAAGAGAATAACTTGATGAATATAAGATGTTAGTCTATTGATATACATTGTTTAATTCATATAAAAAAGTATACAAACATGATCTTAATTTCTAATTGAAAACAGTTAACATGATACTAACACGGGTAGCAGTAGGGTTACAATTTCATAATTCATCAGAATTGATATATATACACACACATAATTATTATGGAGAATGCCTGCCTGACCTATGGCCTCATGGATCCCTATCATGATTGGTAAAAGCATAAAATAATAAACTCATAGAAAATTATGGGGAACACGGCATATTTTAGCTCTACGTGTTTCATGGCTTGTGACCAATCTTCAGAAGCAAGCGCATGATGTATCTGAAATAAAAAAATATATGTCTAAATAGTTTGACCTATATCGACAAATAAGTTGATATGGTGAAGACACTTCCCTCAGGGTGGTAAGGTTGCTCATTCACTCTCCCGCTGCCCGCGCTGAGCCTGCCACCACAGCTCCCGCCCATGATGTTCCTGGATGGCTCACGGTTGTCGGCACTATACCTCCAATTGCACAGACCCATGTAAGTTACCACCCTGGGGGGAGTGTCTTCACCCTATCCCCTTATTTGTCAATATACTGTAGGTCAAACGATTTAGACATATATATTTTTTAATTTAAGCTACATCACGCGCTTGCTCCTGAAGATTGGCCACAAGCCATGAAACGCATAGAGATAATATATGCCGTGTTCCCCATAATTTTTCATGAGTCTATTATTTGATGCTTTTACCAATCATGATAGGGATCCATGGGGCCATAGGTCAAGCAGGCATTCTCCATAAAACTTATGTGTGTGTATATATCAATGCTGATGAATTATGAAATTGTAACCCAGTGATATCTACTGCTACCCATGTTAGTATCATGTTAACTGTTTTCAATTAGATATTAACCACTTGACCACTGGGCACTTAAACCCCCTTCCTAACCAGACCAATTTTCAGCTCTCGGTGCTCTCACATTTTGAATGACAATTAGTCATACAACACTGTACCCATATGACATTTTTGTCCTTTATTTTCACACAAATATAGCTTTCTTTTGGTGGTATTTAATCACCGTTGGGTTTTAAATTTTTCGCGCTATAAAAAAAAGAGTGAAAATTCTGTAAAAAAAAATGAATTTTTCTTTGTTTCTGTTATAAAATTTAGCAAATTAGTAATTTTTCTTCATAAATTTTGGGCAAAATTTATACTGCTACATATCTTTGGTGAAAATAAATACAAATTGGTGTATATTATTTGGTCTTTGTGAAAGTTATAGTCCACAAGCTATGGTGCCAATATCCGAAAATTGACAACACCTAAAGTACTGACGGCCTATCTCATTTCTTGAGACCCTGACATGCCAGAAAAGTACAAATACCCCCCAAATTACCTCTTTTTGGAAAGAAGACATTCCAATATAATTAGAAAAAGGCATTGTGAGTTTTTTGAAGTTTTTTTCCCACAATTCTTTGCAATATCAAGATTTTTATTTTCTTTTTTTTTTTTAACAACATTTTTATATTAGCAGGTTATTTCTCACATACAACATATGCATACCCCAAATTACACCCCAAAACACATTCTTCTATTACTCCCTAATATGGCAATACCACATGTGTGATACTTTTAAGCCCCATACACACGGTCGGATTTTCGCATGGATTCTGTCCGATCGGACAATGTTGTCGAAAAATCCGACCGTGTGTATGCACCATCGGACAGTGTACGTCGGATTGTCCGACGGACAAAGTCCTATCTCCTGCTGGATAGATTTTTGGACAACAAGGTCCGATCACACCAAATCCGATCGTGTGTATGGTAGTCCGACGGACAAAGTGCTACGCATGCTCAGATCACATTACAAGACCAAAGCTATTGGCTACTAGCCTCTACATAGTCCCGTCGTAGGCAACAAACGTCACCACGTTCAGAATGATCGGATTTTCCGACAACTTTGTCCGACCGTGTGTACGCAAAACCAACATCGGACAAAGTATGACAGACATGATCCGACGGACCTGGTCCTCGGATAATCCGCGCGTGTGTATGGGGCTTTACACAGCGTGGCCACATAAAGAGGTCCAACATGAGGCCAATTCTGACATTTCTCTCCTACATGTAAAAATCATCATTTATTTGCTAGAAAATTACATAGAACCCAAAACATTATATATATGTTTTTTTAGTAAAGACCCTAGAGATACTTTGTCGGTCGGTGCAACTTTTTATCTCGCATGGTATTTGCGCATCAATTTTTCGTTTTGTGCTTTAAAAAAAATTAAAAAGGTAAAGTTAGCCCAATGTTTTTACATAATGTGAAAGATGAAGTTACACTGAGTAAATAGATACCTAACATGTCGCGCTTCAAAATTGCACACGCTCATGGAATGGCGCCAAACTTCGCTACTTAAAAATCCCCATAGGCGTTTTAATTTTTTTTTACTGGTTAGATGTTTTCAGTTACAGAGGGGGTCTAGGGCCAATATTATTGCTCTTGCTCTAACGTTCACAGCGATACCTCACATGTGTGGTTTGAACACCGTTTTCATATGTGGGCGGGACTTACGTAAGCGTTCGCTTCTGCATGCGAGCACACAGGGACATATGGCAGGGTATGGCAGAGTATGGCAGGGTATGGCAGGGTATGGCAGAGTATGATAGGGTATGGCAGAGTATGGCAGGGTATGGCAGGGTATGGCAGAGTATGGCAGGGTATGGCAGGGTATTGCAGAGAATGGCAGAGTATGGAGGGATGGCTGAGCATGGATGGCTGGATGTGACTGCAATTGTCACTGAGCAGCGCTGTGGGCACTACAGATCCAGCCCACAGCGCTGTTGCCATCCGCTCTCTCCCCCTCTCCTCACATACTGTACCGATTGGTACAGAGAGGGGAGGGAGGAACCGGCGTCATTTGATGGAGCGATCACGTGGTAAACTGACAATATCTCTAGCCATTTACCGTGATCCGTGATGCGCTGGGTCCCCCGGACCCGGTGGTCACAGATGTTCCTGGGTGCGCGCCCCAGGGGGCACGTGGGAGCGCGATTCTGTGAGGACGTCCATGGACGCCCTCCAAGAGTAAGCCGACCATGCTGTAGCCGTCTTTCGGCTATGGCCCGCTCGGCATGTGGTTAAGATCATGTTTGTATACTTTTTTATATGAATTAAACAATGTATATCCATTAACTAACATCTTAGATTCATCAAGTTAATCTCTTGCAATCTCACGCTTCGCTCAAAGTCCCAACCTTTTGTTTTGTTCTCATACACTGATAGGGATGGAGGCTTATGGTCTTACCAGGCCATGGCTACATATAAAGTCCCACCAATCCCCTTACCCTTTCCCCTCTTTATAGTATTAAATTTAGGGATGGAAGCACGTGGCAGTGTCCTATTTAATAAAATTATTGCCTGTACTAGTCTCCCCTAGTTTAACAGTTCAACTTTTTATCATCATTATTAGTCTTATTAGTTTTATTTTGTTAACTCCATTATTTAACCTTGGCGATGAATTCATCATCTCCCCAATAGGGGTGTTGCCTTGCTCTCTCTGTGTCTCTTGGTGGTGTGTGGGCTGGCCGCTGAGGGCCGTCCCCTCTTGTCTGCTCTGGGAGCTGCAATGCGCACTGGCGGCCTCCTTCCCTCCTCCCCTTGGTCTCTGGTGGGCGGTTTGAGGGGGCAGGTGTCCCGCCACTGTGCATCGATGTCACGCCATACACACCGAGTCTTTGGCGTTGTCAGGAAAGGGTCGGTCCACTGATAAGATCTATCATTTGGCATGCAGTACTGAGGTCCACCAGCAGGTGTCTTCTGGCAATTTGGAACTGTCAGGGCAGCCTTTCCCTGCTGGTGTTATTTCATCATTGGGCCGCAGTACTGGCATCCACCAGCGGATGGATCCTGGCAGTGTGGAGCAGACAACACTTCCTGCGCTCAGGTGTTACGTGAGGACAATTACTGTCAGTCTCATAAATACCTGGCTGATGAGTACTCTCATCGCCTTGGTATCTCTCTCCTTGTGCCCTGACCTTGCTTGACTGTTACTCGATCCTGAGCCTGCATCCGACCCTGTTCCTGAGCTTATCCTGACCCAGTTCCACCTGCGTTCCTGTTACCTTTACCTTACTCTACAGCCCGATCCATGTCCTCCCTGTCCTGTTGGTTCCCTGTCCCCCATCTACTGATCTCCCTGTGTATGACCTTGGCCTGGCTAACATTTATGTTTCTAGAATATCCCTTGATCACCTGCTTATCTCCTGTGTATGACCCTGGCATGGCTTACGTCAGATTCTGGCATTGCCCCTTTGCTGTACATACTATTTGTTGGTTGTGGGGTTTTGTTTGGTTTGTTGTGCACTGTTTGTATTTACTTATTTTTTACCTATCTTAATAAACATCATTATTATTCATCTTACATGCATTTCTGCTTCTCTCTGTGCAGTCCACACAGTCTGGTCTACTAATTCACTGACAGTATACCAAGGCCATCCCTGGCCAGATGTGGAATCATCCTGGTTGCTGGGCTCGCTAAAGATGGATTTTAATGAAATTGTCTATTATTCTCTGCTGGCGGCAAAGGATGGTGAATATTGTCGCCAGACAAAAAAATTGGACCAGTGACCAACTGCTGGAAACTATCCGATCAGCTCATTTCCTAGTGGATTAGGGTCATATGTTATTTGAAGATGTTCAGCCTTTGATCCAGTTATGTGCAAAGCCAGCCCTGTCATGCATTCCCGAAGGAAGTGATGACTTCTCTCCTCCCTTCAGTGGTGGCCAAGATGAATCGCTGGTATGGTTGTTAGAGGATGATCGATGAACATTATTCCTATTGTTCCCAGTAGGTGTTATCTGATTGCATTTGTTCTGTACAATCTCTGATTGTCTGTGAACCAACTTTTGTTCAACCTGTGCTACAGGCATGGTCAGATCTCCTGTATTTAGCCAAGCCACAACAACCCAGCCCTGTCATTAGTTACCTGCCTTCCCAAGAATCTATCTCCCCGTTGCCCATGGCAACTTCAGCTACAGCCCAGTATACACAGCTTCCCACCAAGTACTATTACCCAATCTCTACTCACTGCACCTATCCTGCTTTCAATCCACCTGCCTCTTCTCTTCCACCTGTAACAATCCCACAAAACCCTCCTCCAGCCACTGTTCCCTGGTCTTTCTTTTGCCCAGTTACATCCTTTTCTTACAGCCCTGCAGTTACCTACAAAGCTGCAGTGGCTGAACCAAAAAAGAAACAAAAGTTCTTTCCTACCCACACAATCCTGACAGTAATCCAGTCTGCCTCCACACAGACCTGCCCCAGTCTGCCTTCACGCCAGTTGAACCTGATGACCCACCTAATTCTGCCAACCCAGTGCCTGCTACCCAGCCTGACGTACCAGTGCCTGCTAGCCAGCCTGATGTCCAGCCTGATGTCCCAGTGCCTGCTACCCAGCCTGATGCCCCAGTGCCTGCTACCCAGCATGATGTCCCAGTGTCTGTTCCCCAGCCTGACATCCCAGTGCCTGCTACCCAGCCTAACGTCCCAGTGCCTGCTACCCAGCCTGACGTCTCATTGCTTACTACCCAGTCTGACGTTCCAGTGCTTGCTACCCAGTCTGATGTCCCAGTGCCTGCTGACTAGTCTGATGACCCTGTGCCCATGTCCCAGCCTGAACTTCAGCTGCCAGTGTTCCAGTCTGATGTCTCGGCACCTGCCTTCCAGTCTGATGTCTCGGCACCTGCCTTACAGTCTGATGTCTCGGTGCCTGCCTTCCAGTCTGATGTATCGGTGCCTGCTTTCCAGTCTGATGTCTCGGTGCCTGCCTTCCAGTCTGATGTATCGTGCCTGCCTTCCAGTCTGATGTCCCGGTGACTGCCTTCCAGTCTAATGTCCCGGTGCCTGCTTTCCAGTCAGAAGTTCCGGTGTCTGTGTCCCAGCCTGAAGAGCCAGTGCGCCAGCCTAAAGATTCGGTGCCCGTGTCTCAGTCTGAAGTTTCAGTGCCCTTGTCCGGGTCTGCTAAACCGGTGCCCGTTACCCAATCTGTTAAACCGGTGCCCGTTACCCAGTCTGCTAAACTGGTGCCCATTACCCAGTCTGCTAAACCGGAGCCCATCACCCGGGCTTTTAAGCCAGTGCCCATTATTCGGCTTGCCGGACCAGTGCCCTGTGTCCAGCTCGCTGAACTGGGTCCCATTACCCAGCCCACTGGGCCAGGGCCCATTACCCAGCTTGCTGAGCCGGTGCCTATGATCCAGCCGGCCTTTGCTGTGCTCGCTGTTCAGCATAATGTCCCAGTGCCTGCTGCCCAGCCCGATAACTCGGAGCCTGCCGCCCAGCCCGACAGGCCGGGGCCTGCAGTCCAGCCCGATGACGCAGAGCCTGCTGCCCAGCTCGATAAACCCGGAGCCAGCGGTCTGCTCTAATGTGCCCGCTGTTTGCCCTGATGTACCTGCTGTCTTGTCCGAAGCAACTGATGCCCTGCCTGAAGTGCCTGTTCCCCAGCCTGACGTACCCCCATTTATTGTTCTGCCTGACACCATAGACTATGGACAATTTCAGTCAGTTGGAGTGTCTGGAGGCTGCTCCTTTGAGGGGGGGTACTGTCAGGAAAGGGTCTGTCCACTGGTAAGATCTATCATTTGGCATGCAGTACTGAGGTCCACCAGCAGGTGTCACCTGGCAGTTTGGAACTGTCAGGGGAGCCTTTTCCTGCTGATGTTATGTCATTGTTGGGCCGCAGTACTGGCGTCCACCAGCGGATAAATCCTGGCAGTGTGGAGCAGACAACACTTCCTGCGCTCAGGTGTTACGTGAGGACAATTACTGGGAGTCTCATAAATACCTGGCTGATGAGTACTCTCCTTGTGCCCTGCCCTTACCCGATCCTGAGCTTGCATCCGACCCTGTTCCCGAGCTTATCCTGACCCAGATCCTGAACCTGCATTCCTGTTACCTTTACCTTACCCTACAGCCCGATCCATACCTTCCCTGTCCTATTGGTTCCCTGTCCCTCATCTACTGATCTCCCTGTGTATGATTTTGGCCTGGCTAATGTTTATGTTTCCGGAATATCCCTTGTTCACCTGCTTACCTGCTGTGTGTGACCCTGGCCTGGCTTACGTCTGAGATTCTGGCATTGCACCTTTGCTGTATAAACTATTTGTTGTTTGTGGGGTTTTGTTTGGTTTGCTGTGCACTGTTTGTATTTACTTATTTATCACCTATCTTAATAAACATAATTTTTATTCATCTTACATGCATTTCTGCTTCTCTCTGTGCAGTCCACACAGTCTGGTCTACTAATTCACTGACAGGCGTCCTTCGTGGCGCTATTGCGCCGGCAGAGTACTATCCATCTCCGCAAGCTTTGTGGAGGGCAACAGTACCGCTTCCTGGGAGGCGGGTTGCCTAGGGGACGGTGCCTCCTCCCCACATTGCACGCATGCGTGAAGTTGCTGCTTGATGGTGACGCCTAATTAGGCTTCCTCCCATTTGGGGGGCTGGGCACTCAGGGTTCTCTTGCATGCACGCCACCATGCAGACCTCGGTCCTCCTTCCTTCCGTACATCAAGTATCTGTCCACACTTATGAGTTTTATTCGATTGGTTGTATTTCACCTCTTGCATTGGTGTTGGTTTTCACTCCACTTCTCCTACCTGCCACATCTTGGCTATCCTCGTCACCATCCCCAATCTGCACTCACCCCCATTTAATTTATCATTGCCATCCCAACCATGGTTTCTTTCTTACACATATCCCCATACAGGCTACACTTGGTTGCCTCATTCACTCTCACATCATATCACCAGAGCCCTGCTGGCCTGGATCCTCCGTGGGTGTGGTCTGTGTCGGCTGCCGCTGCCTACTGCCACAGCTCCCAGCCATGATGTCCTTGGATGGCTCACGGTTCTCGGCACTATACCTCCAACTGCACAGACCCATGTAGGTTACCACCCTGGGGGGGGGAGTGTCTTCACCCTATCCCCTTATTTGTCAATATAGGTAAAACTATTTAGACATATATATTTTTTTAATTTAGGATACATCACGGGATTGCTCCTGAAGATTGGCCACAAGCCATGAAATGCGTAGAGATAATATATGCCGCGTTCCCCATAATTTTTCATGAGTCTATTATTTTATGCTTTTACCAATCATGATAGGGATTCATGAGGCCATAGGTCAGGCAGGCATTCTCCATAATAATTATGTGTGTGTATTAATATCAATGCTGATGAATTATGAAATTGTAACCCTGTGGTATCTACTGCTACCCATGTTAGTATCATGTTAACTGTTTTCAATTAGATATTAAGATCATGTTTGTGTACTATATGAATTAAACAATGTATATCAATTAACTAACATCTCATATTCATCAAGTTATTCTCTTGCAATCATGCGCTTTACTCAAAGTCCCAACCTTTTGATTTGTTCTCGTACACTGATAGGGATGGAGGTGCATGGCCTTAAAAGGCCATGGCTTCATATAAAGTCCCACCAATCCCCTTCCCCCTAGTATACATTTTATTTTATAAAAATATTTAATTTGTAATATTTAAAGAAAAATCCCCCAATCCATCCATGTATCTATGCTTTATTTTGTTGAGAAATCACTTTGAAAAGCACCCCTAGAATTTCTGGCAATGGTCATCTTGAGTAAGGGCAAATTATTAATGTAGCATTTACTTCCTGGAATTCACCTGCCCTTAGCTCAAGTATGCATGCAAGAGTGCTTAGCTGAGAAAAGCCCTCCTCTTCTTCCCTCCTAAAGACTGGGATGTGTGACATAATTTGCCTAGGCCAGAAATCAGAAAGTAACTGTAGAAATGCAAAAACAAGTAAATATGATATACTTTCCTATCTATTTACTAATGCTAGCAGCACGAGAATAAAAAATAATATATATATATATATATATATATATATATATATATATATATATATATATATATATATATATATATTTTTTTTTTTAACATTGTATTTTTATTGAAAATTTCAAGTAAGTACATTAATGGAGCATTAATGGAGCATACACATAGGCTTAGAAGTACATGTATCAAATAATACATGGTAAATGCAAAGAAAGGGAACAACAAAACCAAGATTGTGTAACACACAGCCATTTTTTAATTACAGCTTACAACACAAACCAGTATTACTAGGATGGTACTAAGTTAAGATACGATTTTGTGGCATTTTCACAAGTCACTCAAAAAGGCTAGCCTGAGCAGCAGCCCACAGCTTGACTTCCGTTTCCGGGGATGTGTGATCGGAACATGCGGGAGTGAGGAGCGGGACCAAACAGCGGCTGCATATGATCAGGAGCTCGGGGACATAGCCTGTACAGGAAAGGAGCCTGTTTGCGGTGGCTTGCCGAGGAGAGCGGCGACCAGGAGAGCGGCAACTAGGAGTGCTGAGACCGGGAGGAAGCTGGTTGTTCAGTAGCACTAATTGAGATCTGCGGTGACGTCAGCGCTAGCACCGCAGCGATTGCACCGGCACCGGCACGATATTCCTCCATCTCTTACCCCACGAGGAGAGCTGAGAGAGCGGAGAGAACCACGGAGCTCAGACAGAGCAGGGAGGAGGACTGACATCCCTACACACTACACATTACGGTGTACTGAGGCGGTGGTGGAGGACGGTTTGAGGCACACACGAGAAGGGGGTAAGACGCCAGAAGGCGTGTGACTGTGTGTGGATGTAATAGTGGAGGTGGCTGCCGCTATGAACTGCTGCTAAAAAAAACTGATGTAAATGATTTTTTCTTTTTTGCTGCTGATGCCCTCAAAAAGAAAAAACTGTGGCTGAAGGAGTTTTTTTTTTTTTTTTTTTTTTTTTTCTGTCTCTCACGGTGATGGAGGGGGGTTGGATAACTGCATATGAAGGCTGGGGATGTTAGATGTGTGGCCATACTTGGTGGTATATATTAAGAAAACCTCACCCCTCAGAGAAATTACATACCCCTCACCAAACGCCTCCTGGCCGTACCTTCTCGTTTATCTCACCTTTGGAGGAAAATAGGGGTTAAGGAGAAGAGGAAAGTGAAGAGAGAGGGGATCAGACCTCTGGTTATTTGTGCTGTGCTGTGCTTCCGTACCGCGGGCTGCTACAGTTGACTTTTTTTTTTTTTTGGGACTGTAGTGGTAAAATGTATGGTCTCTAAACACTACTATACAGTGGACATACTGAGTGTGTGCTCTTTGCTAGCTCCATAATATTGGATGAGTCCTTTGGGAGCTCTAGAAACTACAGGCTGTGCATTATAAACTGTGCCGTGCATTACAATATTACAAGTGGAGCTACCAAGGAGACATTTATCTAGACGGACCATATAGCTCGCATATAGCTTCTATAGACTACCCCATAGAGGAGAGCCTGCCGGGAAGACCAATAAGCGGATAAGTGGCAAAATAAGGAAACGGTCTTAGCGTGAAATAAGGGGCTAAGTGGCCAAGGGTGGCGGGAGTGGCCTCCATGCCGAGAAGAAGGGGACCTGGTAGAGTGGATAGTTCACCAACCCACTCATATATCACTAGATACCTTACGAGGAAAGACCCCGGATTATCAGGAGACGCCGGCGCTATAGAACACCCACAACGACCCACCCGAGCGAACTTAAAACAATCACTTGTGGAGGAAACACCGGCTAGCAATATGGCTACTAGCCTGGATGGGAGCATACGGGTTGAGCTTATGGAAGAGGTGGATATAAGCTTACCAATTACTCCCCAGAGCTCAATCCTACTGGAAGGAGAGATGGGTCTCCTAACTATGAGGGGACAAGAACGTGAAAGGGAGCCCGACATTAGGCAGCTTATTCAGGCACTTCCCTCCAAAGAAGATATTTTAGCATGGATGGGCGACTTAAAAGCCACTGTAAGAGAAGAACTGAGTGAGGTATGTGCCAAATTTGAAGCCGTAGACAGTAGACTCTCCAGATGCGAGACCACACAGGCCACAGCAAACAAGCGTCTGGACACACTTGAAACCAAGCTTATCATACAGCATCAAAAGTTGATAGATCTGCAATTACAGGCTGAAGATTTAGAGAATAGAAATAGAAGAAACAATTTACGCATCAAAGGGATCCCAGAGGGGATTAAAACACCTGACTTGAGGAAGGTGGTAACCTCAATCCTCAATTTATATCTAGAAAAACCTCCAGAGTCATACATAGAACTGGACCGTGTCCATAGGAGTCCAACAGTACAGAATACGGAGCGGGGAAGCCCCAGGGACGTGCTCTGTCGTGTTCACTTTTTTAAAATAAAAGAAGAAATAATGAGGGCAGCCTGGGCAAAGGGGGCACTGCTACATACAGATTATGAAGTACAAGTGTTTCCGGATATATGTTGGCAGACAAAGCGAAGGAGGCGGATACTGAGACCTCTGCTAGACTTATTGCGAGCCACAGAAGCAACATACAGGTGGGGGTACCCACTATCTTTGATCATTAAAAAAGGAGAACGAGGTTTTATCTTACGCAATCCGGACCAATTGCCAGACCTCTTTGAATTTCTGGGCACGGAAGAAGTGGAAATTTCTGACTGGTTAAATGTTTCTATGGAGTCTGGGGGATGGGCTAACCTTGGGAACAGAACAGCGACGACCAAGAAGAGCCAACCTGGTTAAATAATTTAGAGATCGACATGGTGCTCCAAGTTTGGCCTATGCTTAGTTAGGGCAATTACAGTAACGGAAGTCCCCGCCACCACTGGCTCTCCCCCTTTTATTATTATTTTTTTTTTTTTTTTTCTCTCTTAGTTTTCTCCCCCGCGGCCCCCCACGCTGCCCTCCCAAATGGTTTTCGTTAGGGCCGCAGAACGACCTTATAGGATGGACAAGGCAATGAAGAAAAATACCAACCACCCGGGGAAAAGGAATTTCCGAACGACTCCCTGAGGGTAGAGAACAAATGAAAAAACCGACCCAAACCCTCCCCCTTCCTCTGGACAAGATCAGTGTGAATTTGTAGTGGATTTTTATTTGTGTTTTCAACATTTCTTTTTCCCTTTTTTTTTTTTTTTTTTTTTTTTTTTTCTTTTTTTGGTGTGTTTTTGAATTTTTCCTTTTTTTTTTTTTTTTTTTTTTTTCCCCAAGGATGGGATTAAGAGGGGACTAGGAGGGACTTAGGGGCACATAGGGAAGTTCCTAAATAGTAGGGACATATATTTATAGGACATACACAGTTCACATACTACACACTTGATATGGCTTACAGTTTATGGGCCATACCACTTTTGATATCACTTTGAATATAATAAAGAGTCAAACACACGTGATTTTTCCTTTTTTTTGTTTTTTTTTTTTGGGGGGGGCTGATGGGTCAAAATTAAAATAGGCACCAAGGTCACGCAACACAGGAACACAAGGTACGCTTACACAAGTAGGGAGGGTTAACAGAGGGGGGGGAGGAGGAAGGGGAGGAGGGACTCTGATGAAGAAGAGGGAGTTAAAGGCAAGAGTGGAAGATAGATATGTTAGACCGCACGGGGCTGAGTGGGCGGCGGGGGAGAAATATAGGGGTTACATGGGAGAGGACAGCGGGGGTGGGGAAGAGAGGGGTGGATGCAAACTCCTTTTTTCTTTTTGTTTGTTTTTTTTTTTTTTTTCTTAAGATTGCCCAAAAGGAAAATAACAAGGAATATAGGAAATGTATAATATGAATAAGCAATATTAGACTGATCATTAAATGTGGGGCCTATCTATGTTGGATATTCGAGGTGGGTTTAAGAGGTGAAAATAATAATATAATCATTCAGAGGGATCTATAAATGTACTCAAAATTAAGAGAAGTGCAGCCGCTGGGGGCCTGCTGCGAGCTCCTGGCATGCTCGGGGACACACCCCCACATTGATCGCTCCTCCTCTGAGTAGAGGACAAGTCGGGGACGATCGAGAAACAGGAGAACCCTGTTTCTTTGTCTTTGTTCTTTGTTTGTTTTTTTTTTTTTTTTTCCTCTTCTTCTCCTCTATGAAGGGGTGCACGCTGGTATAGGAAGGCCGCATCAGGGTTGTTTTACCCCCGAGAGTAGTGGATACTGTTTTTTTTTTTTTTTTTTTTTTCTTTTCTCTCTCTTTCTTTCTCGTCTCTCCCCTCTCTGGCCTCTTCCCTTCCCCCCCCCCCCCCCGTGGGATCCCGCCTCCAAGTCCCGGAGGGGGGAGGGGGAGGGAGGGACAAAGGGGGAAGAGAAGAGGGAGGAAAAAGGAAAAAATTACTAGAAAATGTCTAAAATAAAGTTTACCTCGTATAATGTGAAGGGACTAAATATCCCGGAAAAACGGATCAGACTACTTGCCGAATTGAGAAGATTAAAAACACATGTAGCCTTTTTACAGGAAACACATTTTAGTGGGAAAAAAATACCGAATTTGGGAGACTACGGTTTCACCAGTGTATACCATGGGACATCCCAGAACTCTAAATCAAATGGAGTGGCCATTCTGATACATAAGCAGACTCCATGGAAAGAATTAAAAGTAATAAAGGATGAGGTGGGGCGTCTTTTGATTGTGAAAGGCCTAATAGGACAACAAAAGGTTACACTGGTGAACCTGTATCTCCCAAATACTGACCAGGTCAATTATCTAGAGACTAGTACTCAGGAAATACATAGACATAAGGAAGGTATGCTAATTATGGGTGGAGACCTAAACACGGCATTAGATCCCCTTACGGATACATCAAGAGGAGCTTCCCACATGGCATACACAAAAATAAGAAAGATTAAAAAATTATTATTTGATGATATGCAGCTGGTGGATGCATGGAGGATACTGAACAACCAAGAAAGAGACTATACGTTTTTCTCTGCGAAGCATAAGACATATACCCGCATTGATTATGTTTTTGTCTCGCAGACAGGACTGACGTCCTTGACTAAGGCCGACATCGGTTCTTTTTCTTTGTCTGACCATGCACCTACCAGTTGCGAAATGGACTTGGGGCAAGTAGAATACCGGGAATGGCAGTGGAAGATGAACGAATCATTATTGAAGGATAAGGAATACAAAAAAACATTAGACTGCGAATTGGATTTTTTTTTTTCAAACTAATGAATCGGAAGAAATTACGCCATTTGGCATCTGGGAGACGCATAAATGTGTTATGAGAGGAGTTTTTATCTCCTTAGGAGCCCATAGGAAAAAGAAGCTGAACGAACAAATAGAAGCCCTACTTAAAGACATTAGAGAAGCAGAAATGGTTCATAAAAGATCCCAGGCACAGAATATAGAGGATAAATTAAATGTCTTAAGGGGTGACTTAAATTCCCTGCTGATTGAGCAAGCTAAAGCTAAAATAAAGCGAAACAGACAAACAATGTATGAGTATGGGAACAAGCCGAGTAGAATGTTAGCGAAAGCACTAAAACAACCCAACGCAAGGAGACAAATAATGGGTATTAAATCGCAAACTGGTGAGATACTGAACTCCTCAGTGAAAATAGCGCAGGCCTTTAAAAATTACTATGAGGGCCTATACCAGCTGGAGGGAGTGGGAAAGGGAGGAAAAAGTAAAGAAAAGGAGGAGCTAGCTAGAGAATATCTCCACTCATCAGGAATGCCCAAACTTACAGAAGAAGTTTTGAAGAAACTTGACAAGCCAATAACGGCAGAGGAGTTTAAGAAAGTTCTGACCTCCCTACCCTTAGGTAAAGCACCAGGTCCTGATGGGTACCCCCTTTCATATTATAAAATGTTTGAAGAGAAGTTAGTCACTAGGTTCTTAGCAGCATTTAACTCACTACAGGAAGGATATAAAATACCAGAGGAGACACTTCTAGCCCATATTGCAGTTATCCCGAAGGAGGGGAAAGATCCATCTCAGTGTTCCAGCTACCGCCCAATATCATTATTAAATGTGGACCTAAAAATTTTCTCCAAAATAATAGCTAACAGACTGGTTGAATATATCCCAGTACTTATTCATCCCGACCAAGTTGGGTTTACCCCAGGGAGGGAAGGAAGGGAGAATACACAAAGAGTAATAAACGCAATATATTGGTCCCAAAGTCAACATAAACCCTTAACAATAATCTCAGCAGATGCAGAAAAAGCTTTCGATAGGGTGGATTGGCTGTATCTGCGGGCTACACTACAACACATTGGCCTAGGGGAGGGAATGCTGAGATGGTTTGAGAACCTGTACTCGGTACCGACTGCTAGAGTAAAGGTAAATGACAGACTCTCGGACTCTCTTAAAATTCAAAATGGAACTCGCCAGGGTTGCCCACTATCTCCCCTTATTTTTGTCCTCACAATGGAACCATTCCTAAGGAAAATACGTTTAAATCGAGATATTAGAGGCATAAATACAGATACTGAGGAGCACAAACTAGCTGCCTTTGCCGATGACCTGATCTTTTTTATATCCTCTCCAGCCATATCCCTGCCTCCCCTCCTGGGGGAACTACGGAAATTTGGGGATATAGCAAATTTTAAAGTGAATTATAATAAATCAGAAGCCATGGGACTAGAAATGAGTGAGCCCTTAACCCACCAGATAACTTCTCAATTTAAATTTAGATGGACAGACTCACACATTGACTACTTAGGGACTAAGATACCTAAAATCTTAAACAGGATGTTTGAACTAAACTATGCCCCAATGTTAAAACAAATAAGGTCAGATTTGAAAAGGTGGGATAAAGAAATCTTTACGTGGTTTGGGAGGACGAATATAATTAAAATGAACGTAATGCCAAGGCTCCTATACTTATTTCAAACTATGCCAGTAAAGATTCCCCAAAGCTTTATGAAAGAATTGCGGTCAGGACTCCTGAGTTTTATATGGGCTGGAAAGCCTGCAAGATTACGAAGATCTATTCTGACCCTTCCTAAAGAGAAAGGTGGCATTGGATTTCCAGATCCATGTAAGTATCAGGAAGCCACACATTTAGTTAGAATAAAGGAGTGGTGTTCTAAAAAAAAGAAGCCATGGGTAAATATGGAACAAACGTTATGTAAAGCCCCCTTGGAGGGATTGGCATGGATGGCTGGAAAGGATATTCCAATGATAGTCAAAAAACATCCATTGATTGGGGCAACCCTAAAGATAAGCAAAAAGATTTTCAATAAAAACAAGATTTCAAGTGAACCAAGCCCTATGTTACCTATATTAGGTACATATGACTTTGAGCCAGGGTTATCGGATCAAAAATTCTCCGATTTGAGAAATAGGGGGATAAATAGGATTATACATTTCTCTAAAGAAGGAAAAATAATGACAAGAGGGGAGATAGAAAACCAACTTACTCCAGAACTAGACTACTTTAGAGCAATGCAGCTGGGGGCCTACATTCTTTCAAAAAGCAAAGAATACCCCATAATTCGAGGTTTGTCTGAGTTTGAGCAAATTTGTCTTGATGGTGAAACCCTGAGACACCCCTTATCATATTTTTACGAGATGATTACAAGACATGAAGCACCCGAAAAGTTAAGCTATATATGTGCCTGGGAAAAAGAGCTGAAGGTTACGTTCTCCCAAAAACAAAAAGAAAAAATACTGAGATCTGTGCATAAAACATCAATAGCAAGTAGATTCCAGGAGGGGGGGTATAAGATTCTCACCCGGTGGTATAGAACCCCAAGTATGTTACACGACATATTCCCACAGACCCCGAGTACATGTTGGCGATGCGGGGAATCAGAGGGCACAATGCTGCACATTTTCTGGGAATGTGACAAAATCAGAGAATACTGGAAGATGGTGGAGGAAACAGTAAAGCAAATTACAGGGGTGTCTCTTGGAGACAACCCGGTTGCATTTCTACTAAACGATGTTCCAATGTCGGTGGAAAAATATAAAAAATCATTACTAAAACATCTTCTCACAGCGGCGAGAGCCTGTATTCCTGCTATTTGGAAAAAGGACGTACCTCCTACGAGGGCACAATGGTGGGCCAAAGTGGGAGAAATTCAACAAATGGAAAACTTGACAATGACTATAAGAGATCTGGAGGAGAAGTACGAGGCCACATGGGCACCCTATTTTCTATACAGGAGGGGGATGGGTGGGGGCGGGATCGCGTGATGCCTGGGGGGGGAGAGACGGGGGACAAGAGCGGGAAAATTTTTTTTTTCTCTTTTTTTTTTTTTTGATTTTTTTTTTTTTTGATTTTGGGGGGTTGGTAACTTTCTGGTTAGATGTAGGATGAAGAAGATAGAGAATCATAGACTTGGATGCTCTATGTTTTAATCTGTGCACCAGGAGCTTCCCAGGTTTATTGTCGGAAGCGTAAAAGTGAATTTTTAGATGCTTCATAGATTTGTCATGCTGTTCAAACAACAGATCTTTGAGTTTTTTGCGCAGTTTGGCCAGATTTTTCTGGTTAGAAAGGATTAGAGGCACTTTTATTAGCAACGTCAATGGTATGAATCTCCCGCTCAAGATGACAATTGTATTTTCTCTTCAAATGCACACCCATTTGAATCAGAATGCCTCTCATGTATGCTTTGTGCGCGTTCCAGAGAGAAAAGCTGTTGGCAACAGTAAGAGCATTCATCTGAAAAAATTCCCGAAGGTGCAGTATTTTATTATTACAATACCTTATCCTAGGCAAATTACAAGGATACTTCTCAACTATTTCAATAAGAATGGTCACATGATCGAACCATGTTATATCTGATATAGCGGCTGAAGGGATATACGTTGTAGAAACCATTGTTCAACCAAGAATAGGTCAATTCTGGAATAGGTATTATATCTAGAAGAAAAATACAAATAGTCCCGTTCAATGTAATGAAGGCAGTGTGAGGCGTCATATAAGCCTTCCTGGTGAAGCAGGGCCTGAAGAGAAGGCGTACAATGCTTCACAGGAGAGGTAGAATCAACCTGAGCCGTTATGTTGAAATCCCTGCATAACACTAGATTGATGACAAGAAACACTCCCTTTTTTTAACAGAGGCCAAAAATATGTGCGTGAAATCACTATAAGTGCATCTAGGTGTAACCTGTAGGTGAAAATGCAATTCCAGAGTGAACACTATGTCAGCTCATGTTTTATGTACTTCCTGCCACAGGAAGAAATGTTGGGCCAAGTGGTTTAGCCCACTAGCATTAATAGACATAATTTTTAGTACCATGATCTAGCAATAAGGACAAAGTTAGGTTAGGTAGCCCTTCTTCCAGGAGAAAAGGCAAGTAGTAGTACACCAATGCAATAGCAATAAAAATCTAAGTGGTGCAAGTAACAATTTTCGCAAGACCATAACCAAGATGAAGTTCAAGGCTGTGTGCCAACAAAAGTAGCAGATATAATGAGAGAAAAAGAATATCCAGGCTTTTTTGCCCAGGGTACAGCAACAAAACGGAACTGAATGAACAGTTAAGAAATGGGAAAATAGTGGAAAAAAAGGGGCCCTTTCAAAAAGACCAAAAACAGATAATTCTACTGGTGTAGGCCTGGGGTGGAGCAGGGTGGAAATGCTCTGGTGGCCAGGGACTGGAAAAATGGATATACATTTTTTGTGGTTGATCATGAGCCCCCTATGGGCTGCTGACTAGCGGATCTTTACTGCTTGGACCATTGCCATTCAGATTCCACTGAACGAGGCTAAGCAGAGTAGCGCTGAGGAGGTGGAGGAGCAGGAATAATATCTCATCTTTGGAGTAGTTGCAGTCTTTCTTCCAGGGTAGAAATAGTCTTGGTTTCTCCATTGTGTGTGATGGTTACTTCCAGCAATGCAAGATCTTATGATTATGGAGCCTTGGTTATAGTAAGAAGGTTACTGTGCAGCTAAAGAGTATGCTTGGGGAGATCAGGAAGGAGCTTGGCAAATTGTTCCAGGAGTTGGTCTGGTTTGCGAATCCCCTCGAGGAGTTGCTCTTTGACTTGAAAAAAAAGCACCCTGAGGATAACATCCCTAGGAAGTTGCAAAGGGAGGTGCTCAGCTCAATCATCAGACATTAATGATGGAAGAACAGATAGGAATAGGTCCCTCGCAAATTGCTGCAGTTGTGCTTGTTGGACAGACTCCCCTAGATCCTGGACATCCTCTTGCAACTGGCGGAGGCAGGATTTCATGTCAAGCTGTATAGAGGATTTTAAAAGGTTCTAAGCATACTCTTAAGCATGTTTCCAGATATTGGGAGGTCAGAGGTAGAGAATGCAGCAAATGAATCCTCAAGAGACTAGGATGCAGAACTTGTGGGCTACTGTGATCATGTCTTCATATCGAGGGAGTCAGGGGTGTCATCTTGGGAGTTCCGGCATGGCCTGGACTTAGCAGGGCTCCTGGTGGAAGGAGTAGATGATCCAGAAAGTGGAGGGCTGGATTGTGGAGGGATTTGGGACACTCTCTGTGTGGTTTGCACACTGGTGACATGCTCCAGGTGTGAGTTCTCTGAATGCTGGCACCATTTTGGCAAAGCACAGCAGCAGGCCTGGAGAAGAAATTGGCCAGCTTACCCATCGGTGAGTGGTCCCTGTGCATTCTCGGCATAGTGAGGAGATGCCTGCAGCCCTTAAGCTTGAAACAGCCATGCTGTTGTGTGCAGGGGCTGTGAACTAGGCAGATTTCCCTGGCAGCTCAGTGGAGCTCCTTCAAAGAGCAGTAAAGCCCACCCCCCACCAAACATAATCAATGTTGTTTGGGAGAGTGAAGTTCTGCTAAAAAAAAAAGGACTGCAGTTTTGTGGAAGTGATTATTTGGTGCTACAAATCGCTAATGCCAGAAATTCATACTGTAGCTAGCAATGTAATCAATTGCTATAGCAATCAATTGATGTACTCAGTCACATATTTGTTTATTTTCATTTTTTTGTACATTTTCTGCTTTTTTATGGGGATTCTTGATCTGTTCAATGAATAGACCAAGCAGCAGGCCATAGATCACAATAGAAATTATCTTTTTCTGCAAGGAGACACTGGACAGAGCTGAGACAGCCTCTGTATTCAGGTTAAGTGATGTAATGTTACTGTGATGTCACATCTCTTCCTATGTAAACACAAAGCAGAAGCATTGTGTTAACAGTGATCTGGGGCAATGTGTAGCAAGACTGGAAGCCCAGAAGCTTATGATTTCAGCTCCTGGGTTTAGCTCTGGGCCCTAGCAGTCACAGATAGTTAGTGGTTCCAGAGCAAAAGTCACCAGGATCCACAGGAACCCCTGAGATCTGCTGTTGTTTTAAAATGGCACTGGGGTGGCTCTGGGGTGAGAAACGAATATCCCTGTGCCATTTTAAAATGGTTCTGTGGACTCAAGGGGTTAAAAAAGTATTCCTGGAAATAAATCATCTGTGTGACATGGCCAAAAATGATGCTCTCTTGGAGTGATGCTCTGTTGCAACCTTTTACAGCCTATGATTTCGTCTGCCTTCTAGATAGTTAGGCCTTAGTTAGAAAACTTATGCAAAGTCCTTCTACTAGTTCATCTAATGCCGCGTACACACAACCGGACTTTCTGGCAGACTAGGTCCGACGTGATTAGTCCATCAGACAATCCGATCATATGTGGGCTAATCCGTTAATTTTTCGAGAAAAAAATCAGGCGGACCCAGAAATAGAACATGCTTCAAATCTATTCGACGGACTCAATTCTGACAGGCTTAAATCTGGAAATCCGTTCGTTTGTGGGCAAGTCCGTTCATTTTGAAAGTCCGTCGGAATTCCACCGAAAGTCCGTCGGGAAGACCGTCGGACCTAGTTTGCCAGAAAGTCCGGTCGTGTGTACACGGCATAACAATACCTTTTCCACAGGTTGACAATGCTGATGTCCGAGGTTGGCTTTGCTGATCCTCTATAGATACAGTGAAAAGGTGAGTGTAGCCACTATAACACAGAAGGTGTGTTACTGGGCAGATCGCCATGGGAAATAAAGAAAAAAAGCCCAAAAAACTAATGCAGCCACCATATCTAAGCACTGGCAATGCAATATATTATTTTTGAGATTAGATACACTTTAAGATATATTTCACAGATTAAGACTTGCTAACTGAATCAATACATGAAGTTAACTTAATTTATTTATCCAAAGAGAGACTCACTGAACCCACTGGATACAGATAACCAACTGTTGAACCCAATCAGCAACAAATATTCGCTACCTCAAATGTGCATCATGGCTTATATGTTATATGTTTTGAGGGCACTGAGGAACAAGGGTGCATCCTTGAAGCATATAAGCCATGATGCACAATTGAGGCAGTGACTTTGTGTTGCTTGATTAAGTTTGACAGTTGGTTATCTGTATCCAGTAAAATTAGTGAATCCAGCAAATCCATTTCCCCTTGGATGGATTCAACATTGTATGTGAACATTTATGAGTATAAAATATAATATTTTATTAAATTTTTATTTTAAAATATCACATCATTTCAGTGATCTTTCTGTAACATTTCTATTTGTTCTATAATACAACTATCTTATAGCCAAATATGCATCAAATCTTTTAGTAATTTCTGTCGAACAAACACTTGTCACCAATCTCCAGTTGCTAACCTTTTGTCTGCAGTATAATCCTTTATACTTGAGTATCAGAGTTCACTCCATATCAAATTATGCTTATGTGCCAAATGATTTGAGCACAAGGTTGCATACCAACATAAGTGGGAAATGATTTTACCGCCTATAGCATTACTAGGCTATACTGTATACTGTATGTTCTCTTAATTATGCTTAGTTTAGAATATCAATATTTATTAGGTAGGTATGTTAATGGAAAGACGCATTGTTAATGGAACAGCCATCAAGGCATTATTCTTATTATAATAATCAATATTGCAAGCTCTGAACTTATGTTTCATATAGATTAGTAGATTAAAAGCTTTAAACCAAACAACAGTTACAGATAATAACATAGCAATTAAATCAACTGTTGATTGTAGTGCTAACTAGTCTCTTGTTATATTTTAGTTGTAAAGTGAAAATTGTCTTCAATGCATACATACTAATAGTAAGTCTTAAAACTTGATAAATGGCTACTAAAGGGTAGGCTGCCAGGAAGTGCCTGCTATCACTCCTCTACCCAGCAGCATATGCTAACCTTTCTTTCACTCCCCTGTTGCTTCCTTCAACTAATTTAGGCCAAAAAAAACTGACACTTTAGGTTATAAAGAAGCAGGGGACTCACTTCATTTGGCAGCACTAGCTATTGGTAATTAGCCCAGCACTGTCACATAGAGACAGGGTGAGTCCTTAACTCTGTGTCAACACCAACAGAAGTGATCTGTACCTGCACAGGGCTTTCTTTTTATGTACTGTGACTACATGGAGCAGAAGGGGAGGGAAGGTTGAGCAAGTGCAGCTAGAACATGGGGCATTAAAATGACCATCTGGAGTGAGATGGGAAGAGAAGAAGAAACCTAGAGACACTGTGCTGGGGACCAATTATGACTAATTATGCATATGGTAATATGACTATGGTGGCTATGGGATGAAGCATAGTTTTTCCTTTTGTATGTGTCACTTTACACAAAGATGAGTTAAAGTTGACCTGAATGCGTAAAGTTAAATTTTACTACCATATAGGAAAAATTTGAAATGTTAATTATGCCTAAGCAGCATACTTCAACTTTTCGAATTCCTCCTGAAAGATAGTGGTACACTTCTTGTTTTTTGAGTTCTTAGGCACCCCTGTGCCTACAGCCTCATGATTGTATATATAATTTTTGCTTGCTATTCTTTTTGCTGGAGAGGAAATTGTTTACGAAGACCTGCAGTACAAGAGTATCAGCACTGTCTGCTGAAATTTTTAGGTAAAGTCCTACTTCTACTAAAATTGCAGCCTCCACACAGAGCCACCTTAAAATAAATGGCATTGTAAGTCTGTAGGCTGCATGGTAAGCCTGTAGGCTTCAGGTTCATTTTAAACCTAGGAATTTTTCTTGTTTGGGGTTCAGTAAATGGGCAAACTAAATTGGTGTCTAAAAAAATGTTGGTATTTAAATACTCCGCCCCTATTTATATGCCCACCACTGCGCCTGAGCAAAGCTTCCTACCTCAACTATAGCTGCCACCTAAATATGAAAATGTAAACATATTTAAACTTAGAACCTTTTAAAATAGATTAAATTAAAAAGACCCAGAATAAATAGTGGCGCTAAAAGTGCACTAAATTAACTAAAAAAAAATATATATATATAAGAATATAAATATATAAAATGATATACTAAAAAATAATAATGCATATGTGAATGAATGATTGCACCACCAAGTGACAAGTGAACCAAAAACATGTGCAAATATGTGTCACAGCAAAAAATATTAATAAAGTTGCCGCAAATTGGTGTCTAGCTGAATCAAACCTTTTGTGACAGCTGAAAGTAAAACACTTAACAGCGTCATTACTACCACTGCTAAATATGACAGCTCAGACTGGTTGACAGATCCCCCTCAGGAAAAAAAAAAAATACCATTGACTTATTTGAGCATGCCCCCTCCCTACTGAACCATATTAGGACACATACCTTTTTTTGCTGTGATACATTATGGCCATTACTGTTTTTTAACATTTGGCTCCCATTGACTTTTAAGCTCCACTTGCCGACCAGCTCACGCCGATATATGTCAACAGAATGGCAGGGACAGGCATATTAACGTACCTGTACGTTGCCCTTTAATATGCAGCATTGGGAGTGCGCCGCAAGCTCCGTGAGTGTGATCGCGGGTCCCGCGGTCTCGATGTCCACAGGGATACCTGCGAATGTCTCACTGAGAGGAAGAACTGGGAAATGCTGATGTAAACAAGCATTAGCCCATTCTTCCTAGTGACAGGACGCTGATCACAGCTCTCTGTGATCGGGAGCGGTGATCAGTGTCGTGACACACGTAGCCCATCCCCCCTACAGTTAGAACACATCCCTAGGACACACTTGACCCCTTCAGTGCCCCCTCCTGGTTAACCCCTTCACTACCAGTCACATTTAAACAGTAATCAATGCTTTTTTAATCGCACTGATCGCTGTATAAATGTGAATGGTCACAAAATAGCATCAAAAGTGTCCTATCTGTCCGTCATAATGTCGCAGTCATGATAAAAATCGATGATCGTCGCCATTACTAGTAAAAAAAAAAATTATTAATAAAAATGCCATAAAACTATCCCCTATTTTGTAGACACTATAATGTTTGCGCAAACCAATCAAGTGCTTATTGTGATTTTTTTACCAAAAATATGTAGAAGAATATGTATCGGCCTAAACTGAGGAAAAAAAAAGTTATTTTTTATATTTTTTTGGAGATATTTATTATAGCAAAAAGTAAAAAATATAGATTTTTTTCCAAAATTGATGCTCTTTTTTTGCTTATAGCGCAAAAAATAAAAACCACAAATGTGATCAAATACCACCAAAAGAAAGATCTATTTGTGAAAAAAAAGGACATGTTTTTTGTTCGGGGGCCACCTCGCACGACCGTGCAATTGTCAGGTAAAGCGACGCAGTGCCAAATCGCAAAAAGTGCTCTGGTCTTTGGCCAGCCAAATGGTCCGGGGCTGAAGTGGCTATATTTGGTTCATCCCTATAAGTAAACAATAGGGAAAAATGTAGTTTTCCACAGGCAATACTGCTTACTTAGTTCCTTATCTTCTGCTTGCCTTCTCGGGCTCAGCTTCTAGAATTCATGTCCTATTTAAATTCCATATCTTTGGGTTGTCATAAATCCAGAAACTTCGGAAGAGAGATCTTAGTTAAGACATACTTGATACGATTCAGCCTACTAGAATCTGAGCATACCCTAAGGACCAGTGTTGTACACTGATGAAGTCCAGTCCTGGCAGTTGCAGTATCATAGATGGCGTGATTATTTTAAGGGTTAAAAAAAGGAAGTTTGCAAACAGAAATCAAAACAAAATATACATACACACACACTTCCATCTAAGGTTCAATTGTACTTTAAGAATTAATAGGCCACTCATACCGTGTTGCTCATTTACATAATGCTAGTTATAAAGTTTGTGTCTACGTGCTTTCATTGTATAAATATAAAATTATAAATTCAAATTGAAGCACAAAATATGTCTCAGGCCACAGTACTACTCAAGAAACATAAAAAAAATGTTCTTGGCTAATTGAGTCAGTTCTTAACCTAGCACATTGCATTGTGTTTTTCTTCTCACCCTGTGGATTTGAAAGCTGACAGATAGTTATATATTTAATCAGTTTGGGATCACTGATGTTAAAAACAGTAAAACATGAATGTGAGTTTTCTGTCTGAATTTTAGATTGCCATTTTATATTTATATTAAAAAAAACTGCTATTCAAGTCTTTTTATTTAAAACACAGTTGATTGGAAATCTTCAGCAGGAGAAAATGTCAGAACGGAATTTTGAAAAGGTGATCAATGGAAGGCAAATTAAATAATATGCAGCAATGGTGTAATTATACTGCCATAAGGCAACAGTCTTATGTTCATTTTTTAAAAATGTGTGCCTGAAATCCATCAACATCATGCCAACCTTTTGAAAATAATAATTAGGGGCATTGCCTCTCAGCTGCCCACAATTACCATTTCAGCTTGTGACACTTGATTACTTCATGCTTAAAGATCAGAGGCTCAAAATTCATACACAGCCATGCAATGAACATTTTCAGAAGCGAGCCTGCAATGGCAGCCCCCATACATTTTCCACGAAAAAATCATTATAAGTGGTCAAATATGTGCTAGACACAATGTGCCTGATACAAAAATCATTGACAAGATTTTTTGATTTGAAATTGCTTCAGAATTTTTGCATTCTGCAACACAAATGCATGTGAATGCATGTGAAAATGAGTAGCACTGCATGCTACATAAAGGAACATGCAGGGATAGCACTATCATTATTGACCAAATATGGTCATGGCTTAATTCGGGCAATGTAATTGCCCAAATATGGAAGGCACTGTTACACTGTCTTAGGCCATTTGTGCAGTTTTGGAGAGGAAAGGCATGTCTATACTGCAAACTATCTGGGATGATCTTCCATTATGAAGAACTGAGTGTCCTTTGTTTGATATACAGTAATTTAACTGGTTCCCGACTGGCTCACGCTGATATATTGCAGCAGAATGGCTCTCCTGGGCGAAACCCCACACTGGTACGTCCTTTCCCTTTTCGGCCACCAAAATGTGCGTGGCTGGCAGCTGGCGGGATTTGTGGCCGGCCAAAAAATCCTGTGCTGTCAGAGGAGAGGAGACATGTCGTTTGTTCCTAGTAAGTAGGAACAGCGATATGTCTCCTCTCTTACTCAGTCCTATCCTCATACAGTTAGAACACACTGAGGGAACACACATTTAACCCCTTGATTGCCCCTTAGTGTTAACCCATTCCCTGCCAGTGACATTTACACAGTAATCGGTGCATTTTTATAGCACTGATCGCTGTATAATTGTCAATGGTCCCAAAAATGTATCAAAAGTGTCCGATCTGTCTATCGCAATGTCACAATACCGCTAAAATCATCAGATTACTTTGATTTGATTTTTGTTTATAGTGCAAAAAAAATGCATAGGTGATCAAATGACACCAAAAGAAAGCTCTATTTGTGCGGAAAAAAAGGAAGAACATTTCGTTTGGGTACAGCATTGCATGACTGCGCAATTGTCAGTTAAAGCAACACAGTGCCAAATTGAAAAAAGTGCTCTGGTCAGGAAGGGGTAAAATCTTCCCGGGCTGAAGTGGTTAAAGGGTAACTCCACTTCCGTGGGGAAAAAAATAGCAAATAAAGAAAAAATAAAGAAAAAAATAAATTACGCCGATGTACATTGCCAGAATGGCACGGGTGCGCAAAAGGGCGTACCCATGCGTCCCTTCATAATCCCGGTCTAGCGGGCGCGTGCCCGCGGGTCCCATGGACTCCATGTCCACCGGTGGCCCACGATCGCGATAAGAGGCAGAACGGTGAAATGTAAACAAGGCATTTCCCTGTTCTGCCAAGCGACATGACAGGGATCTTCTGCTCCCTGTCATCGGGAGCAGTGATCTCTGTCATGTCCTAGGTAGCCACCCTACAGTTAGAACACTCAGAGGGAACACATTTAACTCCTTGATTGCCCCTCGTGCTCTGATCACTGTATAAATGTCAATGGTCTCAAAATAGCGTCAAAAGTGCCCAATCTGTCCGCCGCAATGTCACAGTTTTGATAAAGACCATTACTAATAAAAAAAAATTATAATAAAAATGCCATAAATCTATCCCCTATTTTATAGACGCTATAACTTTTGCGCAAACCAATCAATATACACTTATTATGATTTTTTTTACCAAAAAAAAGAATACATATTGGCCTAAACTGAGAAAGAAATTAATTTGGGGATATTTATTATAGCAAAAAGTAAAAAATATTTTTTTTTTTCAAAATTGTCGCTCTTTTTTTGTTTATAGCGCAAAAAAATAAAAACCGCAGAGGTGAAACCACCAAAAGAAAGCGTTATTTGTGGGAAAAAAAGGACATCAACTTTGTTTGGGTACAACGTCGCATGACCACGCAATTGTCAGTTAAAGCGACGCAGTGCCGAATCGCTAAAAATGCTCTGGTCGGCAAAGGAGTAAAATCTTTCCGGGCTGAAGTTGTTAAAATCCGGTTTAGATGTAATTTCTAGCCTTTGACCCTGAGATGGTATCCACATGAATACAAATATACATATGATCCATGACTGAAGATTTTATCTTAATATATTTTACAAAAGCTATAGAGAGCCAGTCTTTAAATATGTCTGCGGTGGGATCATTTTCTTATAATGTTATCTTACAGTGAAGTGCTTTGGAAATACATTTCAAGTTACATATCCCATCAATTGGGGGACTGTGTATCTGCCATCTGATCCTTTATGCTATTGGGACTATACATGAGTTGAATATATGACAAAATTTGCTAATTAAGTCCCGTTAGAAATATTGGACTGTTCCTGGAATTAAAATACTAAAAAAATAATATAAGAAAATAATATAAGAAAATAATTATAGGATATGTTAGGGATTGGAGTCTAAACCAGGTTTTTTTATTTTTATCTTTTGGATATATACAGCCATTTGCTGCATACGCTGATTGAATGCTGGGTCTTCAGCCGGACCGTTCAACAAAAGCCAATCTAACAACCAGCTCCTGTTGAACACACAGACCAAAATGTGGCTGTTTCCTGCTGAACTGGATGCATTTTGATATGTGTATACCCTGCTTAAGAATTTAGGCAGAAATAGGTTTAGATGGCCTCTCAAATATTCAAATAAGAGTCAGATATGAATAGTACTCATTGAGTTGACAACTAAACTGTTGTCGGAAATTCCGACCGTTTTTGGGCTCCTCCGGACTTTTTCTGTCGGATTTTCCGACGGAAAAAGTTTTATCTCCTGCTCTCAAATTTTCCGACAACAAAGTCTGATCATGCAAATTCCGGTCGTGTGTAGCCTAGTCCGACGGACAAAGTGCCACGCATGCTCAGAAGAAATTCTGTGACAGAAGCGCTCGGTCAGGTAAAACTACCGTTCCTGGTCGACACAGCACATTTGTCACGCTGCAATGTTAAAATGTGTTTAATGCAGCGCATTCTCTTTTTCTTTACAATGCAAGAAGAATGACGTTTTTTAGCTGCTCATATTCACACTGACTTCTCACAAACTTCTTTCTTTATTCTTTTTCCTGATTTATTGGCTAGATTTTTTTTATTCGTCAGATCTTAAGAATGTTTATATATATATTTTTTGATTTGTCATTTATAGTGGTTTGATTTTTAATCCAGATTTCCTTTATTTATTTTTTTGTGTGTGTGTGTGTGTGTGGGGGGGGGGGGGGGGGGGGGTTGTGTGTCTCAACTTATCCCAACACCATTATTATCATTTGTATTTTTTGCCTAAATTCACTAGGAGGTTGTTTGGTGTTGGTGCACCTTGTAAATTTGACTTTCTGATTTGTGAAATGTACCTGCCTACTCACAAATAAACTGTCCTTTTTGAAGTAAAAAACATAGGCAAGTATTTCTTCAAACCAAAAAAAACCTTTATTTGGTGTCATAAACAAAATAAACAGGAAGGCAACGCTGGAGAAACTGGTCCATTTCGCGAAGCCTTTTGGTCCCCACGGCAGACATCAAACATGTAATAGCAAAATTGGTGGCCTGAGGAGTACATATCTGAAGGAGTTCAATCTGGTCCATAAGTCCAAGCGATCAGGAAGGTCAGATGCTATCTATGTCCCCAGGATGTTGTCAGACAAGAGGCTGCATCTTCTGACAGACCAGACGGAACCCAGGCCATCACTATCTGGTCTTTGTAAGGCACTTCCCTCCAGGCTTCCTTCCAGGCTGTGGCTCAGATCTTCGAGTTGTGGCAGCAGGTGGAGGAGGAGGAGGGCAAGGGGCAACCTCCCGGCTGACACTTGCCACAGCCTCCTCCCGGCTGCCACTTGCTACAGCCTCCTCCCGGCTGAGGTCTTCCTGTGTATGAAAATGGGACATAGTTTTAGTTATTTGTTCATCAATCACACATATTTTCAGCTCATGACTGTTGCAAATAAAATGTTAAGAAATAGAACATACTATCATTCAGAGCCCAGCATTTTTTATTCCTGGCCCAATCCTCTTTTATCACTACTGTCTATTGATATTTCAACCACTTTGTTAACTCACAACTTAACTGATCAATAATAACATCTAGTTAACATCATTAACCGCTTCCCGACCGGCCACTGCATATATACGTCAGCAGAATGGCACGGGCAGGCAGAATCACGTACCTGTACGTGATCGTGCATGTGCCTGCCCGTGGGTCGCGCGCGCGCCGCTAGCGGCGCGCTCGCGACCCGGTCGGGAGCTCCGTGACCCCGGCCGCGGGACCAGCGGACCCGATCGCCGCTGGTATCCCGCGATCGGGTTACGGAGCTGAAGAACGGGGAGAGGTCTATGTAAACAAACCTCTCCCCGCGCTTCCTACACTGACTGTCAGTGATCGGCGGTTCCCTGTCATCGGGAACGCCGATCAATGACGTCAGACGTACAGCCACGCCCCCTACTGTAAAAAAAAAACACAACACGTCACACTGACTCCTCCCCGCCCCCTAGTGGTTAACCCCCAACTACAACTGTCATTTACATAGGAATCAGTGCTATTTAAATAGCACTGATTGCTGTATAAATGACAAATGTCCCAAAAATGTGTCAAAAATGTCCGATGTGTCCGCCAAAATGTCGCAGTCACAATAAAAATCGCTGATCGCCGCCATTACTAAAAAAAAAAAAAAATATTAATAAAAATGCTATAAAACTATCCCCTATTTTGTAAACGCTATAACTTTTGCGCAAACTAATCATTCGCTAATTGCGATTTTTTTTACAATATGTAGAAGAATACTATACTGAGGAAAAAAAATGTTTTTTTATATATTTTTTGGGTATATTTATTATAGCAAAAAGTAAAAAATATTGCATTTTTTTTTCTCATTTTTGTTTATAGCGAAAAAAATAAAAACCGCAGGGGCGATCAAATACCACCAAAAGAAAGCTCTATTTGTGGGAAAAAAAGGACACATTAAATGTACGTCAATAAATATATTCACCAATGCTATACCTGTCTCAAGCTGGGCCCCTCCACATGGTGGACATATTGAAGAGGATATGATGGGAAGTATGGGCCTTACCCCAACCCAAATATCAGAAAGGCCTTGATCATGGCTAAAGTTGTGAAGAGGCTGCAAAAGAATTTTGGGTTAAAAAGATCCAAGGATCAACTGAGGAAACGCTGGTCAGACCTGAAACTGAGGGAGCCCGATCAGTACAGAAAGATCAAGCGAGTTCTTCAAAAAAGTAAGTATTTGTCGTGTGTTCATCTTTTTTTTTCTTGCTTGCATACTGCTCCATGTGCTTGGTTTTTCAATGTTGTACATTTGAAAATGGCCACTTTCATGTTCGTGTGTCCATTCGATCGTACTCAACCTCGATCGTTCGGCCACTTATAATACGATGGTAAATAGGTAAGTGGGGACAGGAAAGGGGATTGTAACGGTACCGTATAGTAAGGAGAACACTCGTGATTTTTTAAAATAAAAATAAAGAAATTTATTATATGAAAAAAGGTACAAAAATGACAATACAATATAAAAATGTGTGGATCAGCCAGCGTGAAGCCCACTTGGAAAGGCGGGAAAAAGGCTTCACAGGTGGCTGAAGCACCATTTACAGCCTATAATCCTTTAAGTATTGGTTTGAAGATCTATACAGATATATAGATCAGGGGTACAGTTGTAGTTTCAGATGTAAACGACCGACGTGTTTCGCCAAGCATTGGCTTCTTCGGGGGCCAAGGAAGTAGTCTGTACCCAAATATATTAGTCTATTGAATACAAAAGACAATTAGTAATATACAAGCAAAAAAGCTACATATTGAGCAAAGTTCAAATTGCATGCCAATATACCCTGGCCATCCCCCAGTCCCCCATAAATCCTCCCCAAGAGCAGATTCACAAAGTGGTACATACCGTTGAACCAAAAATTAGAGCCAAACCGAAGTTACCACATAAATGGTCAAGTACAGGTGCTCCAAGAAGTTAGAATGTAGGGGGCGTATATAAAACCTGGTAAAAAGGGTAGATGGTATTATAATGGTTATAATGGCTTAAAATTGTTTGAACGCCATGGGTTGGCTAACATAGCCTAAAAAAGACACTTACCAAATAGAAATACACCAAGTAGATAGGGGGCGCCAATGAGTGGATTAGAGGTGGATATACAAAGTCTGAGATAGTTGTAGTTATACATATGCTATGGTTAACAAAGGGGAGAAAGAAGACGTTGGGATAAGTTTCTAAAGGCAGGGGAAAGGTTGGCAAGTCAGAATATACTGCCTGCTTACTTACCTATAGAGAGCCAAAATACTAATAAACATGGCTCAAGGCCATGATAGATTGAAGATTGGTATCCGGATTAAGAAGCCGGCCAGTTAGCTGATGTGGAGAAGCCTCTGTATAGAGGAATGTTCGCACAATGAGTACATGGCATTATTCAGCAAAGGAGAGATATGAAAAGAAAGAGATAATAGTATAACTGACCTTGACAGCAAAAAGTCCAAGTGTTTGGCGCCCCTGAGTCCATCACCTCCATGGTGTGGACTTGCAGACTATATACGCCCCCCACACCTGATCAGGGTTGCTCCTAATCAGGTCGGCGGACAGAAAGGCCTCCGGCGCATGCGCAGAAGCGGGTGCGCCATACAGCCTACATTTCCCATCATGGGTATGTGGCTGTGACAGGATTCAAAGAGGGTTGGATAAGAAGCCCAACCCTTGGGTGTCCATACAGACCTAATATAGTGGAGCAGTGACAAGACGAAAGGATGTACCGGGGTACATGTGTTTGGGAAATAATGGTCAAACTGCATGCATCACGAGTAGAATTAATGCTCAGATGAAAAAGGGGGGGAGGGATCATGAAAAGGGAGGGGGGAGAAAATAGCCAGCCAGAAATCCCAATTTTTCCCATAAGTGATAGGGTTTCAAAGTGGCAGGCAGGGAACAGTGCTCAATAATGCTATAAAGGATTAACAGTAAATTCCACACATGTCTTTTAGATAACATGTGGAGAATAAAAAAAGAGAACAAAAACAAAAGAAAAAAGGGACAACAATTGGATAACAAATATTAGAAATTTTGTTTTAAATGATATTGCAGTTTATAGGGTTTCAGACTAGATATATACTGATATACAATTTGTAGGGTATAGTAATAATAAGATTCCAAAATACCCGGGTGGTCCAGGAAGCTAGCTCCAACCAATGGCTAGAGTACCAAACGCAACGACAAAGGGGTCCGAGAGAGAGGCAAATGCAGAGTCAAAAGAGAACACCAGTAATAATGATTGATACAGTGATGATTAATTACACATGACGCACATCAGGGGAGGTGGAATCGATGAAAAACTTTTACAACTTGAGACCAAATGGATACATAACCTTAATGCTGTATATTAGCTTTAAACTATTTTTGTAAGTGTTAAGCATGTCTGAAACTATTTGTATAAATGTTTTTAGAATGTAGACTATTAGCGTTACAGTAATTAACCACTTCCCACCCGGCCAATGTACATATACGGCCGGGTGGGAGCCGTCTACTTCTGAATGGACGTTCCGGAATGTCCTTCAGATGTAGAGGGATCGCGCGTGCGCGCGCAGCGGTGCGATCCCAGTGCGGCCGTGTCACCCGGACACGGCGCATCTCGGATCGGCAGGAGGGCTCGTGATTGGCCCTCCTGATCACATGACGGCCGTGTCGAATCACAGCCATCATGTGATGTAAACAAACAGCCTGTTGCTAGGCAATCGGCCCTCCTCTCCTCACACGGAAGTCGTCGGTGAGGACAGGAGAGCGGATCGCTGCAGCTGGCTGGTGATCAGTGAGTATTAGCTGTTTTTTTTTACAGTTTTTTACTCACTGATCACCAGTGTAGTGTCCCCACAGTAAAACACACATGTCCCCACAGTAAAACACACATGTCCCCAAAACACACATGTCCCCAAAACACACATGTCCCCAAATAATAAAAACACATGTCCCTCACATATGTCCCAGTAAAATAACATGTGCCAATGATTTAAAGTACAAGCTAAAAAGACAAATGGCGCTACCTGTGAGTGATAAGTGTAATGAACCTGAAAGGATATATAGTGAAGTATACGTGCCTAAAAAGATTTCCACCTTGTTAATCCTGCTAAAGGTTGTGAGATACTGGGGTATAATGCCCCAAAATTATCCAGTCTGTGAATAACAATGCTGATAAGCGTGAGCAAACCAGTGAATAAACGTAAAAGTAAATATAATTATAAAGGTATATATGCCTAATTATATAAGTTGCTGGGACGCAGAGAGGGAGAAAATGGCAGCTAACCAGATAGCATGTGTCCTCTATACATCCGCTAATGCATCCATAATATTGTTAATACATGGCCAATGCCATATTTGCCATATATCTCTGGTAGTACAAAAACCAAAAATGTGACACTTTTACCCAAAACAAGGGCAATTCCAATGGTGAAAAGGTATATAAATAAAAGTTATATAAATGTAGGTAATCAAGGCGCCTTTGATAACGTCTAACAACGAAACGCGTAAGGCGTGCTGACGTCATTTCCGGTGCGGGACTTAGAGGCTTGGTACGCTGGTGGAGCGCAAACAGCAAACCAGCCCTAAACCGCCCTGCTTGTTATTAATTTTTATCGTGTATGGTGGAACCAGGTGGGTCCTGTGAGACACCCTGGGTTTTATTTAATTTTTACTTTTTACTTTCACTTTTTATTAATAAAACTAGCCACCTGATAGCAGCACAGAGTCACCTATCACTGCCTGAAGCACTACAAGTCACCGGTTGAATTATCGCTACAGTGTTACCCAGATACCCACACCCACTCATTGCCTGCTGTTTTTTTGAGGGTCCTTCTTTGGATTTGGACTTCCTTCTTATATACTCATGTATTATTTTTATTTTTATCTGTAGCCGTTTTTTGGGCTTGTTCACAATTCATACACTGAGTGTATCTACATATTTTTTGGTTTCTTGCACTGAGACTGTTACCTACATTTATATAACTTTTATTTATATACCTTTTCACCATTGGAATTGCCCTTGTTTTGGGTAAAAGTGTCACATTTTTGTTTTTTGTACTACCAGAGATATATGGCAAATATGGCATTGGCCATGTATTAACAATATTATGGATGCATTAGCGGATGTATAGAGGACACATGCTATCTGGTTAGCTGCCATTTTCTCCCTCTCTGCGTCCCAGCAACTTATATAATTAGGCATATATACCTTTATAATTATATTTACTTTTACGTTTACGTTCGGCATTATCCGTGTACCATCTGGGGTACTCCCCCTCCCCTACATCTGAGAGTCCGGCTGAATTCACTGGAGGAAGCTACTGGATTAGAACCCGTCCCGGACTGCCACCAGGAGGATCATTTGACACCCATATCTGAATGATGTTTACCCCTGCAGGGGTACCTACGTCTGGTGAGTGAGGGATCTTTGGGGGGCAGCACAGAGTCACCTATCACTGCCTGAAGCACTACAAGTCACCGGTTGAATTATCGCTACAGTGTTACCCAGATACCCACACCCACTCATTGCCTGCTGTTTTTTTGAGGGTCCTTCTTTGGATTTGGACTTCCTTCTTATATACTCATGTATTATTTTTATTTTTTCTTGCACTGGGACTGTTACCTACATTTATATAACTTTTTTTGGGCTTGTTCACAATTCATACACTGAGTGTATCTACATATTTTTTGGTTTCTTGCACTGAGACTGTTACCTACATTTATATAACTTTTATTTATATACCTTTTCACCATTGGAATTGCCCTTGTTTTGGGTAAAAGTGTCACATTTTTGTTTTTTGTACTACCAGAGATATATGGCAAATATGGCATTGGCCATGTATTAACAATATTATGGATGCATTAGCGGATGTATAGAGGACACATGCTATCTGGTTAGCTGCCATTTTCTCCCTCTCTGCGTCCCAGCAACTTATATAATTAGGCATATATACCTTTATAATTATATTTACTTTTACATTTATTCACTGGTTTGCTCACGCTTATCAGCATTGTTATTCACAGACTGGATAATTTTGGGGCATTATACCCCATTATCTCACAACCTTTAGCAGGATTAACAAGGTGGAAATCTTTTTAGGCACGTATACTTCACTATATATCCTTTCAGGTTCATTACACTTATCACTCACAGGTAGCGCCATTTGTCTTTTTAGCTTGTACTTTATATCTAAAATTGCTCCCTAGGGGGTTAATTTTTTCCAGACAGGCTGCACACCTATTTCTTATTCCTAAACGCGGAGACTTCCTACATTTTAATGTGCCAATGATTAACTGCACACATATGTCCGTGATCACCTGCACACCCCTTTTACATGATCATTTGCGTACATATGTCAATTATTATACACTTAACGGAATTTTTTTTTACAAAAAACATGTAGCAGAATACATTTTGGCTTAAATTTATGACAAAATTTGATTGTATTGGATTTCTTTTAAAAAAGAAAGGAGAAAATATTGTTTTTTTTCAAAATTTCCGCTATGTTTTAGCTTATATCGCAAAAAATAAAAAACGGAGTCGCGAATAAATACCACCAAACTAAAGCTCTATTTGTGCGAACAAAATGATAAAAAAATCATTTGGTTACAGCATTGCATGACCGCGCAATTGTCACTGAAAGTGCGAGAGCACTGAAAGCTGAAAATTGGTCTGGGCAGGAAGGGTGTTTAAGTGCACAGTAAGCAAGTGGTTAATCATCACTGTATCAACCATTATTACTGGTGTTCTCTTTTGCCTCTCTCTCGGACCCCTTTGTCGTTGCGTTTGGTACTCTAGCCATTGGTTGGAGCTAGCTTCCTGGACCACCCGGGTATTTTGGATTCTTATTATTACTATACCCTACTGTTCTTTCCTAATGTTTCTTGTATTACAAATTGTATATCAGTATATATCTGGTCTGAAACCCTATAAACTGCAATATCATTTAAAACTAAATTTCTAATATTTGTTATCCAATTGTTGTCCCTTTTTTCTTTTGTTTTTGTTCTCTTTTTTTATTCTCCACATTTTATCTAAAAGACATGTGTGGACTTTACTGTTAATCCTTTATAGCATTATTGAGCACTGTTCCCTGCCTGCCACTTTGAAACCCTATCACTTATGGGAAAAATTGGGATTTCTGGCTGGCTATTTTCTCCCCCCCTCCCTTTTCATGTTTTCCCCCCCTTTTTTCATCTGAGCATTAATTCTCCACATTTTATCTAAAAGACATGTGTGGACTTTACTGTTAATCCTTTATAGCATTATTGAGCACTGTTCCCTGCCTGCCACTTTGAAACCCTATCACTTATGGGAAAAATTGGGATTTCTGGCTGGCTATTTTCTCCCCCCCTCCCTTTTCATGTTTTCCCCCCCTTTTTTCATCTGAGCATTAATTCTACTCGTGATTAG
The DNA here is from genome assembly GCA_028564925.1 of Lithobates sylvaticus. Classification (NCBI taxonomy): domain Eukaryota; kingdom Metazoa; phylum Chordata; class Amphibia; order Anura; family Ranidae; genus Lithobates; species Lithobates sylvaticus. The sequence goes on from CM053032.1 coordinate 142,667,820, forward strand.
AGTTGAGCGGACACCTGGATGTTCGGGTTCAGCAGGTTCGGCCAAACTTCGGAAAAAAGTCCGGGTTCGGGTCCGAACTTGACCCGAACTTGACCCCGAACTCCGAACCCCATTGAAGTCAATGGGACCCAGACTTTTGAACACTAAAATGGCTGTAAAAAAGTAATGGAAAGGGCTAGAGGGCTGCAAATGGCAACAAAATGTTGTTAAGAGCATGGCAAGTGATCTGCAAACAAATGTGGATAGGGAAATAACTTAAAATAAGATAAAAAAAATAAAAATAAAAATAAAATGCTGGAGGCCCCCTTCTCAGCAGAAGAGGTACAGGAAGTCATTAAGAACCTCAGAAACTCAATGGCACGATGCCGCACATATGGTGGGAATACCCCAGAATACGCACTTTCATCAGGAGACTGGGTGGGAGACAATGTGAAGGAACCGGAGGCACTGTCCGCAACCCAATCTACTATCGCCTGTACTTGTCCTGGCCTCAACATTCGTACAGCCTCATTAGGAGCTCCTAAATTCCGCTGCAGGCTCTGTCGCCTACTCGCACCTGAGGAAGCTGTTTCACTAGTGCTTCTCAGCCTTTTGGCTAAGATCAAGTGTAGTATCTGTTCTTATCAGTTGCCAGGAGGTGGCGCTTGCTTCCGTCCCTGTTCTACGGCTAGGTGGAGCAGGGGTGGCGGTTGCTATGCAAAAGCCTGCTGGCGTAAAGGTGACCTGGAGCGGTTCGTAGCCGAAAGGGAAGCCTTCTGATGGGGATGGAGAACCACTGGGTTGGCGCTGAAGGGTCGAGTCCCTGGCCTTCTGGCCTGGATTGTGGCAGCTCTAGCTCTGGTCAGTTTTTCGGGTTGGAACACCTGCATGGCAAGTGATCTGCAATAGTGGATTGGGAAATAACTTAAAATAACATAAAAAAAAAAAAAAAAAAATGCTGGAGGCCCCCTTCTCAGCAGAAGAGGTACAGGAAGTCATAAAGAACCTCAGAAACTCAACGGCACGATGCCGCTCATATGGTGGGAATACCCCAGAATACGCACTTTCTGGAAAAAATTATTCAATTTAATGGATGAATACTTGGAAATTAAAAAAAATGAAAAAATTATAATCTTGACCTAGGAGGACGAAATTCAAATGGAGTAGGAGGTTTAGGTGGCGGTGGATGTGGCGGTGTAGGTGGAAACGGCGGTGGAGGAGGACGAGGTAGCCAACACTGGTTCAAAAATACAACAATGGCTGGGTAAGGCTAGTGGTGAATGATGTGTCAAATTCTGTCCCCCGTCGCATAGTGTCCGCCCTGTACTGCGCTTGCTCAGTACGTAGGACAAGGGGATTTCAAAACTCTCCGAAGACGATGCACGGTGACTCCAGGTTCAAGCCACATCATCCGAGGTTGAAGCCTAGCCAAGCGAGCCCGTGAGGGGCCCTGTTACTATGTGCTACCGTATGTCCACTTGGATGGTCGGGCTTGAACCTGCACTCACTGCGCAGGCGACGTTCATCTTTGGAGATTTTGTGAATCTCCTTGTCCTCCGTACTGCGCAAGCACTGCACCTGCGCAGTAAGTGTCCGGACACTATCCGATAGCAAGACAGTTTTCGTCAGAACACCGGTATATGTGTCTATTCTGCACAAGGTACGGCCAAGTCCTGTGGGATCCATGCCTGGTTAATTTTAATGAAAGTGAGCTTGTCCACATTGGCTCTGGACAGGCGGCTGCGCTTGTCTGTGATAACGCCCCCTGCCCCGCTAAATACACGTTCCGATAATACACTGGCGGCAGGGCAGGCCAGCACCTCCAAGGCGTAAAGGGCAAGCTCAGGCCATGTGCCTAATTTGGAGACCCAGAAGTTGAAGGGGCAGACCCGTCATGCAGTACGTGTAGGCGTGTGCACACATACTGCTCCACCATGTTGGTGAAATGCTGCCTCCTGCTAAGACGTTCCATCTCAGCTGGTGGTGCTGGTTGTTGTGGCGTGCTGACAAAGCTTTTCCACATTCCAACTATGCTAACCCTGCCTTCCGAGGTGCTGGCAGTGCCCCGGCTGCGTTGGCGACCTGTCCCTCCTCCTCTGCCTTCGCCTTGTGCTTCCACCGTACCCCCGCTTCCAAGTGGGAATGCCACCAGCAGCGCGTCTACCAGCGTGCGCTTGTACTCGCGCATCTTACGATCACGCTCCAGTGAGGTAATTAAGGACAGCACATTGTCCTTGTAATGGGGATCCAGCAGGGTGGCCACCCAATAATCAGCACCAGTTAAAATGTGGGCAAATCGGCGGTCGTTGCGGAGACACTGCAGCATGTAATCACTCATGTGTGCCAGGCTGCCCAGAGGCAAGGAAAAGCTGTCCTCTGTGGGAGGTGTATCGTCTGTGTCCTCTGTATCCCCCCAGCCACACACCAGTGATGGACATGAGCTGGTCTGGGTGCCACCCTGCTGTGAACATGGTTCCTCCTCCTCCATCTCCTCCTCATCCTCCACCTCGTCATCCTCCAGAACTGTGCCCTTGCGGCCAGACAATTGTGGCGCTTGTTGGTGCAGGAACCCACCCTCGTAGCCACTTGTAAATGACTGCCCTGAAAGCCTTGGAAATGAACCCTCTTCCTCCTCCTCCTCCTCCTCCTCCTCATCCTGTGCCACATCCTCTTCCATCATCGCCTGAAGAGTTTTTTCAAGGAGGCATAGAACTGGAAAAGTAAAGCTGAGAACGGTGTCATCGGCACTGGCCATGTTGGTGGAGTACTCGAAACAGCGCAACAAGGCACACAGGTCTCGCATGGAGGCCCAGTTATTGGCGGTGAAGTGGTGCTGTTCCGCAGAGAGACTCACGCGTGCGTGCTGCAGCTGAAACTCCACTATCGGCAGCTGCTGCTTGCACAGTCTGGCAAGCATGTGCAAGGTGGAGTTCCACCTTGTGAGCACGTCACATATGAGACGGTGAGCGGGAAGGCCGAAGTTACGCTGCAGCGCTGACAGGCGAGCAGCAGCAGGGTGAGAACGCCGAAAGTGCGCACAGACGGCCCGCACTTTCTGCAGCAGCTCTGGCATATCGGGGTAATTCTTAAGGAACCTCTGGACCACCAAATTCAGCACATGCGCCAGGCAAGGGATGTGCGTCAAACCGGCAAGGCCCAGAGCTGCTACGAGATTTCGCCCATTATCGCACACCACCAGGCCGGGCTTGAGGCTCACTGCCACCAACCACTCATCGTTCTGTTGTTCCATATCCCTCCACAAATCCTGCGCGGTGTGGGGTTTTTCCCCTAAACAGGAAAGTTTTAAAACTGCCTGCTGTCGTTTAGCCCTGGCTGTGCTGAAGTTGGTGGTGATGGTGTTACGCTGACCGGATGAGGAGGCGGGAGAGGATGAGGAGGCGGAGTAGGAGGAGTTAGCAACAGGAGGCAAACTGAAGTGCCCTGCAATCCTCGGTGGTGGAAGGACATGCGCCAATGTGCTATCCGCCTCAGGCCCAGCTGCCACTACATTTACCCAGTGTGCTGTTAGGGAGATATAACGTCCCTGACCGTGCTTACTGGTCCACGCATCCGTAGTTAGGTGGACCTTGCCACAGATGGCGTTGCGCAGTGCACACCTGATTTTGTCCCCCACTTGGTTGTGCAGGGAAGGGATAGCTCGTCTGGAAAAGTAGTGGCGGCTGGGCACGATGTACTGTGGGACAGCCAATGACATCAGCCTTTTAAAACTCTGCGTCTCCACCAGACGGAACGACAGCATTTCAAAGGCGAGGAATTTTGAAATGCTGGCATTCAGGGCCAGGGATCGCGGGTGCCTAGGAGGGTACTTCCTCTTCCGCTCCAGTGTTTGGGAAATAGAGAGCTGAACGCTTCCATGGGACATTGTGGAGATGGTTGGTGACCCAGGTGGTAGTGTTGCTGGCAGATCCTCTGTTTGCGGGTTGGCAGGTGTCACTGTCACTACAGAGGTGGATGAAGAGGCCGAGACTGCAGCAGAAGAGGAAGCAGGAGGAGCCAGAGACCTTTCTTGGTTTTTGCGGTGTCTACTCCACTGCATCTCGTGCTTTGCACTTAGATGCCTGGTCATGCAGGTTGTGCTCAGGTTGAGAACGTTTATGCCTCGCTTCAAGCTCTGATTGCACAGCGTGCAAACCACTCGTGTCTTGTCAACAGCACATTGTCTGCCACGATAGGGAACTCCTTGGACCTGGCTTTGGTGTGCTTGGTCCCTTGCTGCGTTGGGCAGTAGCAGATGTACTGTCTAGGGGACGGACGCTCCGCTTTTGCACCCTGCTCCCTCTTCTGCTGTGCTGGTGGCTCTGTGCGACCACCGCCTCTTCCTCTGAACTACACTGACCCTCCTTGTCGGTCTGCACAATGGCGAAAGCAGCAGCAGTTGGCACCTGTATTTCGTCAACATCCAAGATGTGCTGCGATGGTCCTCCCATGTACTCATCATGAAACATAAGTGGTTGGGCATCGGTGCACACAATCTCTTCCACTTCTGGGGCAGGGCTAGGTGGATGGCCCTGGGAAACCCTGCTAACAGAGTCATCAAAAAGCAGAAGAGACTGCTGCATGATTTGGGGCTCAGACTGATTGGCTGATTTGCAAGGGGGTGAGGTGAAAGACTGATGGACATCGGCTGCAGGTGCCAACTCTGAACTTTCATCAGGAGACTGGGTGGGAGACAATGTGAAGGAACTGGAGGCACTGTCAGCAACCCAATCTACTATCGCCTGTACTTGTCCTGGCCTCAACATTCGTACAGCCTCATTAGGCGCACCAAAATACCGCTGCAGGCTCTGTCGCCTACTCGCACCTGAGGAAGGTGTTTCACTAGTGCGTGTAGCTGGCACAGATCGACCATGTCCTCTCCCTGCAACAGGAGCGCCACCAGCAGCACCACGACCCGGGCCACGTCCCCTTTTTGATGATCTCCTCATATTTTCAAAATTTATGATCTCGCCCTAAATGGGTGTTTTTGTCAATAGCAGAATACACGTACAGTGTCTAAAGCGTTTATGAAAATGCTATTGGGAAGAAAAAAAACTGCAAAATTAAATTATTTCGCAATGTTTTTCCAATATCAGAATACACGGATATTGTCTAAAGCATTTATGAAAACGCAGAAAATGCTATTGGGAAGAAACAAAACACTGCAAAATTAAATTTTTTTGCAATGTTTTTCCAATATCAGAATACACGGATAGTGTCTAAAGCATTTATGAAAACACAGAAAATGCTATTGGGAAGAAAAAAAACACAGCAAAATTAAAATTTTTTGCAATGTTTTTCCAATATCAGAATACACGGATAGTGTCTAAAGCATTTATGAAAATGTAGAAAATGCTATTGGGAAGAAAAAAAACACTGCAAAATTTTATTTTTTTGCAATGTTTTTCCAATATCAGAATACACGGATAGTGTCTAAAGCGTTTATGAAAACGCAGAAAATGCTATTGGGAAGAAAAAAAACACTGCAAAATTTAATTTTTTTGCAATGTTTTTCCAATATCAGAATACACGGATAGTGTCTAAAGCGTTTATGAAAACGCAGAAAATGCTATTGGGAAGAAAAAAAACACTGCAAAATTAAATTTTTTTGCAATGTTTTTCCAATATCAGAATACACGGATAGTGTCTAAAGCGTTTATGAAAACGCAGAAAATGCTATTGGGAAGAAAAAAAACACTGCAAAATTTAATTTTTTTGCAATGTTTTTCCAATATCAGAATACACGGATAGTGTCTAAAGCGTTTATGAAAACGCAGAAAATGCTATTGGGAAGAAAAAAAACACTGCAAAATTAAATTTTTTTGCAATGTTTTTCCAATATCAGAATACACGGATAGTGTCTAAAGCGTTTAAGAAAACGCAGAAAATGCTATTGGGAAGAAAAAAACACTGCAAAATTATGTTTTTTTGCAATGTTTTTCCAATATCAGAGTACACGGATAGTGTCTAAAGCGTTTATGAAAACGCAGAAAATGCTATTGGGGAAAAAAAAACACTGCAAAATAAAAAACATTTGCAGTTTTTCCAATATCAGAATACACGGATAGTGTCTAAAGCGTGTAGGAACACGCAGAAAATGCTATTGGGGGAAAAAAAACACAACAAAAATAATTTTTTTTTGCAATGTTTTTCCAATAGCAGAATACACACAGACTATGGTGTATCTCTTACTATATGCAGTGTTGGTCCTAATGGTGCACTGAGCTTGCAGGTAAAACTTTTATATTTTGTCTGGCACTGGCCTCATGGCACTGTTAAAAGACTGTGCACTGCACCCCAGCCAGGGTACAATTGATTTAGGAATCTCTTCAATAATTCTCTCTGCCTCTTTCTTTTCCTTAATAAAGAAACTCCCTACTCTACTCTAGCTATCTAAATCGCTCACTGATCTAACTAATTTGAAGAAAATTAAAGGAATGTGGACTGACTGACTGACTGACTTTATCACACTAACTCCTAAAATCCTCTCTCTTAGCAGCACAGGAACCTGTCTATAGCAGAATGACGCTGTGTGCTGTGTGTCTGGACTATATATAGAGGCAGGGTCACATGCTGCACTGCCCAATCACAGCCATGCCATTAGTAGGCATGGCTGTGATGGCTTCTAAGGGCACACTAGTGAAACTAGCGTCGATTGGCTCCCCAGCAGCTGTTAAAAAGGCTCCAATACATCGCCGAACACCGGACCCGAACCCGAACTTACAGCGAATAGTTCGGGTTCGGGTCCGGGTCCCGAACACCCAAAAGTCCGGTACGGACCCGAACTTTACAGTTCGGGTTCGCTCAACCCTAATGTTGAGAAAGGCCATATGTCAATATTCAAATCTAACCCTGCATAGAACTATCGGGGGTGCGGGCATGATAGACGTATAGGATTATTATTGGGCGGTCAGATTAGATCTAATTCAGCACCGGTTCAGTGGCTCTGATGACCCTTTATGGGTGGAAATCAAATCAGCCATGGCCATGGCAAAATGAGACTTTAGTATCACTTTGAATTCTGGGGGATAGAGCCCTGGCTGTTTTTTATGAAAATTTCCCTTCCTAATTTTTATATATTTTTTTAAATATATGTTTTATATTTATTATGTGTAATTCAATTGTTTTTTTAGATTTCTGTGTATTTTTGAGTGGAATTCAATAAAGTATATTTTAATTATGTAGTAAAGGATATATGTGGATCTTACATTATTTTGTCCTGGTTAGAGTATACTGTATACATATATCATATGTTTGTTTCTTTTTTATTTCTTCTCTTTTCTTAATAGGGCTGTACTTTTTACACTGTTTTAATGATCACATTGTTTACCTTTATGCTGTCCATGTTTTACCACCCTGGACACCAAATTTTAGTTTTTTTCTCTTCTTACTTTTTTCTTTAATCTCAAACCCATCTTACACTACTATTTATGTTCTACTCTGTTATTACGCAATTCTTTTTCCCTTTTTTTTACAAATTTGTATTTTTTTTCTCTTATGAGTCTCCAGAGTGCAGAGAAACCTACAATTACATTCTACAGTATTCCCATGTTGACCACATTACAACACAATGGAGTTGATTTACTAAAGGTAAAAGACTCTGCAAGTGCAGTTGCTCCAGAGCTTAATCAATGATGTGCAGCTTCACTCAATCAAATGCAATAAAACTTTTAATAAACATAATTTTTGCTTACACATGATTGGATGGTGAAAGTCATCATAGCTCCCCTCATTTACTAAGTTCTGAAGCAACTGCACTTGTAAAGTGCACAGTCAATTTGCCTTCAGTAAATCAACTCTATTGTCTTTTTGATTCACAATATTATCCACACCACACGGTATTCTTATTGAGGTAATTTTGATGACTTGTGATGTACTATCCAAAGGATACTACGATGGGTATGAACTTGCCTTTATGTATATTATGCAGATTGCTGTTCTTTAGGCTCGGTTCACATATATGCAAATTGAAAGCTTTTTGAACCTGTGCAGCTGCGAATCGGGAAATGTCTCACTGCCTGTGATTAGCCATGTGTAGTGTCGGCTTCCTGGCGGGATCGGACATGTGGGATTTCAAACAATCCTGAGCCCATCTCTAACAACCAATTGTGCTGACCCCCTATACATCAACCCTATAAAGTAATCAGCACTGGGTCCTAATGTGCTGCTGCCATAGAGACAGCAGGGACAGGACAGCAATGCTGGTAGTTCTGCTGCTAGTCCACAGTGGGAGGAATCCCCCATCCACCTGGAATGTGTAGATGGGGGAATTGGAACATTCTTTTTTTTTTCATTCAACCATCAATGGGAGTCTCTCGCTGTGTGACGCTTCTCTTTTTCTGACAGTTCTTATATAACAGAGGGCGGGGCCTCACTGTGACGCCGCCCCCCTCTGATGCACGCTTTCATTATATAAGTGTCAGAAGAAGAGAGTCGTCACACAGCAGGAGCCTCCCATTGATGCGGAGCGGCCCAAGAACGAAGCGAGGAAGAAGATGGCGTGGAGGAAGATGCCGGACGAGAACACCGGAGCAAGAAGCAGAGAATCGGAGGAAGAAGCAAAGGAAGAAGAAGATGGAGGAAGAAACCGAAGAATGAAGGAAGGAAGAAGGAAGAAGACCTGAAAAAGATGGAAAGAAGAAGACTTTAAATAAAGGAATTGTCAAAAACTGTCTCTCGTCATTTAACATTTTTGACACTTTTTTTGTGAAATGGTAGGGGTACTATTACCCCATTACCATTTCACACAAGGGGGGGGGGGCTGGGATCTGGGGGTCCCCTAGTTAAAGGGGGCTTCCAGATTCCGATAAGCCCCCCACCCGCAGACCCCCACAACCACCGAGCAAGGGTTGTGGGGATGATTCCCTTGTCCCCATCAACATGGGGACAATGTGCCTTGAGGGGTTACCCCCAAAGCACCCTCCAAATGTTTAAGGCATGTGGCCTGATACGGTTCAGGAGGGGGGGCCCTGCCAGGTTGCGTGTTCGGATAAGGGTCTGGTATAGATTTTGAGGGGGACTCCCACCCCATTTTTTTAAAAAAAATTGGCGCGGGGTTCCCCTTAAAATACATACCAGACCTGAAGGTCCTGGTATGGATTTTGAGGGGGACCCCACGCCATTTTTTTTTCTTAATTTTGTTTTTTTACTTAATGTTGTTTTTAACAATGAACTTTTATGTGTATTGCCGGCTCATACCTAATGCTAATGTGTGCAAATATCCTTAAAAAAAACATAAAAGTGAACCAGCGTAAAAAAAAGTCAAGTTTAGAGGTGCGCCCGTTCAACCAATGCAAATGCATTTATGTTGCTTGAAATTTACTAAGATTTTGCTGGCGCAATGAACCAAAGCATTTGAACATGCGCAAATGCCGCTTGCGCATGCGCTGTGCATAAATTGACCTCACACAGTTCTAAGTGTACTTGCAGGTGCAGCAGGCTTGTTCAGAAAAAGTTACTTTATCATTCTATTTTGGGCATATTTGTTACTTGGGCAGTTATTACTATACTTCCTCACATCACCCACATCACCCCCATAATATTGGCGCTTCCAGCTTCTTTAAATTTTGAGATGAAGAATGCGTGCACCATGTCTATAGTGGCTCACAGATTGCCTCCTCCCGTGTGCCTAGAATATTATAGTAAATGGGGAATTGCGCTGTGTTACAGGCGCAAATGTTTTATAAATATGAAAACAGCTGTTGCGCATCGGCTTGCGCCGCAACTCATGGCGCAAATCGCTCGTAAATCAGCCCCTTTGTGTTGACTACAGAGGTCTAAAGGAGACAACTGTCCCAATAGGTATCCTCTCATCACAGAGTTATTCTCCCAAATCCAGGGAGCCTAAATCTTCTCCAAACTTGACATAGTGGGAGCCTATAATCTAGTGCGCATCCATGATGGAAGACAGCCTTTAACACCAAGGATGGCTATTACAAATTTCTTGTCATACCTTTCGGTCTCAAGAGAAATGGTTGGGCAAATATTTGATAGAGGATAGTCTATCGCTTCTCTAGTTTTAAGATAAATAAATATTATGTAGGCCTAGTGTGCAACAACACAGCCGATACCCCTGAGAGAAGCTTGTACAGATAGACATAGAAGTATGTGTGCAATAGAGTATATTTTATTGGGGTTAGAGGCCCAAAAACAACAAGAATTGTATAAATGTACAGATATTGCATAGAATCAAGGTATACATGAAACAGCATATAACCATATACAGGTACATATAATGCAGTAATTGCAAAAATAACTTGCGATGTAACAGTAGTCTCTAGGAAAATGCCGACATGTTTCGGACGGAAGTCCTTTTTCAAAGGCAGTTAAACATCCTGTGATTTCACAAATGTACTGTGTAAGACAGAGTGAACATTAGTATACAAAGTAACATAATAATACAAATGGAGCCTGTCAATTGGCGCCTATTGAGCGTGGTACTCACTTGCAAACCATTATAGGGGTTCCAGCAAAGGTAGGGTGCCAAAATATGGTCTTGAGGTATTCACAAAGTATAGATGATCTATGCTGATTAAAAGCAATGGGCTGCTGTGCACTTGAATGGCTGCAAGATCTCAGGCCAGGCACCAGATAGGTACCATGGCTTAGTGTACCTTGGCCAGAGTAGTTAAGAAGCTGGAAAAGTATTGTAAAGTAGTATTAGACTCAAGGTAGTGTCTGAGTATGAAAGAATCGATTTCAATGATAAAGTATAGAAAGAATTTTAATTACCTTGTTCTCAAAGGTCCTATATATAGGTAGGTCAAAGCGCCAGCAGGAGAGTAGTGTGTCTACTGCCGCCATTGTTATGGTATAAATAGGGTAAGTGATTGCTATCAGCTGTATGGGCCGCCGCGTGGTGTTGGCGTCCTCAGCTGGGGGCTAATTTGACAGGCCTGGGTACTGAGGGGAAACAGCCGAAAGCTGTATGTGTCCCCATGGAGATCCCTGACGAGACGGCGCTGTGCACCGTCCCGCACCCGAGGGGCGGGGCCGCGCACAGCGTCACCGACGCGGGCAGAGTGTCCCCTCCCCGTCTGTTGGAGCGCAGGCGGAGGGCGTGGATGGAAATGTGCGCCTCAAGGGGATGAAGCGCGCGCACGCGCGGAATAAAAACCGTGCATGCGTGCTGTCTTACCCGCGCCGGGCAGCCAAATATCGAGTGCACATAAAAATAAGCCATAATTGAAGTATAGTATGCTGGGTGGATGTGAACATATGTTACATATGAGCATAGATTGATTTAGGCTGGAAGGCATAATGGTATATGCAAGTGAGTCCAAACGCACACAGGCGGTTAGCGCCCCCTATCGGAAAGATAATACAGTGTTGTAGCATATATATTTTCTCGCATGCATATTAACAACCAAATATCAGGGAATATAAAGAGAAAATTATGCATAAAATTATACAGCATCAATAGCAATATAATGTTACCGCCAATGATAACAAAATTGGGAATGATAACATTAGGTATACATTGTCATATAGAGCTGTGATGGTAAATAACATAGTAAGTAGCCTGGTAAGACCTGGGAAAAGGGAATGGGGCCCTACGGTCGCCTGTATGGGGGCTAAAGGTCAAGTTCACATACCCCAGATTCAAACCCTTCGAGATAGGGCTTGAAATTGAATGCCTCGTTGAGGCCAGGGGGGGATGTGGCATTTAGATGAAATATCCATCTAAGCTCGCTTTGGAGCAGGGCTTTGTTATAATCAAAGGGGGAGAGGGAATGATCTGTAGTTAATATATGCCAATATAATATATGCCCCCTCCTCAAATCCATCCCATATGCCCAATACCTCCGTGCCCGCCGTAACTGTTCGACCGAGGCCTCTTTTGAACATGAGGCCTCTGTCCTACGCAGTAGACTCCGAGCACGTGGATATCCACACACAGTTCTCAAAATCACATACAAAAAAGCGAAATTGAAAACACGTACTTCTTTACTCTTCTCCTCAAGACCTAGAGAGACCAATGCCCCGCTGAGAATTATAACTAATTACTGTGAACAACATCCTCTAATTACTCAGATATTATCCAAACATTGGCATATATTAACTACAGATCATTCCCTCTCCCCCTTTGTCCCCACACACCCATTACTGACATATAGACGAGCCCCTTCCCTCCGTGATAAACTAATCAGAAGTGAATATACCTCAGCTTATAAATTACATAAATATTCAAAAGGCACATTCCCCTGCGGGAATTGCAAATACTGCAGATATCTATCTAAGTCCAATAGATCAAATATTCTACCCAATGGACAACAATTTTTCCCCCAACATTTTGTTAATTGCCGTTCGATCGGCATTGTATACTTATTAGAATGCGAATGCGGATGCTTTTATGTTGGAAAGACTAAATTACCCTTTTGGAAACGCATTTACCGACATACTCTCAGTATCAATCAAAAGGACCCTGATTTACCCCTAGGGCGACACTGTGCACTTGTCCACCACGACTCAATTCCCCAAATAATGTTTAAAGCACTCGATCGTATCCCCCCACCCAATCGAGGTGGCGATTATAACAAAGCCCTGCTCCAAAGCGAGCTTAGATGGATATTTCATCTAAATGCCACATCCCCCCCTGGCCTCAACGAGGCATTCAATTTCAAGCCCTATCTCGAAGGGTTTGAATCTGGGGTATGTGAACTTGACCTTTAGCCCCCATACAGGCGACCGTAGGGCCCCATTCCCCTTTTCCCAGGTCTTACCAGGCTACTTACTATGTTATTTACCATCACAGCTCTATATGACAATGTATACCTAATGTTATCATTCCCAATTTTGTTATCATTGGCGGTAACATTATATTGCTATTGATGCTGTATAATTTTATGCATAATTTTCTCTTTATATTCCCTGATATTTGGTTGTTAATATGCATGCGAGAAAATATATATGCTACAACACTGTATTATCTTTCCGATAGGGGGCGCTAACCGCCTGTGTGCGTTTGGACTCACTTGCATATACCATTATGCCTTCCAGCCTAAATCAATCTATGCTCATATGTAACATATGTTCACATCCACCCAGCATACTATACTTCAATTATGGCTTATTTTTATGTGCACTCAATATTTGGCTGCCCGGCGCGGGTAAGACAGCACGCATGCGCGGTTTTTATTCCGCGCGTGCGCGCGCTTCATCCCCTTGAGGCGCACGTTTCCATCCACGCCCTCCGCCTGCGCTCCAACAGACGGGGAGGGGACACTCTGCCCGCGTCGGTGACGCGGCGACGCTGTGCGCGGCCCCGCCCCTCGGGTGCGGGACGGTGCACAGCGCCGTCTCGTCAGGGATCTCCATGGGGACACATACAGCTTTCGGCTGTTTCCCCTCAGTACCCAGGCCTGTCAAATTAGCCCCCAGCTGAGGACGCCAACACCACGCGGCGGCCCATACAGCTGATAGCAATCACTTACCCTATTTATACCATAACAATGGCGGCAGTAGACACACTACTCTCCTGCTGGCACTTTGACCTACCTATATATAGGACCTTTGAGAACAAGGTAATTAAAATTCTTTCTATACTTTATCATTGAAATCGATTCTTTCATACTCAGACACTACCTTGAGTCTAATACTACTTTACAATACTTTTCCAGCCTCTTAACTACTCTGGCCAAGGTACACTAAGCCATGGTACCTATCTGGTGCCTGGCCTGAGATCTTGCAGCCATTCAAGTGCACAGCAGCCCATTGCTTTTAATCAGCATAGATCATCTATACTTTGTGAATACCTCAAGACCATATTTTGGCACCCTGCCTTTGCTGGAACCCCTATAATGCTTTGCAAGTGAGTACCACGCTCAATAGGTGCCAATTGACAGGCTCCATTTGTATTATTATGTTACTTTGTATACTAATGTTCACTCTGTCTTACACAGTACATTTGTGAAATCACAGGATGTTTAACTGCCTTTGAAAAAGGACTTCCGTCCGAAACATGTCGGCATTTTCCTAGAGACTACTGTTACATCGCAAGTTATTTTTGCAATTACTGCATTATATGTACCTGTATATGGTTATATGCTGTTTCATGTATACCTTGATTCTATGCAATATCTGTACATTTATACAATTCTTGTTGTTTTTGGGCCTCTAACCCCAATAAAATATACTCTATTGCACACATACTTCTATGTCTATCTGTACAAGCTTCTCTCAGGGGTATTGGCTGTGTTGTTGCACACTAGGCCTACATAATATTTATTTACCTTTCGGTCTCAGGAATGCACCAGCTGTCTTTCAGAACTTTATGAATGACATTTTCCGTGACCTGTTGGGTTGCTTCCTGCTTGTACAGTATACTTAGATGATATTTTGATATACTCTCCCAATCCTGAAACACATCAGAGGCACGTCTGCTCGGTATTGGCCCGATTGAGGGCCCACTCCCTTTTTGTAAAGCCCGAAAAAGTGTTTATTCCAACCAGGATATAAAGTTGGTGACAAAGTGTGGCTATTGTCTAGGAATCTGTCCCTGCATGTTCCATCTAAAAAACTTGGCCCAAAATTTATTGGGCCCTAGGAAATTTCGGAGATCGTTAATCCTGTGGCCTGCTCCTGGGGTGTGTTGGTGCAGTCGCTTCTTCTTTGGGTTCATTCCCTAAACTCCCGGGACAGACTTGCCTCGCAGATCTTGACTTGCAACACTGCTTATCTAGAACAATTTATACGTAAGTATTCCAGGGAAATACACATCTTGTTTCCCCTTGCCCCTACCTTGTTTCTTACTATCTGAGCAAAACATTAGATCCTATTTGGTACTTTTTTATTTTTTCAGATATGCTATGCGTTTTCTTCTGATGAGTTGTGACTGGCCACGAAACGCGTCAAGCCTATCAGTGTCATCATGTTCCCAACACATAGCTTGACCTCAACTGTGATTCATTTGTATCTTATAACCTATTTTATCCAGTATTTTATGAGCATTGGCTTTTTATACGAATTACTTCCATGAGATACTATTTGATTTCAGATGCGTGTATATATATATATATATATATATATATATATATATATGAATTCTTCTTTTTGTATGCCATCGCTTTGAACATAGATAATAATACTCATGTTCAACCATGTATCATATGTTTATGAGGTATGCTTTGCATATATGCCAATTAACCACTTTCAGACCAGACGCCACAGTTTTACTGCGGCAGGTTGGCTCGGTATGGCAAATCGACCTTACGTCGCTTCGCCTTTTGGCTACTAGGATGTACCCGGAGCCAATGCACCCACGAACGCTCGTGACAGAGCGAGAACCAGGATCTGTGTGTGTAAACACACAAATCCCGGTTCTTTCAGGGGAGTAGAGACATACTAAGGCTCCTTAAGAATAATTTAATGAACAAGGCTGCAAGTTGAAGGTAAGGACCTCCAATGTGATATTCTCTGAAATATTGCCTGTGCTATGCGCAACAAAGGAAAGGCAGGGGGTGATTAGAGAGCTGAATGCATGGCTAAAGACCTGGTGTAGGGAGGAGAGATTTGGGTTTCTAAAGCACTGGGCTGACTTTTCATTGGGGTGTAACATATATGCTAAAGATGGTTTGCACTTGAATGGAAGGGGGTCTGCTGTGCTGGGGGAGAGGTTTATGGGAAGGCTGGAGGAGTATTTAAACTAGGATTGAGGGGGAGGGTGAACTAGAATTACATCGGGCAGACAGGTTAGTTAGGGGTCTGATATTAATGGAGGGTGGGATGGGGATAGATGGGGGGAGGGTTATGGCAGGTGACAAGAAAGTTCCCATGTTGCAAACAGCCATTGGAATCTATAGTGCCATTTTTACTACTAAAAATGATATGAAAAACTCCAGAGCGAAATGTAATAATGCATTAAAGTGTTTGTTCACCAATGCAGAAGTCTGCCAAGCAAAATAGGTGAGTTGGAAGCTTTGGTGCATGAGGAGAGCTATAATGTAATTGGTATTGCTGAAACTTGGCTTCAATCTTCACATGACTGGGCTATTAATATTCCTGGCTATGCACTCTTTCGGAGAGACAGGGTAAAAAGGAAAGGTGGTGGGGTCTGTCTCTATGTGAGAAGTAATCTCAAAGAAAGCGTGAAAGAGGACCTGGTTGATGGAGAGTGTGATGAGTCTGAAGCATTATGGGTGGAACTGCATATAGATGTGCGTAGTTCAAAGTTAATCATTATAATTTGTTATAGACCACCCAATGTTAAGGAGGAGGTGGAGACTCAGCTCCTTGCACAGATGGAAAGGGCTTCAAGGGCTGGGATGGTAATAATAATGGGGGATTTTACCTACACAGAAATTGACTGGAGTAATGGCACTGCTGGGACAATTAAAGGGCAAAAATTTATAAACCTATTACAGGACAATTTTATGGTCCAGTTTATTGAGGCCCCAACTAGGAATGAAGCTCGGTTGGACCTGGTAATCTCAAACCATGCAGAGCTTATTCCTAATGTTCAGATAAAGGAACACCTGGGCAGCAGTGATCATAACATGATTTCATTTGATGTTAGCTGTAAGCACAAAATACATTCAGGAAAGATAAAAACACTCAACTTCATAAGAGCAAATTTTACAAGGATGAGGGCTGCTCTCCAGGACTTAGACCGGGAGGGAATATTGGCATCGATAAACACAGAACAGAAATGGGAATTCTTCAAAATGACTGTTTGGGACCTCACTGCAAAGTATATTCCCACGGGCAATACGTTTAAAAGGCTAAAAAAAATAACTATGTGGCTCACGGTCAAAGTTTAAAAAGCTATAAACAATCAGAAAAGAGCTTTTAAAAAAAATATAAAAATGAAAGAACACTAGTGTTGTTTAAATGTTAAAAAGAATTTAACAGAATATGTAAAAAGGAAATCAAGGATGCAAAAATTCTAAACGAATGACAGATTGCAAAAGATAGTAGAACAAACCCCCAAAAATTAGGCCCTTTACAAAATAATCCAGAGTGGGTGACTGGGGACAAAGATAAGGCTAATTTACTAAACATTTTCTTCAGCTCTGTGTATACAAAAGAGCATGAGGGAGCTCATGCCCATAATGGGGGGGGGGGGGGGGGGGGGGGGTATTGACACGATTGATTCACAATGGCTAAAAAGTGATATGGTCCATAAATATTTAGACAAAATACCTGGACCTGATGGCATCCACCCACAGATCCTAAAAGAATTGAGCTCTGTAATTTCAAAGCCATTGTATTTAATTTTTAGGGACTCATTAATGACGGGAACAGTACCACTGGATTGGCGTAGGGCATACGTTGTGCCTATATTTAAAAAGGGAATAAAGTCTTTACCAAGTAACTATAGACCTGTTAGTTTAAATTCTATAGTTGCGAAGATACTGGAGCATTTAATAAAAGACCACATAGATGGGTTCTTGCTGGAAAAAAAACATTTTAAGCAACAGACAGCGTGGATTCATGAAAGACAGAAGTTATCAGACAAACCTGATTTTTTTTATGAAGAGGTAAGTAAAACCTTGGACGGCGGTGGATGTGGTATACTTGGATTTTGCAAAAGCGTTCGATACAGTTCCGCACACACATGGCTCATGTGTAAGGTAAAGTCTACAGGCTTGGAAATATCAGTTTGTAAATGGATAGAAAACTTGCTAAATGACAGAATTCAGAGAGTTATGGTTAATGATTCTTACTCTGAATGGTCTAAGGTTATCAGTGGTTTACCCCAAGGTTCAGTGTTGGGACCCTTACTTTTTAATATCTTTATAAATGATATTGGGTCTGGGATCAAAAGTAACATTTCTGTCTTTGCAGATGACACCAAGCTATGCAGTGGAATAAGGTCCTTACAGGATGTCTTCAATTTACAAGCCAACCTCAATGCACTTGTCTTTTTGGGTGACTATGTGACAGATGAGGTTTAATGTTGATAAATGTAAAGTTATGCACTTGGGGGCTAAGAATATGCATGCATCGTACATGCTAGGGGAGTACAACTGGGGTAATCCGTAGTGGAGAAGGATCTGGGGCTTTTGGTAGATCATAAGCTTAATAATAGCATGTGATGCCAAACTGTGGTTTCCAAAGCAAGCAAAGTCCTTTTTTGTATTAAGAGAGGTATGGACTCCAAAGAGAGAGATATCATTTTTGCCCCTGTTCAAATCATTAGTAAGACCTCATCTGGAATATGCAGTTCAGTTTTGGGCACCAGTTCTCAAAAAGGATATCGGGGAACTGGAGAAAGTGCAGAGAAGGGCAACCAAACTGATAAGAGGCATGGAGGAACTCAGCTATGAGGAAAGATTAGAGGAACTGAATTTATTCACTCTCGAGAAGAGGAGAAAACGGGGGGATATGATCAACATGTTCAAATATATATGGGGTCCATATAGTGAACTTGAGTTATTCACTTTACGGTCAACACAGAGGACAAGGGGGCACTCTTTACCTCTAGAGGAAAAGAGATTTCATCTCCAAATACGGAAACGTTTCTTCACAGTAAGAGCTGTGAAAATGTGGAATAGACTCCAGAGGTGGTTCTGGATAGCTCAGTAGATTGCTTTAAGAAAGGCCTGGATACTTTCCTAAATGTACATAATATAACGGGGTACTTACATTTATAGGTAAAGTTGATCCAGGGAAAATCCGAATGCCTCTTGGGGGATCAGGAAGGATTTTTTTCCCCTGCTGTAGCAAATTGGTGCATGCTCTGCTGGGGTTTTTTGTCTTTCTCTGGATCAACTGTGGATATAGAATTGGGTATATTGTATTGTACGATATTTTTTTTATTTTTTTTTTATGGTTGGACTGGATAGACTTGGGTCTTTTTTCAACCTAACTATGTAACTATGTAACTAAGTATGAACAGCAATATCTCTCTCTCTCTTCTCCTAGACAGTCTCATCCACCCACAGATAGAACACACACTAGGGAACACAGTTAACCCCTTGATCGCCCCCTAACGTTCACCCCTTCCCTGCCAGTGACATTTTAACAGTAATCAGTGCATTTTTATAGCACTGATCCTGTATAATTGTCAATGGTCCCAAAAATATATCAAAAGTTTTAGAACACACACTAGGGAATACAGTTAACCCCTTGATCGCCCCCTAATGTTAACCCCTTCCCTGCCAGTGACATTTATACAGTAATCAGTGCATTTTTATAGCACTGATCACTGTATAATCGTCAATGGTCCCAAAAATATGTCAAAAGTGTCCAATTTGTCCACCAAAAAATCACAGTCCTGATAAAAATCGCAGATCGCTGCCATTACTATTAAAAAAATAATAATAATAAAAATGCCATAAACCTATCCCTTATTTTGTAGACGCTATAACTTTTGCGCAAACTAATCAATATACGCTTATTGTGATTTTTTTTACCAAAAATATGTAGAAGAATACATATCAGCCTAAACTGAGGAAAAAATATATATTTTTTAAAAAAAAAGGTGGGATAGTTATTATAGCAGAAAGTAAAAGATATTGTTTTTTTTTTTTTTAAATTGTCACTCTTCTTTTGTTCATAGTGCAAAAAATTAAAACCACAGAGGTGATCAAATACCACCAAAAGAAAGCTCTATTTGAAAAAAATTGCATCAATTTCGTTTTGGGTACAGCGTCGCACAACCGCGCAATTATCAGTTAAAGCAACGCAGCGCCGTATCGCAAAAAATGGCCTGATCATTGAGCAGCCAAATCTTCCGGGGCTGAAGTGGTTAAACAATTTTACAATTTCTCCTACCACATGTCTTGTGCCTCACTCAAAGTCCAAAAAAAAACCTTCTGCTTTCTATATTAATAGGGATAGAAGCACAATAGACTGGTTGGTTTGGATTAATTTGTTACTTTTGTGTATGATTTGGATGTTACTATACATTTTGTCTGCATATGCTGTCTGTTTTTTATTATTTCTACTTCTAAGTCTAGCTTTTGGAATACACACATCCTTTATTCCATATTTTGTGATAGTTTCTATTTTAGGTGGATTTGCCAGTTGGGTTGCATATCTGTCTGTATACCCGTGAGCTGTGATGCATGTCGGGTGCCCTCCCCCTGCTGTGTTTCACACGGGGGCGGGCGGGGTTCCTCATCTAGCTGGTACACGAGCCTCTTGTGTTTACAGTGACATCTGTTCTTAATAGCAAGCAAGGGCCACTAGGTGGTGCTGTTGCAGAGCTTTTTGGCGCGGAAGTCAGTGCTGGGACAGCGTGGTGTGAGAGGGATCTACAGTGACAGCAGAGCGGGACATCGTGGTGTGGGAGCGGGTGTACTGAGGACCGTAATCACCCCACAGATGTGGACAGAGGAGACGGGAGGACATCCAGCGGGACCGGAAGTTGGAAAGCCTTATAAGGAGAAGTGGCGGGTAAGTGAAGTGCAGACCGGAGGGAGAGTGTGAGAGACTGATTGGAGAAGCGGCGGCACTGAAGGTTACTGACTAACTGCTAGTGTCAGATTACAAGGGGAGGCTGTGCAGAGTGACACAGAGACACAAAGACCAAAACCTGACTGACAGTGTATGTGAGTACCTGAGTATTGTGTGTACCTCAGTATTGTGTGTGCACATGGACTGCCAGTGCATGAGTGCTGTGAGTGCACGTGGACTGTGAGTGCACGAGTGCTGTGAGTGCACGAGTGCTGTGAGTGCACATGGACTGGGAGTACATGAGTGTTGTGAGTGCACGTGGACTGTAAGTGGACTGTGAATACACGAGTGCTGTGAGTGAACGTGGACTTTGAGTGCACAAGTGCTGTGAGTGCACATGGGCTGTAAGTGCACGTGAACTATGAGTGCATGTGGACTGTGAGTACCTGTGTATTGTTGAGTACCTGTGTATTGTTGAGTATTAGTGTCAGGAAGCAAGTTGTTAGTTAATTTGGACAGGGTATAATCCTCAGTCCCCATCAAATTAGTAGGTACGATGCCCAGTAGGTGTGGGGATGCGACTTGGTGTACATCTGGCGGCATGTATGCGTTCCTTGATCATCTGATTGAGGGCGAATACTGCTGTGCAAAATGTAAGCACATTGTTTCCCTTGAAGCCCAGGTTCTCAATCTAGGGAAGCAATTGTCAAAACTGAGAAATCCTTCCTAACTGAAGGAGAGTTGGGATCGTACCAGGCAGGTGCTTTTTTCGACAGCAGATATCACCATTGCTGTTTACAACCTATGTCTGAAGCGGACCAAGCGTGACCAGAACAGCAGTCGATTGGGCACCCCATGCTTGACCAGACATCTGACAACATGCCATGCAGTGCATTAGCAAAAGCACTTGAAAGACCCACATCATAGAAAAAGGCAGACTTCTCCTTGCTCCTCATCTGGGATCTCCAACCCCACTATACCTCCAGTCCTCTCAAAAACCTGTACTAAGAGGAATGACGGTATAGCAATCAGTGTCCCAAGTACTTGCAGCCAATCTGCTAGCAATACACCACCAATTGATTTTAGCAGGCAAATTCCCCTACCCCAGTTGCTGAACGGTAAAAAGAAATTTGGTCCCAGCCATCCACATGCTCAGTGTCTAAATGATAGCTTGGCCAAATTGCTAGCTCTGCAACTGCTGCCTTTTCAGCTGTTAGACTCTGCCCCCTTTCGTGAATTTGTGGAATGTGCTGTACCTCAGTGGCAGGTTTCAAAACGCCATTTCTTTTCATGGAAGGCCATTCTGGCACTCTCCCGGCATGTGAAAGGCAATGTTTTGGCCTCGTTGGACAGGGCGGTCAGCAGTAAGGTTCAAATTACCGCTGATTTATGGTCCAGTGGGATGTGCAGGGACATTACCTTTCCTTCATGGCGCACTGGGTAACTCTGCTGGCAGCTGGGAAGGATGCGGGACAGGGTTCAATGTTGGAGCTTGTTCTGCCACCACACCTCCAAAAAGCTGGTGGGGATTCTGTCACAACACCTGTATGCTCCTCCTCTTCTTCCTCTAAGGCCTCTTCTGCAGATTTACTCTGAACCAGCAGTGCTCTGTAAGCGTTCAAGGGGCTACACAAGCAGTCAGGCTAAAAGATGCCATGCAGTGCTTGAGATGGTCTGCCTAGGGGACAGGAACCACACTGGGGCAGAGATTCTGTCAGCTCTGCAGGGGCAGGCTCAGAGGTGGTTGAAACCAGAAAAGCTTCAGCCAGGAATGGTTGTATACGACAATGGCACCAACCTTCTCTCCGCCCTCCAACAGGAACACTTGACCCATGTTCCATGTTTGACACACATCCTGAATTAGGTGGTGCAGTGGTTTTTGACCAGGTACCCAGGCTTACAAGATCTCCCGAGGCAGGCCAGAAAAGTCTGTGGTCATTTCTGTTGGTCATACAATGCCAGTGCTCAGCTGGCTGACATTCAAAAGGAATGCAACCTGCCCACCAACCGCCTCATTTGTGACATGCCCACCAGATGGAACTCAACATTGGCAATGCTGAAGTGGCTGCACACACAGCAGAGAACCATTAATGAGTACCTGTGCGAGTATGACACCAGGACAGGGTCAGGAGAGCTTGGCTTCTTTTCGCTATGCCAGTGGCTACTGATCAAGGATGCACAATTTGAGGAGGCCACAAGGATGGTGAGCAGCGACAATGCATGCATCAGTGACATTGTCCTTTTAGTCTTCCTGCTGGAGCACACACTTTGTGGAATCATGGACAGGGCACTTGAGGCAGAACAGCGGGAGGAAGAGGATGACTTCCTTTCCTCTCAAGGCCCCCTTTATCCATATATTATTCCTGCAGGCCCACCAAACAAACAGCATGGATATAGACGATCACACTTAGCAGCAGTCTTCAAGAGATGGTTTTCAGAAACCTAAAGAGTTGTACTTGGCTGGGAGGAGGTAGTTACGGATAATGTAATCCTTAGTGACCCCGAGGACTCAGAATTGAAAGCCTCTGCAAACTTACGCTGCATGGCCTCGTTGATTCTGCAAAGCCTGCAAAAGAACCCTAGGATCCGTGGTATCAAGGAGAGGGATCATTACTGGCTGGCAACCCTTCTTGATCCACGTTACAAGGGTAAAGTTGCAGAACTCATCCTGCCCTCGCAGAGGATGAAACATCTTCAGGAGACCTTGAAGAAAGGTTTGTGTAACGCATTTCCAGACCCTGGGAGGTTACCATTTCCTGGTGCTGTACATATTGCTGAGGCTTCGTTCAGTCAATGGAAGAGCAGTGGAGAAGGTGGCCGGCTGACCGATGCCTTTAAACAATTTTTCAGTCCTCAGCGCCAAGGTCTGATCAGTTCAAGCAACCAACACCAGAATCTGCATTAGGTATATGGTGCAGGAATACCTAGGGGTAAGAGCAGACTTGGAGACCTTTGCAACAGAGCATCCATTGGGTTACTGGGTCTTGAGGATGGACCACTGGCCAGAACTTGCTCAATATGCAATCGAGCCTGTCCTGCATCCAGCATTCTTTCTGAACGCACATTCAGTGCTGCTGGAAAGTTTGTAACGGATCAAAGAGTGCACCTATACACAAACTCTGTTGATAGGCTCACAATTATAAAAATGAATCAGTCTTGGATCAGCAGCTATCAAGCAACTGATGCTGATGTAACTGATTGAATTGTTATGGATCTGAGTGTTAGAGATTTTGAGTTTATTACTAGTTTAAGTGCTAAAAGTTTCTCAAAAAATATACAGTATGAAACACATGAATGTTATAATGTAATAGTAATGTTAGTTTCTAAAGGTTACTGACAGAGGACAGAGAAGAGTAATTTGCAGTGTATGTATTTCTAGTCTGAGTTATTATGTCAGGACAATGGGTGGAGTTATGTTACTTAATGTACACGAGTGGGTGTTACTTTTACAAACAGTAGTACTACCTTTCTCGGAGAAGTGCTAAATGTAAATAATGCTTAGCTTAACATACATTATAATAATGCATCTTGAGTGAACACTGGTTAGAGAGGAGACTAGAAGGAAATTCTGCACTCTGAAAAGACATACCACCTGTCATCTCACTCTCTCCTTCTGGAACAAACATCACTTTACCATGTTACCAGCTGTCATTATGTAAGTCTTGTCTTTGCTATGTGAAGAATAAACATCTTTTCTTGAAGTATTGTATGAGCTAAGGATTCTTCAATTCTACTATGAAACAAATTCGTAACACAGGGACTGCCTATGCTGACTATCCTATTCCTCCTCAATCTTGATGATGCTAGCTTCCAATAATATTTTTGGTTTAGGGCACCACCACCCAAGGCCCAATTGTTCTGCCCCTGTTTAACAGGGGCATGTAATTACAATTTTTGATATACCGCTAATATTTCACAGCAGGGCCATTCCTGAATCCAACAAGAGTATCTTTGAGGAGTTACAGCATTGTGGCACTACCACCACCAACCAAGGGCCAATTTGTCTGCCCCTATTTACCAGGGGCATGGAATTACAATTTTTGATATAATATTTCACAGCAGGGCCTGTTCCTGTGCCCAACAAGAGTATCTGCGAGGGGCTACAGTGTTGTGGTACCACCACCAAAGGCCCAAGTTTTCTGCCCCTGTTTAACATGGCAAATGAGGTTTAATGTGGAAAGATGTAAAATAATGCATTTGGGTGGAAAAAATATGACTAGAATCTACTCACTGGGGGAGAACCTCTGGGGGAATCTAGGATGGAAAAAGGCCTGGGGGTCCTAGTAGATGACAGGCTCAGCAATGGCATGCAATGCCAAGCTGCTGCAAGCAAAGCAAACAGAATATTGTCATGCATTAAAAAGGAGATTAACGCCATATATAAAACGATAATTCTCCCACTCTATAAGACAATAATGGGTGTTGATGTATAGTTCATGAATACTATATGTATATACTGGTACCATTTACATATATTGGTCCAATATCATTTACTCTATAGACATATTTGGAATTTTTTCACCCTTGCCAATCACGTTTGGAGGGTGCTCCTGAGGTGTGTTGTTGCGCTCGCTTCTTCCTTGGGTTCATTCCCTCAGCTCCCAGGACAGACTTACCTCGCAGATCTTGACTTGCAACACTGCTTATCTAGAACAATTTATATGCTAGTATTCCAGGGAGATACACATCTTGTTTCCCCTTGCCCCTACCTTGTTTCTTACTATCTGGGTAAAACATTAGATCCTATTTGGTACCTTTTAAATTTTTTCAGAGATGCTATGCATTTTCTCCTGATGAGTGGCGACTGGCCACGAAACGAGTCGAGCCTATCGATGTCATCATGTTCCCAACATATAGCTTGACCTTAACTGTTATTCATTTGTATCCATTTTTTAGAATAAAAAGCGCAAGAGGCGGGACTTTGAGTGAGGCACACGGAAGCATAGACAAGGATAAAATTAAAACGCAAGTTTTAATGACTTCAAATAATCATACATTTACACATTATTGCACGTGTTAATATTATCAATTTCATCTGATTACACATTCCAACAAGGACTTAGTAGTAAAAACCTTGATGTTCGATAACAACAATTATATGCAGGTATGTGACACATTAACCACTTCAGCCCCGGACCATTTGGCAGCCAAAGGACCAGAGGTCTTTTTTCAATTTCGCACTGCACTACTTTAACTGGTAATTGCGCGGTCATGCAATTTTGTAACCAAACGAAATTTGCGTCCTTTTCTTCCCACAAATAGAGCTTTCTTTTGATGGTATTTGATTGCCTCTGTGATTTTTATTTTTTGCGATATAAACGGAAAAAGAGCGAAAATTTTGAAAGAAAAAGAGATTTTCTACTTTTTGTTATAAAAAAATCTAATAAACTCAATTTTAGTCAAACATTTGGGCCAAAATGTATTCAGCCACATGTCTTTAGTAAAAAAAATGCCAATAAGCGTATATTTATTGGTTTGCGCAAAAGTTTATAGCGTCTACAAACTAGAGTACATTTTCTGGAATTTACACCGCTTTTAATTTATGACTGCCTATTTCATTTCTTGAGGTGCTAAAATGGCAGAGAAGTACAAAACCCCCCCAAATGACCCCATTTTGGAAAGTAGACACCCCAAGCTATTTGCTGAGAGGCATGTTGAGCCCATTGAATATTTTTTTTTTTAGTCCCAAGTGATTGAATAAAGACAAAAATAAAAAAGATTTTTTTTTTTTTTCAAAAAGTTGTCACTAAATGATATATTGCTCACACATGCCATAGTTATATGTGGAATTGCACCCCAAAATACATTTTGCTGCTTCTCCTGAGTATGGGGATACCACATGTGTGGGACTTTTTGGGAGCCTAGCCGCGTACGGGGCCCCGAAACCCAAGCACCGCCTTCAGGATTTCTAAGGGTGCAAATTTTTGATTTCACTCCTCACTACCTATCACAGTTTCGAAGGCCATAAAATGCCAAAATAGCACAAAACCCCCCCAAATGACCCCATTTTGGAAAGTAGACACCCCAAGCTATTTGTTGAGAGGCATGGTGAGTATTTTACAGCTCTCATTTGTTTTTGAAAATGAAGAAAGTAAAGAAAAAAAAAATTTTTTTTTCTTTTTTCAATTTTCAAAACTTTGTGACAAAAAGCGACATCTGCAAAATACTCACAATACCTCTCAGCAAATAGCTTGGGGTGTCTACTTTCCAAAATGGGGTCATTTTGGGGGGTTTTATGCCATCTGGGCATTCCATGGCCTCCGAAACTGTGATTGGCAGTGAGAAGTGAAATAAAAAAATTACACCCTTAGAAAGCCTGAAGGCGGTGATTGGTTTTTGGGGTTCCGTACGCAGCTAGGCTCCCAAAAAGTCCCACACATGTGGTATCCCCGTACTCAGGAGAAGCAACAGAATGTATTTTGGGGTGTATTTCCACATATGCCCATGACATGTTTGAGCAATATATCATTTAGTGACAACTTTTTGTAAAAAAAAAATATATATATATTTTTTTTTTTCATTATTCAATCTCTTGGGACAAAAAAAAAAAAAATATTTAATGGGCTCAACATTGCTCTCATCAAATAGCTTGGGGTGTCTACTTTCCAAAATGGGGTCATTTGGGGGGGGTTTGAACTGTCCTGGCATTTTATGCACAACATTTAGAAGCCTATGTCACACGTCACCCACTCTTCTAACCACTTGTAGACAAAGCCCTTTCTGACACTTTTTGTTTACATGAAAACATATTTTTTTTTTTGCAAGAAAATTACGTTGAACCCCCAAACACTATATATAATGTTAAAGCAAAGGCCCTACAGATTAAAATGGTGGGTGTTGCATTTTTTTTTTTCCACACAGTATTTGCGCAGCGATTTTTCAAACGCATTTTTTGTGGAAAAAATACACTTTTTTTTATTTTAATGCACTAAAACACACTATATTGCTCAAATTTTTGATGAAATAAAAAATATGATCTTAGGCCGAGTACATGGATACCAAACACGACATGCTTTAAAATTGCGCACAAACACGCAGTGGCGACAAACTACATACATTTTTTAAAAGCCTTTAAAAGCCTTTACATGATACCACATTAGATTCACGGAGGAGGTCTACTGCTAAAATTACTGCCCTCGATCTGACCTTCGCGGTGATACCTCACATGCATGGTGCAATTGCTGTTTACATATGACGCCAGACCAACGCTTGTGTACGCCTTTGCGCAAGAGAAGGGGGGGCAGGGGTGCTTTTTTTTTTTTTTTGTTTTTTTTTTTATTTATTTAGCTTTTTTATTTTATTTTTAAACTGTTCCTTCCATTTTTTTTCTTTGTTATGATTTTTATTGTTATCTCAGGGAATGTAAATATCCCCTATGATAGCAATAGGCAGTGACAGGTACTCTTTTTTTTGAAAAATTGGGGTCTATTAGACCCTAGATCTTTCCTCTGCCCTCAAAGCATCTGACCACACCAAGATTGGTGTGATAAAATGCTTTCCCAATTTCCCAATGGCGCGGTTTATATCCGGGAGGGGGGACATTCCCTCCCACTGCTTGTAAAAGCAGTCTAGAGGCTAATTACCCGCTAGAATTGCTTTTACATGAAAGCCGGTCACTGGCTGAAAAGAATGATACCAAGATGATACCTAAACCTGCAGGCATCATTCTGGTATAACCATTCAAAGTCCAGCAACATACTGGACATATATTGTAATCTTTTTTTTTTTTCATGCAGCCTCTTGGCTGAACGAAAAAAAGAGATTGATTGGTGGGTATGCCCACCATTAGAATACCTCCCTTCATCCACCCACTTCTAATGATGGGCATACATGCACCATTTATATATGCCGATGCATGGGGGCATCCTCCCGCAAAAGTTATGCCGTGTACACACGGTCGGAATTTCGACCGTATGTACGTGGCATTAGGAGCCAATCGCTCCTCCCCCCCCCTGCTGCCCCATGCTTCGGCATATATGCTCTTTTTTTTAACTGTGGTGGTGAAATCACCTCCTACAGCGTTGGAGTCGCGTCTTTATGTATCGTGGGAGCAAACGCTGTTGCTGTCAAGATAAATAAATCCGCGTTGCAACTGAATGGCGCACCTGAAAAAAAAAAAATGCTTAACACTAAAACACAGTAAACAAAATTACATACCTGAAAAGCAAGCATGATAAAACATGATAAAACATAATAAAACATTGCAGAATAGAATGGAGTAAAAAAAGAGCAACAATAGAGAGAGAATAGAGTGAGAGAGAGAACAATAAAACGACAACTATTTTTTATTTTTTTATTTTTTTGAGATTCACAGGTAAAAAAGCTCCTGACTGAAGCGACTGAATCAAAACGCTACCACAAAAAAACTGTTAGCGATCGCAGGGATCAGGCCTGACTCTGCGAACGCTGCAGTTATGTGTGCTTAGTGTTTTGTAAGTGACAGTGATCGATCGATACTGCACTTGGGTGGGCTGGGCTGGGCGGAGGGGGAAAACGCAGGTGCTAGCAGGTATCTGGGCTGATCCCGCTAACAATGCGGTTTTTTTTGGAACCCTAAACTGCTGGGACGCTAGTATAGATCTGATCAGATCAGATATTGATCTGTTCAGATACTGTGCCACTAAGGGAGGTGTATGCTTTGTGCGTGGGTGTTTGCGGTACTGGCACTAACCTGGGGCGACGCAGACCTTATTTGACCCTAAAACCTAATTGATATCACCCGCCGGGCGATCAGGGGTTAAACCGTTATTGGGTAATAAATGGCGGGTGCCCTGACAGTATAAAAAACAAGCTAACTAACCAGCGTCACCCGTAACAGTAATACAAAAAAAAACTGGTTACCTAGCGACACTAATGCAGCGATCAGAAAAACGATCGCTTAGTGACACTGGCAAAAGGGGGTGAAAGGGTTAACTAGGGGCAATCAGGGGGTTAAACCTTTATTAGGTAATATATGGGGGTACCTGACGCTATATAAAAACCTGACGGGGAACCTAAATAACGAAATAACTAACTGGCTAACCAGCGTCACCAGTGACAGTTATACAGTGATCACTGGTGAAAGGGTTAACTCTAGGGGCAATCAGGGGGTTAAAACCTTTATTTAGGTTGTAATATGGGGGTACCTGACCTATAAACCTATTTATGAACCTATATAAACATGGCGGTTACCTAAAAAAAAAAATGGTTACCTAGCGACACTAATGCAGCGATCAGAAAAACGATCGCTTAGTGACACTGGCAAAAGGGGGTGAAAGGGTTAACTATGGGCAATCAGGGGGTTAAAACCTTTATTAGGTAATATATGGGGGTACCTGACGCTATATAAAAACCTGACGGGGAACCTAAATAACGAAATAACTAACTGGCTAACCAGCGTCACCAGTGACAGTTATACAGTGATCACTGGTGAAAGGGTTAACTCTAGGGGCAATCAAGGGGTTAAAACCTTTATTTAGGTTGTAATATGGGGGTACCTGACCTATAAAACTATTTATGAACCTATATAAACATGGCGGTTACCTAAAAAAAAAAAAATGGTTACCTAGCGACAGCAGTGACACTAATACAGCGATCAGAAAAACGATCGCTTAGTGACACTGGCAAAAGGGGGTGAAAGGGTTACCTGGGGGGGCAATCAAGGGGTTAAACCTTTATTAGGGGGGGGGTAGGGGGCTACCTTGGACCTAAAACTAACTGCCCTGACAGTTATTACAGTCACACTGACACTAAATGCAGTGATCAGTAAAAAAAATGATCACTGCAATTAGTGACACTGTGACTGGGGGGGGAGGGGGGTGATCTGGGGGGTGATCTGGGGGGTGACAGGGGGGTGGAATATGTGCCTAACTGTACTGGTGTCAGTGTACTGTTGTGCACTAACCTTTACATGTTCGCCGCTCGGCGTCTCCGGTCACATAGACCGGCGCACCGAGCGTGACATCACTTCCGCCTTCCTGTCTATACAATAGACAGGAAGGGGAAGCTTTTCATTGGCCAGGAGCGATCGCGAGGGGGTGGCCAGAAACCACTGGCCGTCCCCTCGTCCCGGATCGCTCCTGACACGATCCCGACCGTCCCCGCCGGCGGAGGGGGGTCCGATCGGACCCCCAACCGCCGGAAGAATGTCACGTACAGGTACGTGATTCTGCCTGTACGTGCCATTCTGCCGACGTATATCTACATGGGGCGGTCGGGAAGTGGTTAAAGTGTCACTTGGGAAACATACTAGCATAGTAAGGGGAAATAGATCAGAAAGGAACATCCATATTCAAGAATGTATTGAAGAATGTATACGTAAAACAGTAGTTGTAAGCTCTACGCGTTTCGTGACCTTTAAGTCACTGGCCTGGTACGGTTCAGGAGTGGGGCGCTCTCTTGTCCCCCCTCTTTTCCTGTGGCCTGCCAGGTTGCATGCTCGGATAAGGGTCTGGTATGGATTTTGAGGGGGACCCCCACGCCATTTTTTTTTATTTGGCGTGGTGTTCCCCTTAAAATAATTGAATTTGGGGGGAACCCCACGTTTTTTTTTTTTTTATCAATCATTTTCAATGACTGTTCTCTGTATTACGGGAGCCGACAATTCATTATAGCCGCGATCGATTTTAAATAGTTTTTTTCCTGCAAAAATGACACTTTGTGCAGGGACAGTTCTAAGCACGGGAAAAATGCGCCCCTTTACATGCATACTATACACACCCCCCAGGTACGAAATTTAAAGGAATACTACACTTTTATTGTTTCACTTTAAGCATTATTAAAATTACTGCTCCTGAAAAAACTACCGTTTTTTGCCCTCACTTATGTATTACCAGGTATTCATACACGTATACCCTTCTCCTTCCCACTGCACTATATCTAAATATCCCCTTTTGCTTTTTTTCACTGTTTGCTTCTCTCACCACTGTGACTCCATTCACGTGGTTCTCTTCCTCTCCTTTTTTTATCTTTTCTTTTTCTTTATTTTCTTTTCCTTCCTCACTTCTACTAGTTTGGGGTCTTTACTTGCACTCTTGCTTCACCCTTGTCTCACTCCCTGCTTTTCTAATTTTAATTCTACTCATTATCTACACCAATAATCTTGTTTGTTTGCCTTGATTGGTCCCCCATCAAGAGTCACCTCACTCTCAACATTTCTATTTTTAGTCACATCTCACATTTCGATCTGCTGGGGGTGTCGTATGTGCCACTTGGGTATCGCCCGGTCCTGCTCCCTCAACCCCGGTCTATGGCATCTTTGGCCAGCTTGACTCCCGGCTGCCACGCCGCCTCTGCACAGGCATATATGTAAGTTTGTGGTCCAGGTGTGCATATGTGTGAGGGGCACCACATACTGTACATTTGTCCACTTTTTTCAGACTATTCAAAATATGGCTGTTTTCTCTATTTATAGATCACCATTACGGTCTTGCTCCTGACGAGTGACTTAAAGGTCACAAAACGCGTAGAGCTTACAACTACCGTTTTACGTATTCATTCTTCAATACAGTATGGATGTTCCTTTCTGATCTATTTTCCCTTACTATCCTCGTATGTTTCCCAAGTGACACTTTAATGTGTAACATACCTGCATATAATTGTTGTCATCTAACATCACGTTTTTTACTACTAAGTCCTTGTTGGAATGTGTAATCAGATGAAATTGATAATACTAACATATGTGTAATAATGTGTAAATGTATGATTATTTGAAGTCATTAAAGCTTGCGTTTAAATTTTATCCTTGTCTATGCTTCCGTGTGCCTTACTCAAAGTCCCGCCTCTTGCGCTTTTTATTCTAAATAATGAAACGGGATGGAGGAGAGGATCTGAACGGCCTCCATTACCTCATTTAAAGTCCCAAATACTCTTTCTTCCTCTTTTAAACATTTGTATCCATTATTTTATAAGCATTGGCTTTTTATACTAATTGCTTCCAAGGGATACTATTCAATTTCAGATGCGTGTATATATATTAATTCTTCTTTTTTGTATGCCATTGCATTGTACATAGACAATAATACTCATGTTCAACCATGTATCATATGTTTATAAGGTATGCTTTGTATATATGCCAATTAAACAATTTCTCCAACCACGTGTCTTGTGCCTTACTTAAAACCCCTTCTGCACCCTCCAAGTAAATGAACCAGAACCTGTGGATGTGTTGGACAGTCAGGAATATGAAGTGGCATTTATTCTTGATTCCAGACAAGTACGCAATTCCTTAGAATATCTTGTTCATTGGAAAGGTTTCGGCCTAGAGGACAGATCTTGGGTCCCAGCTCATGATCTTCATGCTGACCGACTTAATAAGAAGTTCCATCTTCGTTATTCAAGTAAGCCTGAGGTGCAGGAGCAACCCCTTGCAAAAGGGGGGTTACTCTCAGTACTAGGATCCCTTTAGGACCCAGTGTAACTCACCTGACAGAGCCTTTGCCTGGGAAACAACAGTGATTGGCGAGCCAGGGCTGGTGCAAGAATTTTCGACACCTAATTTTGCCGCCCCCTTGGCTCCGCCCCTGACTCCACCTCCTTTGTCCTGCCCTTGTAACATTTGAACTACCTGACCATTACACTGACCTACCTGTCACATACACTAACCCACCTACCTGACACATACACTGACCCACCTTCCTGACACATACACTGACCCACCTACCTGACACATACACTGACCCACCAACCTGACACATACACTGAGGTGGGGGTTGCCTATTTGTAGGTGCTAGTCGCCTGCATGCGGTTGTTGCCGCCTCGTCTCATCTAGTACGACCTAGTGTGACGTTGGGGGGACCTTGCTGGCTGGCTGGCATTCGGCACTTCCAGGTATTCACGGACTTCACACTTTTTATACTTTATGCACATTCATACTTTCTATATTCTATGCCAGTTACTTTCTTTTCTCATGCACGTTACACAGTGCTGATGCTTTTTGTATTTGTACACTTGGTGTGTTCTCTATATGTCTTTTCACTTGCTCCTTCACCTTCCTCGTTCTACACCCATCATCCATCTTGTGGCTTCTTAGTACAATACCGAAATTACTCACCACTATACAATATTACTGTTTACAGATATCCTTTGGATTTACACTATATACCACACTGTTGGAAGGGGAATTCTTTTGCTGTTCACCTTTATACGTTACTCCTGACTTGCCCTGCTTTGCTGCCGCTGGGTCACCTCCTCAGCTCCCGGGGGGATGCTATACCCATCCCCTCAGGCTTTCTATCATCATGATATTATTACATTTACCCATACATCATCATCCCATCTATTCCTAGGTAAGAATGATAGTGTCAGGGCTTCCGTCCGCTGCGCACGCTAGTGCGCAGGCGCACGGGTTCAGCTTCCCGGCTCATAGCCAGTGACAGGGAGAAGATGCGGCGGCGCATGCGCACTCGTGTTCCCGCCAAGCGGCGCGCGCGCATGCGCAGTAGCGCGGCATCACCTCATGTGACCTCAACGGCCCTATAAAAGGAGGGCCTCTGTGCCCAGACAGACGCTGGTTCGTCTGACAAGCTGCTTCCTGTTTGTATCCTGTACTTGACCCTTGAAGATTGTCTTACCTGTTGCCAAACCCGGATCGTCCTGACTACTCTGCCTTCTCCTGACCTTGACCTTTGGATTGCCTACTTGGATTTGTTACCTTCTCCTGCCCTGGACCTTTGGCCTGTACCTTGGACTCTCTTCTGAATCTGCCAGTGTTTGATCCCTAGCCTGCCTTGGACTCTCCTGCTCAAGGATACCTTTGCACCTAATCTACCAGTGTTTGACCCTCGGCCTGAATTTACCTAACCTGCCTGTGTTTGATCCCCAGTCTGTTTTGCTGTGTCTCAAACTAGGAATTCGTGGACGTACTAACCTGCTCCAGTCTACCCTTCTCTACAACATCAGGAGCCCACGCCTGGTCACCATCCCACCGGTGGCTTGTGCCTCTTGGTGCCAACCGTCCCTGTGTCACCTTCAGGGCAGTGGGCGCCGAGTCGCAAGGGTAACCGCTCTCGGCATCTTGGCCTCGGTGAGTACCTAGTTCATGACAGTACGAACCAGCCATGACAGAGGCCAACAGAGCGGTTTCTCCACTGGACATGTTATGTCAGCAGGTGTCTGCCCTCACGGAAGCGGTACAGAAACTACAGGAGGGTTATGCTCAAGTCGATACTCGACTCCAACAACTGACCACGGCCGCCCCTCTAGCAAGTTCAGCTTCCGGGTCTACTAGTGGGACTTCTGCACCTCAGGCTCAACCTCCACCTGCCATGATGATGGCCGTGCCTGAACCCAAGGTACCAATTCCAGAACGATTTTCAGGTGATCGCAGGAAGTTCAGGTCCTTCAAAAATGCTTGTTCCCTGTACCTTGCCCTGCAACCCCGAACCTTTTCTTCAGAGATTGTCAAAGTCGGGTTTATCATCTCCCTTCTATCCGAGGAACCCCAATCTTGGGCCCATGGTCTCATGGAACAAAGGAACCCTCTCCTTAATACTGTTGATACATTTTTTGAAGCAATGGGCCAACTCTACGATGACCCCCAACGTAAGGCCACGGCTGAGGCCACCCTGCATACCCTCTCTCAGGGTAAAAGGCCTGTAGAGGACTATACGGCGGAGTTCCGCAAATGGTCTGCCGATACCACCTGGAATGAGGCAGCCCTCCTCTACCAGTATCGACTGGGATTAAGGGAGAGTCTGAAGGACGAGTTAGCCCGGGTGGAGCCTCCTACTTCGTTGGAGGAGTTGATCCAGGTAGCCACCAAACTGGATCGACGTATGCGGGAACGTCGCTCAGAACGTATACAAGGGTCCCGACCAATATGGGTTTCCCCAAGGATTCCAGCTGCTTATCCGACCGTCCCATCCGGTCCATCGGCCCCTGAAGGGGAACCAATGCAGTTGGGTTTAGTCCGTCCCCGCCTTACCCAGGAAGAACGGCAGCGAAGACGGAGATCCAATCTGTGCCTCTATTGTGGGGGTTCAGGACATTTCCTCCTGAATTGTCCCATCCGGCCTAGTAAGTTGCCACCTCAGCCTTTCATGAATTGTCAAGCCGTCAATCGGGCCCAAACTTATGTGACTCTTTCTGTTTCCCTACAGCTAGCGGGAAGGAAGATCCGGCTACCAGCCGTGATTGACTCAGGGGCTTGCAGCTGCTTCCTGGATATCTCTATCGCCAAGGAATGGCACGTTCCTTGCCTCAACAAGGCAAATCCTCTATTGGTCCATTTAGCTGATGGGTCCCTTCCACAATCTGGTCCAGTAACTCAGGAGACTTCACCTATCCTCACCACCACAGATTCCGGCCACCAAGAGTTTCTACGGTTTGATCTTATATCTTCTCCAATGTTTCCAATTATCCTTGGACTTCCTTGGCTGCAAGCTCATGACCCCCAAATTCACTGGAATAGGAAGGAGGTCTCCTTCTCATCACCATATTGTCACCAACACTGCATCTCTCCAACTCCCTGCTCTGTCCTATCGGTTATCTCGACATCAGAGAATCTTCAACACATTCCCCCGGTCTATCAGGACTTTAAAGATGTCTTTGACAAAAAGAAGGCCGACCATCTACCACCACATCGGGCCTATGACTGCCCCATCGAATTGCTCACAGGCTCCGCAATTCCCTTTGGGCGCATATTTCCTCTGTCAGAGACCGAACTAAAGGCCCTCAAGGCCTATATAGATGAGAATCTCGAGAAGGGCTTTATCCGGCCATCCACCTCTCCAGCAGGGGCTGGTATTTTCTTTGTTGGAAAGAAAGATGGTTCACTCAGGCCCTGCGTTGATTATCGAGAACTTAATAAAATCACTATCAAGAACCGATATCCTCTACCACTTATTCCTGAACTCTTCCAGCGGTTCCGGTCAGCTAAAGTTTTCTCTAAACTCGACTTAAGGGGTGCCTACAACCTTGTCAGAATCCGTGCAGGGGATGAGTGGAAGACGGCCTTCAGGTCTCGCTTTGGCCACTATGAATACTTGGTGATGCCATTTGGCCTATGTAATGCTCCAGCCACTTTTCAGCACCTGGTTAATGACATTTTTAGAAAATATTTGGATGACTTTTTAGTCGTGTACCTCGACGACATTCTCGTTTTTTCCGCCACTCTGGAGCTACATCGGGAACACGTCAGAAAGGTCCTCACCATCCTCAGAGCCCATCAGCTCTATCTTAAAGCTGAGAAATGCGAGTTTGAAAGATCTACCGTACAGTTTCTGGGGTTCATCATCTCCACTAAAGGCACCTCCATGGACCCACAAAAGGTCAAGGCAGTGGTAGACTGGCCACCTCCTAAGGATAAAAGAGCTGTACAGAGATTCATCGGTTTTGCCAATTTTTACAGGAGGTTCATCGCCGGTTTCTCTGCCATTGTGAGCCCAATCACCCAACTGACCCGCCTACACAGCCGTTTTCAGTGGTCCCAGGAGGCCCAGGAAGCTTTTGTCAAACTAAAGACCCTCTTCACGTCTGCTCCTATCCTACGGCACCCAGACCCACTGCTACCTTTTGTCCTGGAAGTGGACGCCTCGGAGTCAGCCACAGGCGCCATCCTCTCCCAACGCCATGGGCCGAAAGCCCTGCTGCACCCAGTGGCCTTCGCCTCCCGAAGGCTCAATCCGGCCGAGAAGAACTATGATGTTGGTGATCGGGAGCTATTGGCCATTAAATCCGCGCTGGAGGAGTGGAGATACCTCCTCGAAGGAGCAGTCCACCCAATTACCATTTTTACAGACCATAAAAATCTTGAATACCTTCGCACTGCTAAACGCTTAAGACCCCGTCAAGCCCGTTGGGCACTCTTCTTTTCAAGGTTCACATTCCACATTTCCTATCGGCCAGGGTCAAAGAACGGCAAGGCAGATGCTCTATCCCGTATCTTCCCAGAGTCCTCACAGGTATCAGAACCCAGCACCATTCTTACTCCTCAGAACTTTCTACTACTCACACCTACTGACCTGATCTCCACTCTATCCACCGCTTCGGCTCACTGCAAGGATTCCATTCTGGACACCCTAGAGAGACGTGAAGGTTTATTCTGGCTCCAAGACAAGATTTTCGTCCCTACAGAGGTGAGACCTGTAGTCCTGAAAGCTCTACATGATCATAAACTAGCTGGGCACTTTGGGGTACGGAAAACAGCAGAACATATCTCTCGCACCTTTTGGTGGCCAGGCTGGAGAAGTGACTGCCAAAAATACGTATCCTCCTGTATTACATGTCAACGAAACAAGGGTCCTAGAGCAAAGCCATGGGGGTTACTAAGGCCTCTACCCATCCCAGAATGACCTTGGGCCGACATTTCGATGGATTTCATCGTGGAATTACCTCCATCACAAGGCTTCACCACTATCCTAGTGGTAGTGGATCGGCTGTCCAAAATGAGTCACTTTTTGCCTATGATCGGCACCCCCTCTGCCCTGGAGACCGCCAACATTTTTGTCAAGGAGGTTGTTAGACTCCATGGGGTACCCAAGAGCATCGTCTCGGATAGGGGCCCAAAATTCACCTCAAAATTTTGGAAAGAACTTTGCAAAACCTTGGATATCAACATTTGTCTTTCATCTGCCTACCACCCACAAAGTAATGGACAAACTGAACGCACTAATCAAACTCTTGAACAATACTTACGATGTTTCTGTTCTTCCGCACAAGACGACTGGTCCTCTCTATTATCTTTTGCAGAATTTGCATATAATAACTCTTCCCATTCGACCACAAATCAGACTCCGTTTTGGGCTAACTTTGGGTTTCATCCATCTTTTCTCCCTAATGTTGTCTCTGAATCACGGGTGCCCGCTGTACAAGAACGGATAAGTTACATTCAAACCAACTTCAAAAGACTTCAAGACGCCATGCAACACGCCCAGGAAGGATATAAAAAGTATCACAACAAGGGGAGGAAGGAGAATCCTCATTTCAAGATTGGAGAGAAGGTATGGCTGGCAACTACCCATCTTAAGATCGCGTGTCCTGCAAAGAAGTTGGGTCCCAAGTTCATTGGACCATTCGAAATAAAGAAGATGGTAAACCCTGTGGCTTTTGAACTTGCCTTACCCAGTTCCTACAGAATACACCCAGTGTTTCATGCCTCCCTACTGAGACCCTTGGTCCCCAGTCCTTTCCCAAACAGAGAAGAAGTTCCTCCTCCACCTATAACAATTGATGGAGTGGAAGAATACGAGGTAGAGTCGTTACTTGGCTGCAGGAAGGTGGGCCGTCAGCTTCAATTTTTAGTAAAATGGAAGGGCTATCCACCAGAGGATAATTCTTGGGAACCATCCGGAAACTTCCATGCCCCAAGATTAATCAAGATCTTCCGACAAGAACACCCTGAATTGATGGAGAGCCTGGGCGTCCGGAGGCCGCCCCTCAGGGGGGGGCACTGTCAGGGCTTCCGTCCGCTGCGCACGCTAGTGCGCAGGCGCACGGGTTCAGCTTCCCGGCTCATAGCCAGTGACAGGGAGAAGATGCGGCGGCGCGTGCGCACTCGTGTTCCCGCCAAGCGGCGCGCGCGCATGCGCAGTAGCGCGGCATCACCTCATGTGACCTCAACGGCCCTATAAAAGGAGGGCCTCTGTGCCCAGACAGACGCTGGTTCGTCTGACAAGCTGCTTCCTGTTTGTATCCTGTACTTGACCCTTGAAGATTGTCTTACCTGTTGCCAAACCCGGATCGTCCTGACTACTCTGCCTTCTCCTGACCTTGACCTTTGGATTGCCTACTTGGATTTGTTACCTTCTCCTGCCCTGGACCTTTGGCCTGTACCTTGGACTCTCTTCTGAATCTGCCAGTGTTTGATCCCTAGCCTGCCTTGGACTCTCCTGCTCAAGGATACCTTTGCACCTAATCTACCAGTGTTTGACCCTCGGCCTGAATTTACCTAACCTGCCTGTGTTTGATCCCCAGTCTGTTTTGCTGTGTCTCAAACTAGGAATTCGTGGACGTACTAACCTGCTCCAGTCTACCCTTCTCTACAACATCAGGAGCCCACGCCTGGTCACCATCCCACCGGTGGCTTGTGCCTCTTGGTGCCAACCGTCCCTGTGTCACCTTCAGGGCAGTGGGCGCCGAGTCGCAAGGGTAACCGCTCTCGGCATCTTGGCCTCGGTGAGTACCTAGTTCATGACAGATAGGACCAGTTATTATGCTCCCCCTCTTCCTAGTGTAGTTTAAATATGACTAATAATAATCCATATTTTATTATATTATGTTATAGGGATCCCTTGTCTAGCTGCTCCTGATGAGTGGACTAACTTCCACGAAACGCGTTGAGCATTGATATTTGATGTTATGTCACAGCAATCATGTATCTACTATGGGATCTTAATGCCTAAGTCATCAATTTTGTACCAGTTCTATTCTGATGGTGTTTATATATGTTGGTTGCAGCATTGAATGTTACTATCATGTAGTACATGTTACAGTGTTTAACATATTACTATTCTAATATATACAGCCGCGATCAGTTTTATTTTTTATAAAATTTTTCTAAAAAGACCGAATTTAAAAAAAAAAAATTTTTTTAATTTTGTTAAATGTAATTTTTGCATGTTCTGCTGCGCAGTGATGGGCACCAATAGATGGCAGTGATGGGTGGCAGTGATGGACACTGATGGACACTGATAGGTGCACTGATCGGCACTGGTGGGCATTGATAGTTGGCCCTCCTTGTGGGCATTGATAGGTGGCACTTATGGGCATTGACAGGTGGCACTTATTGCTTGCACATGATTGGATGATGGAATTCAGCAGAGATCTCACTTATTTACCAAACATTTCAATTAAAAAAAAACTTGTTGAAATGCTGTAAAATTATCTATAAATTTAACACTTTTGATTATTCATGTTCGTGTCACATAGACTTTAACAGTGTTTGCGTGTTCTGCCAATTTTTTGTTCGGCTCATCCCTAATGGCATTATTGCTTGCACATGATTGGATGATGGAATTCAGCAGAGATCTCACTTATTTACCAAATTCAATTATGAAATGCTGTAAAATTATCTATAAATAACTGATTCTTCATTCTTTTTAAGCCTGCTAGATTATGATGAGTTAAAGTTCTGTAGATACGGTACACTGAATGAAATTACAAACATTTGTACAACACAGTTCTTGCAAGGCTCCATTAAACAGCATAAAACCATGCTACTTTGATAATCAGAAAGTATAATGCTTGTGCATCTACCTGCTCTTTATTTTTTTTTAATCAGTACAAATTAAGATAACATTTAAATAAAAAAATAAAAAAGCATAACATATTACATTTCAAGCACTGAAAGCCTGCTTTGAGACACATTTTACATGTCATTATTCATCAACATTTAAAGGCATTTGCAATTCTTCAGAGAGCTTGTGTTTAAAAATATAGAGTCTTAAATTCAACATTTACTTATGATAAGTGCTATGAATCTATACTCCTACACCCTGCTTTCTGAATTGCATTGACATTTACTGACATTCAAAGATTGTCTGATTTCCTTTCATCTGTTAGAGCAGGTATGGAGCAGCATGAGGAATATCAGAAAAGGCTGTCTCTTAATAAATATCTTTGTAAAACCTTTACTTATCTTTGAATTGCTAGTAGAAATTTAACAGTTCCAAGATGTATCTTCTATAGAAATAAAAACATGTACCAATTACACATATTATTCATCTAAACTGTGCACGAAATGCTCACATGTGATAAATATTGTATTGAATGTTCTTAAAACTATTAATAAATTATCCTGAAAACTATTACATTTGTTCTGGTTATCATGTGGGTTCTGTTGTGTTAATTACTGAGCAAAGCTTACAGCATACAGTGAATTAAAAGAATCACATTTAATTTGCAGTTTATTTCATTGTTTTGTTTATGAACTTTTTCAAAATGTACTGGTTCTTTCATGAAACAAACTTACTAAATGCAATTAGATGGAATGAACTGAAATATATGGCACCCCCTCTTCTGTATGGAAATATACAATGACTCCAGAGAAGCTAGCAAAATAGACTTTCATATCAGGGGTTGATTTACTAAAACTGGAGAGCGAAAAAATCTTTGTATAGAAACCAATCAGCTTCCAGGTCTCTTTGTTAAAGCTTAATTGAACAAACTGAAGTTAGAAGCTGATTGGCTACCATGCACAGCTGCACCAGATTTTGCACTCTCCAGTTTTAGTAAATCAACCCCTAAGGGTTGATGTATTAAAGGCAAAGAGACTGTTCACTTTGCAAGGAAATTATCCCCAGAGCCTAATAGAATGTGGTGAAATTTCATTTTACAAAGAATATCCAGTCATGTGCAAAAAAAAGAAAAGGAAAACAG
The DNA here is from genome assembly GCA_028564925.1 of Lithobates sylvaticus. Lineage (NCBI taxonomy): Eukaryota > Metazoa > Chordata > Amphibia > Anura > Ranidae > Lithobates > Lithobates sylvaticus. The sequence goes on from CM053032.1 coordinate 142,709,430, forward strand.
CATTTTCTATTTTTCCTTACACATGATTGGATGATGGAAGTCATCAGAACTTCACCTTATTCATTAAAGGGGTTGTAAAAGTTTTTTTCTTTTTTAAAGAACAAACATGCTATACTTACCTCAGTTGCAAGAGTTTTGCACAGAGTGGCCCCTATACTCCTCTTCTGGGGTCCTCCATCGGCGCTCCTGGCTCCTCCCTGCATCGAGTGCCCTCTCAGAGACCGTGCGGGCACGCTCCTGAGTCCTGCTGTTGCAAGACTCGGCCCCACCCTCCGGCTCCCGTGTCACTGGATTTGGATTGACAGCAGTGGGAGCCAATGGCTATTGCTGCTATGAGTCTATCCAATGAGGACCTGAGACAGTGGCTGGAGCTGCTGGGCTCATTCTTGTCGCTGGAAAGATCGGGTTCCGATAAGTAAAAGAAGAGCTCTGGAAGGGCAGCTGCACTTCAGAAGGGTTTTCACCTTAATGCATAAAATACTTTAAGGTGAGAAACTGCGAGGGTTTACAACCCCTTTAAGCTCTGAGAAAATTCCTTTACAAAATGCAACGTTCCTGGCAATGTGAACTGTTTAAAAAGTTTAATAAAAAAATGTAAAAAACCTACATGGCGGCAGTTCTCTGAACCATCGGGATACAAGAACATATGTTTAACTTTATTATGTCTCTGTATGCCACACCATCTGTGAGAGAGCGTGTCAATGGCCACCTGTCGAATGTCTTCCCTATCCACAAGATAAAGCTGCCTCCTATTACCAATACTCTTTTTCCTAACTCTGGATCCATTTCTTAACTGCCTTAGATCCAATGAAGATATTAACTACTTGCTTACTGGGCACTTATACCCCCTTCCTTCCCAGGTAAATTTTTAGCTTTCAGCGCTGTTGCATTATTAATAACAATTGGGTGGTCATGCAACACTGTACCTAAACAAAATTTTTATTAAACAAATAGAGCTTTCATTTGGTGGTATTTAATCACCACTGATTTTTTTTTCTACTAAAGAAACATAAAAAGACCAAAACAAAAATTTTTCAAAGTTTATTATAAAATTTTGCAAACAGGTAATTTTCTTCTTTCACTGATGTGTGCTGATGAGGCTGCACTGATGGGCACTGATAGGCACTGATGAGGCGGCACTGATAGGTGACACTAATAGGTACTGATGAAGCTGCACTGATGAGCTCTGATAGGCAGCACTGAAGGACACTGAGAGGTGGCACTAATGAGCACTTTTTTGTGCCTCTCTGCTTTTATTTTTAATTAATTTCCCCTTTTTTATTAGTTAATTCTTTATGTAGTCTACATAACTTTTATTCCATTGATTTCATATCTGGCATCCAGTTTATTTTATTAATAGAAATGAAAGTGTCCCTTGCGCTACTGATGCCGTGTACACACGAGCGGACTTTCCCGCGATGGATTGTCTGCCGGACTGTAGTCCGCCGGACAATCCCCCCGTGTGTGGGCGCCGACTGACTTTTTGGCGCCAAAAGTCCGGCAGACTAGGTTTTAAGTTTTGTTTTAAAATTGTTTGCTGAACTTGGCAGTCCTTGGCAGCAGTTAGTATGCTAGTCCGCCGGACTTTTGGAAATGAACGGACTTGCCGATCATCGGAAAGTCCGTTCATTTAGCACATGACTTCAGGTAGACGGGGCTAGCGAAGGCAGTGAATGCCGCCGCGCTAGCCCCGTCACCTGGCATGGATTTAAAGGGAATCCCCATGCCGAAAAAACAGCGTGGGGGTTCCCCCCAAATCCATCTCAGACCCTTATCCGAACACACAGCCCAGCCGGCCAGGAAAGGGGTGGGGACTAGCGAGCGCCCCCCCCCCCTCCTGAGCCCTACCAGGCCGTGTGCCCTCAACATGGGGGGTGCCCTGGGGAAGGCGCCCCTACCCCAAAGCACCTTGTCCCCATTTTGATGAGGACAAGGGCCTCTTCCCGACAACCCTGGCCGTTGGTTGTCGGGGTCTGCGGGCGGGGGGCTTATCGGAATCCGGGAGCCCCCTTTAATAAGGGGGCCCCCAGATCCCGGCCCCCCACCCTATGTGAATGAGTATGGGGTACGATGTACCCCTACCCATTCACCTAAGGTGTAAAGTGTAAATAAAAAAACAAACAATTTTTTAAAAATATTTTATTGCACTGCTCCGGGGTCTTCATCCGTCTTGGGGGGTCTTCTCGCCGGACTCCTCCGCTATTTTACCTAGCTCTTTTACCGAGCAGAGGAGCCCAGCTACCTTCTTCATCGTCGCCGCCGTCGTCTGGGGGTCTCGATCCGCCTTCGGGGGTTTTCCGGGGTCTCTTCTGTTCTTGCCGCTGTCGTCGCTTTCTGCGCCGCCTTCTTCTTCCTCTTCTTCTTCTTCTTCTTCTTCTTACGATGTTGACCCGTTGCTCTCTCTGGCCGGAAAGGCAGAGCCGTGCTGGGTTGTGACTTATATAGGATATAGGGACAAGGGGGCAGGGTCACATGCTCATGTCACATGGTGACCCCGCCCCCCTATGATGTCACAGTCCCAGCATCCTCCGAAGGCGGATCGAGACCCCCAGACGACGGCAACAACGAAGAAGGTATCTGGGCTCCTCTGCTCGGTAAAAGAGCCAGGTAAAATAGCGGAGGAGTCCGACGAGAAGACCCCCCAAGACGGAAGAAGACACCCGGAGCAGTGCAATAAAATATTTTTAAAAAATTGTGTGTTTTTTTTATTTACACTTTACACCTTAGGTGAATGGGTAGGGGTACATCGTACTCCATACTCATTCACATAGGATGGGGGGCCGGGATCTGGGGGCCCTTATTAAAGGGGGCTCCCGGATTCCGATAAGCCCCCCGCCCGCAGACCCCGACAACCAACGGCCAGGGTTGTCGGGAAGAGGCCCTTGTCCTCATCAACATGGGGACAAGGTGCTTTGGGGTGGGGGGGCTGCACAGCCCCCCTTTCCCCAGGGCACCCCCCATGTTGAGGGCACGCGGCCTGGTACGGCTCAGGAGGGGGGGGGGGCGCTCGCTCGTCCCCACCCCTTTCCTGGCTGGCCGGGCTGCGTGTTCGGATAAGGGTCTGAGATGGATTTGGGGGGACCCCCACGCCGTTTTTCGGTGTGGGGATTCCCTTTAAATTCATACCAGGTGACGGGGCTAGCGAGGCAGCATTCACTGCCTTCGCTAGCCCCGTCTACCTGCATTTTACGTTCTAAATGAATGGACTGCTCCGTGTGTGGGCAAGTCCGTTCATTTTCAAAAGTCCCGCAGACTTTTTCCCGCGGATTGTCCGCCGGAGAAGTCCGGACATGTGTGGGCAAGTCACGCGCTCGGAAAGTCCGGCGAAGCCCCGCTGGAAAGTTTGGCGGTTTGTCCGCCAGACTAGGTCCGGCGGACAAAGTCCGATCGTGTGTACGGGGCATGAGTAACTCGTGAACCAGTGACAGAGATCAAGTGATAAATATATATAAAATATATATATATATAATGCAGTAAAACCTAAATATGTATCACAACACACCAAAAGATGTAAAAGTCTATATAAAGTGATCTTGCACAAAATTCACTATAAAAACACTATGGATAAAAAACATAAAAAATAAATAAAATATCTGAAAAAATATCTATATCACCTTGTGAAGTAAAATATTTAAATATGGATAATATATGTGCAAAAGTGCAATAAAGTGTCCAAAATATTCATAAAACACGTGAAATGAACACAAAAATGTACATAAAGACTAAATAGTCCTCTAAATAATAATAATATTAGTGAATATAATAAGCTTCTGCTGAGTTCACAGAGTGATGGATCCAATATATGTGATGTTGGGTGGGCAAAAATACATATAAATGTCCATAGGTATTCCACAAATTGCCTCTTAATGCTTAAGTCTCCCAGAACTCTCACCTTAGTTACAGAAATGAATTGCATACAAAAAACAATAAAGGGTCTCCACTATCGTCTATTGGCACCTCTTTCAACTTGTACATGCTGCAGATGGACTCATATGTATTCCTCCAATGGAAAAGATAATACACTAAACTGTCCCAATTTATTCCAATTACAAAGTGCCTCAATGCAGGAGAAAGAGAAAAGACAAAAAGCCTCCGATAGTGTAGTATATTAAGGGCCAAACATCATATTTACTAAGTACCCAGGTGGACTCTTACATTAAAAACGTGTATAACAAACAGAGAACAAAATCGGCGTTGTTCAGCACCTTCTTACGTCACTTCCGGTGTGCATCTATTCCGGCCAATCCAGAGGGATTGGCCGAAATAGACGCACACCGGACGTGACATAATATATATCCTGAAGTTAGATCGGCTAACTTTGTCGCCAGTGCTCTTCAATATATACATCCGCCCACTCCTCAAAATAATCAGAAAATCGGACCTCTGCTTCCATTCATACGCTGACGACACGCAATTATATTTTCGTATCACCGGACAAAAAGACCATCATCAGCAATTAGAAAAATGCCTCACTATGATAGACGACTGGATGACCACTAGCTCCCTCAAACTTAATGAATCGAAAACAGAACTTCTTATTCTTCATGCAAATCAAAACCCCCGAACCAAGATCCCTTGGACACCTCCCACCATCTTTGGACAGACCATCGCCCCTAGGACCAAGGCCAAGAGTCTCTGAGTCATTTTTGACTCAGAAATGTCAATGGATGCCCAAATAGGAGCAGTAATCAGTGGCTCACACCATCTGCTCCGCCTGCTACGCAGACTCATCCCCTTCATTCCAAAGGAGGACAAAGCAGTGGTAGTTGTAACAGTCATTAATTCTCGACTGGACTACGCAAACTCCCTTTACATAGGATTACCCCAATATCAACTTGCGCGCTTACAACTTATCCAAAATACGGCGGCAAGACTGATAACATGAAAAAAAACCTGGGAATCCATCTCCCTGTCCCTGAGGAGCCTACATTGGCTAACCGTAAAGAATCGGGTATTTTTCAAGACCCTCTGCCTCACCCACAAATGCACTTATGGAAACGCTCCGGAATACCTTCTCGAGAAAATAAAACACTACATACCCAATCGCAGTCTTCGATCGGCTAATCAAAATCTCCTCCTCATTCCTAAATCCTGCTACAAATCAAAGGGGAACAGAGATTCGCTGTCCAAGGACCACGGCTATGGAACGCGTTACCAACCGACATCCGCATGGAAGAAAACCATCAGGCCTTCAGGAAAAAACTTAAGACCTACCTCTTCTAGAAGCTTGACAACAAAGCACGAATACAGCGCCTTGAGGCGATTCAGTTCGCATTGTAGCGCTATATAAGTTATTCATTCATTCATTCATTCATGCAGGTGTATCAGATTAAGCTGCCTCAAGAATTCTTTACTGCATATAAATAACACTGTAGGACCTTCCTTTGGTGCAATCGGTGCCTGAGAATAAGTTATGACCAGCTGGCCCTGCCCAAACCGAAAGTGGGGGTAGGTCATCCTGGCCTTCAAAATTACTTCTGGGCATGTCACCTTTCTAGGATTGTTGACTGGAATGTGTATGATTGAGTCAAAGGCTGGAAGACTGTTTTATAGTGTTTTCCCTTGGGTCGGCACCCCGCTGACTCACTCCATAACATACCCTTCAGGACCTTCCCCTTATTGGGCCTGACTTCCGAGAAGTCTGCATAAAACTATCATCCTCACCAGGGCCCTTAATGCCTATCCAATTCAACCCTGAGTTTCCCTCTGCGATGTCTAGACAGTTTCTCTCTGACATTTGGCCCCATTTCAGAATTCTGGCCCACCATTTCTTCTACAGAGGCAGGCTCCTAGACCGTGACACCCTGACTTTCCAAACACAAGTATCGTTTCCTTTCTGGATATACATCCACATATAACATTTTCTTTGAGTCACTGACCGCTCCTCTTCTGTATCTAGACCTCTTACCTCTATAGCAGTCCCTTTGCTCTAAGTCCTCACCCCAATAAGTAATAGCCACCGTTCACAATATGCTTTTTGCTGATTGGCCTTCCAATTATGGTAGAGCCTGCAAGGCCTGGGAGAAGGACCTGACACCAGACCTGTCTGTGATGAGCTGGAACCGCATCTACACCAATACACACAAAGGCTCTGTAAATGTCACCACTCGGCAGCTATAAAATCCTATTGAGATGGTACGCTACCCCAGTGCAGATTCACAAATTTGACCCAGAAGCCTCCAGTGTATGTTGGAGCTGCACCAAGAAGCCAGGTACACTCCTTCACATCTGGTGGTTGTGTCCACTGCTCCAACCCTACTGATCCAAGGTGCACTGCACAATCCCCCAAGTATACTTTGGATTTCACCCCAGCATCATTCCTTCTACATCACCTCGTCTTGGATAAGACAGTGTGCATGGGATTTCACCACATATGTATCGTATAATATTTAACAATGTTGTAATTAATGCTTTTACTCTCTCTGCCTTCCACTATAGTATTAAATGTGATGATTTCTCTAGATTACCATACAACAAGCTCCTGAAGAAGCAGTGGTCTTTTCCGCAAAACATGTTGAGTATTTACTACACAGATGGTATATGTTACAGCTGACAATGGTCATTCTCCAAAGACCACTCCATCTGTAATTTTATAGAGCTGAATGTTTAGGACACAGGTCTCTGTGTCTATACTTTTTAGATGTTTGTATGTTTTAATATATTGTTGGAATAAAAATATATATTTTTTACTCACTTTATGTATGTTGAGCCTTTGTACGGTACCATGAAAATCCACACTAGCCTCTACCCATTCTCTTTTGATCTTACAATTGACATACCTTGCTCCTGGGAGCCTCACCCCTAGGATGGCTCAGCGGCCCTCTATGGATAACCTTTCCTGGTTAGCTATCCCCTTAGGTATTTTAACATTAAAGGGGTTGTAAACCCTTGTGTTTTTTCACCTGCATCCTATGCATTAAGGTGAAAAAAGACCTAGCAGTGACCGGCCCCCCAGCCCCCCCCTCCCGTTTTACTTACCTGAGCCCTGGAATTTCACCTGGCGGAGACACACTCTTCCTCTGCCCGGGGGTTCTTGGCTCTTGATTGGATACATTGATAGCAGTGCAGCCATTGGCTTCTGCTGCTGTCAATCAAATCCAATAACTCGGGCACTGGGGGCGGGGCCGAGTCTGGCATTCATGTCAATGGACGCAAATCCTGTACTCAGGAGCGTGCCCGCAAAGTAATCCCCCCAGGGAGAGCGCTTCTCCTAGAAGGGTGTCTAAAGCAGGGAGGAGCCACGAGAGCCACCGAGGGACCCCAGAAGAGGATGTTCGGGGCCACTCTGTGCAAAATGAGCTTCACAGTGGAGGTAAGTATGACATGTGTGTTATTTAAAAAAAAAAAAATGAGCCTTTACAATCACTTTAACTCTGGCATTCAGGAGCTTGGCTCCAGACATTCCACTTTGTTATGGGTGACATGTTAATGGGTTGTAAATATATGCACATTATCTATGCATTCTCAATCCTCTATACTTATATATTGTCTGTTATCAGTATTGTTTCCCTACTAGCGGTAGGAACTTGAAATTGACCCCTGTATGATTCTGTTTATGTCTACCTTTGGCTTGTTTGCCTCCAAGATTGTGACATTGTTATGTGTTTTTTCAAATACCTTCAATAAAGTATTTTTGTGGGAATAATAAAAAAAAAACACACCACATACATAATACAAGCACAAAGGTGTGCCTGCGTACAAAACGAAAATTACAGCAAATTTATTGGGTAACACCATGCAAGATTGGGAGCAATAATTCTAAGGCCATCAACCATTATTAACTCTAAATTGATGAGCTGTAAAGGCTTTAAAATGTGTCACTTATGAGCACCATAGTTTTTTTTCTTTTTACAGGTGCGTGCAATTTTAAGGCTTGACATGTGTTATTTCTATTTACTCAACTTTTATTATTACCATATAAAAATCCTTTTTTGTTATTACCAAACAAATAGTATGTCTGTGTGCACTAAGCATATTTTAGTGTATTTTTTACTGAAAATACAGGTTTGATAAACAGTAGCAAAAATATCATGTGACATAAAAATTTACAACTGCCAAAATTTGATTCTACAGGGTCTCAATTTTCTGTAAATGCATAATGTGTTGGGGGTTTTAACTAACATTCAGGTGCAAAATATGCATTTTAATATGTGTGAAAAAATTAAAACATGGCTCTGTCAGAGAAAGGGTTATAGCAATGTTTGCTGTTGGAAGACAGCACAGAAACTCAAGCATATAAATATCCCATCTTGCAAAGAAATCCTGCTGCCTTGCTTATATTGTATCCTTATAATATTTTTTGAATGTAATCAAGAAGCTTTGTTCTTCCCTTCCCATTTAAATGTATAGAATTTTTTTCCATTAAATGTGAGAGTTTGGGACAGTGAAGACAGAAGATTTTTATGTTAAAGAGTAGTCAGCAATGGGCTTTGTAAGAATCGAAATCACCATTTTTATAACAATGCAGTCTTACCTCCCAGGGATAGATGTGTGTGTGTGTGTTCTTATTCACAACTTTTTTTTTTCAATCATAGCAGAAATAGCAGACCAATGTACTGAAAGGTTGTAAGACTCCAGTGGAAGCTTAGCTCTGTGTTGTCTGGGCTTTGAGCTTAAAACTAATACTCAATTTTGTTTGAGAAAAGTAAAACTGAGAATTACTAAAACAAAAAAAAAAAATCTATTATGTAATGCTGGTAGCACATTTTCTGAATATCAGTTTTTAAGCATCTTTTGTCAGCAGTAAGCTCAGTCAGGAGATAGGTGGACTTAAAGCCTGACACTCAGTTCGGCAATACCATTTTAATTGTGAGAATACATTTATGTAATCTCTAAGGCTGGATTCACACCTATGCATTTTTAGTGCTTTTTGCATTTTGCAGATTTGCACTACAAAATGTGTTCCATAGGAAACCATTTTAAATGGACTGTAGTGCAAATCTGCAAAATGCAAAAAGCACCAAAAATGCATAGGAGTGAATCCAGCCTAAGGGTAGGGTAATGTTGCACTGTTATGACAAATCAAAAGTGGAGATTTAGATTTTTCCATCGGTAATTTGTAAGAACTGGATTCATGTTCACCTCAGAGCAGGATTTGTGTGAACTTTTGGTGCTCACATTTCACCTGCTAAGGTGAATCTCTTGCTGAAATCAGAAGTCATCAATTTATTGTTGGGTTTTACCACCTCCACTAAATAGCAAGTTGCCAGGGCACAAGTGGCTGTCTGCCTCCAAGCAACTGAGTGAGGATGCCATGTGGGTTGGCTGCCTGTGTTCTAGCTACTGATAATGAGGTATATCATACCACATGTTAAAGAAATACATACCTATAAAAAAATCATGACCAATGATACAATGCCCTATATGGTGCACAGAATATACAGTATTTTGCTTATCACTGGTCTATTGTCCTAACCACAGATCCCAACTTTCATGTTTTTTTCTGATTGCCCAGTATTAGGGATGGACGAACAGTTTGGTCCAAGCATAATTTCGGGTGGAACTTTGGTTGTTCGGACGTTCGGCGAACAATGAACTTTATGCAGCGTTCGTGGCATATTCAAAAGCACCATTAAAGTCTATGGAACATTAACATGAAAAACCAAAAGTGCTAATTTTAAAGGCTTTTATGCAAGTTATTATCATAAAAAGTTTTTGGGGACCTGTGTCCTGCCCCAGGGGACATGTATCAATGCAAAAAAAATGCTTAAAGTGAAACAATAAAAATTAAATATTCCTTTAAATATTGTGCCTGGGGGGTGTCATTTAAAACTGATCGCGGCTGTAATGAATTATCGGGTCTCGGCAATATAGATAAAACTCATTGAAAAAAAGGGCATAGGTTCCCTCCCCGGTCCATTACCAGGCCCTTTAGGTCTGAAGTGTCTCCTGTCTTTTTTACTATTTTTGACACTTTTTTGTGAAATGGTAGGGTACCAATTCACATGGGGGGCGGGATCTGGGGGTCCCCTTGTTAAAGGGGGCTTCCAGATTCCGATAAGCCCCCCGCCTGCAGACCCCCACAACCACCGTGCAAGGGTTGTGGGGATGAGGCCCTTGTCCCCATCAACATGGGGACAAGGTGCTTTGGGGGGCAACTCCAAAGCACCCTCCCCATGTTGAGTGCATGTGGCCTGGTACGGTTCAGCAGGGGGCGCTCTCCCTCCCCCTCTTTTCCTGCCAGGTTGCATGCTCAAATAAGAGTCTGGTATGGATTTTGGGGGGACCCCTATGCCATTTATTTTTTATTTGGAGCAGGGTTCCCCTTAATATCCATACCAGAGCTGAAGAGCCTGGTATGGATTTTGGGGGTCCCACACAATTTTTTTTTAAATTTTTGGTTTTGGTTTTGGTTCCCCCTTAATATTCATACCAGACCCAAGGAGGCTGGCAATGGACTGGGGGTGACCAATGCCGTTTTTTCCAATGAGTTTTAAATTACTTTTTTTCCTTTAGAAATATCATTTTGCTGTGGTACTGTTCTAAACACGGGAAAACTGTGCCAATTTACAGGCATACTGAGGACAACCCCCAGGCACAATATTTAAAGGAACATTTAATTTTTATTGTTTCACTTTAAGCATTATTAAAATCACTGCTCCCAAAAAAACTTTAGCAGGACCCAGGTCACCAAACAATTGTAATGGCAATAACTTGTATATAAGCCTTTAACCACTTTAGCCCCGGACCAATTGTCAGCTTAAGGACCAGAGGTCTTTTTTCAATTTCGCACTGCACTACTTTAACTGGTAATTGCGCGGTCATGCAATTTTGTAACCAAACGAAATTTGCGTCCTTTTCTTCCCACAAATAGAGCTTTCTTTTGATGGTATTTGATTGCCTCTGTGATTTTTATTTTTTGCGATATAAACGGAAAAGGAGCGAAAATTTTGAAAAAAAAAGAGATTTTCTACTTTTTGTTATAAAAAAAATCTAATAAACTCAATTTTAGTCAAACATTTGGGCCAAAATGTATTCAGCCACATGTCTTTAGTAAAAAAAATGCCAATAAGCGTATATTTATTGGTTTGCGCAAAAGTTATAGCGTCTACAAACTAGAGTACATTTTCTGGAATTTACACGGCTTTTAATTTATGACTACCTATCTCATTTCTTGAGGTGCTAAAATGGCAGGGAAGTACAAAACCCCCCCAAATGACCCCATTTTGGAAAGTAGACACCCCAAGCTATTTGCTGAGAGGCATGTTGAGCCCATTGAATATTTTTTTTTTTAGTCCCAAGGGATTGAATAAAGACAAAAAAAAAAAAAAAAAATTTTTTTTTTCATAAAGTTGTCACTAAATGATATATTCCTCACACATGCCATCGTTATATGTGGAGATGCACCCCAAAATACATTTTGCTGCTTCTCCCGAGTATGGGGATACCACATGTGTGGGACTTTTTGGGAGCCTAGCCGCGCACGGGGCCCCGAAACCCAATCAACGCCTTCAGGGTTTCTAAGGGTGCAAATTTTTGATTTCACTCCTCACTACCTATCACAGTTTTGAAGGCCATAAAATGCCAAAATAGCACAAAACCCCCCCAAATGACCCCATTTTGGAAAGTAGACACCCCAAGCTATTTGCTGAGAGGCATGTTGAGTACATGGAATATTTTATATTTTGCCACAAGTTGCGGGAATATTACAAACTTTTTTTTTTTTGCCCAAAGTTGTCACTAAATGATATATTGCCCACACATGCCATGGGCATATGTGGAATTACACCCCAAAATACATTCTGCTGCTTCTCCTGAGTACGAGGATACCACATGTGTGGGACTTTTTGGGAGCCTATCCGCATACGGGACCCCGAAAACCAAGCACCGCCTTCAGGATTTCTAAGGGCATAAATTTTTGATTTCACTCCTCACTACCTATCACTACCTATCACAGTTTTGAAGGCCATAAAATGCCAAGATGGCACAAAACCCCCCCAAATGACCCCATTTTGGAAAGTAGACACCCCAAGCTATTTGCTGAGAGGCATGTTGAGCCCATTGAATATTTTTTTTTTTTTAGTCCCAAGTGATTGAATAAAGACAAAAAAAAAAAAAAAAAAAAAAAAAAATGTATTCAAAAAGTTGTCACTAAATGATATATTGCTCACACATGCCATGGTTATATGTGGAATTGCACCCCAAAATACATTTTGCCACTTCTCCTGAGTACGGGGATACCACATGTGTGGGACTTTTTGGGAGCCTAGCCGCGTACGGGGCCCCGAAACCCAAGCACCACCTTCAGCATTTCTAAGGGTGTAAATTTTTGATTTCACTCCTCACTACCTATCACAGTTTCGAAGGCCATAAAATGCCAAAATTGCACAAAACCCCCCCAAATGACCCCATTTTGGAAAGTAGACACCCCAAGCTATTTGCTGAGAGGCATGTTGAGTACATGGAATATTTTATATTTTGCCACAAGTTGCGGGAATATTACAAACTTTTTTTTTTTTTTGCCCAAAGTTGTCACTAAATGATATATTGCCCACACATGCCATGGGCATATGTGGAATTACACCCCAAAATACATTCTGCTGCTTCTCCTGAGTACGGGGATACCACATGTGTGGGACTTTTTGGGAGCCTATCCGCATACGGGACCCCGAAAACCAAGCACCGCCTTCAGGATTTCTAAGGGCATAAATTTTTGATTTCACTCCTCACTACCTATCACTACCTATCACAGTTTTGAAGGCCATAAAATGCCAAGATGGCACAAAACCCCCCCAAATGACCCCATTTTGGAAAGTAGACACCCCAAGCTATTTGCTGAGAGGCATGTTGAGCCCGTTGAATATTTTTTTTTTTAGTCCCAAGTGATTGAATAAAGACAAAAAAAAAAAATAAAAAAAATTTATTCAAAAAGTTGTCACTAAATGATATATTGCTCACACATGCCATGGTTATATGTGGAATTGCACCCCAAAATACATTTTGCTGCTTCTCCTGAGTATGGGGATACCACATGTGTGGGACTTTTTGGGAGCCTAGCCGCGTACGGGGCCCCGAAACCCAAGCACCGCCTTCAGGATTTCTAAGGGTGCAAATTTTTGATTTCACTCCTCACTACCTATCACAGTTTCGAAGGCCATAAAATGCCAAAATAGCACAAAACCCCCCCAAATGACCCCATTTTGGAAAGTAGACACCCCAAGCTATTTGTTGAGAGGCATGGTGAGTATTTTACAGCTCTCATGTGTTTTTGAAAATGAAGAAAGTAAAGAAAAAAAAATTTTTTTTTTTTCTTTTTTCAATTTTCAAAACATTGTGACAAAAAGCGAGATCTGCAAAATACTCACCATACCTCTCAGCAAATAGCTTGGGGTGTCTACTTTCCAAAATGGGGTCATTTGGGGGTGGTTTGTGCCATCTGGGCATTCCATGGCCTCCGAAACTGTGATTGGCAGTGAGGAGTGAAATAAAAAAATTACACCCTTAGAAAGCCTGAAAGCGGTGCTTGGATTTTGGGGTCCCGTACGCGGCTAGGCTCCCAAAAAGTCCCACACATGTGGTATCCCCGTACTCAGGAGAAGCAACAGAATGTATTTTGGGGTGTATCTCCACATATGCCCATGGCATGTTTGAGCAATATATCATTTAGTGACAAGTTTTTGTAAAAAAAAAAAATTATTTTTTTTTTTTTTTCATTATTCAATCTCTTGGGACCAAAAAAAAAAATATTTAATGGGCTCAACATTGCTCTCAGCAAATAGCTTGGGGTGTCTACTTTCCAAAATGGGGTCATTTGGGGGGGGTTTGAACTGTCCTGGCATTTTATGCACAACATTTAGAAGCCTATGTCACACGTCACCCACTCTTCTAACCACTTGAAGATAAAGCCCTTTCTGACACTTTTTGTTTACATGAAAACATATTTTTTTTTTGCAAGAAAATTACGTTGAACCCCCAAACACTATATATATTGTTAAAGCAAAGGCCCTACAGATTAAAATGGTGGGTGTTGCATTTTTTTTTTCCACACAGTATTTGCGCAGCGATTTTTCAAACGCATTTTTTGTGGAAAAAATACACTTTTTTTTATTTTAATGCACTAAAACACACTATATTGCTCAAATTTTTGATGAAATAAAAAATATGATCTTAGGCCGAGTACATGGATACCAAACACGACATGCTTTAAAATTGCGCACAAACACGCAGTGGCGACAAACTACATACATTTTTAAAAGCCTTTAAAAGCCTTTACAGGTTACCACATTAGATTCACGGAGGAGGTCTACTGCTAAAATTACTGCCCTCGATCTGACCTTCGCGGTGATACCTCACATGCATGGTGCAATTGCTGTTTACATATGACGCCAGACCAACGCTTGTGTTCGCCTTTGCGCAAAAGAAGGGGGGGCAGGGGTGCTTTTTTTTTTTTTTTTTTAGTTTTTCTTTTTATTTAGCTTTTTTATTTTATTTTTAAACTGTTCCTTCCATTTTTTTTTTCTTAGTTGTCATTTTTATTGTTATCGCAGGGAATGTAAATATCCCCTATGATAGCAATAGGCAGTGACAGGTACTCTTTTTTTGAAAAAAATTGGGGTCTATTAGACCCTAGATCTTTCCTGTGCCCTCAAAGCATCTGACCACACCAAGATCGGTGTGATAAAATGCTTTCCCAATTTCCCAATGGCGCGGTGGGTATGCCCACCATTAGAATACCTCCCTTCATCCACCCACTTCTAATGATGGGCATACATGCACCATTTATATATGCCGAAGCATGGGGGCATCCTCCCGCAAAAAAAGTTATGCCACGTATACATGGTCGAACTTTTTTCGACCGTATGTACGTGGCATTAGGAGCAAAATCGCTCCTCCGCCCTCTGCTGCCCCCATGCTTCGGCATATATGCTCTTTTTTTTAACTGTGGTGGTGAAATCACCTCCTACAGCATTGGAGTCGCGGCTTTATGTATCGTGGGAGCAAACGCTGTTGCTGTCAAGATAAATAAATCCACGCTGCAACTGTATGGCGTACCTGCTAAGCAAATAATGGTTAACATTAAAACAAAGTAACATTACAGTATAACAGTAAGACCTTACCATACCATACCTGCAAAGCAAATACCAAAAAAAAAACATAGTAAAAAATAAAACATTTTGTTAACGCAACCGGTGCCTAAAATATATATATGCCGAAGCATGGGGGCATCCTCCCGCAAAAAAGTTATGCCACGTACACATGGTCGGACTTTTTTCGACCGTATGTACGTGGCATTAGGAGCAAAATCGCTCCTCCGCCCTCTGCTGCCCCCATGCTTCGGCATATATGCTCTTTTTTTTAACTGTGGTGGTGAAATCACCTCCTACAGCGTTGGAGTCGCGGCTTTATGTATCGTGGGAGCAAACGCTGTTGCTGTCAAGATAAATAAATCCACGCTGCAACTGAATGGCGTACCTGCTAAGCAAATAATGGTTAACATTAAAACAAAGTAACATTAGAGTATAACAGTAAGACCTTACCATACCATACCTGCAAAGCAAATAAATAAAAAAAAAAAACATAGTAAAAAATAAAACATTTTGTTAACGCAACCGGTGCCTAAAATATATATATGCCGAAGCATGGGGGCATCCTCCCGCAAAAAAGTTATGCCACGTACACATGGTCGGACTTTTTTTCGACCGTATGTACGTGGCATTAGGAGCAAAATCGCTCCTCCGCCCTCTGCTGCCCCCATGCTTCGGCATATATGCTCTTTTTTTTTAACTGTGGTGGTGAAATCACCTCCTACAGTGTTGGAGTCGCGGCTTTATGTATCGTGGGAGCAAACGCTGTTGCTGTCAAGATAAATAAATCCACGCTGCAACTGAATGGCGCACCTGAAAACAAAAAAATGGTTAACAATAAAACATACCTGAAAAGCAAGCATGATAAAACATAATAAAACATTGCAGAATAGAATAGAGTAAAAAAGAGCAACAATAGAGAGAGAACAATAAAACGACAACTATTTTTGGTTTTTTATTTTATATTTTTTTTGGGGTTTTTTTTTTTTTTGTACTTTTTTTTTTTTTTTTTTATTTTTTACACTTTTTTTTTAAACTATAACTATAATTTTAACTGTAACGGTCGGGTCTCAAAATGCGATGGCATTCTTGAGACCCTGTAACTATAATTTTAACTGCAACGGTCGGGTCTCAAAATGCGATGGCATTCTTGAGACCCTGTGAAAGTGTATCCTAGCCTGTGAAATGCTGTACCCTACGCTAAAACCTCACTAGTTCGTGGTAGCGTTCAAAGCATTCACCAACGCAGAGACCAGGATTGTCAGGACAGCGTGGACAATAATAACGGGTGTCACGCCTAAATCCGCGCTTGGTACAGACACGACATCTTCTTTGGGGGGCTCGTTGGGTAGGGGTACTCTGGAGGACATGAGGATAATGCCTCTCATGCAGCCGGCTTACTGCATTTGGTAGGGGATGGTGAGGTGTGGAATCGCCTGGATACAGGAGTTCCATGACAACCGCTCCCTGGAATTCAAGGAAGGGTAACGTCCCGCCTGAAGCTCCGTATAGCACATGAGCATTCAGCAAAGCCAATTGGAATAAATAAATAGACACTTTTTTGTACCAGCGTCTAGCCTTACGGACAACTAGGTACGGCGCCAACAACTGGTCGTTGAGGTCCACCCCCCCCATATTAAGGTTGTATTCGTGGATACAGAGGGGTTTCGTCACAACACCAGCCGCCGTACGAATTTGGACTGTCGTGTCTGCATGAAGGGAGGTAAGAACGAAAACATTCCTATTATCCCTCCACTTCACAGCGAGCAAGTTATTACACTTCAAGCAGGCTCTCTCCCCCAGCCTAAGACGGGAATCTACAAGCCGCTGGGGAAAGCCCCGGCGATTAGGTCGCACGGTGCCACATGCTCCAATCTGATGATCAAACAAGTGACTAAACAGTGGCACGCTCGTGTAATAATTGTCCACGTACAAGTGGTACCCCTTTCCGAATAAGGGTGACACCAAGTTCCACACTATCTTGCCAGCGCTCCCTATGTAATCTGGACAGTTCTCCGGCTCTACGTGACTATCTTTTCCCTCATAAACCGTAAAGCTCCACGTATAGCCTGTTGCCCTGTCACAGAGCTTGTAGAGCTTGACCCCGTATCTGGCACGCTTGCTGGGAAGGAACTGTTTGAAAGACAAGCGGCCAGAAAACTTAATCAGGGACTCGTCAACGCAGACAACTTGATTGGGCGTAAACAAGGCTGCAAAACATTGGTTGAAGTGGTTTATGAGGGGCCGAATTTTGTAGAGCCGATCAAATTCAGGGTCTCCACGAGGACGACAAAGTTCATTGTCACTGAAGTGCATGAAGCGCAAAATCATCTCGTATCGTGCCCTGGACATGGAGGCAGAGAACACGGGCATATGGTGGTGCGGTGAGGTGGACCAATAAGACCTCAGCATCGGGAATTTGTGTAAGCCCATGTTGAGGGAAAGGCCCAGAAAGGTCTTAAATTCGGAAACCGTAATTGGTTTCCAATCTCTGGCAAGGGAAGGCACTTGGGGATTAGCGGCGATGTGTTGACCAGCGTATATATTACTTTGGTCCACAATAGATCTATAGAGATCTTCCGTGAAAAACAGCGAATAAAAATCGGATGGCTTAAAATCAGCTGTTTCCACCTGAATACCGGGTTGGCCAGTGAATGGGGGAAGTACGGGTTCTGCAGAAGTGGTGGGCACCCAATCAGGATTGGCGAATTCTGCAGGAAGGACACTATGTGATCGACGGGCCTGCCTTTGTCTTCTTCTTGGTGGCAGCGGGACACTACTTGTGCTTGCCACCTCGCCAGCTTGAACTGCACTTATGGGACTCGCCACGTCACCAAGTGTTACTGCAGTGCTGGTTTGACTACGTCCAGGGTGTACTAGGCCGCTGGTGCTTGCCAGTTCACCAGAAGGAATAGCGGCGCTAGTACTTCTCTGCTCCATACGAGAGACCTGCGGTTCCTGCACCTCAACAACATCAGAAGATCGGGATCGGGTACGCCTGACCTTAGCAGGGACCTCACCTTCGTCGTCAGAGCTATCTGTCATGGAGCCACTGTCGTCTACTGGATCGTATTCTGAGCCTGATTCTGACAGATGAGTGACCTCCTCTTCACTATCTGACATACTCAGAAACAAGTAGGCCTGTTCACTAGTGTACTTGCGATTTGCCATTTTGGGCTCTAAATTTAGTAGTACACTAGTGAGATTCACAGGAAAAAAAGCTCCTAGGCTGCTGGCGAATGAATCAAAACGCTACCAAAAAAACTGTTAGCGATCGCAGGGATCAGGCCTGACTCTGCGAACGCTGCAGTTATGTGTGCTTAGTGTTTTGGAAGTGACAGTGATCGATCGATACTGCACTTGGGTGGGCTGGGCTGGGCGGAGGGGGAAAACGCAGGTGCTAGCAGGTATCTGGGCTGATCCCGCTAACAATGCGTTTTTTGGAACCCTAAACTGCTGGGACGCTAGTATAGATCTGATCAGATCAGATATTGATCTGTTCAGATACTATACCACTAAGGGAGGTGTATGCTTTGCGCGTGGGTGTTTGCGGTACTGGCACTAACCTGGGGCGACGCAGACCTTATTTGACCCTAACACCTAATTGATATCACCCGCCGGGCGATCAGGGGGTTAAACCGATAGTTGGGTAATAAATGGCGGGTGCCCTGACAGTATAAAAAAATAAGCTAACTAACCAGCGTCACCCGTAACAGTTATACGGTGATCACTGGTGAAAGGGTTAACTAGGGGCAATCAGGGGGTTAAAACCTTTATTAGGTAATATATGGGGGTACCTGACGATATATAAAAACCTGACGGGAACCTAAATAACTAAATAACTAACTGGCTAACCAGCGTCACCAGTGACACTTATACTGTGATCACTGGTGAAAGAGTTAACTCTAGGGGCAATCAAGGGGTTAAAACCTTTATTTAGGTTGTAATATGGGGGTACCTGACCTATAAACCTATTTATAATCCTATATAAACCTGGCGGTTACCTAAAAAAAAAAACTGGCTACCTAGCGGCACCAGTGACACTAATAGAGCGATCAAAAAAACGATCGCTTAGTGACACTGGCAAAAGGGGGTGAAAGGGTTACCTAGGGGGCAATCAAGGGGTTAAACCTTTATTGGGGGGGGGTAGGGGGCTACCTTGGACCTAAAGGGGCCTAAAACTAACTGCCCTGACAGTTATTGCAGTCACACTGACACTAAATGCAGTGATCAGTAAATAAATGATCACTGCAATCAGTGACACTGTGACAGGGGGGGCAGGGGGTGATCTGGGGGGTGATCAGGGGGTGACAGGGGGGTGAAATATGTGCCTATGTGTGCCTGGTGTCAGTGTAGTGTTGGTGCACTAACCTGATGTCTTCACAGCTCCGCGTCCCGGTCAGAAAGACCGACACGAGGAGCGTGACATCACTTCCCCTTGCCTGTGTTTACAATTACACAGGAAGGGGAAGGAAGCGGACGAATCCCATTGGCCAGAGCGATCGGGAGGGGGTGGCCAGAAACGACTGGCCGTTACCTCGTCCCGCATCGCTTCTGAAGCCATCCCGACCGTCCCCGCCGGCGGAGGGGGGTCCGATCGGACCCCCCAACCGCCTGAAGAATGGCACGTACAGGTACGTGCTTCTGCCTGTACGTGCCATTCTGCCGACGTATATATACAGGGGGCGGTCGGGAAGTGGTTAAAATTAGCACTTTTGATTTTTCCTGTTCATGTCCCATAGACTTTAACGGTGTTCGTCCAAATTTTTTGCCTGTTCACAAGTTCTGGTGCAAACCGAACCAGGGGGGGCAGTTCGGCTCATCCTTACCCAGTGTATATGCCATACATTTTTTGTATGTATGAGGAATCTACATGCCTAATAAGATCAGAGATATTTGGGGTTATGTTTTCTTTGCATTTTTTTACTAATGTTAGCCTGGCCACAAATAAAATATGCATAACAATGGGTCTTAGTGAGGGAGATAAGTGGTCTAGATCAATGCCAAGATTTGCCATCTCAAGCATGGGTTTTAATAATGTGCCCTGTCATTTCTGAGGTTTTTTCGAAACACAATGTTCCAGAAGCTCCCCAAGTTTCACAGGACCAAATTTTATGAAATAAAGTACCTACTTGACCACAATCTCTCCAGCATAGATTAGTACCCATAGCAGAAAATATCACTACTCTGCATGGAATTAGGTATCACCTTAAATGGAGGAGAGCGTTTGGAGCATGCATGCTCCTTCATCAATTCCTGATAAAGGAGCATGCATACTCCGAACATGAGTGCTATAACCACGCCCCTCGTTCTCAAGCTTCTGACTTCCCCCACTGACGTACCTGAGCTGACGTGCTTACTGTGTGAAACTCAAGCCTCGGAGCTATGGACACCACCGGAAGCGACCAGGGTCTGACCCCTCACCGCAGCCCAGCTGGAAACCGGAGGAAAACTGAAGACAGCAAAAGAGAACCACTCTATGCATGACTTTACCCACTCAAATGTGAGTTCTAACTTTTTAACACTGATTAAAGCCATGTATTAATAGATTTACTACTCTTATGCCCCGTACACACGGTCAGATTTTCCGACGGAAAATGTCCTATCGGACAATGTTGTCGGAAATTCCGACTGTGTGTAGGCTCCATCGGACTTTTTCCGTCAGATTTTCCGACGGACAAAGTTTTATCTCCTGCTCTCAAATTTTCCGACAACAAAGTCCTATCGGACTTTTTCCGATCGTGTGTAGCGAATTCCGACGGACAAAGTGCCACGCATGCTCGGATCACATTACAAGACCAAAGCTATTGGCTATTAGCCTCTACGTAGTCCCTCGTAGGCAACAAACGTCACCACGTTCAGAATTATCGGATTTTCCGACAACTTTGTCCGACCGTGTGTATGCAGCACCAGTGTCGGACAAAATCCGTCGGAAAAAATCCGATGGATTTTGTGGTCGGATTTTCCGACCGTGTGTATGGGGCATTAGAGCGGCGCTGCTCTACCTCTCTCTCTCTCCCATGCTACAGAGTCTCTTCTGCTCTCAGGAGCTGGCTGCCACTTGCAACACACACCAGAACTTATTAATATAGGTCTGGGCTGACTAAACAGTCTTGAACTGCCACAAGGAAATCTCTTTGCCCCTTTTTCATCTCCACCACTGCCCAATAAACATTTCACTAGCAGCTCCTACCAGCGCTCCATTTCCCCCTTTTTTACTCCATCACCTTAAATGGAACCTCTGGGATAATTCCTATTGATTTACTATTGATTTACCCATTCATGACCAGAGCATTTTTTGCTATTCAGCACTGCACTACTTTAACTTTAACTTTCTAATTGCTTGGTCATGCAACGCATGCTTGGTCATGCAATAGAGCTTTCATTTGGTGGTATTTCTGATCACAACTGAGTTTTTTACATTTTAATTATATAACCAAAAAAAGACAAAAAAAACTTAAACAAAAAATGATATTTTCAAATTTAGGCCTATATTTAGGTCAAAATGTATTCTGCTACATGTCTTTAGCAGTACCCAACAAAAATAAAAAGCTGAGATATAACATATTACGCATCTTGTAAAAATACTTAACATAAACCAATATCCAAAACTATCACTTTTTTTCCACAATTTGGCTAATTCAGACAGGGGGGGTTCCCGTCATTTCGCCCCAGGCACCTATTACCAGGTGCTCAATTAGGCCACCGGGGGGGGGGCAGAGGAAGGTGGGGGTAGGGGGGGGTGGGGGGGGAAGGGAGGGGAAGCGGAAGAGTGTGGTAGGTAGGGGGGCTTAAGGGGGGAGGTGAGGGAGCAGAGACATGTATTTAATAGTAAGGTATAATCATAGAAAACAACATTGTCCAGGGTGGAGAAAAACGAGCAACAAGGGAAGTCGAAATTATCTTTGCCCCTTTTTCATCTCCACCACTGCCCAATAAACATTTCACTAGCAGCTCCTACCAGCGCTCCATTTCCCCCTTTTTTACTCCATCACCTTAAATGGAACCTCTGGGTTTATTCCTAGTTCATGCAACGCTGTACCCACACACAATTTATATAATTTTTTTCACACAAATAAGCTTTCATTTGGTGGTATTTCTGATCACAACTGAGTTTTTTACATTTTAATTATATAACCAAAAAAAGACAAAAAAAACTTAAACAAAAAATGATATTTTCAAATTTAGGCCTATATTTAGGTCAAAATGTATTCTGCTACATGTCTTTAGCAAAAAAAAATCCCAATAAGTGTATAATAATTGGTTTGGTTGAAAGCTATAGCATCTACAAACTATAGTATATACTGTATACTGAAATTTACACAGCTTTTACTTTGACTGCTTATTACATTTCTTGAAGTAGTAAAACTCAGTGGCAGTGCATCACCTCCCAACATGACCCCTTTTTTGGAAAGTAGAAACCCCAATTTGCTGAGAGGCATTCTGAGCCCATGGAAGATTTTATTTTTTGTTAAAATTGACAAACAAATCCTTTCTTTTTACACAGTTGTCAGTTTGTATTCTGCAAGCAGCACCCTCAGAAACAGATCATTTCTGCAGCTGACTGGCATTCTTGTAAATCAAACAACAACAGTTATCAATATAACATTAACTCAATAAAACATCTTTTTTTTTTGCTTTTTTAGAACAATATTGCTGCCCAGATATTGTACCACGTTCCATATATCTGTATACCAAGAGAAAATAAAATCCCAAATATGGGAAAAACAGGACTACCATGATTGTGTTAAAATACAAATAGCTTCACTTAAAAAATCTTAAAGTAGAACTATAGGTGAAACTTTTTTTTCATTTTGGATGGAGTGAGGAGGATTATAACCCCTGTAAGGTTTATTTTTGCCATCTGTGTCCCATTGGGGAAATATATCTTCATTTCCTGTCCCATAGCAAAACAGGAAATGCGAGGAAATCCCTGCAAATTATGGTAATATCTTGGGGATCCCCAGGTCACCAGAACTAGTGTCCCTATTGGAAGATTTCCCCTCTTACTTTTCTAGGAACAACCCAAAATTTGGGATTTTAGTTACTTTCACTTTCAATGATAATGGTAAACAGGACCAATAGAGAGGGTGAATCTCCTCTTTCCAAAACGAAAAAAAAGTGTTGCCTTTAGTTTTACTTTAAAAGAATAATGTTAACATTTGGGGAATGGCATATTGCCCCATCATACAATTACATCTTCCATTACGAATGCTTTAGATTGTTTATACATATCTTCATAACAATCATATTGATAGATCAACTAGTTTTTCAGAATTGCTTCCTCTGGGTCATTAATATGCTTTAACCACTTCAGCTAATCAATTAATGGGGGAGTAGGATCCTCTAAAATCACGTTCCCAGTGCAGGATAGGTATGGATTTGATGAAGGTGTCTTTCTAGTTAAGAGTGACTGAGAATAGAGAGATACCTTTGGTTTTAGTAGATGTTGTTTATAAAATTGGGCTATACGCCTAGGTAGAGATAAAGTGGTGTTAGGATTGTTCTTTAGAAAATGTGAAACTTGCATAAATTTATAGTAGTCATGAGCATGGATATCATACTCTATTTGTGTGGATCTGAAGGTATTAATAGCTGGTCCTATTCGAAGGTCATCTACAGTAGATATGCCTAGGAGTACCCATATGTGTAACATCAAGGTCAGATATAACATGTGAGAGACTAGGGATAAGGAATAGAAAATCGATGAGTGGTGAAGTACCAAAAGAGGTGTTTAACAGTTGTTGCCATCCCAGGAGACCCCAATTTTCAAGTTTCAAGTTGCTTCAAGCCCTGTTTTGGTGTTGTGAAATATATCAGTTTTGCCTTGGAACATAACAATGAGCTTAGTAGGGAAGCCCCAAAGATTGGGGATATTATGCTCCCTCAGTCTAGCTGTAATATGGGAAAATTATTTTGTTTTTAAGCAGTGGCTGCAGAGATACATTTTTAAGGCAACGTATGGCTCTGGGAAGGTAGATGCATTTTATGCCACCAGGAGGACTCGTTCCTTGGTTTGATAAGTGCAGATGGGTAAGAATGTCCTGTGGTTTGTCTTCAGGAACGTGAAGTGGCCTAAATACCCTGTGTGCCTGGTCAATCACTAGGTCTACTTCTGTGATTGAGGGGACTAAGAATTTAAAGAAGTGCTGCAAATAATATGTGAGCTCTGCAAATGGAACAGACTCTGGTTTTGCCCTAATCTTGAGGTTTTTCCTGTGAAAGCGGTCCTCCAAATCATCTAGTTTAGTAGTAAGGTGCTGCAGCTCCTCAGTCTGGGCCTGATGTGTATTTACTAATTCATTGAAGGCTGTGGCATAGTTATGGAGTTGCTTTTCCATAGTGTCTGTTCAGTCTCCTAGACTCAATTTGAGACTGTGTGCATGAAATGGAGTGATGCAGGTCCTTCCTTACATCCTTTTGGAGGGATAGCAGCATTTGTTTGAGAGTGTTCTCAGATACAGGGTTGTCAGTGGCATGCAGTTCTGCTAAGGAAGCTTCAGGTTTCTGATCTGAGTTAGCTTGTGTGAAGCAGTGAAGGTGTAGGTTAAACATTTTTTACTCACTGGGGATGGCTGAGAAGGAGAGACTTAAAACTCATTCAGAACTGTTAAATGTCTTGTGCTAATCTTTTGGTGGATGGCCGGTTTTTGGCAAGTTTACAGCTGTATTATTACTCTTTGTATTTTCTAATGGTTGATTTACAGGGAACTCAAAGGGATATTCAGTTAGTTAAAAAAAATCTTGCATCTATCTTCTATTTTTTTTCTTTTTAATCACATTTTCTTGGAGTTTCTTGGAGTGTTGTTGGTGCAGCCCTCTTGGAACTGTCTCTGGCTTGTTGGTGCAGTCCATACCTTCAGTCTCTGTGTGCAGAAGGGACTGAGAGGAGGCACGCCGTGGAGTGGAGGGCGCATCTCTGGATGTGGAGCTGGCACCAATTTGTGAGCCGCCAAAGAATTCTGTCAGTTTGCGAGGCCCCACTGTCAGATTTTTCTTGCTGGACATGCTGGAAGGCACTCCTGACTGCCGGAAGTCAGCGCGGGGTAGAGAAGAAGCAGCAAAGTTTAAAGCGGTTCTGCACACAACCATAGGACTATGTCTCTATGGCTTCCCTAGCACTCAAGATGACAGAATTGATAGTTCAATTCTGCATCTTTTACACTTATCTTTACTGATGGCTTCATCTGTGTTCTTCTCCCTGAGGGGGTGGGCGGGCTCTCGGCGGGGATCGTCGTCACTTCCGTCCAGTTCGCAGTGTCTCCTGGGACCTCACGCTGTGTCTTCTGGGATATCTCGCTGTGTCTCCTGGGATCAATCCCAGGAGACTTTGCGGGGGTTCCGAAGCGAAATCTCGCGGGATTTGCGCGGCGGGCAAACTGAGCTGTTGTCGGCGCCGTTACTGTGCACGCGCGAGATCGGCGCAAATACAGAGGTGCATTGTGCGCCAGCAACCCGGAAGAAAGGGGCCTGTGTGGTTTCAGGTGCCCACAGGGAAGATGGAAGCCGGCATGATCGCGTTTTATAACTTCATATTGCGGAAGAAAAACTACAGCATTTATATCCAGAAGTCAAACAAGTGAGTGATGATTATTCAAATAGCATTACTGCACATTAGACAAAAAAAAAAAAACATCATTGACAGTGTAGAACCGCTTTAACATATGTTACTGTCAAAGTAATTTGCCATTCATTTTAAAACTTTTTCCCATTGTAAGTTTCAGTGCTAAAAAAACATTGCTCCCAGCTGCATGGAATTTTTGCTTTTTTATCAGGGACACAACTGCACACACTGGGCTGCAGAGCCAGGGAAATTGCCATCCAGACACGCCAATACCGAAGCCTCACCCCGGAGAACCCACCGATCGCAATGGGGAAGAGGAAGGAGGACCGGAGGCCACAGAACCTGATAGCTGACATTTTTGAGATTTTTAAACACGGGTCTAAGCAAGATGGCTCCGGCTCCTCTGCACCAACGACATCTAGTACGCCACACCAGGTGCTCCACACTAACCATGCACCCAAAATAACCTCACCTTCTAAAAGCCAATAAATCACGCCTTCATACCCCTACCTCAGGTAGTCCGAAGACGGTGAGATTCAGGATGGATAGATTGGATCATGGACGCAAGGTGAGCCTGGGCCTAGATTTAGGGGATGACACCAGGGAGATGCCTGAGTCTATTAATCATTTCCCCACAAGCAATCAGCCAGTATTAGATACAACCCTGAAATACACGTTAGTCTCTCTGCAGAGCTCATTACATGCAGACATGCTATTATGTGTACATAAATTTGGAATTGAAATACAGGCAGCAACTTCCAGGGTGGACCACATTGCGACAAAGATGGGGGAGTTTGCCACCACTATCAAAGATACGATAGATGCCCATGACAATGAAATGGAGGAGATGGTAGCAGTTAAAGCAAAAATTGCAGATATCGAGGACTGCTCTAGGAGGAACAACTTAAAAATCAAGAGTGTTCCTGAGTCAGTTCAACAATCAGATTTGCGCAATTATGCTGCACAACTGTTTGCCTACATAGTAGCTGATCTCACAGAATTAGACATCACGGTAGACAGGATCCACCGTTTGCCTAAACCCTTGTACATTCCTGATAATGTACACAGGGACATCATTCTAAGCCTACACTTCTTTCACGTGAAAGAACGCCTAACGTCCGCATCACGTAACAAGCATCTCTTTCCTCCTCAATATAAAGATTTACAATTCTTTGCTGATCTATCCCAATTCACCCTTCAAAAAGGCAGGAACCTTAACACCATCTCTAAAAGGTTGAGGAATCACAAGATCTCTTAGGTGGGGGTTCGCAACCAAATTGATTATCACCAAAGAGGGGAAGGACCATGTGGTGGACTCTCTCGCTTAAGGTCTAACTCTCTCGTGGCATATAGTACCAGACTAAAAAGTTGAGGATAACTGGAACCGGGTTACATCCATGAATGCTCGTAAGCACAAATGAGCAGGCCTACAGCCATACTATGCACCTCGGCATAGGCCACTGAAATTGGACTGGAAATTGTCCATTAAGCTGAAACTTTTCTCCCACACAATTTCTTGGGTGGCATTGTGCTACACCCAGGTCACAATGACCTACATGTGTTTCCTTTGGAGATTCCTACTTTTTTTTTCTTCTTTTTTTCTATTCTTGTTTTGCAGTTTAACCAATGTTTATACACAGTCAAATCCATGTATGCCTTTTCGCCCAGATGGATCTACTTCTAGTGAACTTTGCATATCCAGGCCAAATCCCGAGGACCTGTCAAAAAACCATGAATCTGACTGAGACAGAAGTACAGTTAAATCACACTTGTTTAATAATAATATTAAAAAGGTAAACAGAGTAAACGTAGTCAAAACATAGCCAGAGTTCAGGAACCGGAAAGGATAGTCAGACAAGCCAAAATGTCAGGGAGCCAGAGATGAGCATAGAAGAACAGCAAGCAGGATCTGGAGCCAGAAGGAATGTAAGCCAAGCAAGTCTTTAACAGGAACACAGGAGAGCGTCTCTAGAGATGTGACCAAGGTGAAGGCAGAGATCATCTGGGCTGGAGGGCTTAAGTAGGCAGGACTGATGAGCAGGATATCATCAACAGGGGAGTCACTGTGGAGAGAAAGGAGCTGGCAATTAGCAGACAGCTGAGTGGCCAACTTTGAGAAGGAAGGGCTGAGCCCAGCCCTTACAGTATCCCCTCCTCAATGACCCCTCCCCCTCAGAGGACCACCAGGCTTGAGGGGAAAACTTCTATGGAAATCACAGAGGAGGACAGGGGTATGTACATCTGAGGATGAGACCCAAGAGAGTTCCTCTAGACTGTACCCTTTCCAATGCACCAGGTACTGTATGCACTCACGGAACCTATGGGAGTCAACAACGGACTGTACTTCATACTCCTCATGGTTCTCAACCTGTACAAGGTGAGGACGAGACATAGAGGTGGTAAAGCGGTTGCAGACCAAAGGTTTTAATAAGGAGACATGAAATAGATTCAAGATACGCATATTAGAAGGAAGGCCTAATGCGTAAGACACTGGGTTAATCCTGCAAAGAATACGAAAAGGACCAATAAACTGAGGTACGAACTTCAGAGAGGGAACACAAAGTCAGAGGTTGCGAGATGACAGTCAGACCCCGTCCCCAACCTGGTAAGAAGGCTCAGGCAGGTGTATCTATCTGGAGTCTGTACCTATCATTAATGTTGCAAAGCCTCCTGGACTTGTGCCCAAGTGGAACGAAGACCACGGGGATGCTCCTCTAATGCATAAATACTCTGCGGAACAAATGAGTCAGGCAACATGAAAGGTTGGAACCCATAGTTTGCCATAAATATGGACAATCGGGAAGCAAAATTCAAGGCACTATTGTGAGCAAACTCCGCCCATGGTAAGAGGTCTGACCAGTTGTTATGATGCTCAGAAATATAGCAATGTAGGAATTTCTACAAGGAGTGATTGGCTTGTTCTGCGGCCCCATTAGACTGCGGGTGATACGCAGAGGAGAAAGCAAGCTAAATTCCCAACTTCATACAAAAGGCTCGCCAGAACCGGGACACAGACTGACTATCCCTGTCCGAGACAATCAACTTGGGTAGCCCATGTAAGCGAAAGATCTCTTGAGCAAAAATGGAAGCCAGTTCCTTAGAAGTGGGCAACTTCTTAAGTGGAATACAATGGGATATTTTCGAGAACCAGTCAACTACAATAAGGATAATTGTGTTTCCCTGGGAGTTGGATAACTCCATAATTAAATCCATAGACAGGTGGGTCCAGGGCCTCTCTCCATTGGGTATGGGTTGTAAGAGGCCCACTGGAAGGTGTCGTGGAGTCTTACTCCGAGCACACATGGAATAGGCAGCTACGAAGGCGGTTACATCACCACATAGACTAGGCCACCAGAATTGTTGGGAAGTGGCCCAAAAGAGTTGATTCTTCCCAGGGTGGCCAGCAGCCTTGGAAGAATGGTAAATCTGCAGCCCGGCAATATGGAGACTCTCTGGGACAAAGCAGTGGTCACAAGGTTTCTCAGGAGGATCATGGACCTGAACAGCAAGAATGTTGTCACCCAAAGGAGAAGTGAGACTGGTGCGAACCGTAGCCAGAATACCATCATGAGGAATCACAGGAACCGAAACTGACTCCATCTTGGAAGTGGAGGAAAATTGTCTTGACAAAGCATCAGCCCTTACATTCTTAGTACCCTGTAACAATAAGACAATGTAATTGAAAGTAGACAAGAAAAGAGCCCTTCGTGCCCTTCTGGGAGAGAGGTGTTTAGCCTCAGACAAGAATGTGAGATTCTTATGGTCAGTAAGAATGAGAACCAGCACAGTGGTACCTTCGAGGAGATGTCTATATTCTTTCAGGGCTAAAATGATCGCTAACAGCTCTCTGTCACCAATCATGTAAATGCACTCCACAGGTGACTATTTCTTGGAAAAGTAGCCACAAGGATGCATAGCACTCTCAGGGGTAGAACGTTGAGACAGAAGGGCACCAACTCCAGTCTTAGATGCATCAACCTCAAGGATAAAAGGTAACGTAGGATCAGGATGTCAACACAGGAGCAGAAAAAAAGGCAGCCTTGAGACTCTCAAAGGCCTTAATAGGCTCCAGAGACCAACACTGTGGGTTACTGTCCTTTCTGGCCATATCAGTCAGGGACTTGACCAGAGACGAGAAGTTACGAATAAACTTCCAATAAAAGTTGGCAAAGCCAAGAAAACACTGCAGAGGACATAAACCCATGGGTCGGGGGCCACTCTTGGATTTCTGAAAGTTTCTCTGGGTCCATCGAAAACCCAGCAGTGGAAATTACAAAACCCAGGAATTTAACCTGTTCACAATGGAATTTGCACTTCTCCAATTTACCGAAGAGATTGTTCTCTGTTAGTTTATGAAGCACACAACAGACATCTGTGTGGTGGCTCTCCAGGGACATGGAAAATATGAGGATATCGTCAAGATAAACTACCACACATAACTGCAATAAATCTCGGAGGACATTGTTAATAAATTCCTGGAAAACTGCCGGGGCATTACAAAGGCCAAAAGGCATTACGAGGAATGTAGTTTTCCACTCGTTGCCCTCCTTAACCTCCCTGGCGGTATGATGTCTGAAAGAAAGCGATGAATATCGTGATAAATCACAGAACCTGTTGAAAGTCCTAGAAAAAGAGGACAGGGATCAAAGGACCAAAAAAAAGAAAAAATGAAAGTATGGGAGGAGACCTCCAAGCAATCAGGTCTGGAGATGGAGGTCACACAGACAGCTCCCCCTATTAGCATGGAAATTTGGCGTTTTTATATTGTAGGCATGCAATTCTTATGAATAACTCACTTAAATCTGTCCAAACCAGAGTCTAGTAGAAATCCCGGGTATGATAAAGTTTGAAACACAAAATCATAAATTATAATAAAATAAAAATATATATAAAAATTATTCAATAATGTAATCAAATAAAAAACACAAAAATTTTCTCAGTTGCAGAATAGTTGCTGTCATTAAATGTAGTGTTTGATGATGAATTGTGATTCTAATTTATTATCGCTGTTTTCTAGCTGGTCTAAAACTACAGTCTAATCTGGGATGCGGACAAGTGCGACGAGGTTTGGGATGAAATTTAACTGGTACACTGTTATACACTTTTTAGGTGGTCATCTCACTATGACACTTCCCTTCTTTCACATTCACATTTAGTGGTTTGTACCAATTTAATTTATATTATATTTTTATCACATCACTATATAATATTTATATCATACTATGTTCTATATATGTTCATTTGTTTAGAATTATATATATATTTATTCATGTTTTATGGGATCAATTTCCCATGTTACATTTGTTTCACTTATATCACCTTTGGTCACATATAGGGTTATATTATATTTATATTTCTTATATAATTTATATATATTTTTATAATATATTCTTTCATTATGGGATTAATTTCCCATGTTTACATTAATATATCACTCATATCACCTTTGGCTACGTATATGGTTCTCTTTAGGAGTTTTTTATCTGTGCACACTTACAATTACATTAGATCACAGATAGAGGGAGACATTTTCGGTCCCAATATATTTACTTGTAAGACTGATCATCCCCTGTTAAATACACATTTCAATATAATATTGTTTTGACGCAGTTTTTATTTTTATATTTTTAGAATTTGTATCTAAGTCCCTTCATTGATACTATGAAAATCTATTTATGGATGCGTTCTGACTCTATATCTGATGGTAGTCCTCACAGACATTTGCCCATAGAGATTAGTGTGATTGCCCATTTCTAAAATGGCGGTTTTGAGTTTAGTCACATGACCGCATCCCAGAATGAGGCTTGGTTATATAATGGTGGTGCGTTGCTGCGTCGCCCGTTCCCCATTGATGACGGTAATTGTACCGAAACTAGTCTGGGAAGGCGCGCAGTGACGCCACCACGCTCAGGAGGACGGGCTACAGGATCCGACCGGCCGGCGGACGTATTTTTATGCTCCAATCTGAATTTTAATGTGAGTTTATCTTATGCTTTTAAAATAAACATATAGTACTGGTTTACGCTATGGGTACCCCTTCTCTTCTTTTATACTACAATGCACTGCTGAGTGTATGAATGGAGTACCGGGAGGAATAAGGGACGCCAGGCTCGTATTATCCATTGGGTGATCGCAGGATTTCATCGCCAGGTTATCCATAGCCATTTCCACAGAGCTTTATATGCTCAGACTTCTGGTAAGAGCATAACAACACTGGTGGAGGGATTATATGTCACCAAATACATTACCTCACTGCGGTGTTGATTCTGTGATTATCCTTGATGTGGACATTCCCTTCAACTTGTGTACCATCTACCCTAGCTGTTTTTGTGCTCATAACATTCCAGCTACATTTGGACTTTAAAATCTAGGACTGGACACAGTGATTTTTTGGAATTATTTTTGTCTGTTATATAGTAATTTTTTGTTTGTTCTGGCGCTGCTTCCTTTTTTATCTTCTTATGCTTGGTGTGTGTATCCCACTTTGAGCGGCGGCCTGCTTTTTTGTCCCCCCCCCCCTTTTTTGGTTTCACCATTTAAGGTAGATTTATGCTTTATTAGCGCGGTTTTAATTTATTTCCATTACGAGGAATGTAGTTTTCCACTCGTTGCCCTCCTTAACCTCCCTGGTGGTATGATTATGTCTGGAATTTTGTGCTCAATCTCCAGTTTCCAGGCAGAAAAAAATCTATTTATTATATAAAATGACATGCAGGGCACTGGGCAGACCATTAGGGACAAAGGGGATGTGTATTTTTTTTATACAGTACTGTAATCTGTAAGATTACAGTACTGTATGTGTATTGTGTTTTTTAACTTTTTTGAATTTGGCGCTGATCTCCGCTCCCGTGCGTCGTAACGTCGCAGGGAACGGAGATCAGCGGCACTCGGGCACTGTGTGAATCGAGCAAGCAGACGGCTCGCTCACACAGCGGGGAGACATCGTAGGATCCAGGGGACAAGGTAAGTAACTTCCCCTGTATCCTGAAATGCAAGCCCGAGTCTGGCTCGGGGTTACCGCTTTTGGTACTGAAGTTCCACCCCGAGTCAGACTCGGGAATACCGCCAGGGGGGTTAATCCTCACAAGATTGTATGCCCCTCTCAAATCAAGCTTTGTGAAAATCGTTGCTCCCTTAAGGCTGTCAAATAACTTCGTAATCAATGGAATCGGACAGGCATTCTTAATCGTGAAACAATTGAGACCCCTATAATCAATACAAGGTCTCAGTTCACCACTCTTCTTCACAAAGAAGAAACCAGCATCAGCAGGATATGAGGATTTGCGGATGAAAAAAGTGTGTCTGCAACATACTCCTCCATGGCCCTATCCTCCAAGACCGACAAAGGGTAAACCCGGCCACGAGGGAGTATGGCACCAGGTTGACAGTCAATTGCGCAATCGGTGGAGGCAAACGACCGTCTTGACCTTTGTCAAAGAGATTGCTAAAATCGCGATACTCCTCCGGCAGGGAGGAGAGTGAAGAGGTGCACAGGTCCTTGGCTACCTTCTGGAAGCATGACTTACTGCAATGTGGCGACCAGGAGAGAACCTCAGCACAGAGCCAATCAAAAGAGGGGTTCTGCCTCTGTAACCAAGGTATGTAACTTGGAATTGGATTAGCTCATAGTCAATAGCCCCTACGGCCATGGACGACGCAACAGTCTCATGAGTCACATGGGCAGGCTGTAGAGGTCTTCCGTCAAGAGCCTCAATGGCAAGTGGAGTGTCACGCAGCTTCAGCAGAATCAAGTGCTTTGATACAAAGGCAGAATTAATGAACAGGCCTACAGCCCCAGAGTCAATTAGAGCCTGTATCTCGATGGACGACCAGGGGCTTATCCTTCTGGATAACTGGGGATTAAACAATGCCACCTAAGGTCTGTCCATGACAGGGCCTCAAGGTTCAGGTGTTCTCTTGACGGGTAAGACAAGACTTCAAAAAGTGACCCGCCTGGCTACAATAAAGGCACAATATCTCCCTCCTCCTAAGGGTTCTCTCATCTGCAGAGAGACACGTGAAGTCCGAGTGCATGGGTTCACTTTCACAGACCTACTCGGTACCAGGAGGCAAGGGAGGTGAGGGAGGCAAGGGTGGGACTGCAAAGTTCGGAGACAAATGAACCGGAGGCTTCCACAAGCGCTACTTAAAAGAGAGTCTATCTTTGAGTCTGGAGTCAATGAGGATGGCAAACGTGATCAACTTCTCCAGCTCAGTGGGTATATCTCAGGCTCCTATCTCATCCTTGATGGTATCCGAGAGACAATGAGAAAAAGCCTCATTGTTCCAAGCAACCTCTGCTGCCAGAGTATGAAATTCAATGGCGTAATCGGCAACAGTTCTCGTACTCTGTTTGATGAACATGAGGCACTTGGCAGCAGAAGTGGAGCATGCAGGAATATCAAATACCCTTTTAAAAGAAGCCATAAACTCTGGGTAACTCAGGCAACAGGTTTTTTTGTCTCTCCGTAGAGGGTTTGCCCAGGCCAAGATCAGAAAGCAAAGATATCATGAAACCTACTTTACTTTTGTCCGTGGGAAACGCCTGAGGCAGCATCTCAAAGTATATCTCAACTTCAATCGCTGGCGAAACGGAGCGGAACCAGACATACATCTTATAGAGGTAATACTCGAGGCGGGTGCCTGCACAGAGACAGGAGCAGTAGCAGGGATGGCCTGCAACACAGGTTGTACTGGAGCAGCCACAGTGGGAGATTACAGGTGAGCAGTGCAACTCAGGAGCATTTGTAACGCCATAGCATCCATACGGTGAGCCTGCTCATCCAATCTGGAAAAAATATTACCAACAAGTGGATTGACTGCATCTTCTGAATTCATGGCCTTCGCCTACTGTCAGAAACCACAAATCAGACTGAGACAGAAGTATACTTAAGTCACACAAGCCAAAATGTCAGGGAGCCAGAGATGAGGGTAGTAGAACAACAAGCAGGATCTGGAGCCAGAAGGAATGTCAGCCAAGCAAGTCTTTAACAGGAACACAGGAGAGCGTCTCTAGATATGTGACCAAGGCAAAGGCAGAGATCATCTGGGCTGGATGTCTTAAGTAGGCAGGACTGACAAGCAGGATATCATCAACAGATGAGTCACTGTGGAGCGAAAGGATCTGGAAATTAGCCGACAGCTGACCGGCCAGCTTTGAGAAGGAAGGCCCTGACAGGACCTTCATTTTCAGGATCTACACAGGCAAGCCCACCAATATATGTAAGTGTTACCCACACATGCTACATACAACAATCCTTGCTTATCCTCCTTAACCTCCCTGGCGATATGATTCTCTCTGGAATTTTGTGCTGAAAGCGGTACAATTATTTTGCTTGGAAATTTGATGCTATTTATTATAGGCCTGCAATTCTTAGTAATTACTTACTTAAACCTGACCAAATAAGACTCTAGAAGACATCCCAGATGTGATAAAGTTTAAAACACAAAATCATGACTTTAAATTTTTAAATAATATAATTTTATTCAATAATATAATACAAACTAAAGAAATTTGTCAGACAAAGAAAATTTAATAAACATTCTGAGTGTGATAAATTTTAAAACAGGGTACAGCACACAGTCCGATGTCACAATCCGGACAATAGAACCGGCTTTCTTTTCAGATTTTTTTCCCTTGTCATCTTTGTTGGAACAGCAAACCACGCACATCCTGGTAGGTGCTGCCTTTTTTGCGGTTGGTGGTATATAGTCCATAAAGTGACGACCTGTTAGGCGTTCTGGGTTGGCAACACCAACAGCACGTCGTCCAGCTCTGTTCGCATCTACTGATGGCATCTGGTGTTTGAGGAAAATTTGCTCAGCCACCTTCCAGATAAAATCTGAATGAACAAGAGGCCTGTCACTCCCTGCTCGGTACAAGATGTAGGCATTCCAAAGGCATTGTTCCAGAAGATGCCTGAAAATCTTTTTGTAATATTTTTTCTGCTGTTTCCGCATAGTCGGATAAAAGGTCATTGCCTGATCGGCTCGGTCGACACCTCCCATAGTGCAATTATAGTCTATCACGACTTGCGGCTTCAGCACATCTTTCCCACCTTTTGTGTGGACCGTGGCAGTGGAGGTACTGTGCACAGTGCTCATGAGACACACGTCCTTCTTGTCTCGCCAACATATTGCCATCATCTTACCCTTCTGCCAGGCAACAATTTCACCGGTTTTTAGTTTTTTCTTGCCAAACCTAGATGGCATGTCACGTCGGTTAGGCCTAACCGTACCTTACGCATCAGTTTTGTTTTGGATCAAAACCTCAAACAGCTCCGGCGACGTATAGAAATTGTCCATGGTGACACAATATCCCTGGTTCAGTAATGGCTCCAGTAGTGTTAGGACAGATGATGTGGCCATCCCATAGCCGCTGTACCTGGGGTTGAATTTCGTGCCTTTACCGGTGTAAATGACCGAGTTCCATATGTACCCAGTGGATGACTCGCAGAGCATGTATGATTTGATGCCAAACCGCGCTCTTTTGAATGCAATATACTAGATCCAGCTTAGGCATCCCTTATAGGCCATCAAACTCTCATCCACGCTGACGTCCCTTTCTGGCACGTAGGCCTGCTGGAAATTGTTCCCAATAATTTGGCATACCTCCCAGATTCTTTTTAGCTTGGGCGCAGGATGCGTGGCCTCATCAAACTCTTCATTGTTAGTGAAGTGAAAATATTTCATGATGAGGGAAAAACGGTATTCCGACATCACAGTACCAAAAAAGGGAGTGACCAGTAACTTGTTGGTGGTCCAGTACCATTTCTGGCGCGGTTTCCCCACCACCCCCTGAAGAATAATGAGTCAGAGAAACAGTCAGATGTCCTCTTTAGTCACCAGTTCCCACCTTCTGCTTCGGGAAAACCTGGCATGCAGCGTAGCGGATTGCTGCTCTTGGTAGCGATTTGTCTCTGTCACAATTTTTACAATTACCTCCTCTGTGAGAAATAATTCCAGGTATGCCAGAGGGTTGCCACGCTCAACTTCGACCTTCATCCCAGGTGATCCAGTGAAGGGAAATCTTGGGGGCGCTACCTGGTCCGTATCGCACTCAATAGGGCACCAAGTGCGCACATTGCTGATGTCAGGTGCAGGATCATCACGATGTCACCGCTGTCACTTGTCAGATCCGTGTCAGACGACAAATCTCCCCATGACTCGCTATCGCTCAGTTCTGGGAGCAACTCCGTGTCGCTGTCATTCAACTGCTCCAAAGGTGATTTTGTAGCAAGATGGTGCTTTTTGGATTCCATCTTTTTAAAATTTTATTGGAGGCAAGGGGCACTGGGGCAAGGGGCACTGTATCAGTAAGATCTGAGATGATACAGTGTAATCCTCTCAGATTACACTGTATCACCTCTATTTATATGTCTGTGTTGTGTTTGAACTTGTGAACTTTTGAATCTCCCACCCAGTTCCGCTCCCGTGCGCCGTTGCTGCTCGCAGGGAACGGAACTAGGAAGTGAGATGCGGTGATCGCGCTGGCGATCACAGCCGAGGACAGTGGAGAGCATCGCTGGAACCCAGGAGAAGGTAAGGGCTCCACTGTATGCTCTGCACTGCTACCCTGCACGGTTACCGCTCCTGACAGAAAAAGTCAGACCCGAGTCACGCTCGGGATTACCGCCAAGGAGGTTAATGACAAAATGAAATACATATACATACTGCCTTTAAAATGTCTCTCACGGTCCAAAAAAGAGGAACAATAGTAAAAACACAAAGAAAAACACAAAAAATACTCTAAAAAATGCATTTTCTTGAAAATGTATCAAAATGTATTGTAGAACAACTTTGTTAAAACTTTGTTAAAACCATAAGACATACAATAAGGACATAACATAACAAAAAATCACATATGTGAAGTAATATCTGTATGCTACACAGAAAGAAATTTAATCATCATCCCTTGCAAGATTGGGTGATGACTCACTGGCTGCGATTTCCGATGCAGTTGTGTTTCATGGGACTTAGCCCGCTTATTCAGGAAAGTAAGTTACAGTCAAGCTCTAAAATAGAACGTATACAGTTAGTCGTTTCAAAGTATGTACTGTAGATTAGAGTCTATAGCTCCAAATCAGAGCCAAATCAGAGCTCTCTACATACCTCAGTATAAGTAACATCAATATAAAGAGTCAAAACTTTATTTCTCATAGGACCAACCGTTGCCACCTCCCTTCGCTGATGTGGTACTCTATGTGTGCCTCATCCAGGAGTCATCAAAATTTGACGCAAAGTGTTGAAATTAGTTATCTATAGCAAAGCAATGTAACATAATAGTGAGCAATTCATACCCTTTGTGTATATATAGCTAGAAAAGAAAGGTGAGTGCTACATGGGGGGATACATATTAAATCAGATACAGATCACCCCTGCTCCCCATAATGAGACAATGTAGTTTAAAGGGCTAACCAAGTATGTTTATAATCATTGATATGTTTTGTTGAATTTAGATCTGTGTCAAAATAGTTATATATAATCCCCCTCTCACACTCTGCCACCCACCCTAGGTAAAGATATACTAACAAATATACTGTAAGGCCCCTTTCACACTGGGGCGGGAGCCGTGGCGACGGTAAAGCAGCGCTATATTTAGCGCTGCTTTACCGTAATTTTTCGGCAGCTCGCGGGGCGGTTTTACCCCTCGCGAGCGTCCGAAAAAGGGTTAAAATCCACCGCAAAGCACCGCCGTGCACACCTGAGGCCTGGATCCCGAGCTGTGCTGCCTGCATCTATAGACAGTCCCACCCTTTCTCCCTTGTCACAGGATTTAACTGACATTAGTGGAAGCCAATGGCTCCTGCTGCTCTCATAAAAGCTTCTGAGAGTGGGGAGAAGAAGAGAGAGCAGCTGCTCTCAGGCACAGCTCTGGATCGAATGAAGAGTAAGTATAAGGGGGATGAGGGAACAATATACATACTGAAACCTTATTTTACCTAACTGCAGAGAAAGTATTAGGTAAAAAAATGTAGGTTTTACAACCACTTTAAGATGTGCTGGACACATGGCTAATTACTTTTTTCCAACAACAGGATAACAGAGACAGGAAATTACATCATAATTAATTATGTAGTTCCACAAAGAAAAACATTATAAAAATCATTAAACAACACTACCACTCAGTGGCATAACTAATCTCCTTTTGCTTGTAAATATTCTTCCTTGCCCCTTAACATTAAGTTAAAGTGGTTGTAAAACATGACCTGTTGGGGGTACTTGAGGACTGGAGTTGAGAAACACTGTTTTAAAGCATACAAAGGGACAAATACCACTGCACTAGCACTGTGTGGTTTAACCTGCATTAAAGGAACAGGATCTTTTTTAAATTTATTTATTTATTTTTATTTTTTACAATAAAGTTTATTGTATAGGTAAAGAAAAAAGGGATGGAAATGCAAATACCTGTAATGGAAATTTGTAAGTTCTGTATATAATTGCATTCTATTTCAATATATTTTTATTAAGTTTTTCCAAGAAACATATACAGAAGGGAAAAGGATAGCCAAAACATTGTAAAGTACAATTACCATATGCAATATCAGTGTAGGTACAGAATCAACGTAATAAACAATAACTGGAGTAGTTTAATGACACTAATAGATTGGCCTGTTATACTCTTGATGATATCGTAAGAGGTAAGCCACTGAACCTCCCCCCCCCAACACCCCCACTGGGCTCACACTGTGTCATACGGGAGAAGATCCAATAGCCCCCCACCCAGAACTGGGATTCTAAATGAGTCTAGCAGCCACTGGAACTCTATTACTCCATGTAGTAGGATGCTACCAATGTCGCCAAGAGGCATAGTATTGTACATGCCTCCACAAATGAGAATATGAGTGAAGGTAAGAATGATAATAGAAATAAAGAAAAAAAGACGGAATAAACAAGAAATGAAATTATACTAGTCAAGATGTTTGCTCTTGATGCCTTTCAAGCTCCAAGAAAATGCTTTCCTAGTGTTTATTTACCTATCAGATTTCTTTTGTACCAGTCGTTCCAAGGATCCCATAGGTTCTGTGTAGTGGTGTATTTCCCCATTGTTGAGGCGTGCATTACCTCGAATGTGCCATTAACATTTATAAGCTGTGCTACTTCCGTGATTGTCGGAACCGTTGCAGTCTTCCAATGTCTCAGTATGGTCAGTCTGGTAGCCAATAGAATGTGGGACACTACAACTCTATATATTGTGGGGATAGAATGCAATTCCAAGGATAGGAGAGCCATCCCTGGGGATAGCGTCTGACAGGTACCTATGATTTCTGAAATTAACCCCTCCACCCAGGTCCATAATGGCTTTAAGATGGGGCATGACCATAGTATATGCATTAGTGTTCCTACGTTTCCACATTCTCTCCAACAATTCGGAGAGGCACCTGGAAACATCTTTGCAATACGATGGGGTGTCAAGTACCATCTGAGTAGGATTTTTTGTTGCATTTCCCCTAGGTTAGTGCTTTTGGTGGAAGAGTGCGTCAGTCTTAATGATTTTTCCCAATTTGAGGTCGTAAATTCCTGTCCTATGTCCTTCTCCCAAGCTACCATAGACGTAGATTTAGTGCATATATTTTTTTCCTGCAAACTTAGGTAGATAATTGATATGCCTTTGCTTCTCTCTGAGGACGATGAAAATAGTTGTGTGAGTTTCTTTGGTAGCTCTATAGTAAGATGTGGGTGTTGCTTGACTAGGTGGACTATTTGGGAATGTTTGTCGATTTCTGTGTTGGGAAGTTGGTATTCGTTTTGCAGTCTGGTGAATTCTTTGACTTTGTTATCATCCATTATATCACATAACCACTTTATTCCCCCATCTTCCCACCTGGAAAGATTGAGGTCAGGTATCATGTGTGTGTTAGTGCAGAAAGTGGGAATTTCACTGGCGCTGTCTCGCCAATCCATTCCCGACCCCTACATAGGTGTGTCCACGCTCTAACTGATGCTAGGATTGGGGGCGATAGTTTCTTATGCAGTGATTGGTTGTGTTGGGCAGTCAGTATAAAGTCCCTAAGGTTCCCTTTCGGGACTTGTGTGCTCTCAATGTCTTTCCATATATTATTGGAGTCTTCCCTCATCCAGTGCTGGAGTTGGGCCAGGATTGTAGCGAAATAGTAATCCTGCACATGAACGTGCCCTATCCCTCCCGCTTTTTTGTGCTTGGTCAATCTGCTGAAGGCACATCTCGCCCTTCTGCCCGCCCACAAGAATCCATTAATGGTGGATTGTAAGGCACGGAAATAAGAGTTGGGAAGTGGAATCGGCAATGTTCTAAACAAATATAGCAGCTGCGGAAGAATTTGCATTTTAAATGCAGCTAATCTGCCAAGCCACGACAACTCACCGAGGGCTATCTTGGAAAGTTTACTTGCCAAGGTGTTCAAGCAGGGGGTGTAATTTGCAGAAATCAGATCATCTGTCTTAGGGGTAATAATGACCCCTAGATATTTGATGCCCTTCGTTTCCCAGGTATATGGTAGGTTTTGTTTTCATTTTTGACATACCCCTTCTGGTGTGCCTAGATTCATTATGTATGATTTTGTTTCATTAACTTTGTAATATGACACACTGCTAAATAGTAGCAGAGCTTCATGTACACTGGGGAGGGAAACACCTGGGTTGGAGAGCATCAAAATTATGTCGTCGGCAAAGAGGCTAATGGTATGAGTTCTCTTGCCGATTTTAATGCCTGTTATAGTGGGGTGTGTGCGAATATAAGTAGCGAGTGGCTCAGCAGATTGAAAATTAACGGAGATAGGGGACACCCCTGTCTAGTTCCATTCAAAATCTCAAATGGAGTAGACAGGGCCCCTGAGATATAGACCCTTGCTGATGGGCAGGAGTAAAGTGCCATTATTGCATTGTACATAAAGCCTGTGAACCCAAATTTCTTCAACACCATCGCTAGGAACTCCCAGTGGATCCTGTCGAACGCCTTCTCCGCATCCAAAGCTAGGAGCAGAGAAGGCGTCCGACCGTCCCCACACACATGAACAACATCAATAAGCCGCCTAGTGGCATTGGCAGTCTGTCTGCCTTTGGTGAACCCAGATTGGTCTATATCTATAAGAGAGGGTAATACGTCCACCAACCTTTTCGCCAAAAGCTTAGCATATAACTTAATATCATTGTTTAGCAATGAAATGGGGCGGAAGTTCTGCGGTACATCAATCAAAGCTTGCAACATCTCTTCAGGAAAGGAGGAGGAAGCAACAGCAGCATCAAAAACTCTTGCCAAATGTGGCACCAATACGTCTTGAAATGTCTTATAATATTCCCCAGTAAACCCATCGGGGCCTGGGGATTTATTAGAAGGGAGTGTTTTTACAATTTGTTTGATTTCTTCTAGATTTATTGGGGAATTTAGTACTGTGAGATGATCTTGTGACAACGTGGGAAGATTAATTAGTTTCAGGAATTGTTGAATGGATTCCTGTGAAGGTTGTGTTGTTGTATTATTGTCTTTAATGTTATATAGTGATCTGTAATAGTGACTAAATGCATCAGCTATATGTTGTGGGTGATATTGTTTATCATGCGTGGTGGGATGTTTCACAAAGGGAATCTGGGTTTTGTACCTATGGCCCTTGATTTTATTGGCAAGTTACTTCCCCGCCTTGTTGCCACTAGTGTAGTATGTCAGTTTGAGCCTTCTATGTGCCTTTTCATAGTCATCCATAAATAATAATCTCAGGTCATTTCTGAGTAGGGATAATTTTTCAGTGAGGGTATGGGAAGTACAGGATTTGTTTTGTTTTTCAATTTCATCTATTTGGGTCACCAATTCCACAACCCGCTGTTGCCTTCTCCTCCGGAGCCTAGCTCCTTGTTGGATCAATAGACCCCTAGCAAACGCTTTATGAGCATTCCAAACAGTGTAGGGGCTCGATACTGAGCCCACATTATTTTCAAAGAATTCCTCTAATTTTTTTAGAATGTGTCCCTTGGTGGCCTTGTCTTGAAGAATAGTAGGGTTGACTCTCTACACTAAGGGAGGACCACGCGTAGAGAGATCGCCCACCACTAAGCTCACAGAAGCATGGTCGGACCATGTAATACTGTTAATAGTAGCAGACTTGCATTGAAACAAAATTCTCTTGTCCACTAAAAATAGGTCAATCCTGCTGTAGGACTGGTGAGCACTTGAAAAAAAAGAGAAGTCTTTCTCTGATGCGTTAATACATCTCCATGCATCATACAATTCATGAGATCTTATGGCGGACTTCAGTGAGGGAGGTGAACGCTTCGGGTTAGATGTTGAGTCAATCTTTGGGTCTGGGGTGATGTTAAAATCCCCGCAGACCAGCAGCATACCTTTTTTTTCTGATTGTATCTTCTTCATAGTCCTATGAAAGAACCTTACTTGCCTGGTGTTAGGGGCGTATATATTGGCAATCGTGTAGGTGGTGGTGTTGATGTCGCAAATCAAGACGATGTATCTCCCTTGAGGATCACATATGACCTTTTGGAGTTTGAAAGCCACTGAGTCTTTTATGGCTATCATCACTCCTTTTCTCTTGGATTCAGCATTAGCTGAGAATATAAATGGAAATTTGGGGTGGGTACACTTAGGAGGTGATGTGGTGCTAAAATGTGTTTCCTGGTCACACAGTATATCACAATTGCTCTGTATAGCCTCCCTCCACAGAGACCTACGCTTCACAGGGTGATTAAGGCCCTTGGCGTTGACAGTCAGGAACTTAACAGCCATTGGGTGGGTCTTGAGGATAATGTGTGGTGCCGGAATATTGTATTCCACTTACTTTAAACGCTGTATGGCAACTTGCCTGGATACTTGTAGAGATTCTGAGTTTTCTGCGACTTATACCCTTGGAACTTCTGGTAGTTGAGAGGTGAACCTTGACTAGGAAAGGAAAAAAAGTCAACTTTTGTGCAACAAAATAGCAAAACCCGGGCTTTCCGCCCAACTGCAGAAAGAAAGGAATGGGTGTGGCTCATGGCCACTCAGTAAGCAATAGGGGTAAGGTGGTCCGACTGACCAACAGCTAGGAGAGCCAAACAGAGAAAAGGTGACTCTCCCCACAGCGGGTAATAATGTTCACTTTTACCACGACCCCCGTCATTTGTGGGAGTGGGCGTTTTTGTTATTCACCATGTGCCATCCGGAATCGTGAGTATTGGACTTGGAGGTGATGTTAGATGCATCTTCCTGCTCGGGTATGATGCCCCAGGATTCTAGAAGGGCCATGCCTTTAGCCATTGAATCCATATTGTACTCTTTGCCTTCCCTCGTGACGATTAGCTTTGTAGGGAAACCCCATTTGTAGCTCAGCTTGTGATTTCTGAGCGCTTTCGTAATGGTGTTTAGATTCCTACGTTTTTGGAGTGTGTACTGGGACAGATCAGCGAATATTTGCAGATCTGCGTACGGTGAAGGGACATGCTCCTTCTGGCGGTAGACTTGCATCAGTTTTTCTTTAGTATGGTAGAAGTGTAGCCTCAATATAACATCCCTAGGTACACTTGCTGGAAGGTGTGTGGGCTTGGGCAGGCGGTGAATTCTGTCTACCGTAAAGTCAAGTGCGGTCATCTCTGGAAGGACCGTGTTGAAAAGCTGACTAGCATAGTCACGGAGGTCATGTTGCAGGACTGATTCTGGTATCCCGCGTATCTTAATATTGTTCCTCCTGG
The DNA here is from genome assembly GCA_028564925.1 of Lithobates sylvaticus. Lineage (NCBI taxonomy): Eukaryota > Metazoa > Chordata > Amphibia > Anura > Ranidae > Lithobates > Lithobates sylvaticus. Next base: position 142,753,668 of record CM053032.1, read on the forward strand.
CCCTATCTTCCATGTCCGCCATTTTGGCTTTTACGCCTTCTATATCATGCTCATTATCCTCATTTGCGTCTACCAGGGCATTGATAGTAGCAGCAAACTCCCCCATCTTATTCTCTGTATGTGTCACTCTCTCTGTCACTGCATTTCATTCTTTACTGAATGAGTGCATACAGGACACCATGTCCGAGTGTAGGGAGCTCCTTAGGGACACCAGCATCTCCTTGAGCACAGTATCAATTACTGGCTGATTGTTAGTTGGGAAATGATCTATAGAGTCAGGCAACTCTCTTGCATCCTCCCCAGAATCATGTGCAGAGCTCACCTCATTGTCTGCCTCTGCTGCATCCATCCGCACTCTTGCCTTCTCAGGGCTGCCTGATGATGGTGTAGCTGGTGGGGATAGCGAGGTCCTCTGTGGATTCCTTCGTTTGTGCGCCTTGCTCTCTTGTGATGGACCTTGTGGCTGTCTCACTGTGTGTTTGCCTGACGCGCCGGCGCCATTTTGCCTGGGCCCCAGCGGGAAAAATTCTGTCAGTTTTTGCAGCCGGGACTCCCCGTTTTTTTTCCTTGTCATGGGTCCGGAGGGTCTGGGGAGCTGAAACGCCGCTATTCCGGTGCTGGAAAGGCTTTGGGGGCTGTGTGATGAGCCGCTTTTGTCCCGCTGTGGACGGAGCTCTGCTATACCGCGGCCATCTTGGTCTCCGGCAAACTCCGCCCCCCATAATTGCATTCTATTTTGCAACTCTTATATTGCACTCTGCCCTCACTGTGTACACGGCACTAATAATGTTTTCAGAACATATTTATATTCTTTCGAGTCCTGATTAGAATTAGACTGCCTATGATATGCACCTTGTTACCATAAGTGTACAATTGTAATATTAATGTGATACGTACGTAATCATGTGTATAAAAACCTTCAATTGCGTCATAATAAAGCAGAACGGTTATTTGGAAAGATGCTGAGCGTATCTTTTGTGTCTGTTCCCTACTGCAGTAGTTATTAATTTGAACCACTAATCAATATGAGGATAGGAGTTTCTTATCTACAAATTCTTTTGGTGTTATTGGATTGATGTCACGTTGAACCAATTTTGGAGCTGCCTTTTTTCGTTGAATCATACAACTGATTTGGGAATCAAAGACCAATATTAAGAACGTTTACATCTTGGACTATCATTTGAACTAACACCTTTATTACAGCTTTTCAATATTGTTTTTATTGTACCTAATATTTATTTAGGTTCACCACCTAATTGTCACTATTTAATATTTATTTAGATTCACTACCTAATTGGCACACTGTTATGGTCTAGCCATTATATTTTATATTTTTTATTTGTATATTGCTTGCAGCGCAGTCGTTCGTTTCTTTATTTGTTCTTGTTGATGTGGGTATCTCGCATTCACGATTGCAGCAGCTGATTTTTTTGTATTTTATTGTTTTCCCTTTTTTATCAATTCTTGTATGGTGTGCATCACTTAACACTGGGTCATTATTAGTTTTCCAACAGCGCGGTAATCCACATTCTTCCATTATCTACAAATTTGTCTAAGTCAATGCAAACATTTAACAAGAAGAGTTTTTAACCTCTGGGATAGCCCCAATTACTCTCAAAACGATCCACTCCCCCTCCTAACACCTATGTTTATTAACATGTGAAAGAAAAATGTATATACTTACCTATTTTTAGGTGGCTCCAGTCTGGTCTTGTGATCCTCTGTGTCAGCCAGTTCTGCTGCAGGGGAGAGGAGAAAGCACCAACGACAGATAGGTCTCTAAAGCCTATGGGTGATGTCACACTCCCAGGCATTACCAGCCATTGTCAGAGCTCTCTTTCCTTTCCCCTGCAGCTGGTGCTGAAAATCGGTAAGCATATACATCTTTCTTACACAGGTTAGTAAGCATAGGTGTAATGCCCCGTACACACGGTCAGAAATTCCGATGGAAAATGTCCGATCTGACCATGTTATTGGAAAATCCGCCCGTGTGTGAGCTCCATCGGACTTTTTCCAAACCATCATGGCCCTGTGTGAAAAAGTGATTGCCCCCCTTGTTAAAACATACTATAACTGTGGTTGTCCACACCTGAGTTCAATTTCTCTAGCCACACCCAGGCCTGATTATTGCCACACCTGTTCACAATCAAGGCATCACTTAAATAGGAGCTGCTTGACACAGTAAGGTCCACCAGAAGATCCTTAAAAGCTACACATCATGCCGAGACCCAAAGAAATTCAGGAACAATTGAGAAAGAAAGTAATTGAGATCTATCAGTCTGGAAAGGGTTATAAAGCCATTTCCAAAGCTTTGGGAATCCAGCGAACCACAGTGAGAGCCATTATCCACAAATGGCGAAGACATGGAACAGTGGTGAACCTTCCCAGGAGTGGCCGGCCCGCCCAAAATTACCCCAAGAGCGCAGCGACGACTCATCCAAGAGGTCACAAAAGACCCCACAACAACGTCCAAGGAACTGCAGGCCTCACTTGCCTCAGTTAAGGTCAGCGTTCATGCCTCCACCATCAGGAAAAGACTGGGCAAAAATGGCCTGCATGGCAGAGTTCCAAGGAGAAAACCACTGCTGAGCAAAAAGAACATCAAAGCTCGTCTCAATTTCTCCACAACACATCTTGATGATCCCCAAGACTTTTGGGACAACATTCTGTGGACCGATGAGACAAAAGTGGAACTCTTTGGAAGGTGTGTGTCCAAGTATATCTGGCGTAGAAGGAACACTGCATTTCAGAAAAAGAACATTATACCAACAGTAAAATATGGTGGTGGTAGTGTGATGGTCTGGGGCTGTTTTGCTGCTTCAGGACCTGGAAGACTTGCCGTGATAAAAGGAACTATGAATTCTGCTGTCTACCAAGAGATCCTGAAGGAGAATGTCCGACCATCTGTTCGTGTACTCAAGCTGAAACGAACTTGGGTTCTGCAGCAGGACAATGATCCTAAACACACCAGCAAGTCCACCACCGAATGGCTGAAGAAAAACAAAATGAAGACTTTGGAGTGGCCTAGCCAAAGTCCTGACCTGAATCCTATTGAGATGTTGTGGTATGACCTTAAAAAGGCCGTTCATGCTCGAAAACCCTCTAATGTAACTGAATTAGGACAATTCTGCAAAGATGAGTGGGCCAAAATTCCTCCAGGACGCTGTAAAAGCCTCATTGCACGTTATCGCAAACGCTTGGTTGCAGTTGTTGCTGCTAAGGGTGGCCCAACCAGTTATTAGGTTTAGGGGGCAATCACTTTTTCACACAGGGCCATGATGGTTTGGATTTTTTTTCACCTTTAATAATAAACACCTTCATTTACAAATTGCATTTTGTGTTTACTTGTGTTGTCCTTGACTATTGTTTAAATTGGTTTGATGTTCCGAAACACTTAAGTGTGACAAACATGCAAAGGAACAGGAAATGAGGAAGGGGGCAAACACTTTTTCACACCACTGTACATGTGGGAGGAGAGGCTCTGTAGTCCCTGGCAGGGCAGAATTATTCGGCAAGTCTAGTGTATTGTCACGCAGCATGCGGCCAAATGAGGATTGTGAGAATACACTAGAATCTGAGCTGCTGCCATAAGAACCTACATCAACATAAATAAATTTATAATTTGCGTCTGCCACTGCCATTAATACCAACGAAAAATATTTTTTGTAATTAAAAAATTGTCTCCCACTAGCTGGAGGCTTGAGGATGCGTACATGTTTGCCATCAATGGCTCCAAGACAGTTGGGGAAGTTGCATCTCTCCCAGAATAGGTCAGCTATCATCAGCCATTCTTCTGGTTTGGGCTTCTTCATCACAATGTCCTTCAGTTCTTCCCATATGACTAGGCAGGTATCATGAACAATGCCACAAATCGTTGATTTTCCAACCTTGAATTCATAGTGCAAACTTCCAAAGGAATTCCCTGTTGCTAGGTACCTAAAATGACAAAAAAATCATTATGTTGTCCTTTATTTTTCAGTGCGGTACTTACAGACAAGATGGCGTAGCATGCGTGATGCTTACAGAAAATACATGAGGCACCTCAGAAAAAAACGGAGTGGCTCGGGGGCGCCTAGGGTACCCTATATGTATGCCAGGGACTTGGATTTTCTACAACCCATAGTGGAGATGAGGGAGTACGTTTTCATTTACGCAAATAAATACTAGAGTATAAATAGTGCGCAATATCAACCTTAGTCTATTTAGAGTAAGGGAGGAGGGAGGAGGAGCCCAAGTGACAGTGCTAAGCACAGCACAGCACAGTGAGGAGGAAAGGGCTGACAGACCCCTATCTGAGCCTGACCATTAGCAGGATTTGAACGCGCAAACACCTACTGGGTACATGTGAGTTGTATAGCTGTAGGCAACCCCCTAAAAGATCTTCTTTGTTTGATGGTTGAATAGAGCGCTGCGCAATGGTTTTTTGTTTGTGTCTTTTTCTCTTTTATATCATACCGGAGCAAGATATCAGGAGGAACCAAAAGGAAAAAAGCAGCACATTCCCAGCATAAAGGGAAGTTTCTTTTTTTTCTCTTTTTTTTTTTGTTTTTTTTTTTCAGTTCTAGCATTTCTAATTGTGTCCCGGATATCATTAGTGGATGTGAAGAGTTATTTCATTAATTATCTAACTAATTCAATGGACTGTTATCACCTATGGGATTAATATAATATTTAATTGGCGGCCGTTTACCCATCAATTCATCAATTAATTGGCTAGTCCATCAGGTTTAGCCTGTATTGGCTTTTGGAATTTATATATCCCCATATGCATCACTGGCATAAACTGGATATTTCCTCTCTTTGACACATTATAACACATACTTGTTTTTATTCACATTTTGAAGCACTTTATTTATTTAAAACACATTGTATCTACTTTTAACACATTGTGTATTTATTTATTTATTAAATTGGTTACAACCTCTTTGTAACTTTAAGTTTATATATACTTTTGTGCACCTGGGATTGTCACGCAAGCACTTATATATTTTACTTCACCACGACATTTGTCTTTTAACCTCACCTACTGATCTAAATAGACTAAGGTTGATATTGCGCACTATTTATACTCTAGTATTTATTTGCATATTCTTTTAAGTGTAGGACACACTTTAATGGTGCAGCATATCATTTGGTCATCTTATCTATTTTTTTTTTTATCTATTTTTTTTTTTTTATATTTTTAATTCTCCTATCAGCACTTTAGTACTCACTTTGCACAAGTTTTCATTTACATCATCTATGTAACGCACAATCTGGTAATCATCAATATGCCCAGATAATTTTTAACATTTTGACTCTAAAAAACAGGACAGAATCTAGTTGGGAGGAACAAGATGTTTTGGAGGAAGAACAAGAACAACAAACAGAGGAGGAAGCACCCATGGATATTCCAGAAGACACAGATGATTTAGCACTAATCCAAACCTCTTCCAGTCTCTGGGAAACTCAGCCAGAAGAAGAATGTTCAGGGGCAGAGGAGGCTGTTCCTGGGCCATCCTCTGCTCCTGCACAAATTGATCAGCCTGCCAGAGTGCCACGGAGGCGCCCAGCAATATCCCAACCAGACCTAAGTGAGCGCTTATTAGACATGTTAAAAAACATGACAGGAAAGGTGGATGCATTTTTATGTCCCGATACAATCCTGGCGCTCAGTTTTGTACCCCTAATTAAAAAGATACCCCCAGAGCGGTACTATGAAATGCACAAAACTATAGAAAAAATGCTGCACTCCTTCTCCCAGCCACAGGAGGAAGCTGCATTTAAATACCCAAATGTGCCCCAACCAAGACCTCCCCATCACTACCCAAGATACCCGCACTACCCTGAGCAGCAACACCATCCTTATCCCTATAATCCCCCATCATATCCCTCAAGTTATGACAGGCCAATCTCCAGATATGAAGGACCACCCAGTAACCTTCCCTATCCCATCCCCACTTCCTTTAATTAGGGCCCCCCCCCCAAACTCAGGGTATGTATGGGCAAAGTCAACATGGGGAGGCTAGGCCTGCTCCCCACACTGCCAGTGATGACCCAGCTTCCGCAACTCAATACTCCTATGAGGCCCCTTTCCAAAAAAACTATCAAAATCTGTGATGAGGTCTGTTCAAGGTTAAGGACCAACATGACACATTTTGATAGAACAGGGAAGAGGCCTACTTGACAGGCTAGTTTTTTAAAATTAAGTTATTGCAGAGTTATTTATGTTTTATACATGGGTAAGGTTTATATTTTTATCATATTTTATGATACGTGAATAAATTATTCCTACATTTTTTGTGCGGTCATTGACAAATACCCAGGTTAAAAAACATAAAAAAAAAACAAAAACATGGTCAATATAACGCATAACAAATGACATGAGTGATGATAATTACCGTAATGTGATCAATAATCTTTCAGAAGGCTGGATACTTGTTCGGAAGCTTGTGTTCTGACTCTGCAAGCGAGGGGAGATTAAGCCCAGCAATTCGTCAAAACTGTGTAAAAAAAAAAAAAACATCATAAATACATGTGGGAAAAACATTGGGTCATACTGTAAAAAAAAAAGTAAGGTAAGTGGTTAAGGACTAGACATGTGCACAACAAAAAAATTTGTTTATTTTCGTTTCGTTTTTTTGTTTCCGAAAAAAATTCGTTTTTTTTCGTTGTTCTTTTAGTTTCCGTTGATTTGTAACGATTCGTACATTCGTAAGTCGTCGGTGTTCGTATTCGTAACGATTCGTACATTCGTAAGAGTTATTTTTCGTTGATTCGTTTTTTCAAAATTCGGACACATTCTTATTTATTCGTACATTTGTAACATTCGTAGATTCGTAATTGGAGCATAATTCATAATTTTATGTAATGTGTATGCTATTATTACATTTTAATAATTTACGAATCGAAAAAAAAAAGTTACGAATGTACGAATCGAAAGTGTAAAAAAGTTAGGAATCGAAAAAAAAAAGTTAGGAATCGAAAAAAAAAGTTACCAAAAAAAAAAGTTACGAATGTACAAATTTTTTCGTTTAATCTATTTGAAGCAAGTTAATCAGCACCATTGTAAGAGACACGGAAAATTACCAATTCAAAAAAAAAAAAAGTTACTAATGTACGAATTTTTTCGTTCATTTTCGTTGTTTCTTTTTTCGTTTTTCGGATTTTCTTCATTCGTACATTCGTTGTTGTAAGGAAACGTGGGAAGTGTAGAGTTACCCTTCAAGATTTAATAGTATTGTAACAAAGATGTTTTTCTGTTTTTCTGTAGAAACTCAGTGTAAATTCTGTTTATCTCACACTCACACATTTCCATAACAAGTTTTAGTTCTCATGGCTTCTAGTAACGGGTATGCTTCCCATAACAAGTAGGCTATATTATCAAAACATACCGAGAATCTTATCAAGGACATATATTGCGTGAGACATTTTTAGAGTAAATATTATGTTGAGTCCGAAAGAAGAAATATTATGAATCTTGCAGATCAATATTGAATTGTATAACAAAATGCTTAAATGCTTGAATGTGATTGGTTGTTCAATTCCGTTCTTCCCCTTTTTTTGTATTGTATATGCTCTGTGAAACGGAAGTAAAGGCATCTTTTTTCAAACCTCATACGGTGTATGGTGTCTGATTATCTGTCCGGACAGACAGGGTTATTTTCCATTGACCGCCAAAGTCCAATTGAGGGAAAGAGGGGCTGATGCAGAGGGGCTGAAACAGAGGACCTTACAGATGGTACCAGAAGTGGGGTAAGCAGGTGTTACACTGAGGAAATAACACGTACCTTATTACAGTCTTTGGCCAGTGCTCCAGCACTGGGTTTACCAGATCATAAGAAATCCTTTGTGCTTTACTGTATAGTCAGGGGCCCTGCGCTGGCTGCCGTACTGGCCCAAGCGCATGGCACCCACTACCAACCCGTGGCTTATCTATCCAAAAAACTCCCCGTTCAAATTCAAGGACTGCCAGCTTGCCTACAAGCTGTTACTGCCTGTGGCAGTACACATGACAGTAAAAGAAACATCCAAAATCACTTTAGGAACTGATACTACATTGTACACAACACATACTGTAGTACACCTTTTACAAAACATCAACGACTTCAGACCAACAGGCAGAGCTCTATGCTTAGACAAGTGCCTGTCAATTATTCAAAGGACAAAAAGTAAACATTTACACTGACAATAGATACACTTTTGGGGTGGTCTTTTGGGCCCGCGGGTACAAGACAGCGGATAACAAGCAAATCTCAAATCAAGTCTGGGTAGAGGATTTATTAAGTGCACTCCATTTACCCTAAAAAAAAACAAAAACAAAAAAAATTGTATTAATGTCATAAAAGTAATAGGTCATTCCTATGACAAATCTGATATTACTAAGGGAAACAACTTAAGAGTCAGCAGCCAAAATTACTGCTAAGGAGGCAATCAACCCTCCAATTGTTTTCTACAGATTTTTCGTCCCCAAGTTTCCCAGCCCGAGCCAGAAGAATTGTCTGACATTACCTGTTGGGAGTCACATGGTTTGACACACAACCCGGACGGCTTGTGGTCAAACAAGGAGGGGATCATAGGTATTCCAGAAACAGTAGCTCCTTTGGTAAGAAACCCCTACAGCAACTTGCTTAACTTGTGTCCAGAATAATGTTCAGGGACACATAGGCCCATTGAAAGACTTACAGATTGATTTGACAAGGACAAGGTTGCTGTCACCTTTCTTCCTCTTTCCACAGAACCAACACATCCTTTCGTCCCGGGGGATAAAGTACTGATCAAACAACTTGCAGTCCGCAAACAACCAGGCCCCCGTCTTCCAAGGTCCATTTGAAGTCCTCAATGTCTCCAGGACAGCAATACTGACGGATCAAAGCCTGCAATGGATCCATGCATCAAGGTTGAAGAATAGCCCACAAATAAAGGAGACAGGGAAGGAAATGAAGGAGCCCCACAAGAAGAGACTCAGCCACTACTGTCCCATGCCCCCTCTCACAAAACCCCCAAACCATTCTTACCATAGACTTTCCCCGTGAGCCAAGAATATGCACCACCTGGACAATTTCTGTTTTCAATTGTAATGACCATCACTGTATTCTTGCTCTTATTTTTTGGGTGTTGGCTAAACTCCTCGTGCGGGATGGGTGAGGATACTGTTGTAGTGAATGCCAGAGCAGCATACATGGAAAGGAGTCATACTTATCCACAGGCCGACATTTAGTCCCTATGGTTGGAAGGCCTATCACCCTAGAGCAGTTACTAAATACCACCCAGGAAGTCCCTGTTATAAACACCACTCCCACGGGTTAGCTACTTTTAATATCCTGGACCCTGATGAAAGGATAGGTAACAGGTCCCTATATGACATATGTAAATGTGTAAGGGGATCCAACAATCCACGGGTTACTGAATGGATAAATAGCACACACATGGACAGCCCCTGGATAAGGCAAGGTGGAGATGGAGATTCCCTCTTTGGGGGATTGGATGTGTTTAGTGGGATTAAGGTCAAAACTTAGCCCCCCCAAAGTGGTTCAAGCCCCTCATGTGTCCCCACGGATGGATGGTCTGTTGTGGACTATGGTGCCATACCACCGTCCCTTACCCTATGGACAGAAAAACTTCAGGTTGGTGTACTATTGTGGAAATGATCCCTCTAATGGGGACCACAGGGTCAGACACACTTGTGTCCATGAAACCTGCCCACGGTCACCTTGAATTTGGCAGACACAAGAGGGAATTAACCACTTGGTGGGACAAAATCTTTGCATCCTTCGGTGGGGTGGGCGTATACAATGCCCTCACAAAGGTAGATGGATTTGGGATGTTAATGGACTCATGGAATCCCTTTTCAGGTGTAGGAGGATGGTTCGGTTCTATTTGGGAAAACATTATGAATTTCTTCAAGAAAGCGGGTATGATACTCCTCATGATACTTATTTTAGCTCTGGCCGTTTATGTGACAATCAAATTGGTGTTCTACCTGATAAGTAAAGTAGCAAAATCAAAGAACCTAGTTGATAAGTCTGAAACAGCCATGACCATGTTCAAGGCAGGATATAGGTGGTACAATGAGTGATCAGTGGAGACTTCTTAAAGTCTCCTATGATCAAAGGAGGGATTGTAAGGAAACGTGGGAAGTGTAGAGTTACCCTTCAAGATTTAATAGTATTGTAACAAAGATGTTTTTCTGTTTTTCTGTAGAAACTCAGTGTAAATTCTGTTTATCTCACACTCACACATTTCCATAACAAGTTTTAGTTCTCATGGCTTCTAGTAACGGGTCTGCTTCCCATAACAAGTAGGCTATATTATCAAAACATACCGAGAACCTTATCAAGGACATATATTGCGTGAGACATTTTTAGAGTAAATATTATGTTGAGTCCGAAAGAAGAAATATTATGAATCTTGCAGATCAATATTGAATTGTATAACAAAATGCTTAAATGCTTGAATGTGATTGGTTGTTCAATTCCGTTCTTCCCCTTTTTTTTGTATTGTATATGCTCTGTGAAACGGAAGTAAAGGCATCTTTTTTCAAACCTCATACGGTGTATGGTGTCTGATTATCTGTCCGGACAGACAGGGTTATTTTCCATTGACCGCCAAAGTCCAATTGAGGGAAAGAGGGGCTGATGCAGAGGGGCTGATGCAGAGGGGCTGAAACAGAGGACCTTACAGTTGTTTCTAATTAGTTTTTTTTTCGTTGTTTTTCGGATTCGTTCGATTCGAACGATTTGTTAATCGGATTCGTACGATTCGAACAATTCGTTATTCGGATTTGTTCGATTCGAACAATTCGTTAATTCGTACGAAAACGAACGAACGAAAAAAACGAAAAAAAAAGAAAAAAATCTAAACAAATTGCAGATGTCTATTAAGGAGATTATTTAGGGTAACAAGGCAGGCATCCTTAGTTGCAATCTAATTATGGCTAAATAAGTAACAGGAACCAAAAAAAAGGCATATGGGTCCTCATTTAAAAAAATAATAAAACACTGGCCTTTTAAATTAACAGTAACAATTGTCTGAGCCAAAAATGCTAAACAAAGCTGCGTGGCAGCACCACCACCCACAAAGCAACTTGTGACAAGCAATTTTGGGCCAAGGTATTTGGGGGGTAAAACATCCAATTTTTTTTTTAAAAAGGACCTGGCTTACACCAGGAGGGGGGTGCAAGGTGAGGATAATTTAGTGCCCTTAAGGTTGCATGCTTAAATATTGTACAGTTGGTATTTTGGGGGGGGGGGGGGACAAGGCTTATTAGTTACAATAATCTTAACATAACATAATCACACATAGGTTAGACTGGATGGACTTGGGTCTTGCAAATATATAAAACACTATACATCTAGGGCTACAAATTAAGTATGGTTTGGCAGAAACAGTACTCACCTGCTAATTGACATGCGGGCGAAATTGAAAAATTTCCATTCATGCCCACGGAGGTGCCCATACAATATCATGAACTGGCCTCTTTCTTCTCAATTTGCAATAATGGGATGAACCCAGTATCTTCGTCTTCTCCGCATCCTTCTGCGATTTTCTTCTTCCAGCAAGATTGCTGCTGTGGCAGCAACAACAGTTGGCATGATCATTGGCAGAGCAGCACACATCTTGCAACGAAACACACAAAACACAGGTACAGACTGCTGGACAATCAGCCAAAAAGCTTGGTCAGCACAAAATTAGCAACTCAAATTAGGCAGGAAGGGTTACTAATGAATTTGCTGCGGCTTCGCACCGAAAACGCGTACAATCCGCAGAACAGCCGGCGTTTCACTGCACAGTCACGCAGGGCCCTGAAAACGCAACGCACTAGTCTGAACCCAGGCTTAAGGCCTCAAATATGTCTTTTAGAGAGATGTTGGACATGGTGGACATATTGAAGAGGAGCGACTATGATGGGAAGTATGGGCCTTACCCAAACCCAAATGTCAGAAAGGCCAAGATAATGACTAAAGTTGTGAAGAGTCTGCAGAAGAACTTTGGGGTACGACGATCCAAGGATCAACTCAGGAAACGCTGGTCAGACCTGAAACTGAGGGAGCATGATCAGTACAGAAGGATCAAGCTAGTTCTTCAAAAAAGTAAGTAGTTGTGGTGTATTCATGTTATTATTATTGCTTGCATACTGCTCCATGTGCTTTGTTTTAATGTTGTACAGTTTAAAATGGTGACTTTCATGTTCGTGGGTTGAATCGTTCATAATAAACCTCGATCGTTCGCCCACTTCAAATACGATGTTTTGGCAAGTTGCAGAAAACTACATTTGTTCAGCCCTATCTATCTCTAGTCAAAGGAAGTTTGTTGTCTAGAGGGCTTGGTAATAGAATGAAATGCAAACTTGATTTAGTGTAAAGGAGAGGACACTCAGTAGCTGTTTACACATCTGGACTCTGGAGCACTAGTGTGGGACACCAGAACACCCTTTTTATTCGGATGTCCCACACACATGCTCCAGTGGATACTATAGGGGTGTCTCCATCTGACAAACTTTCACAAAACAGGTAATAAGTATTCCAGTTTTATAAAGTGTCAAAAATAATGTTTTTCTGCTTTGAACTCGGCCAAAAAACACAATTGTATGACACTACCAAGCAATGTTTCAGATTACTATTTCTTCCCTCAAATATCTGTGTACTAAGTATTCCTTTTGTACATTCTCATAGGGGAGAGAAAACTAGGGACGTCTGAGGACACCAGGGACCCAACACCTCCGAAAGAAGGGGAAATACCAACACCAGAAGTAGAGGAGGAGGAGGAAGGAGAGATTGTAGAAATTGGCGTAATTGTCACCACAACAGGTGAGTGTTTGAGACCACAGCTTCAGGTAAGTTAATCAATGTATGCCTGCTTATTTATAATACACTGTGTTTTTTTGGGTTTCTTTTTAGGTGATGTGGATGTTGTGGAAGAAGAATCGCATTTTACCAGTGAAAGTGCCCAGATCCTTATCGGGGAGATAATGGGGTGCAATAGCGATTTAGATGATATCAAGAAAAACATCAATGATGTTCAAAAAAAAATGAACATCATTGATGTTTTAGGGAAAATCTGAAACCCCAAACTAGCTAGCAGACATTTCAAGTTTTTCAACCAGAAAATGTTCAAGTTTGAAAAATGAAAAATTTGGAAGATGCACACAGTGTGTCAACATGTGCTATGAATGAATGAATGAATCATTTGTATAGCGCTGCAAATGCGAACTGAATCGCCTCAAGGCCCTTGGTCTGTCCTTGTTGTCCTGCTTTTTAGAAGAGGTGGGTCTTAAGTTTTTTCCTGAAGGCCTGATGGTTTTCGGAAGTGGATGTTGTTTGGTAGAGCGTTCCATAGCCGAGGTCCCTGTACTGCGAATCTTCGTTCTCCCTTAGATTTGTAGCGGGCTTTGGGGATGAGAAGGCGGTTTTGGTTTGTTGATCGAAGGCTTCGATTTGGTATGTATTTTTTTATTTTCTCACATAGGTATTGAGAAGCGTTTACTTGTGTACATTTGTGGGTGAGGCAGAGGGTCTTGAATGTGATCCTATCTTTTACCGTGAGCCAATGGAGGGTCCTCAGGGATGGGGAGATGGATTCCCAGGGTTTCTTTCCGGTGACTAGTCTTGCTGCTGTGTTTTGGACGACTTGTAGGTTTGCAATCTGGTAATCCGGTAGTCCTATGTAGAGGGAATTTGCGTAGTCAAGTCGAGAATTGATGATAGTTCCCACTACTACTGCTTTCTCCTTTTCCAGGATGAATGGGATAAGTTTGCGAAGCAGGCGGAGAAGATGATGGGATCCGCTGATTACTGATCCTATTTGTGCCTCCATGGTCATCTCTGAATCAAAGATGACTCTGAGGCTTTTGGCTTTGGTGCTTGGAAGGATGGTCTGTCCAAGGATGGTTGGCGGTGTCCATGGGGTCTTCGTTTTTTTACTTCGGTTTGCGTTGAGGAGCAGCAGTTCTGTTTTCGATCCATTGAGTTTGAGGGAGCTAGTGCTCATCCAGTCATCTATCAATGTAAAACATTTTTCTAGTTCCTGGTATTGGTCTTTTTGTCTGGTGATACGGAAGTACAGTTGAGTGTCGTCAGCGCATGAGTGGAAGCATAGATCCAATTAGCTAATAATTTTGAAGAGTGGCCGGATGTAAATGTTGAAGAGTACTGGTGACAAAGGTGATCCTTGAGGGACTCCATAAGAAATTGCCCGGGTTTCCGAAGTAAAGACTCCTAGTTTCACTGTCTGTGAGCGGTTTCCTAAGAAGGAAGCGAACCATGGAAGATCTACATCTGTAACTCCTGCCACTTCCTTGAGGCGGCTGAGAAGAGTATTGTGGTCCACTGTGTCGAATGCCGCGCTAAGGTCCAGCAGTACCGGAAGACACAATTCTTCCATCATGGGGGATCAATGTCCACGTTTTGTGGGTGCAACCCCTTCCTTGCTACTAAAGTGGCTGAGATAAAGGGGTTGCACCCCCCAAAACACGTACATTGATTCCCCATGATGGGAGATTGCACATTTTGACATTCTAGGCATGGGTTCAGGAAGTAAATGCCCAGTTTGATCCCCAATTTATGTGCATCTTCTAAATTTTGCTTTTCCAGGGGTGACACCCCATGTGATGAAGGCAATATCAACACAGTTTGGACATACTCATGTCTGATATAGTCTTCACTTTTCTAAGTTGAACTTTGTAAGTTCCTGTGTTCTGTATGTTATGCTTTGATACACGCCTGTTTACACAAAAGCGCCAAGTTATATTAACGTTAGCAAATAATGTTATCTACACCAAATATGTTGGTTTGTTGTAAAACCCATTTATAAATGCACATGTGAATGTGCTTGAAGTAAAAATTTTCATTATTAACAATGTGTGGCTTCCTTATTCAATACCCCAAAAGCAGTATTTGTAGTAAAGTTGTTGTTTTCTGTGGCAATGGGTGTTATTTACTAAAGGCAAATCCACTCCAAGTGCAGTTTCAGGTGCACTTTTGCAGTGCACTTGTAGTGCATTGTGGATTTGCCTTTAGTAAATAACACCCACAGTGCTTTTTAATTAACCCCCAATCATGCCATTTTCAGGACTCCACACATTTCTGTCATGGTGTTGAAAAGGAGTAATATTTTTGTCAGTAATGCACTACATACCTTAACTAGAAAAACTAGCTGTATGTAGCAGACCCACAACATTAAAAGATTATTATTACCTAAAACAAACCCAAGCAGTAAATGAAAACAAATGTTCTTTCATTTTAAAAGTAAAATGTATTAAAAAATGCCTCTCAGACATTGTCTGGCATATCAAAGCCCCCCCCCCCCCTACTCACAAAGTACTCCATATATCTTGTTCTGACTTTGCGGGCGTTTTGGGGGGGCAAGCCAGGACGGACAGCTTCAAGGGCCATCAGGTTGCCATTTTGGGGTAGATCAGCATCAGGGCCAACTGAGACCACATAGTTCAGTGAATGTTTTTTTTTTTTTTTAAATTGTGCAGAATGCAGCAGAAAAGCACAATGTGATATCCACCATCCGAGATCCAGCCATTTTTCCCCACGTCCACATACAGGAAGTCGTATGTCGCTGACACCACCACCAATCACGATACTATTATACCCCTTGTAATTATAATAGTAGGACCCCGAGTAGGGGGGTGGGACGATGCGGATGTGTTTCCCATCAATTGCCCCTCCACAGTTGGGTATCCTAAGATTCCACTTTAATGATTAGTTTTCCAATGGGTGCTAGGTGAAAGGACAAAGTACTCTTTTATCACCAGTCTGTATCTGAAAACCTATTCACTTCAATACCAGGCACTTAGACACCTTCCTGCCAGACCAATTTTCAGCTTTCAGCGCTGTCACACTTGAATGACAATTGCGCAGTCATGCTACACTGTGCCCAAACAGAATTTTTATAATTTTGTTCCCACAAATAGAGCTTTATTTTGGTGGTATTTGATCACCTCTGCGATTTTTATTTTTTGCGCAACAAATAAAAAAATACAGAAAATTTGGAAAAAAATATAGTTTCTTTGTTTCTGTTAAATTTAAGTACATTTTCTTCAATGACGGGCACTGATATGGCTGCACTGATGGGCACTGATAAGGCGGCACTAATAGGCACCGATGAGGTGGCACCAATGAGGTAGTACTGATGAGGTGGCACTGATGTCCACTGATGATGGGCACTGATGGCCACTGATAGGTGGCACTGGTATGCAGCACTGATGGGCACTCATAGGCGGCACTGAGGGGCACTCATAGTCAGCACTGATGGGCACTTATGGGTGGCACTGATGGGTACTGGGTGGCACTGATAGGTGGCATGGATGGGCACTGATGGGCACTGATAGGTGGGCACTGATGGGCACGGACGGGCACTGATAGGTGGCACTGCTGGACACTGATGGGTGGCTCTGATGGGTGGCATTGCTGGGCATCACTGTTTTTTTATTGGTACATGATGGTGCCAGTCAGTGCCCATTTGTGGGCACTGACTGGCACAGATTGGGCATCATTTGCACATGTGGATGGCCAGGGGGTACATACCTGGCCATCCACATGTTGCCCACTTCCCTGGTGGTCCTAGTCTGTCAGACGCGAGTGAGGAAAAGCCGATCACTGGCTTTTCCTGTTGACATCGTGATCAGCCGTGATTGGATACGGCTGATCACGTGGTAAAGTGCCTCCGCCGGAGGCTCTTTACCGAGATCAGTGTAGCGGTGTGTCAGACTGACACACTGCTCCACTGATCGCCGCAATGCGCATGTTATCCTGAAGGACGTTATATGATGCCCAGTCAGGATAAAGAAATCACCGCCCGGCTGTCATTTTGCTATAGGCCGGGCGGGAAGTGGTTAAATCATAATCGTGTCTCCTCCGATCTTCACCTTCTTCCAATGTTTCCAACTCTTCTCCGAATATTATCTCCATAAAGTGAACCACCTATGTACATTGTCTAAAAAAAGAACTCACCCTACTAAAATATTCTCTTTTATTTCAAGGGGAAAACAATATATTAAAAATAACTGAATTGAACTACAATGAAAAATAAAAATGAAAAAAAATAATAAAAAATAACTAACCGCACACAAATACACCCCTGCAAAATTTAAAATTCCTAAAAAACTGGTACAGTAATGCTTTTCCAAAATCACATTAGTTAAATTGATCACCTGTGTGCAGCACAGGGTTTCAAGTGATACGTGTGAATCTAGAAGGTCCAAAATTTGGTGAGTTAACATTATGGGGTAGGCTACACCATGAGAACAAACAACACTCCAAGCAACGTCAAGAGAATTTGATTGAAAATAAAAAACGGAGAGTAGTATGATTAAGTAATAATGAGTGATAATAATATGATGAGTAATAATACAGCTGTAAACTTGCCAATAACAGGCCATCCACTAAAAGATTAGCACAAGACATTTTACAGCTCTGAAGGAGTTTAAAGTCTCTCCTTCCCAGCCAGCCCCAGTGAGTAAAGCATTTTTAACATACACCTCCACTGCCACACACTGAGATTTGAGTTATTATGCATACTACAACTGTTGCCTAGCTGGTTCAATAGTCACAGCTTTATAAAGAAAGCTTAAAAAAAACTCATCTTGACTAAACATCTCACCTATAGTTTGTTAGAAGGCATGTGAGTGGCTTGGAAGTAGGCTGATAGAAAAGGTCTCTAGCCTGAGAAGACTTTTTGCCCATCAGACTAATATTTTATGTTTGGCACAAGCCAAACAAATAACATCAGCATAAATGCACCCTCCCCTCTGTGCAGCCAATTAATGATGTCACTGCTACTTTTACAAGGTAATAACTGGGTATGAAAAGGCATTTGGTGCAAACAAAGTAGAGTTATATATTTTTTGTTTTAATAATTGTATTTTTATTGAGTTTTAACAGGGAACATTAACAGATACATAGGGTATACAGAGGTGGAAAAACCTCATGAAAAGTAAAGGACAAAACATCACGATTTGTTGTATTGTAACAACATCAGAAAGTAATCGTAAATGTTAAGCATGGTACATATAATCAAAACATCAGTAAGACATTGTGACCAGATTAGTTACAACAAGTGCAGTGTATCAGTGGCTCTAAGATATGTACAGGAATATAAAAACAGAAAAGGTCAGAAATAGTGACAATTCATGTCTAAAGAAGTCAATATTATTATTTTTTCACCTGCACACAAATATTGATTTATTTTATACTGGTTTATCTGGATGGATCAATAGGCCGTCTTTATAGCCAGTCTTTTTTCTTCAGCCTATATTCGCTTATTTTGTTCACGTTTTTTAATATAGAAAACGCATGATTTTCTTGATTGCACATGACACTTTATAGCACTTGGATACAGTGTAAACCCGTGAGAGGAGATCATACACTGATCACACACTATGCTTGATGATTTATTTTCACTATTTGGATTTATACTTATGAGAATATGACCCATCTAATTGTTGGGCAGTCTCACTGATATAAGTTGCTAATCCGTTTTTTCCATTCACGAAACACGAGTGGTTTTTCATTATAAATAGATTTGTTGTACATTGTTGCTCACAGGGTGTAATTTCCTGTGGTGCTTTATGTAAAACAGGGACATTGATTTACTTCACTAGCACCTAGCGCTGCACGTTATGAGTTTTATGTTTTGTACAATTGTGTCTGATTGTCATGCTAGCAGCTAAAATATTTTTTAAGTTTGGCGCAGTATTTTTTCTTTAATCTTTTTTTTTTTGCACTAACATACAATATTTAGGGACAAGCTTCCGTGGTATGTCACCTTCTGGGACATTGAAGAAGGGGACATACCACAAAATCTTGTCCTGTCCTGAACAATTGTATGAAGGAATATATGGCCTTTTTATAGAGAATTGAAAAATTGGGCATGGGTAGGGGTTGTACCATCATCCAGGAATCAAGTAGTATAGGAACTGGGAGTCTACTCCCCGACTAGGCTACCAGAAAAAAGGGGGGCAAATTGGACTATCACGGTACAATAACAATGATATAACAGAGAAATATATAAAAGTTACAGAAGATTTTATTGATGCCGTAAAACAAATAAAAAATAAAGCATAAACACTCTACACAGTATGTCACCACATGTGTATTAATAAAGGTACAGTTGATCACAGATATGATTGTCCTCAACTAGTTTCGCGGCCAAGCCGCTTCATCTGGAGGTTATCTGTGATTAGATCAAAAAGACAATGTAAAATAGTCGGCAGATAGAAATAAGAAAACATATCATACAGCATCAAACTTTGCAAATCTTCAGAAATTAAAATGGGGAAGAGGGGGCACAGCTGCTTACCCATTCTTTAACAGACATCAAGCGCAGAGTGCTACCACCTATTTAATGGTCTCCCGCGGCAACTCGGGGGTGCTACTAAGTATGCTAGGCGGAATCTGAGTAGATCGATACAAAAATAATGATTATAGTCAGACCAGGTCATTTGGCCAGTTAGTGAAGTGCAGGGACTGGGGTTGGTGTGCAGGTGGGTGAAGGTAGTGAAACAGAGTGAGGAAGAGGAGTGGGAAAAGGGTAGGGGGGGGGAAAGGGAAAGGGGAGGGAGGGAAGAGGGAGACGGGGAGATGTTATGCCAATATGCGTAAATTCTGTGAAGGTATGAAAAGTTAATAGGAGATAGAGTGTGAGTGAAATGGGAAAAAGGGGTGTGTGTGTTCAGTGTAAGTGGGGATAAAATAAAATAATAAAAAAATAAAAAACATGGGAAGGAAGTGTGGGAGACCGAGTGGGGGGAAGGGGGGTGCAGTGTGAGAATAACCCCCCAACAAAGGGGGGGGGTGAAAAGGAAGGAGGGGGGGTTTTGTGCCAGAGTGTACCATATATGTTAGGGCACAAAAAAAAACCATATGAAAAGGAGAGTGAAATAAACAGTTTACAGACAAATACAGTGTAGTGACCAACAATTGTATGTTAGGACTTTTCAAGAATATATTTATATTAAAGTTACTTTGCCTGGAGTGTAGCTTTAAAGTTTCACATGTACAGTATGTTAATTACCATCTTCTGGACTATAGGCAAACAATGTACTATGTTTGTCTGTAGATTGCGTGAAAGATACAGCTATACAGATACAGCTATACAGCAAAATAAAGCATTGATTGTCCTCCACAGAAAGACAATGTATGAATTTATTTGCTAACTTTTATAATAACAAAGATATTGCCAAAGCAATTGGCCTATAGAACAAATTACAAAAAAGTGGTCTGGTCCATAAGGGTATTGGTGGTAAAATGGTTACTATCTCAACAAGGTTTATTTATTTTTATATATTCATTTTGAAGTTTGGAGATAATGTTGTGTTTGTATGGGCTAATTTTTATTTATTTATTTGAGGTACTTATATAGCTCCATCAATTTGCACAACACTATTACATATATATATAGTTCATTCACATCTGTCCCTGCCCTCAAGGAGCTTACAATCTAATTAGCATTTCATTTGTATTTTTTCTAATCAAAATATAATTTTGACAAGTGTTTGCACATAAACTGAAACATTTAAAAAAAAAAAGCTATTTTATTTAAAGGAGAAGTCCAGCCTTTTTAGGCTGGACTTCTCCTAAGGGTAACAGAAGTGCAATACATTTTGTACTCCTGTGACCCATTTTTAGTGGAGAGCGGTCTGAAATCTGTCAGTCGAGGCAGCGCGTCAACCCAACTTCTCAAGTCTGGATCCGCCATCGGCCTTGATTGATGGCATTCTCAGGGTCTCAGCAAGTCGCTGAGACGGCCGCTCTCTGCCCCTCCACAGCTCAGCATTGCAATGAGCGTGGAGAAGCAGAGCAGGAGCGGTGCTGACTGACAGTCAGCATCGCTCTGCTTGGGGAGGAGTGAGAACGGAGCCATCACGGTGTTCGGTGGCTCGGTTCTCAGTGCAAAGACATTGGTGGACAGCTGCAGCATCAGTCCAATGCTGCATCCACCTAGGTAAGTGTGATTAGCAAAAAAAAAAAAAACATACTTCTCTTTTAAGTATAGATGTTGGCCATTCAGATAATGTATAGATTCAGGGAGTTTCCATAATCTTTACAGATTGTTACGTGCATGTGAAAAAAAGAAAAGTTGCAAAGACAGTATGTGTACTATAAAATGGGTGGCACACCACAGCAGTGAAAAGGTTAAAGAACATTTTGATATTAAAGGTTTACAAAAGAAAAGAAATGCTGAAAAAATGCAAACATGTTTTAGGCTAGTAATTAATTTGCCTCTGATTTGTAAAAATCCATATTCATAAGTCTCTTATTGATGTATATAATTACATTATTATTTTTTTTTTTTTTCAGAAAATCATTATAAAGAAGGTTATTGCATTGATATATTTGTAAAAAATAAAAAAAAATTGTTATAATCTACCATCTGAAAACTGTGTTTTCTCTTGTTTTGTTTTTAATTTGATACTATTCAGCTTTTAGCTGAAGTGCCAGATGCTGACCTTCTTAAAACCATTTAAAATTACATAGCTGAGAAATCAATGATATATGCCGATTTAAAAGCATGTTGCACTTTTATAGCAAGTGATTTTCCACAGTCAATAGATAGAAAGTATTAGGCTAGGAACATCTACATTTTAAAAATTTATGAAGCTCTTAATGGCAAAGTTTAATGAAATGAGGGCTCTGGGTAGTCAACGCAAAAATAAATTAGCTAAAAAATATTGTCAGCGCCTAAAGACAGGGTTGAATATCAGCAAAACGTTTTCACACTCTGTTACAAACACTGATCCGGTCTAAGATGCAGTTATTTACCATGAATAGTCGTAAAAAAAGTTTTATAAAATTTGCTTTAATCAGGAATCCTGTCCATTTTGCATAAAAAAAAATTAAAAAAACATACCCTGATAGATAAATTAGTTTATATTAGGTTTTAAATGTTAAGGAGCACACACCCTTCTCTTTTCTCCACTACCCTAAGCCTATTTTGGACCTTTACATGTCTAAATGAGTAGGTTATTAAAAAATAAATATTTTTGTATTTTATTGTTGCAATGGCTAATTTCTTTTTAGTTTAACCAGTTCGGTATTAGAGTAATTTATTTGATTTTTTGCACACATGTAAAAATCTTAATTTTAGGCCATACAGTTACTTAAATCCCCTGAACATTATATATTTTCTGAAAGCAGAGATGCTGTAGAATAAAAAGGATATAAACAGAAAATCCATTGCTACTACCCATACAACACATAGATAGCAGAGCTCCCAGATACTCGATCCACAGTCGCTGGCTGAGTAGAGTAATGTGAAAAAAAATATCCGCACTCTAGTTTTTGCTCTTAAAATTCCTTCATTTTATTGAAAAGCCACAGTGGACAAATGCAGATTAAGTCAGTTGACTCATTTTAGCCCATAAGTTTATGACTAAGGCCTTATAGGCTGAAACGCATCAACTGACTTAATCTGCACTTGTTCACTGTGGCTTTTCAATAAAATGAAGAAATTTTAAGAGCAACAACTGGAGTGCAGATCATTTTCTCCAGAATAAAAAAGATGATAGTTGCAGTATTTTTACATTGCACGATATTTGCACAACTTTTAATCAAATACAACTTCCAGGAAAAAATATAATAAAATTAATTTTAGTGCAAATGAGTAGGTTATTAAAAAATAAATATTTTTGTATTTTATTGTTGCAATGGCTAATTTCTTTTTAGTTTAACCAGTTCGGTATTAGAGTAATTTATTTGATTTTTTGCACACATGTAAAAATCTTAATTTTAGGCCATACAGTTACTTAAATCCCCTGAACATTATATATTTTCTGAAAGCAGAGATGCTGTAGAATAAAAAGGATATAAACAGAAAATCCATTGCTACTACCCATACAACACATAGATAGCAGAGCTCCCAGATACTCGATCCACAGTCGCTGGCTGAGTAGAGTAATGTGAAAAAAAATATCCGCACTCTAGTTTTTGCTCTTAAAATTCCTTCATTTTATTGAAAAGCCACAGTGGACAAATGCAGATTAAGTCAGTTGACTCATTTTAGCCCATAAGTTTATGACTAAGGCCTTATAGGCTGAAACGCATCAACTGACTTAATCTGCACTTGTTCACTGTGGCTTTTCAATAAAATGAAGAAATTTTAAGAGCAACAACTGGAGTGCAGATCATTTTCTCCAGAATAAAAAAGATGATAGTTGCAGTATTTTTACATTGCACGATATTTGCACAACTTTTAATCAAATACAACTTCCAGGAAAAAATATAATAAAATTAATTTTAGTGCAAGCACACATAGAAAAGTACTAATTTATTGAGTAAAATCCAAAAAATGAGGTTGCATTGTGTAAATAGATACTACACATTTTAAGCCCTAAAATTGTTTGCAGCCGTGATATTACAAAAAGTCGGGTGCCCAAAAATCCCCATAAGTGATGCTTTAAAAGCCTTTACAGCTCATGCATTTAAAGTTAACCAGGAGCGCTTGTGGTAGAATTATTGCTCTCACTCTGATATTCATGTTAATACCTCACATGTGTGTTGCGACCGTGATTTACATGCACATGCACATCTTGGGCATGTGTTTGCAGGTGTGCACAAGGCAACAGGGTTATTTTTTTTTTTTACTAATACATTTTATTATATATATTTTTATTTTCATTTAAAGTTTTATTAATTGAAGTAAATGTTTACAGGTTTACGGTTTACAAATCTGTATTTGAAGGTTGTTACAACCCCGCGCTTGGAGTAAAGTAACTAAATATTTTATGAATCCCCAATGTGATGAGAATAAGCAATAAATTAATTGCAAAACGTCTTGCAATAAAATATAAATAACAAAAAATACTGTTTACAATAAAGAGCTGCTCCCTATAAAAATCAACGTGATTTAGGAAATTGTATTTAACAAATCTGTATTAACAGCTTAAACATAGGAGCTAAGACAAAATATATTATAATGTATATTACTAAAACATCACTTTAACAGTAAACCAGGAGAAGTTAGCTTAATCTAGTGGCTGATGCCTTGATATAGGTATCCGCAAGATGTTAAAACCATAGCTGGGTATTTCTTGAGAACTGGAGAAAGACATTAAAAGAATAGAAGCAAAAAGTGATGTGTGCCAGAGAGTGTAACATATTTTATATAAATCAAACTAAAGAAAAATATCAATCAGTCAGAATGAGTGTTACAATTTTACACAAGTTTTGAATTTTAAGGTGAGATCTAAATTAATAAGATCACCGAAACTTTTAAAGTGATTCAGGTCCAGGTCGAGGATCATTTGCAAGGTGAGTTCCTCATTCAATCCAACTGCACAGAATTGAACCTCTCAAACTCCTGTGAGTATTTAAAGGCAAGCCAGAGAGACCATGTTTTATAATATTGTTAAATTTTTTCATATTATTAGGCAATAGTCTCCTCCATATCCCAAATGTCTGTGATCCTATGCAACCAATCATGAATGGATGGTGTGCGGGTTGATCTCCAGAACAGTGGAATGAAAGATTTGGCTGTGTTCAATAAGTGTTTGGACAGGGAATTTTTATATTTTCAGAATGAGAAACTTGTGATATGGAGCAGACAGCAAGCCACATCAAGATGCAGTTTAGTCTCCATGATATAACCTCTTTGACCTTTGTCCAGAATGGAGAAATTAAGGTGCACTGCCACCATGTGTGAAAAAGTATTCCTTTGTCTTTCTGGCATTGCCAGCACACATCAGGCGTCTGAGGAAACCAAGTATGCAGCTTGGCTGGGGTGGCATACCACTGGGTGAGTATTTTGAATGCTGTTTCTTGCATTCTGGTACTAAGGGAGCATTTGTGGGAAAATATACATGACCTTTGCCATTGCCTGTTTGTTATAACCGTATGTAGGTCTTCCAACCAGCTCTCTCTGAATCTATCCAGGGGTGGCCAATTGAAGATATGCGTACTTTCAGAGGTTATACCGGGATAATGTTCGCAGCTGCAGGCATCATCCCAGTACCGTTGTTTGGAGCGGGCGATTGGCTATCCAGGCATAACAATTGATGCGCCTAAAAGCCGCTGTTATTCCGGAGGAGTGGGAGGGGATGCCCCCCCGCCTGCCACCTCTTCCCGGGCCTCTCATACCACCGGAAATGGATTGTATCTGTATTGGCCTCAGAAATCACATGAAGGTCTCTCTGGGAGATTAAAATATAATTTATCCTAGAGTAGCGGTCATGTGGAATTGAGTAGAAAGTAAAATCTCTTCCCTCAGGATTGAGAAAGCGCTAGAGACCTTGTGCTCCTTCACCCTCCGTTTCAGATGGAGACATGCTTGGCCAGTCCATCACCTTTACCCTCAGCTTGTTTAGCAAGGCAGTGGTCATCTTGGAGGTGTGTTTGGGGTCGTTATCATGTTGGAATACTGCCCTGTGGCCCAGTCTTTGAAGGGAGGGAATCATGCTCTGCTTCAGTATGCCACAGTACATTTTTCCATTCATGGTTCCCTCAATGAAATGTAGCTCCCCAGTGCCGGCAGCACTCATGTAGCCCCAGACCATGACACTCCCACCACCATGCTTGACTGTAGGCAAAACACATTTGTCTTTGGACTCCTCATCTGGTTGCCGTCACACACGTTTGACACCATCTGAACCAAATAAGTTTATCTTGGTCATCAGACCACAGGACATGGTTTCAGTAATCCATGTCTTTAGTCTGCTTGTCTTCAGCAAACTGTTTGTGGGCTTTCTTGTGTATCATCTTTAGAAGAGGCTTCCTACTGGGATGACAGCCATGCAGAGCAATTTGATGCAGGGTGCGGCGTATGTCTAAACACTGACAGGCTGACCCCCACCCTTCAAACTCTGCAGCAATGCTGGCAGCACTCATATGTCTATTTCCCAAAGACAACCTCTTGATATGACACTGAGAAGGTGCACTCAACTTCTTTGGTCGACCATTGCAAGGCCTGTTCTGAGTGGAACCTGTCCTCTTAAACCTCTGTATGGTCTTGGCTCCCGTGCTCCAGCTCAGTTTCAGGGTCTTGGCAATCTTCTTATAGCCTAGGCCATATTTATGTAGAGCAACAATTCTTTTTTTCAGATCCTCAGAGAGTTCTTTGCCATGACCTGCCAAGTTGAACTTCCAGTGACCAGTGTGAGAGCGTGAGAGCGATAACATCAAATTTAACACACCTTCTCCCAATTCACACCTGAGACCTTGTAACACTAACGAGTCACATAACACCAGGGAGGGAAAATGGCTAATTGGGCCCAATTTTGACATTATGACTTAGGTGTGTACTCACTTTTGTTGCCAGGGGTTTAGACATTAATGGCTGTGTGTTGAGTTATTTTGAGGGGACAGCAACTTTACACTGTTATACAAGCTGTACACTCACTACTTTACATTGTAGTAAAATGTAATTTCTTCAGTGTTGTCACATGAAAAGATAAAATAAAATATTTACAAAAATGTGAGGGGTGTACTCACTTTTGTGAGATACTGTATATATATTTTTTTCTTTACGTTTTTATGTATTTATAATTAATTAACCGATGTGTGATAGAATTCGACAGGTGAGAGGTACTTTTTATGGAGACATTTGGGGTCTGATAGACCCCAGAGCCTCCTCTGCCCTCCGATGCATGTAATTGAGCACACATTCACTTAGTTAGATGTTTTGCTGTGTCGGCCAGGAAATGGTGGATGTGAAACCAGAAGTAACAAAATCATTGTTACTTTTGGCTTCAATGTGTACCTGGATGTTCCTTTGCTTGCATGAATTTTCCTTGGTCTCCCTCTACTCTCCATCCTGAAGCCAGCAGTTGTGGTCCAGGCTCCTGGTAAGACCAGAAGAAGCATGTGCCAGAAATCGGCTGGTGAATGGGGGGACACTGCGCCGCCTGTGCTGTGAAAGTGATTGGAAGATATAGAGCCGCTGGGTATCGGAATTGACAAACTGACAAAGATCAAAAGAGATATAAGAGACATGGTAGTAATGTCATTTTGATGGAGCTAATTCGTCCCAGCCAGGATAGGTCGTGTTTGGACCATGCAGAAAGATCCGCTGACAGTTTTTTGAACATAGGACGGTAATTAGATACAGTATAAGAGATCAAAGTTAGGAGCAAGGTTGACACCTAGATATGGAATAAAGTAATGTTAGTTCCAGGTGAAAGGAAAGTGTTCCTGCAGATGCTGAAGCAGATTAGGGGGGACTGAGATATTCAGTGCCTGTGATTTTGATATATTAACTTGGAGGCCAGATTAATTTCCAAGTTGGTTAAGTAGTTTAAAAATAGTTGGAGTTGAGATAAGAGGGGAGGTGACAAAGAGGAGAAGATCATCCGCAAATAGAGTGCATTTATGTTCCTGGGGCCCACAAAATACTCCTTTAATATCGGGATGGCTTCTGATAGCTATAGCCATGGACTCTATGGCAATCGCAAAAATTAGAGGCGAAAGTGGGCAACCCTGATTAGTGCCTTTTTCAATGCTGAAGGGCTCGGAGTAGCGTCCTTGGAGTCGACCAGGAAGTTGGGGCCCATCTCTCTAGTACATTAAAGATGTAGGGCCATGTAACTGTTTTAAAGGCCTTTTGGAGGTCTATGTCCCCCTGTGATTTGAGTATGGTGATGACATCTATGGCTCACCTTATCTTGTCCGGTCCCTGTCTCCCCGGAATAAAACCAGCCTGGTCCTTATGAACATATTGAGCGATGAAGAAAGACAGTCTGTTAATATTTTTGTTAGAATTTTTAGATCATTGTTTATCAATGAAATTGGGCGGTAGTTGCTGATTGCGCTCAAATCTTTACCAGGCTTAGGTTTGACTGAGATGTAAGCTAAGTTCAAGCTTTTAGCTAAGGGGGAGCCTGATTCAAGAGCAATAAAGAAACGGACCAGATAAGGTGACAATGTGGAAGCAAACTTTTTTTAATAGCAAACCGAAAAACCGCCAGGGCCTGGGGCAGAGTTTTGATTAAGGGATTTAATGACATCCATGACTTCAAGATCAGTAATTTTTTTTTTTCGGGAAGGGTGATATGTTTCTCTGACAGTTTTGGATGGGTATGCTGTTGAGGAAGTTAGCTAGTTGCTATTGTGTATTTGACGCCTTCTACTTATAAAGGTCTGTATAGAACTCATGGAAGCATTCCATAATGCGCTGCAGGTTTTGTGATAGGGTTAGGGATAGGGATTTAGGGAAGGCTAGGGAGCATGGTTTAGATGATAGTTTAGCTGCTTATTTAGCGCCTATCTTATCTTTTTGGGAGTAAAACCGAGCCCCCAACCATTTGCAGTGCTTTTCTGCTTCTGTAATTAAGGCCAAATTCAAGGCTAAATGGGTGGCTTCTAGATGGTCCAGGGATTCTTTAGTGGGGTTTCATTCATGAATCTTGCTCAATAAATGGATCTCCTTAGTAAGTTTTCTGTAGCGTGACATTCTCGTTTTAGATGGGAAGTAGTTTGAATGATCTTTCCTCTTGTCACCACTTTATGTTCTGCGCATAGGGTTTATGGGAGACGGAATCGGTGTAGTTTAGATGGAAATAATCCTTTAAATCCTTTTTAAGGAGTGAACATGGCACTGGATTGCTCAGGAGGGTCTCATTGAGTCGCCAGGTAAATTGTTTATTGGATGGTTGAGTGCCGCAGGAACAGTAGAACCAATGATGAGTGTAGTCTTTAGAGCAGGGGTTGAGTTCCCTCCAGATGTCAATCAAACCGGATAAGAATAGAAGGTTGGCTACTTTTACATAGTTAGTAGGTTGAATAAAGACACCAGTCTATCCAGTTCAACCTGAGTGAGTGTAGGTGTGTGTCTACAATTGTCCCTATCCCTGTTAATTGTGTCCCATTAAGATTATTTATTTAAGGTACCCATATAGCGCCATCAAGTTACACAGCACTCCACACATACATTGCACACTCAATTGCACACTAGGGCCAATTTTTTGGACAGCAGCCAATTAACCTACCAGCATGTATTTGGAGTGTGGGAGGAAGCCGGAGTACCCAGAGGAAACCCACGCAGGCACAGGGAGGACATGCAAACTCCAGGCAGGTATTTTCGTGGTTGGGATTCAAACCAGCGACTCTTTTTACTGCTAGGCGAGAGAGTGCTATCCACTACACCACTGTGCCGCCCTTTTAGACTTTGTTTGGGAAGTCGTTTTGTGCGAGGAAGCCCCTTTACATATTTATCTAGTGATTGGTCAAATGCAAAGTTTGAATCTCCCCCCAGAATTATCACGCCTTCTAGGCGAGGTCTAAGGGATGAAATCATGGGGGGAGAAAAAATTGGCCTGCCCACTGTTTGGGGTATAGTAAGAGATGAACTAATAAATTGTACCATCCATTGCACCCTTCAGCAGGATATATCTGCCTAAGGGGTCCCTAAGGACATTCGACTGAGAGAAGTTTAGATTTTTTGAGAAACATATAGCTACTCCTTTTGTTTCATTAACCGCGTTGGTTAAAAATAATTGGGGATAATGCTGGTATAAGAAGGAAGGGTTAAATGAGGTGGAGAAGTGGGTCTCTTGGAGCAGAAGGATATTTATCTTAGGAGAGTGATAGAGCTTTAACAGTTTCCTCCTTTCCTCCTTTTGACAGGGGGGGGGGGGGATTCATGCCCTGTGTATTGTGACAGGCTATACACAGTGAAACGGAGGCAGGGTTGTCAGTGAGCATGGATCAGGGGGTGGTATATGTGCATTATCAAGTGGGTTCTTACCCCAAGATGTGTGGGTGCAAGTCGTTGCTCCAGGTCCTGATTCTGAAGTTTGCCTGGATCAGAGGCCGGTGGGTGAGGATGCCTTCTAGGTGACCCAAAGGAAGAGAGAAAAGGGTAGAGAAGAGGAGAGAGAAGGAAGTCCAGTGAAAAAAGAAGACAAGACATGTGAAAAACAAAACACAGGAAAAAATAAATCCCAAACCCCAATGAGGCAAGAAGGGGCCCACCAATTCTTGCTCCAGATCTTCACCCAGGAGGCATCCCCAAAGGTGAGGGGTGAGACATCGTCCATGAATGTAGTGAAAGTGCCATTCAGCGACAGTTGGAGGCGTAGGACATACGTTCCGGCCTCCCCATTTAATTGTAGCTGGCGGTAAGAGTGGAGGCATGATCCTGTTACTGAGGATAATTAGGATTTCGCCCAGTACCACAAGCCAGCAAGGAGGGGCCCCCAGTAGGAGTCCCACCGCCCTGGGCCAGTGAAAGAGGGAGAAACCACCACCATTAACAGGCCCAAACTGTACCCTGACTCACTGTATTTATCACAATGTTGTATTTGCCATTGTACAACGATATACATTCAAAAGGAATGAGCATAGGGATGGATTTAAAACATTAAATGGATAAATGTCATAACTTTATTAAAAAAAAGAACAAAAAGTGAATGAGAAGGAGGAATATGTTACGTATGTGGAGAAAAATATGTTAGCATGGATTCCTCAACTTCAACCACATTGGATGAAAAACTGTATATGAACAGGCCAAGCACAGCATGGCTCAAAGGGTTGGAGAAAATGAGAAAGAACTCCTTGGAACTGAGAGTTCAGGATCCAAACTTGAAACAAATCTTTAATGTCAGTCTCGAATTAAGAGGGTCGAGAGTCTTTAGACTTCTTTGATTGGTGTCTTTGCCAGACAGGAGTGATGGGGCTGGGTGGCTGGGGTATCTTGTAAGAGTTGGGCCCTCTGGTAGCTGAAGTTGCAGCAGGTTCTTGAGAAATAAGACCCAATTGCAGGAGCAGCCATTCGCCATCAGCAAATGAAGAGAAACTGTAGGGTTTATTTTGGATGGAGAAGTTCAAGCGAAAGGAGAAGGACCATTGGTAGGTAATCGATTGCTGGGTCAACACTTGGAGGAGAGGTTTCAGGGCTCTTCTCTTCTGTATAGTATAGGGGGAATGATCTGCAAAGATTTGTATAGGATGGCTTTGTATTGCGAGGTCATGATGACTTCCTTGACCTTGTAGAAGTGCAGTTTGACTACGATATCTCTAGGGAGGCCATCTTGTATTTAAAGGAATTTTGAATTTTTATTGTGTCACTTTAAGTGTCATTAAAATCATTGCTTCTTTAAAAATGATCATTTTTAAAAAATATTTTTTCAGTACCCGGACCCCCGTACCCTTTTTATGGCCAATTACTTGCATATAAGCTTTCAATATGGGGACTTTTGATTTCTCTTGCTCGGCTCCCATAGACTTTAATGGAGTTTGCGGTTTGGGGCAGAACTTTTCCCCTGTTTGGGAGTTCTGCCAAAAACCGAACAGAGGGGTGTTTGGCCCATCTCTAATAACCAGGCTAAGCTGAAATAGCATCAAACCCCAAACTAAGAGCTGGCATACAGGGATCTTGCTCTGATAATTAACAAAAGAAATGCCAATGGACAGCATCCTCAGCCGCTAGCTGTTGCCTCGTGGTAACCTCTACATGAAGGGCATAGTGAGCGGTAATGTTTCGAAGGGCAACTCCTCCTTTTTAAAGGAGTTGTCCTTCAAAACATTACTGCTTCTTCAACTTAGCCTGGTTGTGTGTCTAACCTGGTGTCCTCTGCTTTCCACGCTGATCTACCAGATTTTAACTGCAAGTGTGCTATTATTGCTTTTATTCGTACTTGGATCCTGAACTCTTTTGTGGAAGCTGCAGTATCCTATTACTCCATAATCGTTGGTTTCATTGTGGCCTGCATTTTTGGTGCCATTCATTTTGGATACTGAAGCTGGGTACTTGTGGTGTGCTGTGGTGGTTTGTGTATTTTCTTCTAAAACTTGGATAGAGTATAGGATTAACCTTGGGATAATCCAGGACTAGTGCAACTTTAACAGAGAACTCTTTCTAATAGCAGTTAACCTTCTCCGGATAGGCCTCTAGAGCAAAAAATTTGAACATACAGCTTTAGGGGGATCCTACACTGGAAACAGCCCTGAGCCAGAAATCTGGAGCAATCTCTAGGAAGAGGTAAAGCAACATCAGTCTCTCTATAATCTCTCACTCTCTGCTCTCTACTCACTGTGTCCCTTTATACATGGATGCTTACTTTCAGTATCAGCCAGACCCTGCTTCTTGAATCTCCAGGCCAGATCCTCAACAGACTTTCTTTCAACTGTTCTTCACACATTAGCAGTAGGCCTCCAGTTCTGCCTGAGATATTACCCTGAAAACCTCCTGCAGGACTCAGCAGCTAGCACAGGAGGGCAAAACAAGCTGCTCCAGGCTGGGTTTCTCTCCACCAGGGAAAAGAACCCAGCTACTCTAGACTCCAGACTATATATGCACACATCTGCCCCTGCTGGTCACTTTCTCGACCAGGGATTGGCTGAGTCTACATGAATATTCAGGACAGGGTCTGCCTCTGCCTCTATATTCCAGAACTTACTTGTGTGTAGTGGGAAGTAGACAAACCTGCAACCAGCAGAGTCCAGAACAGCCAGTAACAATCAAATACTGCTCCACTGGCTACGGAGGAGCCAAAAACTGAACCCCATTAGTAGGCCCTGTCCTCGTGGGCAGAATAAACAAACGCTGCTGTTCCAAGAGCAGAGTAGACCCATGTCAACTAAAAAAATGGAGGGGATGAGGAAGAATAACAATTTAATAAAGTTTTATGCAGCATTGTGAATAGTAATGATAAATAAATAACTATGTAAAAAAGGATGGAGACTGGCATCTGGCCAAGTAGGTGCAGAACTCCCAGAGTTCATACAATATGTATACATACATTCCTAACAGGGCTATCTAATGTCCCAACACTAACTAAGAGAAAGGTGTTAATGCAAAAAAACAACATTCCCAAAGGTCCGTAGAACACTTCAGAACACTTCAGAGTGTCTTCTCCATTACCTGTAAACAAACAGACACAGGCACATTCCTAAAGGGCTGAAATGTGATCTCTGGAAAGATGACCTTCCAACAGAACAAATCACTACCAAACCTGGTGCTTATTATCTACAACCTTCAGCAGGGAATGTTCTCTATATAGGGAAACTTTGAACGAAAAAGTATTTTGTAAATGACCAGGTCCTATATGTGTTTGCCTAAAGTTCTAAGGTCCAAAAATTTTAAGCAATAACAAAATAACTTGGTAGCATTTTTAAAGAAGCAGATCATTAAACTGGCACACACACAGATCCTCTTCAGCATGCTGGGAAAGTAATGTAGAGGGTCTCTTGAAGTGGAACATCTGAATATGAATAGAGCCCCGCCCCCTCTACACAGAGAAACAACACATCAGGATTCACATACGTAGGGTTGGCACATGTTTCCAAAAACTAGAACATTGTACAAATATAGGTCCCCTTCAGCATGCTGGGAGAGAAATGTGGAGGGTCTCCCCCCCCCCCCCTCTACTAGCTTGTCAACACATTTGACAATGTCTGAGTGTCCATCCAATGGGCAAAGTTCACTTCTGCATATGGCAGAAGCCCCTAAGGTTTCTGGGCAGTCAACACTGGGTATGGGCCCTCAGAAAGATCAGCAACATTGTGAAAGTTTGCAGAAGAAAGGTCACACAGCTACAGGCCATGCACAAGGTACACTCAGGCATATCCTACCAATAAAATGCAGGGTTCGGGACCTGGGCCAGTCTCCCTTCATGGCCCCAGATATTCACAGACCACCCCTAATTTTCCAATTTTATTCATGATAACTCTGTCTTTGTACACAAATCAGCCCCAGCTCCAACTTTTCTTTACACTGAAAAGGCCCTCCTTGAACTGAGTGACCCCTGAGTTGGTTTGTGGCTTTGGTACATGGAAGAATCCCCACATTTCCTTGTTTCACCAGTTCTCTCATAGGGCTTCAACTTGATCCATCAATGCCTTGGTTGTGTAATAGTCCAATCTCTGACTCCGCCCCTCTCCTCGGAGCTCACTGCCACCACTTATCTCATCTTAACACTTTCCTCTCCGCACAGAAATTCCCATGTAACTGGCAGCAGCATTCACTGACATGAATGCATTTTGCATGGTTCTTTCTCTCCCACTAAGTAATACTTAGGCCACTGACAGGAACATTTATTTCAGCAGTGCACTGTGTATTGCTTAACTTGTAATTTTCCTCATAGAAATGTTTAGGCAACTGGTATCTGTACTTGCTGTTCTGGACATGGTTGGCATTCATACAGTCCTCGGTAGTCTCTTTCCTTTGTCTGAACATACACATGATCCCTGGCTGTGACTTCAATGTACACGTTTCCTACCAGTGACAACTGCTGCCTACACAAGGTGGGAATGTAGGAATGAGCCCCACATATATCACAACCCCAGGCTGTGCTGGCTATATCATCTTAGGTTCTATTCCATATTGTATGTACGGCAGCCAGGCACACAGCAGTTTCTCAGTCTCTTCACCAAATAACCAGGCGTAAAGTGTCTTTTGAGATTTATTGCTCTGGAAAACTTGGATTGACTATAGGGTGGGCTTAGGGATACTTCAGGGCTAGTGCAACTTTAACAGAGGACTCTTTGTAATAGCAGTTAATCTTCTCCAGATAGGCCTCTAGAGCAGAAAATGTGAACATACAGCTTTAAGAGACGGCCCACCGAGCCAGCAATCTGGAGCAGTCTCTCGATGAATAGGTAAAACTGCTTCAGTCTATCCAGGTTCTTCGACTCTCTGGTTTATACTTGCTGTATCCCTGTATGCATGGATACCTCCTTCCAGTATCAGCCAAACCCTGCATTATGAGTCTCCGGGCCAGATTATTGACAGACTTTCTCTTGACTGTTCTCCATACTTTAGCAGTAGGCCTCCAACTCTCCCTGAGATATGGCCTCGAACAACTTCCTGTAGGCCTCAGCAGTAGGGATGAGCCGAACACCCCCCTGTTCGGTTCGCACCAGAACCTGCGAACAGACCTGAGGCTCGTGTGAACTTTAGAACCCTATTAAAGTCTATGGGACTCGAAAATTCAAAATCAAAAGTGCTAATTTTAAAGGCTAATATGCATGTTATTGTCATAAAAAGTGTTTGGGGACCTGGGTCCTGCCCCAGGGGACATGTATAAATGGAATTATTTTTTTTTAAAACGTCCGTTTTTTCAGGAGCAGTGATTTTAATAATGCTTAATGTGAAACAATAAAAGTGTAATATTCCTTTAAATTTCGTACCTGGGGGGTGTGTATAGTATGCCTGTGAAGGGGCGCATGTTTCCTGTGCTTAGAACTGTCCCTGCACAAAGTGTCATTGATAAAAAAAAAAAGCGTGAGGGTTCCCCCAAATTCAATTACCAGGCATTATTTCAGGTCTGCTATGGATATTAAGGGGAACCCGCTTCAAATTTAAAAAAAAATGACGTAGGGGTCCCCCTAAATATCCATACCAGACCCTTCAGGTCTGGGATGGATTTTAAGGGGGACCCCGGCCAAAAAAAAAAAAAATGGCGTGGGGTCCTCCTCAAAATCCACACCAGACCCTTATCCGAGCACGCAACCTGGCAGGCCGCAGGAAAAGAGGGGGGACGAGAGCGGCCCCCCCTCCCTCCTGAACCGTACCAGGCCACATGCCCTGGTACGTTCCCACAACCCTGGCCATTGGTTGTGGGGGTCTGCGGACAGGGGGCTTATCGGAATCTGGAAGCCCCCTTTAACAAGGGGACCCCCAGATCCTGCCCCCCCCCCCCCTGTGTGAAATGGTAAGGGGGTAGTACCCCTACCATTTCACCAAAAAAGTGACAAAAATTTTAAAAATTACAGGAGACGGTCTTTGACAATTCCTTTATTAAAATCTTCTTTCTTCTGATCTTCCTTCTTCCTTTCTTCATCCATCGGTTTCTTCATCTTCTTCTTCCATCTTCTACTATCTTCTTCCATCTTCTTCTTCCTCCGATCCGCTTCTTCTTGCTCTGGTCTTCTTGTCCGGCATCTTCTTCCACAGCGTCGGCGGGGCCGCCCCCCACCCTCCTCTGACGTCGTGGGGAAAGCCATAGGGAAGTCCCCATGACGTCCCCGTGCGTCAGAGGGGGGCGGGGTCACCAGGTGGCCCGCCCTCCATTATAAAAGAGCTGTCTGACGCAGTGAAGCCTCACACAGCGGGAGCCTCCCATTGAGCGGAGCGGCCCAAGAAGAGACGCCGACGCCGTGGAAGAAGATGCCGGATGAGAAGACCAGAGCAAGAAGGAGCGGATCGGAGGAAGAAGAAGATGGAAGAAGAAGAAGATGGAAGAAGATGGTAGAAGATGGAAGAAGAAGATGAAGAAACCGAAGGATGAAGAAAGGAAGAAGGAAGACCAGAAGAAAGAAGATTTTAATAAAGGAATTGTCAAAGACCGTCTCCTGTCATTTTTAAAATGTTTGTCACTTTTTTGGTGAAATGGTAGGGGTACTTTTGTACCCCTTACCATTTCACATAGGGGGGGGGGGTGCAGGATCGTGGGGTCCCCTTGTCAAAGGGCGCTTCCAGATTCCGATAAGCCCCCCGCCCGCAGGCCCCCACAACCAATGGCCAGGGTTGTGGGGACGAGGCCCTTGTCCCCATCAACATGGGGACATGGTGCTTTGAGGGGTCACAGACCCCCAAAGCACCCTCCCAATGTTGAGGGCATGTGGCCTGGTACAGTTCAGGAGGGAGGGGGGGCGCTCTCGTCCCCCCTCTTTTCCTGCGGCCTGTCAGGTTGCGTGCTCGGATAAGGGTCTGGTATGGATTTTGAGGGGGACCCCACGTCATTTTTTTTTTTATTTGAAGCGGGGTTCCCCTTAATGTCCATAGCAGACCTGAAGGGCCTGGTAATTGAATTTGGGGGAACCCTCACACTTTTTTTTTTTTTATCAATGACTTTTTTTTATCAATGACTTTCAATAAATGACTGTTCTCTGTGTTACGGGAGCCGGCAATTCATTAGCCGCGAGTGATTTTTAAATAGCTTTTTTTCCTGCAAAAATGACACTTTGTGCAGGGACAGTTCTAAGCACGGGAAACATGCGCCCCTTCACAGGCATACTATACACACCCCCCCAGGTACGAAATTTAAAGGAATATTACACTTTTATTGTTTCACTTTAAGCATTATTAAAATCACTGCTCTTGAAAAAACATCAGTTTTTAAAAAAAAAAAATTGCATTGATACATGTCCCCTGGAGCAGGACTTTTTATGACAATAACTTGCATATAGGCTTTTAAAATTATCACTTGAGATTTCTCCCATAGACTTTTAAAGGGTGCTCGCGGCTTTTCGAATTTGCCGCGAACACCCCAAATTGTTCGCTGTTCGCTGAACAGGCAAACAGGCAATGTTCGAGTCGAACATGAGTTTGACTCAAACTCGAAGCTCATCCCTGCTCAGCAGCTAGTCCAGGAGGGCAGACAGCTTCTCTAGACTGTGTCTCTCTCCACCAGAGTAGGGATGGGCCCGGTGTTCGATTCGAACCCATGTTCGAATCGAGCACCGGGCGTTCGCTCGCTTGGCGAGCCCAGAACTATTGGGGCCGCTCGCATCAAATTCGTGTGATGCGAGCGGCCCCGCAATGCATTGCGCTAGTCGCAGTGCAATGCTGGCTGATGATTGGCCAAGCATGCACTGTGACCCCGCATGCTTGGCCAATCACAGCGCCGGCAGCGAGGAGAGCCATAATTGGCTACAGGCAGGATGCCTGTAGCCTATTATAGCTCAGGGGCTTTAGTACACGCCCCACGGTATAAGAGGCTGCCGCGGCGGCGGCCTCGCATATTATGTTTCAGTCACAGTGTCAGCGTGTTGCTGACTGCTGACAAGATATGCTATATTTCTGGGGATTTGTGTGTGCGTGCTGTTAGAACAGCATTGCAGTATCACATCTGGGGGGTGTCTATAGGTGGCCTGTGAATGGGGGGGCAGGTTTCCTGTGCTTAGAACTTTCCCTGCAAAAAAGTGTGTCACGCTCGGTTTTTGCAGGTCAAAAAAGCTATGACACCAGTACACATAGGCACACCCGCCATGTTTATATAGGTTCATAAATAGGTTTATAGGTCAGGTACCCCCATATTACAACCTAAATAAAGGTTTTAACCCCTTGATTTCCCCTAGAGTTAACCCTTTCACCAGTGATCACTGTATAACTGTCACTGGTGACGCTGGTTAGCCAGTTAGTTATTTCGTTATTTAGGTTCCCCGTCAGGTTTTTATATAGCGTCAGGTACCCCCATATATTACCTAATAAAGGTTTTAACCCCTGATTGCCCCTAGTTAACCCTTTCACCCCCTTTTGCCAGTGTCACTAAGCGATCGTTTTTCTGATCGCTGCATTAGTGTCGCTAGGTAACCAGTTTTTTTTTTGTATTACTGTTACGGGTGACGCTGGTTAGTTAGCTTGTTTTTTATACTGTCAGGGCACCCGCCATTTATTACCCAATAACGGTTTAACCCCCTGATCGCCCGGCGGGTGATATCAATTAGGTTTTAGGGTCAAATAAGGTCTGCGTCGCCCCAGGTTAGTGCCAGTACCGCAAACACCCACGCGCAAAGCATACACCTCCCTTAGTGGCACAGTATCTGAACAGATCAATATCTGATCTGATCAGATCTATACTAGCGTCCCAGCAGTTTAGGGTTCCAAAAAAAACCGCATTGTTAGCGGGATCAGCCCAGATACCTGCTAGCACCTGCGTTTTCCCCCTCCGCCCAGCCCAGCCCACCCAAGTGCAGTATCGATCGATCACTGTCACTTACAAAACACTAAGCACACATAACTGCAGCGTTCGCAGAGTCAGGCCTGATCCCTGCGATCGCTAACATTTTTTTTGTGGTAGCGTTTTGATTCAGTCGCTTCAGTCAGGAGCTTTTTTTTACCTGTGAATCTCAAAAAAAAATAAAAAAAAATAAAATAGTTGTCGTTTTATTGTTCTCTCTCTCACTCTATTCTCTCTCTATTGTTGCTCTTTTTTTACTCCATTCTATTCTGCAATGTTTTATTATGTTTTATCATGTTTTATCATGCTTGCTTTTCAGGTATGTAATTTTGTTTACTGTGTTTTAGTGTTAAGCATTTTTTTGTTTTCAGGTGCGCCATTCAGTTGCAACGCGGATTTATTTATCTTGACAGCAACAGCGTTTGCTCCCACGATACATAAAGCCGCGACTCCAACGCTGTAGGAGGTGATTTCACCACCACAGTTAAAAAAAAGAGCATATATGCCGAAGCATGGGGGCAGCAGGGGGGGGGAGGAGCGATTGGCTCCTAATGCCACGTACATACGGTCGAAATTCCGACCGTGTGTACACGGCATAACTTTTGCGGGAGGATGCCCCCATGCATCGGCATATATAAATGGTGCATGTATGCCCATCATTAGAAGTGGGTGGATGAAGGGAGGTATTCTAATGGTGGGCATACCCACCAATCAATCTCTTTTTTTCGTTCAGCCAAGAGGCTGCATGAAAAAAAAAAAGATTACAATATATGTCCAGTATGTTGCTGGACTTTGAATGGTTATACCAGAATGATGCCTGCAGGTTTAGGTATCATCTTGGTATCATTCTTTTCAGCCAGTGATCGGCTTTCATGTAAAAGCAATTCTAGCGGGTAATTAGCCTCTAGACTGCTTTTACAAGCAGTGGGAGGGAATGTCCCCCCTCCCGGATATAAACCGCGCCATTGGGAAATTGGGAAAGCATTTTATCACACCAATCTTGGTGTGGTCAGATGCTTTGAGGGCAGAGGAAAGATCTAGGGTCTAATAGACCCCAATTTTTTCAAAAAAAGAGTACCTGTCACTGCCTATTGCTATCATAGGGGATATTTACATTCCCTGAGATAACAATAAAAATCATAACAAAGAAAAAAAATGGAAGGAACAGTTTAAAAATAAAATAAAAAAGCTAAATAAATAAAAAAAAAAACAAAAAAAAAAAAAAAAAAAAAGCACCCCTGCCCCCCCTTCTCTTGCGCAAAGGCGTACACAAGCGTTGGTCTGGCGTCATATGTAAACAGCAATTGCACCATGCATGTGAGGTATCACCGCGAAGGTCAGATCGAGGGCAGTAATTTTAGCAGTAGACCTCCTCCGTGAATCTAATGTGGTATCATGTAAAGGCTTTTAAAGGCTTTTAAAAATGTATGTAGTTTGTCGCCACTGCGTGTTTGT
This sequence comes from Lithobates sylvaticus, assembly GCA_028564925.1. Classification (NCBI taxonomy): domain Eukaryota; kingdom Metazoa; phylum Chordata; class Amphibia; order Anura; family Ranidae; genus Lithobates; species Lithobates sylvaticus. Next base: position 142,793,662 of record CM053032.1, read on the forward strand.
GCGCAATTTTAAAGCATGTCGTGTTTGGTATCCATGTACTCGGCCTAAGATCATATTTTTTATTTCATCAAAAATTTGAGCAATATAGTGTGTTTTAGTGCATTAAAATTAAAAAAAGTGTATTTTTTCCACAAAAAATGCGTTTGAAAAATCGCTGCGCAAATACTGTGTGGAAAAAAAAAAAAAATGCAACACCCACCATTTTAATCTGTAGGGCCTTTGCTTTAACATTATATATAGTGTTTGGGGGTTCAACGTAATTTTCTTGCAAAAAGAAAATATGTTTTCATGTAAACAAAAAGTGTCAGAAAGGGCTTTGTCTACAAGTGGTTAGAAGAGTGGGTGACGTGTCACATAGGCTTCTAAATGTTGTGCATAAAATGCCAGGACAGTTCAAACCCCCCCCCCCAAATGACCCCATTTTGGAAAGTAGACACCCCAAGCTATTTGATGAGAGCACTGTTGAGCCCATTAAATATTTTTTTTTTTTTTGTCCCAAGAGATTGAATAATGAAAAAAAAAAAAATATATATATTTTTTTTACAAAAAGTTGTCACTAAATGATATATTGCTCAAACATGTCATGGGCATATGTGGAAATACACCCCAAAATACATTCTGTTGCTTCTCCCGAGTACGGGGATACCACATGTGTGGGACTTTTTGGGAGCCTAGCTGCGTACGGAACCCCAAAAACCATTCACCGCCTTCAGGCTTTCTAAGGGTGTAATTTTTTTATTTCACTTCTCACTGCCAATCACAGTTTCGGAGGCCATGGAATGCCCAGATGGCATAAAACCCCCCAAAATGACCCCATTTTGGAAAGTAGACACCCCAAGCTATTTGCTGAGAGGTATGGTGAGTATTTTGCAGATCTCGCTTTTTGTCACAAAGTTTTGAAAATTGAAAAAAAGAAAAAAAAAATGTTTTTTTCTTTACTTTCTTCATTTTCAAAAACAAATGAGAGCTGTAAAATACTCACCATGCCTCTCAACAAATAGCTTGGGGTGTCTACTTTCCAAAATGGGGTCATTTGGGGGGGTTTTGTGCTATTTTGGCATTTTATGGCCTTCGAAACGGTGATAGGTAGTGAGGAGTGAAATCAAAAATTTGCACCCTTAGAAATCCTGAAGGCGGTGCTTGGGTTTCGGGGCCCCGTACGCGGCTAGGCTCCCAAAAAGTCCCACACATGTGGTATTCCCGTACTCAGGAGAAGCAGCAAAATGTATTTTGGGGTGCATCTCCACATATAACCATGGCATGTGTGAGCAATATATCATTTAGTGACAACTTTTTGAAAAAAAAAAAAATCTTTTTTATTTTTGTCTTTATTCAATCACTTGGGACTAAAAAAAAAAAATATTCAATGGGCTCAACATGCCTCTCAGCAAATAGCTTGGGGTGTCTACTTTCCAAAATGGGGTCATTTGGGGGGGTTTTGTACTTCTCTGCCATTTTAGCACCTCAAGAAATGAAATAGGCAGTCATAAATTAAAAGCGGTGTAAATTCCAGAAAATGTACTCTAGTTTGTAGACGCTATAACTTTTGCGCAAACCAATAAATATACGCTTATTGGCATTTTTTTTACTAAAGACATGTGGCTGAATACATTTTGGCCCAAATGTTTGACTAAAATTGAGTTTATTAGATTTTTTTTATAACAAAAAGTAGAAAATCTCTTTTTTTTTCAAAAATTTTCGCTCTTTTTTCCGTTTATATCGCAAAAAATTAAAATCACAGAGGCAATCAAATACCATCAAAAGAAAGCTCTATTTGTGGGAAGAAAAGGACGCAAATTTCGTTTGGTTACAAAATTGCATGACCGCGCAATTACCAGTTAAAGTAGTGCAGTGCGAAATTGAAAAAAAGACCTCTGGTCCTTTGGCTGCCAAATGGTCCGGGGCTGAAGTGGTTAAAAGCACTCGCGGCTAATGAATTGATGGCTCCTGTAACACAGAGAACTGTCATTCATTAATAAAAAAACAAAAAAAAAAGCGTGGGGGTCCCCCCAAATTCAATAACCAGGCCCTTCAGGTCTGGGATGGATATTAAGGGGAACCCCAGCCAAAAAAAAAAAAATGGCGTAGGGTCCCCATCAAAATCAATACCAGACCCTTGAGGTCTGGGATGGATTTTAAGGGGAACCCTTGCCAAAAAAAATGGCGTGGGTCCCCCTCAAAATCCATACCAGACCCTTATCCGAGCACGCAACCTGGCAGGCCGCAGGAAAAAGAGGGGGGACGAGAGCGCCCCCCCTCCCGCCTGAACCGTACCAGGCCACATGCACTCAACATTGGGAGGATGCTTTGGGGGTCTAAGACCCCCAAAGCACCTTGTCCCCATGTTGATGAGGACAAGGGCCTCTTCCCCACAACCCTGGCCATTGGTTGTGGGGGTCTGCGGGCGGGGGGCTTATCGGAATCTGGAAGCCCCCTTTAACAAGGGGACCCCCAGATCCCCCCCCCCCCCCCTGTGTGAAATGGTAAGGGGGTACAAAAGTACCCCTACCATTTCACCAAAAAAGTGTCAAAAATGTTAAAAATGACAGGAGACGGTCTTTGACAATTCCTTTATTAAAATCTTCTTTCTTCCTTCTTCATCCTTCAGTTTCTTCATCTTCTCCTTCCGTCATCTTCTTCCATCTTCTTCCATCTTCTTCCATCTTCTTTTTCCTCCGATCCGCTTCTTCTTGCGCTGGTCTTCTCGTCCTTCTCGTCCGGCATCTTCTTCCGTCGGCGTCGGTGTCTCTTCTTGGGCCGCTCCACGCAATGGGAGGCTCCCGCTGTGTGAGGCTCCGCTCCTTCTGACAGGTCTTTTATAATGGAGGGCACCTGGTGACCCCGCCCTCCTCTGACGCACAGGGATGTCATGGGGAATTCCCTATGGCTTTCCCCATGACGTCAGAGGGGGGCAGGGTCACCAGGTGCCCTCCGTTATAAAAGACCTGTCAGACGGAGCGGAGCCTCACACAGCGGGAGCGGCCCAAGAAGAGACACCGACGCCGACGCCGACGGAAGAAGATGCCGGACGAGAAGGACGAGAAGACCAGCGCAAGAAGAAGCGGATCGGAGGAAGAAGAAGATGGAAGAAGATGACGGAAGGAGAAGATGAAGAAACCGAAGGATGAAGAAAGAGGAAAGAAGAAGATTTTAATAAAGGAATTGTCAAAGACGGTACTTTTGTACCCCCTTACCATTTCACACAGGGGGGGGGGCGGGATCTGGGGGTCCCTGTGTTAAAGGGGGCTTCCAGATTCCGATAAGCCCCCCGCCCGCAGACCCCCACAACTAATGGCCAGGGTTGTGGGGAAGAGGCCCTTGTCCTCATCAACATGGGGACAAGGTGCTTTGGGGGACCCCAAAGCATCCTCCCAATGTTGAGGGCATGTGGCCTGGTACGGTTCAGGCGGGAGGGGGGGGCCGCTCTCGTCCCCCCCTCTTTTCCTGCGGCCTGCCAGGTTGCGTGCTCGGATTAGGGTCTGGTATGGATTTTGAGGGGGACCCCACGCCATTTTTTTTGGCTAGGGTTCCCCTTAAAACCCATCCCAGACCTCAAGGGTCTGGTATGGATTTTGAGGGGGACCCTACGCCATTTTTTTTTGGCTGGGGTTCCCCTTAATATCCATCCCAGACCTGAAGGGCCTGGTTATTGAATTTGGGGGGACCCCACCCTTTTTTTTTTTTTCATTTTTTTTATTTTTTATCAATGACTTTTTTTTTATCAATGACTTTCAGTTTCAATGAATGACTGTTCTCTGTATTACGGGAGCCGTCAATACACATTAGCCGCGAGTGATTTTAAATAGCTTTTTTACTTGCAAAAATTACACTTTTTGCAGAGACAGTTCTAAACACGGGAAACATGCGCCCCTTTACAGGCATACTATAGACACCCCCCAGGTATGAAATTTAAAGGAATATTACACTTTTATTGTTTCAATTTAAGCATTATTAAAATCACTGCTCCTGAAAAAACGTCCGTTTTAAAAAAAAAAAATGTTTGCATTGATACATGTCCCCTGGGGCAGGACCCCCCCAAACACTTTTTATGACATTAACATGCATATTAGCCTTTAAAATTAGCACTTTTGATTTCAAACGTTCGCATCCATTATAACTAATAGGGTTCTAAAGCTCGCATGGACTTTAGGTCCGTTCGCGGGTTCTGGTGCGAGCCGAACGGGAGTTCGGCTCATCCCTACACCAGAGCAACAAACTCTGCTCTAGGCTACAGACTATTTATGCACACCTCAGCCCTATACTGGCCATTCTTTTGACCAGGGATTATCTGAGGCTGCATGAATATTCAGCCCAGGGTCTGCCTCTCCCAACCCACTATATTCCAGAATTTACTGGAATGCAGGGGGAAGTAGGAGAACCTACAGCCAGTAGAACCTAGCACAGACAGTAACAATCAAATCATGCTCCACTGGCTACAGAGGAGTCAAAAAACTAAATTTACTGAACTCTTTTAGCAGCCTACCTAAGAAGATTCTATATACTGTATATACATACTATATATATATATATATATATATATATATATATATGAACTTTAATGGGATTCCAGTCTTAGTATGTAGGGTTCAATAATGAGTTGGTCCACCCTTTGCAGCTATAACAGCTTCAACTCTTCTGGGAAGGCTGTTCACAAGGTTTGGGAGTGTGTCTATGGGAATGTTTGCTCATTCTTTTTTAGAAGAAAATTTTTGAGGTAAGGCACTGATGTGGACGCGAAAGGCATGGCTTACAGCTCTAATTTATTCCAAAGGTGTTCTATCGGGTTGAGGTCAGGCTAGTCAGGTTCCTCCATCCCAAACTCGCTCATCCATGTCTTTATGGACCTTTATGGGTCATGTTGGAACAGGAAGGGGCCATCCCCAAACTGTTCCCACAAAGTTGGGAGCACGAATATGTCCAAAATGCCTTGGTATACTGACGCCTTAAGTTTTCCTTTCACTGGAACTAAGGGGCCAATTCAAACCCCTGAAAAACAACCTCACACCATTATCCCCCCTCCACCAAATGATTTGGACCAGTGCACAAAGGTCCATAAAGACCTCCATGAGTGAGTTTGGGGTGAAGGGACTTGACTGGTCTGCACAGAGTCCTGACCTCAACCTGATAGAATACCTTTGGGATGAATTAGAGCTGAGACTGTGAGCCAGGCCTTCTTGTCCACATTAGTGCCTTACCTCACAAATGCACTTCTGGGAGAATGGTCAAACATTCCCATAGACACACCCCTAAACCTTGTGGACAGCCTTCCCAAAAGAGTTGACGCTTTTATAGCTGCAAAGGGTGGGCCAACTCAATATTGAACCCTACAAACTAACACTGGGATGCCATTAACGTTCATCTGCATGTAAACTCAGGCGCCCCAATACATTTAGTAATATAGTGTGTATGTATAGATATAGTTGTGCTCATAAGTTTACATACCCTGGCCAAATTTATGATTTGTTGGCCATTTTTCAGAGAATATGAATGATAACACAAAAACTATTCTTTCATTCATGATTAGTGTTTGACTAAAGCCATTTATTAATCAATCAACTGTGTTCACTCTTTTAAAATCACAATGACAACAGAAACTACCCAAATGACACTGAAGAAAAGTTTACATACCCTGGTGATTTTGGCCTGATAACATGCACACAGGTTGACACAAAGGGGTTTGAATGGCTATTAAAAGGTAACCATCTTCACCGTTGATCTGTTTGCTTGTAATTAGTGTGTGTGTATAAAAGGTCAATGAGTTTCTGGACTCCTGACAGACCCTTGCATCTTTCATCCAGTGCTGCACTGACGTTTCTGTATTCTGAGTTTTCTGGGGAAAGCAAAAGAATTGTCAAAGGATCTGCAGGAAAAGGTAGTTGAACTGTATAAAACAGGAAAGGGATATAAAAATATATCCAAGGAATTGAGAATGCCAATCAGCAGTGTTCAAACTCTAATCAAGAAGTGGAAAATGAGGGGTTCTGTTGAAACCAAACCACGGTTAGGTAGACCAACTAAAATTCCAGTCACAATTGCCAGAAAAATTGTTCGGGTTGCAAAGAAAAATCCACAAATAACTTCAGGTGAAATAAAGGACTCTCTGAAAACATGTGGTGTGGCTGTTTCAAGATGCACAATAAGGAGGTACTTGAAGAAAGATGGGCTGCATGGTCGAGTTGCCAGAAGAAAGCCATTAATACAAAAATGCCACAAAATATCCAGCTTAAAATATGCCAAACAGAACAGAGACAAGCCTCAAACCTTCTGGCACAAAGTCACTTGGAGTGATAAGACCAAAATTAAGCTTTTTGGCTACAACCATAAACGCTACATTTGGAGAGGAGTCAACAAGGCCTATGATGAAGGGTACACCATTCCTACTGTGAAACATGGAGGTGAATCGCTGATGTTTTGGGGACGTGTGAGCTACAAAGGCATAGGAAATTTGGTCAAAATTGATGGCAAGATGAATGCAGTATGTTATCAAAAAATACTGGAGGAACATTTGAATTCATCAGCCAGGAAGCTGCGCATGGGACATACTTGGACATTCCAACATGACAATGATCTAAAGCAGAAGGCCAAGTCGACCTGTCATCGGCTACATCAGAATAAAGTGAAGGTTCTGGAGTGGCCGTCTGAGTCTCCTGACCTCAATATCATTGAGCCACTCTGGGGAGATCTCAAACATGCAGTTCATGCAAGCCAGCCCAAGAAAAATTACAGGAACTGGAGGATTTTTACCAAGAGGAATGGGCAGCTTTACCATCTGAGAAGATAAAGAGCCTCATCCACAAATACCACAAAAGACTTCAAGCTGTCATTGATGTTAAAGGGGGCAATACACAGTATTAAGAACTGGGGTATGTAAACTTTTGGTCATGGTTATTTGGGTAATTTCTGTTGCCATTATTATTTAAAAAGAGTAAACACAGCTGATTGATAATGAATTGATTCAGCCAAACGCTAACCATGAGTAAAATAAAAGTTTTTGTGTTATCATTCATACTCTCTTAAAAATGGCCAAGAAATCATAAATTCTGCCAGGGTATGTAAGCTTATGAGCACAACTGTGTATATAAATATATATATATATATATATATATATATATATATATATATATATATATATATATTAGGGCTGTGGAAATTAACAATTAATTCCTCAAATAATCATGAATTTTTTTGATCAAATAAAATTATTTTTATCGGTACTCACCTCTCCGCCGGCTTTCAGATCTTCAGGGAGTTCCGTCGGAGATCCGGTGAAGTCACGGACATCGACATAACCAGACTTCTCCCCCCTTCCCCAAGTGCCTCTTTAACAACATATTCGGTGACCCATTGCAGTTTGCTACGGAAGTGATGTTCCGTTGCCACCATCTTGCTACACCCCACTCTTGTCCACAGTAAGGATACACTAAGAAGGGGGAAAGCGGACATGTTGTTACACCCACCAGAGTTTTGCATTCTAGACGTATTCATAACAGTAAATTGAGTTTCTATAGTGAAATACAGTACTACTAAGTACTACTAAGATCTTGAATTTTAAAAGCAGCGGCAACCCTGCTCATCTCACAGGTTTGCTAATCTGACAGTTCGCTGCTTTTAAAATTCAACATCTAACCAGTCAGATGGAGTTCTAAGTCTTGTATTTCACTATAGAAACTCACTTTACTGGTATAAATAATTAATCGAAATTAGTTGATTAATCGATTAAAAAGAAAATCGATTAATCGAACACGAAAATGTTAAACAGTAACAGCCCTAATATATATATATATATATATATATATATATATATATATATATATATATATATATATATATATAGTAACATGGGGGTGTTTAACTCAAGTGAAAAGATGCATTTTTTTAATGCAGTGAGTCCTCATCAGACAGGCGTTTAGAGTTAAGGGCCTGGTAGCCCACGTTTATTGAAAAAGGAAAAACACAAAAGTCCATCCAGAAGTCCCACGCAGGGGTTTAACTTCATTAAGCATTCATAAATGAAAAACATACCAAGCCACCTGGCTCTCTTGTCAGCAGTTCCTCTGCTTGATCTCAACAGAGTTGATTCCTTCCAGTCCCCTGGACTCACTGGCTTCCTTAGTCTTCCCGACTCTCAAGGCTGTCCCTCCTTTCCCAGTCTCTGGGCAAAGAATACCCCTTACACAGGGATGACCCTTCCACAGGTCTGTCTTCATACAGCACCAGCAGCAGCAAGCTGCTCACACTCCACCATCCTCCACTCATTAGCCCCTCATTATATGGTCTGTGTGCAGCTGGGCACACACCTTGCTTGCTATCCTCAAGACCCGGACACAGTTGGAGATCCCATCCAGAACTAGCAAACCTGGAGAAAACTGACAGAGCAGTTTTCTCCATTTAAATTCTATAGTCTGTAGACATGCAAACTCTGTATCTCCTTTACCTCTAATTTCAAAGGGACAGAGCTTCGCTCTGCCAAAATATATATATATATATATATATATATATATATATATATATATATATATATATATATATATATATATATATATATATATATATCTATATATATATATATATATAGATATATATATATATCTATCTATATATATATATATATCTATATATATATATATATATATATATATATATATATATATAGATAGATATATATATAGATATATATATATATATATATATATATATATATTATATATATATATATAGATAGATATATATATATATATATATAGACATTGAAAGAATATAGCATTTTCTGTTGATTACATTCATATGCTCAATAGTTCATGTAATGATCCCCAAAGTGTTAAGCAAACAAGCACAACAAAGGGGTAAATGGGTATGCCACCCTGTATTTTTCCTTCTTTTTTGGTTCAAAAATAGTAAACAGTATAGTAGAGGAATTAGAGGAATATTCCTTTAATTTATTTATAACCTAAAAAAGTAATAAACCACCTTTCAAAATGTCAATTAAGTTATATAAATGGCTTCTAGTTACCTTTGACTCCACTAATAAAAAAAACGAATATTTGCAGAAGCTATTAATGTTTTTGGCAGCAATAATCTTTATACAAGTTAAAAAAATGCACTTTGTATTCTCATCTAGGTGTTAATGTAAGAAGGCTGTCTGAATGCAAATCTTAAAACTTGCCTAATGAGCAGATCAGAAGAAGGAATTTAATCAAAAAGGATTTGTGGTTTGTAGATTCATTTATTAGCTATATTAAACACAGCATTAAGGGTCAGGATTTTCATTAGTGGCTATGATTAGAACAATTCCTTGCTTTGAATAAAATTATTCTTTATACATTTTCACAATAAAGGCGACTTTAACAGAGAAAAAATATATAACGCACTAACCTGGGCATTTTGTCCTTGGTCAACTTCACTCTAGAATATAGAAAATATACAAAACTTACAATGTGTTTGAAATTATATATCTATATACAGTATTCTACAGTATATAGGTGCATAGCTTAGGCAGGAGTATTGTTACCTAAAGAGAGTACTCATTTTGTCTCTAATAACAGAGATGTTAAAGTAGTTGAAAACCCTCACTGAATAACATTATGTTTGGCAAAGCATGATGTATCACAAATAATTGTATTTTTTAAATACAATTGCTGATTTTTTACAGCCCTTTTTTAGCCACTTATTGTCTACAAGCACTAACTTAGTCTCCTTTGAGATTCTTTCAGTCTTTTTGACAGGGTAAACATGCAGGAACAAACTTGGTAACATAGGCGTGCGCAGCCTATTGTATTAGGGTGTGCACCCCAAAACTCAAACACACACGTATGTGGGTATATATATATATATATATATATATATATATATATATATATATATATATATATATATATATATATATATATATATATATATATATAATATATATACAGACACACACGTTCTGAAATGTGTTGAAACAATTATTAATAGTTCAATACATTTTACATCTTATGGCAGAGCTGGTCAGAGGGAGAAAGTGGGGGTGAGAGAGGGGGGAGTGGGATCAGTGGCAGTGCTGGGGGGATGAAATGAGTGGAAGTGCTGGAGGGCATGGGATCAATGGCAGTGCTGGAGAGTGGGGGAGTGATTAGTGGCAGTGCTGGAGAGGGGGGGGGGGGTTATCAGTGGCAGTGCTAGAGAGGGGGAGGTGGTCAGTGGCAGTGCTGGAGAGGGGGGGTGTCAGTGGCAGTGCTGGAGAGGGGGGTTGATCAGTGGCAGTGCTAGGGGGTTGATGGCATCAGTGGCAGTTGTGGTGGGATGAGTGGCAGTGGTGGGGGGTATGGATCAGTGGCAGTGCTAGGGGATTGATGGGGATCAGTGGCAGTGCTGGGGGGGATGGGATCAGTGACAGTGCTGGGTGGGGGGATGGATGGGATCGGTGGCAGTGCTGGGTGTGGGGGATGGATGGGATCAGTGGCAGTGCTGGGTGGGGAGATGGATGGGACCTCCTCCGCTCTTCCTACTGGATCAGTTGGCTATTGCAGTCCCCTGGACGCCATGCCCCCATCTGCCTGCTGCTGTAAATTCAATAGGCGAGGCGGCGGAAAAGCTAGGTGGCAGTCCTGCAGCAGTTACTTAGAACGAAGGAGTCAGGGGGAGCTGGGAGGGGGAGCCAGCAGTTCTAGTACAGTAGACGATGGAAACATAGAGCACCAGACTGGATAAGAGGGGCAGCAGGTGGCATATAGAACAACCGATGCTCTGCATTTTCCTCAATGCAGCCCCTGAATGCTCGCTTCTCCTCCTCTTCCTCCCGAAGGCATTCAACGGCTGTAGGGCATAAAATGCAGCGCATCGGTTGTTCTATATGCCGCCTGCTGCCCCTCTCTTCCAGGTGTAGACAAGTATGTCAGGGGATTAGGGTTTGCCCAGGCACACCCGGCACCCCCCCCCCCCCCCCCCCCCCCCCCCCCCCCCCCCCCTGTGCACGCCTATGCTTGGTAAATAGGGACAAATACTGTACAGTTATAACAGTTAATGTCTGAACAAAGACCTTCATGGCAGGATCACAGAGTATTATTTTATTGAAAGCATATTGCTGGAAGGTATTTTATGGCGCTGACCTAAAAAAAAATGAAGGTGCATGTATCAAAATGAAAACAATTAAGTACCATTTAGATCATATTGGTCCCACAAAGAATGATGAAGGGAATCTGGTTACTAAGGATGGAGAGATGGCAAAGGTATTGCATTTTTCCTTCTCCTCAGTCTTCACAAGGGAAATGGGGGGCTTCAGTAACCAAAACTGCAATGTTTATCCTCATGACATGTCACAGGAAGCAACCTCATGACTAACAGAGGACAGAATTAGAAATAGACTTGAAAAACTTAACATTAATAAGTCACTGGGACCAGATGGCTTGCATATAAGGGTCCTTAAGGAACTCAGTCAAGTAATTGCCAGATCATTGTTCCTAATTTTTAGGAACAGTCTCCTGACTGGAATGGTACCAGCTGATTGGAGAAAAAACAATGTAGCATCAATATTTAAAAAAGGCCCAAGATACATCCCTGAGAATTATAGACCAGTTAGCCTAACAACAATTGTATGCAATCTTCTGGAGGGGATGATAAGGGACTATATACAATATTTTAGTAATGACAACAGTACCATTAGCAGTAGGAATGAGCCCAACATTCGAGTCAAATGTAAGTTTGACTCAAACATCGGGTGTTCGCCCATCCGCTGAATACCAAATATTATGGGGCGTTCGCGGGAAAAAAGCGACTGCAAAATGCCCCATAATGAACGGCGAGACCGTCAATGCAGTGCGAGATCGCACTGCATTGACGGCTGCTGATTGTCCAAAGCATGCACCTGACCTGCATACTTTGGCCAATCACAGAATACTCTGCTGTGAGAGCCTTGATTGGCCAAAGGCAGGGTGCCTTTGGCCAATCATGGGTCAGGGGCTGAGTCCACATCCCACACTATGTAAGGCTGCTTACACAGCAGCCGTACATAGTTTTATGAATGAGAGCAGCAAAATTACATTTGTAAAGGAAAAAATTTAATTTAAAACTACTTGCAGTTATAATGAATTGCCGGCAATATACATAAAAATAATTGAAAAAAAAATTAGCCCAGTCAATTACCAGGCCCTTTGGCCAAAATCTACCAAAATTAAAAAAAAATTGTGTTGAAAAATTCCACCTCGATGGGAGGCGTCCCACGACCAGTGATGTAAGTAACTGAGTTAAAATAAACTAAGTTACGTAACTCAGTTACTTTAGAGGGTATCTAGTAATCTAACTGATTACTTTTCCCCTCATGGTAACTCAGTTCCCATTACTTTGGCTTAGTTACCCCAATTACTAGATGGCAGTAGTGTAATTCCGGTGTCCTGCCGAAAAAGTTCCCCCGCCGGATAAGGACCCCCTGTACTGCGCCGGCGCAGCGCTTGCGCAGTACGAAGGACTATGGAGCTTCCGAAAATTGCCGAACCTAAACAGCTCTGAGTGAACTCTACACAGCGCAGGCGCAGTTTACATGTAATTGTACGAGGCGATGCCTCACGCTCCCGATGCTCGTGCTACTCTGCAAGGGGCGTCTATCGTGTAAGTAAGGGGCGGGTCTAGTATTACTGTAACCAAGGGGCGCATTTATTATTATTGTTATATATCGAGCTCTGCTCATTAATTTAACATTCGCCCTCTTCTGTAGCCATCCGCCCCTTACACGATATAATAATAATAGACCGGCCCCTTGCTTAACGCTATAACAGATCTGCCCCTTGGTAAGAGTAATAATAGAGCAGCCCCTTGGTTACACGATATATAACAATAATAATAAATGTGCCCCTTGGTTACAGTAATACTAGACCCCCCCTTAGTTACACGATAGACGCCCCTTGCAGAGTTAAAAAAAAGTCAGTTACTTTGCTGCGTAACTAATTACTTTTCCAATGTAGTAACTGAGTTACTAACGCAATTACTTTTTGGGAGAAGTAATTTGTAACTTAACTAATTACTTTTTTAAAGTAAGATGAGCAACACTGCCCACGACTGCAGGCTTTTTGAAATGACAGCTGATATATAGCTGAGGCCGGGGCCACCCTGTGACGTAAATTGATAACCCTTCCCCCCTCTGACATTATGTGATGTCACATGACATCATAAAGGGGCAGGGTCACCCGTTTACATCACCGGGTGGCCCTGCCATCAGGGAAAGAGGCCCTTGTCCCCATGTTGAGGGCATGTGGCCTGGTACGGTTCAGAAGCAGGGCGCTCTCTCATCCCCCCTTTTCCTGCAGCCTGCCAGGTTTGCGTGCTCTGATAAGGGTCTGGTATGGATTTTGGGGGGACCCCCACACCATGTTATTTAAAATTTTGGTGCAGGGTTACCCTTAATATCCATACCAGACCTGGAGGGCCTGGTATGGATTTTAGGGGGACTCCCATGCAATTATTTTTTTTAATTTTGGTGCGGGGTTCCCCTTAATATTCATACCAGACCCAAAGGGCCTGGTAATGGACTGGAGGGGGGAACCAATGCTGTTTTTTTCACTGACAATTCATTACAGCCGCAAGCAGTTTTAAATAAAAATTTTTCCTTTAGAAATTTAATTTTGCTGTGGTACTCAGAACAATCCCCCTATGTCTTAAATTCTTACCAGACTCAGGTGGGTTAAAGTCATGTGGTGTATGGAAGTGTTAATCACATAGACCACACTATTTTGAACATAGAAGAAAAATTCAAACCACAGTGTCAATATATATTAACATTTCTTTAAACTAATATTTATTGAAGTTATGACAGTAATTGGATTTTTTTAACACCAGATATACTATATGGACTATACCATACATTGGTGATTATTAGAACTGGGTCTCTAGCGCAGCCAGCGCATGATTTAGACTGTTTCAGGTTTTAGATTGTACACACAGCAATATCCATTGTATTAATTTGTTTTTAACAAGTATTTGTGGCAGCTGCTGAGATTTTATCTTAAGTTGGATTTTCTACTGTATATTTATATGATTTTTATTTATACGCACATAGACACATATTTTATGATCATTTTATGATCATCTAATTTTTATCTATTAGTTGATTTCGCTGCACAAGGAGAGCTCATTATTTGTAGAAGTTGGCCTTGAAGTGTCTGCAATAGTGTATATTTGCTGTGGTATTGTTCTAAACACGGGAAAGATGCACTACTTTACAGGCATACTAAGGAAACCCCCCAGGAATGATATTTAAAGGAATATTTCATTTTTATTATTTCACTTCAAGCATTATTAAAATCACTGCTCCTGAAAAAACAGAGGTTTTTAAAACTTTTTTTTGCATTGATACATGTCCCCTGGGGCAGGACCCGGGTCCCCAAATACTTTTTATGCCAATAACATGCATATAAACTTTTAAAATTAGCACTTTGATTTTTCATGTTCATGTCCCCATAGACTTTAACGGTGTTCTCACACATCTTTTGTCTGTTTGCAAGTTCTGGTGCGAACCGAACCAGGGGGGTGTTCGGCGCATCCCTAATTGGCAGTAATCAGCATGGATTCATGAAGAATTGTTCTTGCCAACCCAATCTATTAACCTTCTATGAGGAGGTGAGCTGCCATTTAGATAAAGGAAGGCCCGTGGTGTATCTGAATTTTGCAAAAACATTTGATACAGTTCCCCATAAACATTTACTGTACAAAGTAAGATCTTTTGGCATGGACCATAGGGTGAGTACATGGATTGAGAGTAAGAGATAAAAGAATAGTGGTGCGCTGTACATAAAATATAAAATACTAAAACATCCTAGTGAAATAAAATGAAGGTAAAATGTGATATACAAGGCAGGTGCTGGCGGTAATTCTTTTTTGGGTTCAGACATTCCGTCAGTGTGTGCAACAGTACGTGTTCTATAGCCATTTGAGTTGGCGCCGGAATACCTCTTTTTATAATGGATTGAGAGTAGTGATAAATGGGGAATACTCAGAATGGGGTGGAAAGTGGGGTCCCCAGGGTCCTGTCCTGGGACCAATCCTATTTAATTTATTCATAAATGGCCTGGGGGATGGGATAAACAGCTCAATCTCTGCATTTGCGGACAATACTAAGCTAAGCGGGGCAATAACTTCTCCGCAGGATGTGGAAAACCTCGCAAAAAGATTTGAACAAATGAATGGGGTGGGCAACTACATGGCAAATGAGGTTTAATGTAGAAAAATGTAAAATAATGCATTTGGGTGGTAAAAATATGAATGCAATCTATTCACTAGGGGGAGAACCTCTGGGGGAATTTAGGATGGAAAAGGACCAGGGGGTCCTAGCAGATGACAGGCTCAGCAACGTCATGCAATGCCAAGCTGCTGCTAGCAAAGCAAACAGAATATTTATAGGGTGGTATAGCACTATTATAAAATCATAAGCAAAAGTCCAACATAGAACAGTTGTATATTGGTGATAACAGTTCACGTAGCATGAACAGCTGAATAAAGTTCACTTTAAAATCCCTTAATGAACCAAAGGGATGTATCTTGAGGTGTCACAATTGTGAAGAGACTGCCACCATCACCCAAACACACTGCCTCTTACCCTCAGGTGGATAGTAACAAGCATGGATGTTAGTCAAAACCAGCTCCTTAGCGGCATTGGGGATATAATCCACAGCTCCTCTGCAATCTTCAATGCCCAATTAAAAAGAGAAAAGAACTCCTCATAGTGCAGACATACAGATCATTTTTAGTATAAAAAAAAAGCCATAGGCTATTACACTCACACTTTCGGATAAAAAACTGAATATTGTCATGCAATTAAAAGGGAATAAACTCCAGAGATAAAACGATAATTCTCCCACTCTACAAGACTTTGGTCCAGCTGCATCTGGAGTATGCTGTCCATTTCTGAGCACCAGTCCTCAGGAAGGATGTGCTGAAAATGGAGAGAGTCCAGAGAAGGGCAACAAAACTAATAAAGGGACTGGAGGACCTTAGTTATGGGGAAAGGTTACGAGCACTGAACGTGTTCTCTCTGGAGAAGAGACGCTTGAGAGGGGATATGATTTCAATTTACAAATACCCTACTGGTGACCCCACAATAGGGATAAACATTTTCAGCAAAAGGGAATTTAATAAGACATGCGGCTATTCACTAAAATGAGAAAAAAAGCAGTTTAACCTTAAACTGCGTAGAAAGTTCTTTATTGTAAGCCCCCGTACACACGGTCGGAATTTCCGACCACAAAATCCGTCAGATTTTTTCCGAAGGATTTTGTCCGACACTGGTGTTGCATACACCCGGTCGGACAAAGTTATCGGGAAATCCGATCATTCTGAACGTGATGATGTTCGTTGCGTACGACGGAACTACGCAGAGGCTATTAGCCAATAGCTTTGGTCTCGTAATTTGATCTGAGCATGCGTGGCACTTTGTCCGTCGGAATTCTCTACACACAATCGGAAAAAGTCAGATCGGATTTTGTTGTTGGAAAATTTGAGAGCAGGATCTCAAATTTTTCCGTTGGAAATTCCGACGGAAAAAGTCCAATGGAGCCCACACATGGGCGGATTTTCTGACAACATGGTCCGATCAGACATTTTCCGTCTGAATTTCCGACCATGTGTACGGGGCATTAGAGTGGTTAGGATGTGGAATTCCCTTCCACAGAAGATGGTTTCAGCGGGGAGCATCGATATCTTCAAAAAACTATTAGATAAGCACCTAAATGACTACAGCATACAGGGATATGCAATGTAATACTGACATATGATCACACAAATAGGTTGGACTTGATGGACTTGTGTCTTTTTTCAACCTCGCCTACTATGTAACTATGTAACTACTCACTTAAAATCCTACAATCATGTGCAAAATCCTTTCATCTCCTGCATATGATTAAAATAAACTCAACTTCATTTCATGAAGTGACCCATTTCTACACGTTTAGGTTTAATATCTTTATTATGATTATTTAGCTACAGCATGCTTCATTCTTGGTCTGGTCTTGGTTTCTTCATTCTTAAAATTTGCACTCGCCTGCTCATACTTTGTCAGTGGAAATATGAGGTGTATGGACAGGGCTGTGCTGTCCCAGGAATGTATAGCCAGTGCCCCCTGTGCCACACACAGACTTGCAGCATGGGCATTTCAATAGGAACAGTCAGCAACCTGGGACTGCCCCTCTCCACCTCCCTTCTGCCACACAAGCCCACCCCCCTCACAGGCTCGCAGCGTGGACATTTCAATAAGAACAGTCAGCTGCCTGGGACCGCCCCTCTCCACCTCCCTTCTGCCGCACATCCCAGTCCCCCACACAGGCTTGCAGCGTGGTTATTTCAATAGGACCAGTCAGATGCCTGGGACCACCCGTCTCCCCTCCCTCCTGCCTCACATTCTTGCCCCCTGTACAGGCTCGTGGCATGGGCATTTCAATAGGAACAGTCAGCCGCCTGGGACCGCCCCTCTCCAACTCGCAACTGGTGGCAAGTAACTCTTACGGCCTGGCTAGTAGCTCAGGATTTAAAATTTTGAGCCCTGAATTAACAGATATATGAGTGCCAAAACTGCTTTATGTACAGACTTTTTCAGCATATTTTGTACAGGGCTCCAAGTTTTTTATTGCAGTACCAGCAGAAATCTGGGATGCTAGGATTAATGAAGTTTATGAATTCATAAGCATAACACCATTGATTACATTGATTTAAACTGGAAGTGGCAGATAAACAGTAACATGCTCGGTAGCATTGAACTTCATTATTTCTTGGCTCGTCGTAGTGTTGTACGTCACCGCGTTCTTGATGCTTCAAAGTTCAGAGAACTTTTGTGTGACCGTGTGTATGCAAGCCAAGCTTGAGCAGAATTCCAAAAACCATACAAGATTTTTCCGACGGAAAATCCACTCCTGTGTACGCTGCATTAGACCCAATGTTCTCCTTGAGGTTCACAGTACCTATACAGAAAGTTATCCCTCTCCATGATCTCCATGATTTATGGTGACCCATTTTAAGAAAAGATTTAACTTTGTACGATCAATTCTGTGCCAGGTTCAAATCTTTTAGAATGCAACCTACTGGTCTTCTCATGTCTCTTTTCATTCACAAGCACCTATGGACCCACCTTTCAATAGATTTTATTGTAGACCTTCCTCATTCACTTGCCTGCATGACTGTAAGGGTCACAGTAGACAATTGCTATAAAATGGTACACTTTGTAGCATTACCTAAGTTACCCTCTGCTAACCAACTGGTGAACTTGTGTGTACAACATACATTCAGATTGTATGGAATCCCCTTAGACATTGTTTGTGCTCTCAATTCATTTACAAGTATTGGTGAGCCTTCTGCTCTCTTCTATGGGTTTTTAGGGAGGCCTTAGAACCCCTCTGGTGCTTTTTTTCGGATAACTGCCGTGGCAGAATATGCCCATAATAATCCTTTGCATTCTTTGTTCAAGGCCTTACCTTTCTTTTGTGCATACATATACCATCTGAAGTTATGCTTCTTCTTCAAACTGTCTTCAGAGTCCCCTTTGCCACCACAGTAGCACAAAAATGAATTTGAAAATCTGAAAGACTGTCCATGACAATCTATTGTTCACAGCATCCTCCCAAAAGATGTATGCTGATATCCATCATCGCTCCTCTCCAGTGTTGTCGCCTGCCTTAACTTTTGCTACATTTACGGGTTACACCTGGGGTCAGCCACAAATCATGACTTCTCCAATGTGGCACCCATTTATTTTCTCTCATTATTTTATGGTCTGTCTTACTGTCTTCAACGTCAAGTCCACAAATGACATTCTACAGCCAGGCTACATGTAGGCCTGCTTGCCTTTAGGGAAGGGGGCTGCTAAAGGTGAAGTTAAACTCCTACGCTTTACTCTGACAGGAGTGTCTGTGACTGGCTCTAGTATTTTTGTACAAATTAGCAATGTACATGTGTTATCACATTCTGTACACCAGTCCCAAGCTAAGCAATTTGGGAGGTGGGTGGGTGGATGAAAGACCTGGTGATCTACCTGGTGATTAATTAGTTCCATGTAACTTTCTACTTTATTTTCATGTTCCTTATGTGTATATTCATGATTCTGATTATGTGACTGCTACAGAAAACAGGCTTTTTACATTTATATATTCATGTTTTTATTTTTCATTTTTGTGGTCAGAAAAGTTAGTATTTTTTCCTGGGGATGTTATTAGAGTCCCGTGAAAATAGCAATTAGATTTTCGGTAAGGTGGTCATGAAAGATTAACATTCTGATGAAAACAAATCTAATTTATCTTTGCTATATAAAATAATCTTTAGACAACTGACATTCTCTCCGGTATGTAAAAGATTAGCTGTAGTGAAACATTCTCTCTGCCAAGCAGAAACTAATTATTCTTTATGAATGAAGCAGAAAGTAACTATACTGATAAGCTTTGCTCATTATCATCTCTTATTGTAAGGGAGACTATAAAGAGTAATAATTTGTCATTTGATGGATATTAATACATTTATGGCTGACAAATGTGAAAATGTGTGATGTTCTTCATTACTAAATTTCAAAATAACAAAATGTGTTAGCTCATTCTTCAACTAGGGGGATACAATGAATACTGTGTTCCTTGGGTTTTCTTTAAAACATGCAGGTGGGAAACTACAATATCTTTCATGACTGTACAAATTTAAAACACTGTGTAACAGTTCATTTTTTTAACATTAGTGTGATGGAAGAGGCTCTGTGCCATATTTAATATACATTTAAAGGGTTAGTTCCCCTTAACTGACCTTTACCAAAAACATCCCCAAGAATTACAATGTCTTCAGTACATTAGCATGCAGTGCAAAGAATGCCTACCTTTTCAGCTGTTCCGTTCAATGCCCTTGCCTTCCCTTCTTGCAGATGGCAGGACACACCGAGCATTGCATTAAAGGCCCTGCATTGAAGGCCTGGAGGCTAAAAAAAATGCATTTTTTTATAAAATGAAGCACTGAATTGTAATGTACTGAGGACAATGTAATGCTTGGGGATGCTTTTAGCAAAAGTCAATAAAAAGTCAATAAAGATCAACTAACCTTTTGAAGTGAACCTGTAACTTAGCAATAAACACAAAGCTGTAGAATTAAAGAGTAGAAAAAAATAGACAACAAAGATAACAAATGTAATAACTTTAAAAGAGTTTGGACCCAAAATATTGTGCTCTCCCAGTGAAACTGATAAACCTAAAGTTAAAGAAAGTGCTTTTGGTAATGGGGCTTTGAGGTGTGGCACAGTAACAATGACCAAATGACCACACCAATAGAATTTTGTTTAAAAATTTTAATTTCTGAAAACAGATGTTTGTTTTTGGCCATAGGGATGAAAAAATTCTAAGGTACTGGATGGAATTTTTTTCTCGAATGAACAAAATTTGAACTGTGAATGTGGTTGTTATTTAGGACAAATCATGTTTATTGTAATGAACGTTCTTGCCACAAAAGGATCCTGTTTAATTTTCCTGGATTATATTTAAGTAGCAGGTCCGAATTAAATTTTCTTTCAAAGATTTTATTGAATTAACAGAGCAATTATTGGGGAAAATTGGATGCAATCCAAAAGAAAAAACAAGACATAGCTGGGATATCAATATAGTATGGATTAGCGTCATAACAAATCGTTGGTAGAGATCCAACCGTCACATAAAATGCGTCTATAATAGCGCTAAATAGTCTAATGTGTTTGTAGAGTACTTGCCGACACCCCTAAAGGGAGCAGACTGTGTCGGGCGAATCCTCTCCGAATCTATGACCCTTCCTGAAAACCTGGGGTTGTCTTATAACTCAGAAAGCTTTTTTTAAAAATCAGGAACTCATTGTTGAATTGTTTGTACCCCCAATACAAAGCCCTCAAGATAGAAATATAAATTGCATATGAATCGGGGAGAATTCCCGGTATTCGAGAGTGCCGAGTAGAGAAGTAGATAAGAAAGAGAGAGAAGGAGGAGGGGAGTAGGGGGAAGGGAAAAAGGGGGGTATTGTAGTATTAGGAACATGTCATCATACCAAGAGACGATCACTAAGAGGGGGCGGAAGTAACTAATGTTGACCTCCAGGGATCAATGAGATACCAAAATGGTGGGCCCAAGGCTCCCAGGTGACCTCAAACTGGGGAGTGGTGTTCAAGAGGGAGCTGGTGAGTTTCTCT
Organism: Lithobates sylvaticus; assembly: GCA_028564925.1. Classification (NCBI taxonomy): domain Eukaryota; kingdom Metazoa; phylum Chordata; class Amphibia; order Anura; family Ranidae; genus Lithobates; species Lithobates sylvaticus. The sequence continues at coordinate 142,814,792 of CM053032.1, forward strand.
TGTAGCATAATCCAAGAGATTTTGTTTATAGCTGCTTTAAAGGAGATTCTGGGTTGTTTCCAAGCTTTAGCTAGTGTCATCCTAGCTTCCAAGAAGATGAAATGGATTAATTTGCGGTTATTTTTTGAAGTCTGGGGGATATTAGCATTAAGTAGGGCGATGGTTGGGTTTTTTGGCAGTTGGAGTTTCGTGATTTTCTGGATTAGAGAGAAAACCTTATTCCAGAATGTCCTGATTCAGGGGCATTCCCACCAAATGTGGGCCATGGAGCCTCTTAGTCGGCATCTTCTAAAACACTGTGGGTCCGCTGAGGGAAACATTTTATGTAATCTTGTGGGGGTAAGGTACCATCTGGTCAGGACCTTAAGGTTAGATTCAATTAGAGAGATATTTCTGATGCCCTTAAATGCTCTGGCAAGTGATGCCCTCCATCGCTCAACTTCCCAGACATTCTCCCATGCCTCCATGTATAAGGTTTTAGACTGCCTGGAAGCAAATGACTGGTATATGACTGAGATTCCTCCCCTCTGCTCCATGGATTGCCCACACCAATTTTCGTACGGAGTAAATCTGGGGGGGGGGCTGGTTTCTCCCTCCATAGTGTACATAAGAAATGAATAATCAGGTTAAATCTGAAACGTTCAGAGGGTGGCATCTCAAGTTTGTCTACACAATAGTCCAGGGAAATCGGGCCCTTTGTGGTGAAGAAATGACCGATGCGATACAACCCTTTGTCCGTCCACCATTTGAATGCTTTGATGTCCCCACCTGGAGGAAAGTCTGGGTTGTTGAAAATGTGCGCCATTGGTTTGGCTACTGATATCAGATTGGTATTTGTTCTCACCTTGTCCCAGAGCTGCAGTGATTGTGATAGGATTGGGGAGAGAATGGGAGGTCGGTCTCTAGGGTTAGACCATAATAAGAAATCTAGTGTAAAGGTTGGAGCTGCCTGCCTCTCCATTTGGACCCATTCAGGTGTCTCCTTCATGTTGTAAACTGTGGATAGTTGTGCAATTCTAGCTGCGTTGTAATACCATCGGAGAAGACCTAATCCACCCTGTAATCTCGTGCTATAAAGTGTGTTTAGTGGTAGTCTGTGTCCTGATCCTCCCCAAATGAATTTGTTGATTTTCCTTTGAAAAGCTTCTAGATGGTCCATTCTAACCTTAATCGGGAGGGCTCTGAAGAGGTACAGAAGTCACGGTAGAAGAGTCATTTTTATAGAATGAATTTTCCCCAGCCAGGAAATCTCCCCCTTGGACCATTGTCCTAGATCAGCTTCTAATTTACGGTATAAAGGGGGAAAGATGGCAGTGTAAAGGTTTTCTATTTTGAAAGTGAGTTTGATGCCTAGGTAATCAATGGAAGATTCTTTCCATTTAAATAGGAAGGCAGTCCGTAGGGATTCTACTGTTGCAGGCTTAAGTGAGATGTTGAGGGCATAAGACTTTGAATAGTTTACTACTAGCCCTGAGATCTCTGAAAAATCTTTCAGAAGTTTGCAAAGATTCGGTAAGGAAGTAATCGGGGAAGTTATATAGAGGAGCATATCGTCTGCGAATAGTCCACATTTGTGGGTCCGTGTCCCACAGGAAATGCCTTGTATGTTGGGGTTCGAGCGAATAGCAATTGCCAGGGTTTCTATTGCCATTGCAAATATTAAGGGAGAAAGTGGGCAGCCCTGTCTAGTGCCCCTTGCTATACTAAGTGGGTTGGAGTATTGACCGTGTATTCGAATCCTGGCATTGGGATTAGAGTATAGGGATTTTAGGATCCCCTTGAAGCGGTTCCCGAAACCCCATTTGTCTAGAAGGGTAAAGATATACGTCCAATCTATGGAGTCGAATGCCTTATGTAAGTCTAATGATAAGACCATTCCTTCCTGAGAGTGGTTACCTGCCCAACCCGATTGGAGGATGGAGACCGCTCTCCTAGTTTGGTCTGGCCCTTGTCTGCCTGGGATGAATCCCACCTGGTTCTTGTGGACATAATGAGAGATAAAGGTAGCGCGTCGGTTAGCTAGTATTTTAGTCAATATTTTAAGATCATTATTTATGAGCGAGATGGGTCTATAGTTTTCAACCTCTTCGTGATTTTTGTTTGGTTTGGGTATAACTGTGATGAAGGCTGAATTTAGGTGAGGGTCTAGGGGGGTACCTCCCGTTTTGGAATTAAAAAACTTTGCCATGTGGGGGGCCAAGATCTCCCCAAAAGTTTTGTAATATGGCGTAGATAGACCATCCGGTCCAGGGGCCGAGCCTGGTTTTAAACCTTTGATGACCCCCAATATCTCTTCTGTGGAGAAGGGCTCTTCCATTATGTCAATGTGTTCCTGAATAAGGGTTGGTATCTTTAGGTGTTGAAAGAAGTCGGTGTATGGTGCGCCCTGTTCTGCCTGGCGGGGCTTATATAAATTAGAATAGAATTCATGAAAAGCTTGGAGTATTTTAGTGGGGTTGGCCATGGAGGGTTGTCCTGCAATTCTGAGTTTTGGGAGGGTATGTGATCGGAATTTAGGGGTGAGTTTGGTGGCCAACATAGATCCAATTTTGTCTTTTTGTAGGTAAAATTTGGCACCGCTCCATCTAATGTGTTTTTCAGCTCTAACCGTTAAAGTAAGGTTAAGTTCCAATCTCGTGGCATCTAACCGTTAAAGTAAGGTTAAGTTCCAATCTCGTGGCATCTAGTTGGTCTGCTAGGGCCTTTTGAGTCCGCTAACATTTTGATATGTGTAGGGTTGCTGAGAAGCGATTCATTGAGTCGCCAGTAGGTGCCATTCATCTTAGTGAGGACTAGACATGTGCAAAAGGAAAAAATTCGTTTCGTTTAGTTTCGTTTTAATTCGTTAATTAATTAATTTCGTTTAGTTAGATTCGTTACATTTGTTAAATTCGTTTTCGGATTTCGTTTAGTTTTCGACCGATTTTCGAATTCGAAAATATTTTGCGACCGACTTTGGGTCCACGTATCTCGGGGTTACTTGGTGATAGAAACACCAAATTTGGATATGTAGTAGTGCTAGTTCTACTGAGTTTGCATACCAAATTTGGGGGTTTCTATCACCAAGTAACCCCGAGATACGTGGACCCAAAGTCGGGTCGCAAAATATTTTCGAATTCGGTTGAAAAAATTTCAAATGCAGTTGAAATATTTTCAAATCTGGTTGAAATTATTTCAACTGCATTAGAAACTATTTCAACCAGATTTGAAAATATTTCATCTGCATTAGAAACTATTTCAACTGCATTAGAAACTATTTCAACCAGATTTGAAAATATTTCATCTGCATTAGAAACTATTTCTATCACCAAGTAACCCCGAGATACGTGGACCCAAAGTCGGGTCACAAAATATTTTCGAATTCGGTTGAAATAGTTTCAAATGCGGTTGAAATCATTTCAAATGCAGGTGAAATAATTTCAAATCATGTTGATACTATTTCAAGCGGATTCGAAAATATTTTGCGACCCGACTTTGAAAAAAAAAATGAAATTGATTCTAACAGTCTGCAGAAGATCTGCAAAAAAAAAAGAAGTGAAATGGCTGTTAATAGTCTACAGGAGATCTGCTATTAAATTATATATGTTTTTTTATTCTGTTCTAATCTTTTCTATTTGAATTATAAATTTTGGAAGATGGTTATTTATTATACACATCTGTCACATAAAAAAAAAGATGTGAAATGGCTGTCATGGATGTCGGTCGCAAGGCAAGTACATATGCTGTATGTCATTGTCCACTTGCCACAACACCTGCCACAAGTGCCAAGACACCTGCCACGATTGCCACATGACCTGCCACGAGTACCACGTGACCGACCACAAGTGCCACGTGACCTGCCCCGTGACCAAGTTGTGAATTGTCCACTTGCCATGTCACCTGCCACAAGTTATGGGGTTCCTAGCACCAAGTGACCCCCAGATATGGGGCATATGTCAAGTACTTTTCTACAGCAGAGAATTACATTTTGTGACCCGACTTTGAGGCCACGTATCTCGGGGCCACTTAAAGCTAGAAACCAGTAGAACTAGCACTATAACCTCTCCAAATTTGGGGTTTCTATCACCAAGTAACCCCGAGATACGTGGACCCAAAGTCGGGTTGCAAAATATTTTCGAATCCGGTTGAAATAGTTTCAAATGCGGTTGAAATAATTTCAAATGCAGTTGAAATAATTTCAAATCATGTTGATACTATTTCAAGCGGATTCGAGAATATTTTGCCATCCGAATTTGAAAAAAAAATGAAATTGATTCTAACAGTCTGCAGAAGATCTGCAAAAAAAGTGAAATGGCTGTTAATAGTCTACAGGAGATCTGCTAAAAAAAGAAATAGATGCTAATAGTCTGCAGGAGATCTGGTGAGAAAACGAAATAGATACTAATTGTCTGCAGGAGATCTGCAAAAGAAAAGTGAAATGGCTGTTAATAGTCTACAGGAGATCTGCTAAAAAAAGAAATAGATGCTAATAGTCTGCAGGAGATCTGGTGAGAAAACGAAATAGATACTAATTGTCTGCAGGAGATCTGCAAAAAAAAAAAGTGAAATGGTTCTTAATAGTCTACAGGAGATCTGCTAAAAAAAAGAAATAGATGCTAATAGTCTGCAGGAGATCTGTGAGAAAACGAAATAGATACTAATAGTCTGTAGTTGTAGTGCTAGTTCTACTGTGTTTGCATACCAAATTTGGGGTTTCTAGCTACAAGTGGCCCCGAGATACGTGGCCCCAAAGTCGGGTCACAAAATGTAATTCTCTGCTGCAGAAAAGTACTTGACATATCGCCCCTATCTTGGGGTCACTTGGTGCTAGGAACCCACAACTTGTGGCAGGTGACGTGGCAAGTGGACTATCCACAACTTGGTCACGTGGCCGGTCATGTGGCACTCGTGGCCGGTCACGTGGCACTCGTGGCAGGTGTCGTGCCACTCGTGGCAGGTGTCGTGGCACTTGTGGCAAGTGAACAATACACAACTTGTGGCAGGTGATGTGGCAAGTGGACAATGACATACAGCATATGTACTTGCCTTGCGATCGACATCCGTGTTAGACGTGCAAAAATAAAAAAATTGTTTTGTTTCGTTTTAATTCGTTAATTAATTCATTTTGTTTAGTTAGATTCGTTAAATTCGTTTTCGGATTTTGTTTCATTTTTGACCGAATTCGAAAAAATCAGTCGCATTTGAAATTATTTCAACCGGATTTGAAAATATTTCAACCGGATTTAAAAATATTTCAACCGAATTTAAAAATATTTCTACTGGATTTGAAATTATTTCAACTGCATTAGAAACTATTTCAACCAGATTTGAAATAGTTTCTAATGCAGTTGAAATAGTTTCTAATGCAGATGAAATATTTTCAAATCTGGTTGAAATAGTTTCTAATGCAGATGAAATATTTTCAAATCTGGTTGAAATAGTTTCTAATGCAGTTGAAATATTTTCTAATGCAGTTGAAATAATTTCAACCAGATTTGAAAATATTTCAACTGCATTTGAAATTATTTCAACCGAATTCGAAAATATTTTGCGACCCGACTTTGGGTCCACATATCTCGGGGTCACTTGGTGATATAAACCCCAAATTTGGAGAGGTTGTAGTGCTAGTTCTACTGTGTTTTCTAGCTATAAGTGGCCCCGAGATATGTGGCCCCAAAGTCGGGTCACAAAATGTAATTCTCTGCTGTAGAAAAGTACTTGACATATGCCCCATATCTGGGGGTCACTTGGTGCTAGGAACCCCATAACTTGTGGCAGGTGACATGGCAAGTGGACAATCCACAACTTGGTCACGTGGCAGGTCACGTGGCACTTGTGGTTGGTGACGTGGCACTCATGGCAGGTGTCTTGGCGCTTGTGGCAGGTGTTGTGGCAAGTGGACAATGACATACAGCATATGTACTTGCCTTGCGATCGACATCCGTGACAGCCATTTAACATCCTTTTTTTTTTTATGTGACAGATGTGTATAATAAATAACCATCTTCCAAAATGTATAATTCAAATAGAAAAGATTAGAACAGAATAGAAAAAAAAATATATAATTTAATAGCAGATCTCCTGTAGACTATTAACAGCCATTTCACTTCTTTTTTTTTTGCAGATCTTCTGCAGACTGTTAGAATCAATTTCATTTTTTTTTCAAAGTCGGGTCGCAAAATATTTTCAAATCCACTTGAAATAGTATCAACATGATTTGAATTTTTTTCAACTGCATTTGAAATTTTTTCAACTGCATTCGAAATTTTTTCAACTGCATTTGAAATTTTTTCAACTGCATTTGAAATTTTTTCAACTGCATTTGAAATTTTTTCAACTTCATTTGAAATTATTTCAACCGAATTCGAAAATATTTTGCGACCCGACTTTGGGTCCACGTATCTCGGGGTTACTTGCTGATAGAAATAGTTTCTAATGCAGATGAAATATTTTCAAATCTGGTTGAAATAGTTTCTAATGCAGTTGAAATAGTTTCTAATGCAGTTGAAATATTTTCAAATCTGGTTGAAATAGTTTCTAATGCAGTTGAAATAGTTTCTAATGCAGTTTAAATATTTTCAAATCTGGTTGAAATAGTTTCTAATGCAGTTGAAATAATTTCAACCAGATTTGAAAATATTTCAACTGCATTTGAAATTATTTCAACCGAATTCGAAAATATTTTGCGACCCGACTTTGGGTCCACGTATCTCGGGGTCACTTAGTGATATAAACCCCAAATTTGGAGAGGTTGTAGTGCTACTGTGTTTGCATACCAAATTTGGGGCTTCTAGCTATAAGTGGCCCCGAGATATGTGGCCCAAAGTCGGGTCACAAAATGTCAAGCACTTTTCTGCAGCAGAGAATGACATTTTTCGACCCGACTTTGGGGCCACATATCTCGGGGCCACTTAGCTAGAAACTTGGTATGCAAACACAGTAGAACTAGCACTATAACATATCCAAATTTGGGGTTTCTATCACTAAGTGACCCTGAGATATTTCGAATTAGTGAGGACATTGCGTAAGGATATGGTCACTATAGAGTGATCTGACCACGTAGTGTCAACTATGGTTGATTTGGAAGTCAGAGGGATGAGAGAAGGAGGGATTAGTATATGATCTATCCTACCATAAGATTGGTGAGGTGAGGAGTAATGAGTAAAATCCCTGCTCTTTGGGTTAAGTTCCCTCCAAATGTCTACTAGGCCAAATGTGTGGAGAAATTTAGCTATTTTATTGCTCATCTTGGTAGGGCAGGTTAGTTGCTGATTGTGAGGTTTAGTCTTATCTAATCCCTGATCAAAGGCTACGTTGGAGTCCCCTCCCAAAATGACTTTGCCTTCAAGGAGTGGATTTATAGTTGAAAAGAGAGTCTGAAAGAACTTAGCTTGTCCTTTGTTAGGGGCATAATAGGAAACGATAGTGTAAAGTATTCCTTAAATCGTACCTTTTACAAGAATAAATCTTCCTTCCGGGTCTTTGTAGTCAGAAACGTGAGAAAAGTTACTATTCTTGGAAAAAAGTATTGCTACTCCCTTCGTTTTGTTAGGAGCATTCGCTAGAAAGAAGGTCGGATAGAATGAGTGTACGAATTTAGGGTTGTACCGAATCGGGAAATGCGTTTCTTGCAGCAATACCACATCTATATTTTGGGCTTTGTATCGATCAAAAGCTACTCTCCTTTTCTTAGGGGAATTTAGGCCCTGAACATTGTGCGTGGCCACCTTGAGGTCTGTCTTATGCCGCGTACACAAGTCCGCGGGACTTTTGAAAACTAACGGACTTGCCCACACACGGAGCAGTCCGTTCATTTAGAACGTAACTTCAGGTTACGTAGCTAGCGTAGGCAGTAAAAGCCACCGCGATAGCTCCGTGACCTGGCATGGATTTAAAGGGACTCCCCACGCCGAAAAAAACGGCGTGGGGGTTCCCCCCAAATCCATGTCAGACCCTCATCCGAGCACGCAGCCTTGCAGGCCAGGAAAGGGGTGGGGACGAACGAGCGCCCCCCCCCTCCTGAGCCGTACCAGGCCGCGTGCCCTCAACATGGGGGGTGCCCTGGGGAAAGGGGGGCCGTGCGCCCCCCCACCCCAAAGCACCTTGTCCCCATGTTGATGAGGACAAGGGCCTCTTCCCGACAACCCTGGCCGTTGGTTGTCGGGGTCTGCGGGCGGGGGCTTATCGGAATCTGGGAGCCCCTTTAATAAGGGGGCCCCCAGATACCGGCCCCCCACCCTATGTGAATGAGTATGGGGTACGATGTACCCCTACCCATTCACCTAAGGTGTAAAATGTAAAGTACAAAAACACACACACTTTTGAAAAAATATTTTATTGCACTGCTCCGGGGTCTTCTTCCGTCTTGGGGGTCTTCTCGCCGGACTCCTCCGCTCTCTTCTGCTCTTTTACCTAGCTCTTTCACGAGCGGAGGAGTCCGGCTACCTTCTTCGTCGTCGCCGCCGTCGTCTGGGGGTCTCGATCCGCCTTCGGGGGTCTTCCGGGGGTCTCTTCTGTTCTTGCGGCGGTCGTCGTCTTCCGCGCCGCCGGCGCCTTCTTCTTCTTCTTGTCCTTCTTCTTGTTCTTGTTCTTGTTCCGATGTTGACCCGATGCGCTCTCTGCCCGGAATGGCAGAGCCGCGCTGCGCTGGGACTTATATAGGGACATGGGGACAGGGTCACATGCTCATGTCACATGGTGACCCCGCCCCCCTGTGATGTCACAGTCCCAGCATCCTCCGGGCTCCCAGATTCCGATAAGCCCCCGCCCGCAGACCCCGACAACCAACGGCCAGGGTTGTCAGGAAGAGGCCCTTGTCCTCATCAACATGGGGACAAGGTGCTTTGGGGTGGGGGGGCCGCACGGCCCCCCTTTCCCCAGGGCACCCCCCATGTTGAGGGCACGCGGCCTGGTACGGCTCAGGAGGGGGGGGCGCTCGTTCGTCCCCACCCCTTTCCTGGCCTGCCAGGCTGCGTGCTCGGATGAGGGTCTGACATGGATTTGGGGGGAACCCCCACGCCGTGGGGAGTCCCTTTAAATCCATGCCAGGTCACAGAGCTAGCGCGGCGGCATTTACTGCCTACGCTAGCTACGTAACCTGAAGTCACGTGCTAAATGAACGGACTTGCCGATGAGCGGCAAGTCCGTTCATTTCAAAGTCCCGCGGACTTGCCTACTAACGGCGGGATTGTCCGCCGGACTGCCAAGTCCAGCGGATAATTTTAAAACCAAACTTAAAACTTTGGCGCCAAAAAGTCCGCCGGACTTTGGCGCCAAAAAGTCCGCGGGCACCTACACACGAGGGGATTATCCGCTGGACTTCAGTCCAGAGGATAATCCCGCGGGATTGTCCCTTCGTGTGTACGCGGCCTAAGTGGGGATTTTGTCAGCCATTGGAGCAGAGGTTTGGAATGCACAGGCATACACAGTCACCTACCTTCAGTTGTCTTCCGTCTGGTTGCAGGTGTTTGCCGGCGTTGAGTCGGTTGGATGATTCGCTGATTCTGGAAGGGTTCTTCGTATGATGACATGTTTGGAAAGAGAAGAAAGTTAAAAGGGGAAGCAGGAAAGGGGGGGGGGAAGGCAAAAAGAGAATATGTCTTCTCGGAAGACCGACGGTGAGCGCAGGAAAAAAGCCCGCCGGACTCCGTCCCAAGTACAGTGGTCGGCCCTAAGGCCTGACCCATGACCCATGTCGTAGAAACACACGATGCTTCTAGGAAATGGGTGGAGGCGCATATGGACCACCCCGGACCCTAGCATAAATTGTAAAGAAAAAACATGAAAAAAGCACTAACAGTCAGAATTAGTTTATGATATAAATCAGAGAAGGGTAAAAAAAAACACCCGAATGAATATAAAAAGGAATAAAAAGATAAAAACACAGAATTATATGACCCTCAGATATGGGACATAGGGAAAAACCTACTGTGCTCCAGAGGCTCTAGGATCTATGCGGTCCCTCCGCCCTCCACCCTCAAGTAAGGGAGGAAAGGGGAAGGAGGTTCCTATAGAAAGGATAGCACTGTAGACAGGGACTCATGTTACAAAGAGGAAACCGATGTTTGATCAATTCTTGCTATCCCCTGAGCTGTAGGATATCTAAGCTAAGAAAATCCCGAATAACCGTGTTTCTTCTTCATCCAAATTGCTGGCAGCTGTTTCAGGAAAATCCTCTCGATCTTTTCGGGAACAATTTTCAAGACCCTAACAGAGTCCTATCCTCTTGTAGGTGAATGTTTATACAACTCTCAGAGCGGGAAAGCATAAAAGTCAAGAGAATTTAATGGTAAAACGAATCAACGGATCATCAAAAAACAAATCAGAGAATCTCTTTGGAAAAGGAGCTATTAGCTCCAACGCCCAAATGGGCTTCCTTCCTACAGGACAGTGCCTGCAGTACAAAAAAATACAAAGGAGTTCTCCATGATTCCTCTCAGGGGGGTCCTCCTTCCTTGCTCTTCTTTGTCCGGCCTTTGTTCCAGAGAGGGGAGATCGGGCTAGTCGGGGGGGGGGGGTCTTTTGGTGGATCCAGCCGAGGTTGCAGAGTAATCCATGGGCGCTTCCTGAGAGATCAACTTGAGTTGCAAAAAGAGCTTTTCGCCATCAGGGATGTTAGAGAAAGCGTAGGTGGTACCGTGGAGGGTGAATTTCACCGCAAAAGGGAAAGACCAGCGATATTTGATCTCCTGCTGGGAGAGAACTGCCAAAAGTGGTTTGAGGGATCTTCTTTTTTGAATAGTGGAAGGTGCAAGGTCAGCAAAGATTTGAATTTGGTGACCTTGAAACTGTAAGTTCGGTTTTGCTCGAGACTGCCGCATGACCTCTTCTTTGGTGGCGTAAAAGTGCGGTTTGGCTATTATGTCTCTCGGAGAGCCATCTTTTCTGGGGGGTCCTAAGGCCCTATGTGTGATCTAATTCCAGGCGGTGAGGCGGTAGTTTCGGTATGAGTTCCGAGATTATGTCCCGAACGATGGGGGAAATGTCGGTGTAGGATTCTGGGAGGCCGCGGATTCGGAAGTTATACCTCCTGGACCTATTTTCAAGGTCATCGATCCGAGAGAGGGCTGTATCCAACTGGTCCTGCAGAGATTTCATGAGGGCCTCATTTTGGTTGGTTCTGGCAACAGTGGTATCTAGTTTATCCTCAATAGCTTCAATTCTGGAACCTAGATTAGCAAAGCTAGATTCAATGTTGTTAGTTATTTGGGTCGTAGTGTTGGTAAGGCCTCTTTCTAGAAGGTCTGAGAATTTGGCGAATAGGTCCGCTTGGAGTGCAGATATATCCTGAAAAGAGTAGCTGGGTGCGGATAATTCCTGGAGATGGGGTGAGGGGGGTCTAGCTGGGGACAGGGCGTAGTCCTCCATGTGGCGGTTCAGGAGAGATTCCGTGGAGGCCGGGGATGGAGCCTGAGGAGAATGGGGGTCAAGAGGGGATTGGTGGGGGTGGTGGTAAGGACCCCCTTGGACTACCTGGGCATATGAGAGGGTCGCAGGGGTTAAGACTTGCCTGCCTTCCTGATGTCTGTCTGTGAGGGCTGTGAGGTTCTGAGGAGAAGTTGCGGCGGCCATCTTGGAACACCCAACGATCTCAGTCCTATTGAATTGTGGCCCTAGGTCCTGTTTGGCTGGGGGACCGGGCATCTGAGGATTTCCCCCTCTGTTTTCCTTGACATCTTATTAAGTGATGGGGTGAGTATGGGGCGAGACTGTCCGGAATGCTACTCAGAGGACCGGGGCGGCCATCTTGGTACACCCCGCGGATCCGGTTGTAATGAACTGCGGCTCTGGCGATCGTAGGGCGGATGGATCCGTGGTCTGGGGATGTTCCCCGTAGTAGACCGGGGGCAATCCTTTCGAGGAGGGGTGTTTTTGTGAGGGCTGGGCGCCCGTAGTGCTGCTCAATGGTCCAGGGTGGAGCGGAGCTCACAGCTCAGGTGGCCATGTTGGAGCTCTCGCGCATGCGCCATCGTCCGAATTAAATTTTAAGAGCATTTGAATTAAATTAGTTGATGGCAAGAATAAATGCTCTGATAAAACATTTTTTACAATTTGCATATGAACTTTTAAATAAAATTCTGCAGGTTAATGCCTGGAGCTAGTGGTGGTGGTACTGCGGGTGGGAATACACATGATAGAATCTCTCTCTCTCTTTTTTTAAGATAGCAGTCATATTAGTAAGTATCACTGGCAATTACAGCAAGTAAGTACCCACAGGCCATTGTAGGGCAGAAGTGTGCTTGTATTGCACACTAGGATTTTTCCGGCCACTGATCCAGTCTGCATACTCAATATTCCATGAAGTAATTTGTTTCAAAGGGCTGTAGTGCATTTAACATGTGACCATGCACAAAGTTCCAGCATATTCATGTATAGAGATGGCCTTGCGGTTTGCCCAGCAGTCGGTTTGCGGCGAACTTTGCTTGTTCGCGATTCGCCAAACCGGCGGACTTATGGCGATGTTTGCGGCGGCCATATTCGTTTACATTGTGAAGAACTTTGACCCATGACACATCCATGTCATGGGGTACAGGACAGCCAATTGAGACATTTCAGCACATGGACATACCCCCTACCTTATAAATAGACCTGATCTGGCGGCCATTTTACATTCTGTCTTTTGTCAGTGTAGGGAAAGGACGCTGTGTGGAGCAGGGACAGTCAGTCTAATCACTAGCTATTACTATTAGGTCCACAAAAGTTCTTTTAAGGACTGGTATAGGTGTACAGTATATAGAGGTGAAATACACTGATAATATACTTTCTTTCAAACATAGAAAGCATATTATAGTGCAGTGCTCAGCGATTGTGCAGCTGTAATTTCTCAGTGTAGGGAAAGGTTGGCGTTTGGAGCAGGGATAGTCTGTAATACACTAGCTAGTTACTATTAAGTCCACAAAAGTCGTTTTAAGGACTGGTATAGGTGTACAGTATATAGAGGTGAAATACACTGATAATATACTAAATATAATAAAAATACTTTCAAATATAGAAAGCATAGTATAGTGCATTTACTGTGCAGCATTGTGACTGCTGAGCGGTTCTGCAGCGATACTACAAAAAGTGACAAACGCAATTATAAAAAAGTATTATAACTGGTGTGATAGACCAGTGGCCCCCCAAAACGACAGATTGAAGCGCAGTGTTATATACCTTCTTCAACATATACTGCACTTCTCTAGAGACTTTTGTCACAGGGTCATTTAAAAAATGACAGGCAGAGGGGTGGTAAGGGTAGGGCAGGAGCAACAGGCTTGAGCCCAAGTGGGAAGTTGCAGAAGGTGCATTCTATTACGTCAAAGGACGCACCAGACTTGGTTGAGTGGCTCACTCAGCCTTAAGCCCCATACACACGCTCGGATTATCCGAGGACCAGGTCCGTCGGATCATGTCCGTCATACTTTGTCCGATGTTGGTTTTGCGTACACACGGTCGGACAAAGTTGTTGGAAAATCCGATCATTCTGAACGTGGTGACGTTTGTTGCCTACGACGGGACTACGTAGAGGCTAGTAGCCAATAGCTTTGGTCTTGTAATGTGATCTGAGCATGCGTAGCACTTTGTCCGTCGGACAACGGTACACACGATCGGATTTGGTGTGATCGGACCGTGTTGTCGGAAAATCTATCCAGCAGGAGATAGGACTTTGTCCGTCGGACAATCCGACGTACACTGTCCGATGGTGCATACACACGGTCGGATTTTTCAACAACATTGTCCGATCGGACAGAATCCATGTGAAAATCCTACCGTGTGTATGGGGCTTCACTCTTCTGCACCCTCCTCATCCTCTCAATCTGCACCCTCTTCCCTCTCTGCTCATTCTTGGCATTGGATCAGGAAGAGGAGGTAGCAACAACCGCCACTCAGCAGTCTGACGACAGTACCCAGATGTCATGGCAACAATTCGCACCAGCGACGCTACCCAGTGCGCATGCGCACGGGGACGGCGTCCTGGCGCACATTTGGACACAATAACAATTCCCCATTGCGCACGCACGGCTCCGCTGAGCGGCGCGCGCATGTGCACAAGCGCACGCATTAATGTGACCTCCCGCTGACCTATAAAAGGAAGCATGGCTACCAAAACAAATCGCTGGTTTGTCTTCAGCTCATGGTATCTCCTGCACCTGCTTGCCTTCTGCTACTGTTGTGACCCGGATTGCCCTTTGACCTTGCGGACTTCTCCTGTACTGACCTTTGGCTTGCCCCTGGATTGCTGCTCTCTGGACTGTGGTTGAGTCTCGGCCTGTACCTGGATTCTTCTGTCTTCTTCAATGCTTGACTCTGGCTCTCCTCTGGACTTCCCTTTGCTGCATTGATCCTGCTCCTGTATTCAGACTGTGTTTAAACCCTATCCTGATCTGGACTGTGTTTGACCCTCGGCCTGCTTCCCGGTTGTCTAGTTTCCGGCAATTCCATGTGGCTCCTGCACCTACGCTCCAGCTGTCTCCTAGCAAGTCCTGGACCCCCGGTAACTTGTGCCTCTTGGTGCCAGCCATACTCTGTGCCATTTTCAGGGGTTGGCATGCGCTGAGTCGCAACAGGGACCGCTCTCGGCATCTTGGCCTTGGTGAGTACCATTTATCTGATAGTACAAACCAGCCATGACCGAGGCCAACAGAGCGGGTTCCCCACTGGAAATCCTGTGCCAACAGGTCTCAGCCCTCACCGAAGTAGTGCAGAAACTCCAGGACGGCTATGCTCAATTCGACAGCCGGCTTCAGCAGCTAACTACAGTCCCTGCACCTATCAATCCTATGCAACCCTCTGGTAGCAACGCATCTGCACCTCCTACCCAGCAGCCACCCACCATGATGATGGCCATGGCTGAGCCCCGGGTACCAGTCCCCGTACGATTCTCAGGTGATCTCAGGTGATCGAAGGAAGTTCAGGGCCTTTAAAAATGCATGTTCACTATACTTGGCCCTGCAGCCCAGGACTTTTTCCTCCGAGATCATTAAGGTTGGATTCACTATCTCTCTGTTAACAGAGGAACCCCAACATGGACACCAGTGGCAAAAAGCGCCCTGAGGCGATTCAGTTCGTCATTCATTCATTCAAGTGGGCGGCAGACACTGACTGGAATGAGGCGGCTTTACGCTACCAATACCAGCAAGGACTTTCTGAAAGTTTAAAGGATGAGTTGGCCCGTGTGGAGACACCCACCTCCTTGGAAGAACTGATCCAGTTAACCACCAAATTGGACAGACGGATGTGGGAATGGCGTGCCGAACGCCTCCTGACTTCCTGACCCAGTTGGGTGCCCCCCAAGGCCGCAGCTGCTGTTCCTTCCTGTCCAACTCCTCCACATTCCTCAAAACCTGAAGGTGAACTTAAGCAGCTGGTGGTGGTCCGTCCTCGCCTTACCTAGGAGGAGCGACAACGCAGGCGTCAGACCAACCTGTGTCTATACTGCGGGGGTCCCGGACATCTTCTCTGCAACTGTCCCGTAAGGCCCAGTAAGTTACCTCCCCAGTGTGTGATTAATTTCCAGACCTCAGGCTTTGCACAGACTTACGTGACCCTCTCTGTTTCTCTACAGTTGGCGGAAGGGAAGTTCCCACTCCCAGCCGTGATTGATTCTGGGGCATGTAGCTGCCTCCTGGACATTTCTATTGCTCAGCAGCTACGCATTCCCTGCCAGAAAAAGAAGACTCACCTCCTGGTCCACCTTGCTGATGGGTCACTTCCACAGTCTGGCCCGTAACACAAGAGACTCAGCCCATACTTACCTCAACTGATTACGGTCACCAGGAACTTCTATGCTTCAATGTGATCACCTTACCCATGTTCCCCTTCATTCTGGGACTCCCTTGGCTGCAGGCCCATGACCCTCAGATCAGCTGGGATAAGAAGGAGGTACGCTTCACATCAGCCTATTGTACCCAGCACTGCCTAAAAGTAACCCCAACCCCTTGCATGCCCCTGGCAGCTGAGGACCTGCAGCACGTCCCTCCGGTTTACCTGGACTTCAGAGATGTGTTCGACAAAAAGAAAGCAGATCAGCTACCTCCACATCGATCTTATGACTGCCCAATTGAGCTGCTGCCCGGGTCTGAGATTCCCTTTGGGCAAATTTTTCCTCTCTCTGAAGCTGAACTTAAAACTCTCAAAGCTTATATTGATGAGAACTTGGAAAGAGGCTTCATCCGCCCATCTTCTTCACCAGCAGGGGCAGGCATCTTCTTTGTTGGCAAGAAAGATGGCTCTCTCTGACCATGCATCGACTACCGGCAACTCAACAAAATAACAATAAAGAATCATTACCCACTTCCTCTCATTTCTGAACTCTTCCAGCGGTTCCGAACCGCAAGGGTCTTCTCTAAGCTATATCTACGGGGGGCCTATAATCTCATTCGAATCCGCCCCGGAAATTAATGGAAGACAGCTTTCATGTCCAGATTTGGACATTATGAATATCTAGTGATGCCCTTTGGACTATGTAATGCTCCGGCCACCTTTCAGCACCTAGTCAATGACATCTTCAGAAATGATCTTGATGACTTTTTAGTGGTATATTTAGATGATATTCTTATTTTTTCTGCCTCTCTCGAACTCCACAGGGTCCACGTGCGGAAGGTCCTTACCATCCTCCGGCAACACCGATTATATCTCAATGTGGAGAAATGTGAGTTTGAGACAACTACAGTACAATTTCTGGGATTCATCATCTCTACTCAAGGTATTTCCATGGACCCCCAAAAGGTCAAAGCTGTCTTAGAGTGGCCAGTCCCAGGTGATAAGAAAGCGGTACAACGGTTCATTGGCTTCGCCAACTTTTATCAGAGATTCATTGTTGGGTTCTCCTCCATCGTAGGCCCCATCACACAGTTAACCCATCAACACACTCGATTCCAGTGGTCCCAGGAGGCCCAGGAGGCTTTCACCAAGCTGAAGACCTTGTTCACCACAGCCCCTATCCTGCAGCACCCTTACCCGTCACTACCCTTTATATTAGAGGTTGATGCCTCCGAGACGGCCACAGGGGCCATTCTGTCTCCACGCCAGGGGGCCAAAGCCCTGTTACACCCGGTAGCCTTCGCATCCCGAAAGTTAACCGCCCCCGAGAGAAACTATGATGTCAGCGACTCAGTTTGTATATAGATTATTTCCTTCCACCTATTGTCCACCAGCTCCCATCATATATTAGGGATGGTACTTATTTGATGGAACTTCTTTCTATGTACAAGTGGGAGCCAACTTACACTTGGCTCTCACTTGACGTCAGCTCCCTTTATACGTCCATTCCCCACTCTTTTGGCTTAATGGCCTTAGAGCATTTTCTGGCTAAAGAACCTCTTATTAATTCACGTCAGGCCTCTTTTATACTTGATGCAGCCTCCTATTGCTTAACGCACAATTATTTTACTTTTGACTGGGATTTTTATATTCAAAAACAAGGAACAGCCATGGGAGACAACTTTGCTCCATCCTATGCCAACCTAGCAATGGGCTATTGGGAGAATGCCTATATCCTTCAAAATAACCCCTTCGCTAGTAAGATGGTATTTTTCGGTCGTTATATTGACAACATAATCATCATTTGGGACGGTACATTAGAATCAATTAATCCTTTTTTGGATTATTGCAACAAGAATACATATGGCTTGTCTTTTACCTCAGAGGCTAATACAGAGACATTACCTTTTCTCGACCTCCAACTAGGCCACGATGATAATAATCTTCAATTATTTCAAAAAATTCTGTTAAACCCACAGCGTGTAACTCTTATCTCCATCACAAGAGTTGCCACCTCCCCAGATGGATTGATAATATCCCTAAAGGCCAATTTTATAGACTACGTCAAAATTGCACTAGAGACAGTGACTACTTAAGCCAAAGTGTCCTACTAAAAGAAAAATTTAAAGATAAAGAATATCCGACAGCTTTCATCGATCATGCCTGTGAATTATTTTTAAAGGGTAAACCCCCCAAGAAAATTACTAAACAGCAAAATAATCATAATTTACGTTTTATCACCACTTTTAATGTTGATTTTAAGAAGATGGAAATAATTCTTAACTATCATTGGACAATTTTACTACAAGATCACTTTTTAAAATCTTTTATCCCGGAACGGCCCAAAGTCACATATCGCAGAGCACCAAACCTGAAATCAAAGATTGCACCTAGTAAAGTTCACTCCAGTGGTCCATCACCAAATAGACCCGTTCTAATACCCCTGGTGGGAATGTTCCGGTGCAAAAAACCCAATGTAAAACATGCAAATACGTGAAGCATGGTAAAAAAATCCTTCACGACAAAAGGAACAACATATTCTTTGAAAGATTTTTTTAATTGCTCTTCGGATTATGTTGTCTATGGTTTGACTTGCCCATGCGGCCTAGTATACGTGGGCCGCACCATAAGAGCCCTCCGGACTAGATTCGGAGAGCATAGGAGATCAATCGAAAGTGATAAAGACCCTCATACTGTACCTAGGCATTTCACTCAAACACACCAACAGTCCACTGATGGACTGGAAGTGTGGGTCATAGAGCAAATACCAAATTCACTCCCGGCTGCAAAACGATTAAAAAAACTATGCTCAAGAGAAACTTTTTGGATATATACACTGGACGTTCTTGCACCAGGAGGACTGAACGAAGGAATCAAAATTTCTACCATCCTATAGACTATTGATATATAGTGCATTTTAGACCTAGATCCCATTATAATCACATTCACATTTTTTTAGATATGCATGTGTTCCTATATGCTTCTCTTCTGTATATGTTTTATGGCTACATGGTCGAGCCTGTGTGTTTCTTATCAACTAAAAAACACACATATATATGATATATGATTTTACCTGTTTTTACCTGACTTTTACACTTATGGAGACGCGTGTGGACAAATATACATATGGATGGGCATGTGACAATTGCGATTGTCATTTGATCAATATTCCTAATATATATACTCTTTTTACATATTAGGTATTATTTATATGTTTTTTATACATATGTATACATATATTCTTTTCTTTTTTTCTTGATGATTATAATAATAATTTTTATATATATATCTTATATAATTTTATATTACATCATGCACAGATAATCATTTTTTAATCTTTTTATAGCTTCCAATATGTATATATCTCACATATATCTCTTATACATTTTCATGCGATTTTCATGCAATTTTCTTGCATTTTCTTGCATTTTTGTTGCATTTCTTGTATATCTCGTTCATTACCCCTTGCACTTCTTTATACCCTTTCAGATTAACTTACCATAGACCAATTAACCATACTTTACCCACCGTATCATATTTGTAATATATCATTTAACTAGCCCATATCACATATCTTCATCACTTCCTTTTTTTTTAATTTTTTTTATTTTTTCTGCTAGTTCCGCCCCCCTCCCCTCATATTTTTTTTTCTTTTTATAGCTTCCAATATGTATATATCTCACATACATCTCTTATACATGTCCATGCAATTTTCATGCGATTTTCTTGCATTTTTTGCATTTTCTTGCATTGATGTGATTTTCTTGACTATTTATTACTTATTATTATTTATTAGTATTATTATTTTTTTTATTCCACATATCGATAGAGATATATATATATATCTTATGCTACATACATGCCCCTATTTCACATAAACTGAGATCCTTAGTGCAATCCTTTATTTAGGTATGTGTTTCACATACAAATAGATCATCCGTTTTTTCCAGCTTTTTATTCCCCTTTTTTCCTTTATTCCTGTTAGCCTCTTCCTTTTTTCAAACTAATAACACTATGTCTGTCAGCTGCGCTTCTCCCCCCTTTTTTTTTTCTGCTAGTTCCGCTCCCGCCCCTCCCCTTTTCCTTTATAAGCTTGTTCGTTTCTAGCCTGGTTTATGTCCTAATGTTGAGAAAGGAGTGCCACTCGTCACTACATCCGAGTGCGCATGCTCACGAAACGCGTCCATCTTTGATGACGTCATTCCCCTGAGCTCGTCGCTTCCCTGCTATCCAAGCCTCTTTTTGAGGCCGCCTTCCGGAGCCGGCCCTTACCATCCACAGGAAGTGCTTCTATGGAACTGCATGGACAAAGCTGACAGCCATACATCGCTGGGGAGCCGCCACTGAGAGACATATACCATGCTGTTTACTATCTTCACAAATGTGAGTGCATTGATATTGCTGTAATAAAATGTCCTTTTACCAAAACTACTACACCCAGAGGCGCTTTTTCTCCACTTGTTTTTTGTTTGTGAGTAGGCAGGTACATTTCAAAAATACAATGTCAAATTAACATAGTTTTATCTTTGAGCTAAAAAACTATGATATAATAATGGTGTTGTGGTAACTTGACCCCCCCCCCCCTAAAAAAAAAAAAAATAATGATAGATAGATAGATAGATAGATAGATAGATAGATAGATAGATAGATAGATAGATATTATTCTGGATATTACTAGAAAAAAAGCCATTTGAAATACGTTTAGCAGAACTCTGTCAATATCACCAAAGCAGCCTCATTATCATCCCATTATAAAGAAGAGAATGTGCGCAGCATTGAGAGATTTCATAATTTGCCGCGTTATGAATGTTAATTCTCCATTACGAACGCTAATTTTACAAGACTGACCACTTCCGGCTCGTCCTTGCTTCCGAGCATGCGTGTTTGTACTTTGGACTTTTGTCCGACGGACTTGTGTACACGCTCGGAAAATCCGACAACACCCATTTGTCCACGGAAAATTTTAAAACCTGCTATCCAACATTTGTCCACGGAAAATCCGACAACAATTGTCCAATGAAGCAAACACAAGGTCAGATTTTCCGGGAACAGCCTGTCATCACACATTTCCCATCAGAAAATCTGATTGTGTGTACGCGGCTATACACTTCGAATCGCTTTGAGACATTTATCATTACTTATACAAAAATGTCAGGGGTAGTTGTTGTTAAATGTTGAATATAGGCGATATGTATTCTTCTACATATTTTTGGTAAAAAAAATCGCAATAAGCGTTTATTGATTGGTTTGCGCAAAAGTTATAGCGTCTACAAAATGGGGGATAGTTTTATGGCATTTTTATTATTATAATTTTTTATTAGTAATGGCGGCAATCTGCGATTTTTTATCGGAACTGTAACATTATGGCCGACTCATCGGAAAATTTTGACACTATGTTTGGACCGTTGTCATTTATACAGCAATCAGTGCTATAAAAATGCACTGATTACTGTGTAAATGACACTGGCAGTGAAGGGGTTAACCACTAGGGGGCGATGTAGGGGTTAAGTGTGTCTTAGGGAGTGTTTCTAACTGTGGGGGGATGGGGTTCCAGTCACATGACAGCGATCACTGCTCCCGATGACAGGGGAAATGCCTTGTTTACATAGGCATTTCCCCGTTCTGAGGCTCGGTGACATGATGGCTGGGAGACCGGTGGACATCAAGTCCACCGGTCCCGTGGATACGGTCACGCTGCTGTCACAGCTCTTAAAGGGGACGTACAGGTACACCCATTTGCCCACTGCTGCCATTGTGCCGACATATATCGGCGTGCAGTGGTCAGCAACTGGTTAATAATGCATAAAACTTTAAAAAACATTTCATTCCTTTAAATAACCTTATGGGGGATGCCCTTAACTTGCCTGTGAAGTGCCACTTTTTTTTAGATGTACTACATTTCTAAAAATGACATGGGTACCCTCCCCAAAGCACATAAAGGGCATAGAGAACTGGGCACTGCCATGGGGGCAATTATTTTTAATAAAGCTCAAAGTGATCCTACAGCTAAAGTAACATTTACATTGTTGCTGCATGACAGTTCCCAGTTGTTTTGTTCTGTTTGTTAAAAATAAATCCTTATATTAGATCTAGGTCTGGTATAGATGTAAAGAGTCACTAAACCTACATCTTACTAACTATCAAAAAAGGATGTATTACATACAGTGGTGTGAAAAAGTGTTTGCCCCCTTCCTCATTTCCCGTTCCTTTGCATGTTTGTCACACTTAAGTGTTTCGGAACATCAAACCAATTTAAACAATAGTCAAGGACAACACAAGTAAACACAAAATGCAATTTGTAAATGAAGGTGTTTATTATTAAAGGTGAAAAAAATCCAAACCATCATGGCCCTGTGTGAAAAAGTGATTGCCCCCTAAACCTAATAACTGGTTGGGCCACCCTTAGCAGCAACAACTGCAACCAAGCGTTTGCGATAACGTGCAATGAGGCTTTTACAGCGTCCTGGAGGAATTTTGGCCCACTCATCTTTGCAGAATTGTCCTAATTCAGTTACATTAGAGGGTTTTCGAGCATGAACGGCCTTTTTAAGGTCATACCACAACATCTCAATAGGATTCAGGTCAGGACTTTGGCTAGGCCACTCCAAAGTCTTCATTTTGTTTTTCTTCAGCCATTCGGTGGTGGACTTGCTGGTGTGTTTAGGATCATTGTCCTGCTGCAGAACCCAAGTTCGTTTCAGCTTGAGTACACGAACAGATGGTCAGACATTCTTCTTCAGGATCTCTTGGTAGACAGCAGAATTCATAGTTCCTTTTATCACGGCAAGTCTTCCAGGTCCTGAAGCAGCAAAACAGCCCCAGACCATCACACTACCACCACCATATTTTACTGTTGGTATAATGTTCTTTTTCTGAAATGCAGTGTTCCTTCTACGCCAGATATACTTGGACACACACCTTCCAAAGAGTTCCACTTTTGTCTCATCGGTCCACAGAATGTTGTCCCAAAAGTCTTGGGGATCATCAAGATGTGTTGTGGAGAAATTGAGACGAGCTTTGATGTTCTTTTTGCTCAGCAGTGGTTTTCTCCTTGGAACTCTGCCATGCAGGCCATTTTTGCCCAGTCTTTTCCTGATGGTGGAGGCATGAACGCTGACCTTAACTGAGGCAAGTGAGGTCTGCAGTTCCTTGGACATTGTTGTGGGGTCTTTTGTGACCTCTTGGATGAGTCGTCGCTGCGCTCTTGGGGTAATTTTGGGCGGCCGGCCACTCCTGGGAAGGTTCACCACTGTTCCATGTCTTCGCCATTTGTGGATAATGGCTCTCACTGTGGTTCGCTGGATTCCCAAAGCTTTGGAAATGGCTTTATAACCCTTTCCAGACTGATAGATCTCAATTACTTTCTTTCTCAATTGTTCCTGAATTTCTTTGGGTCTCGGCATGATGTGTAGCTTTTAAGGATCTTCTGGTGGACCTTACTGTGTCAAGCAGCTCCTATTTAAGTGATGCCTTGATTGTGAACAGGTGTGGCAATAATCAGGCCTGGGTGTGGCTAGAGAAATTGAACTCAGGTGTGGACAACCACAGTTATAGTATGTTTTAACAAGGGGGCAATCACTTTTTCACACAGGGCCATGATGGTTTGGATTTTTTTTTCACCTTTAATAATAAACACCTTCATTTACAAATTGCATTTTTTGTTTACTTGTGTTGTCCTTGACTATTGTTTAAATTGGTTTGATGTTCCGAAACACTTAAGTGTGACAAACATGCAAAGGAACAGGAAATGAGGAAGGGGGCAAACACTTTTTCACACCACTGTATGTATGCTGTTCATCCTTCTGTTCAGGTCTCCAATTCAAGTAGGGATTTTGCAGCAACTCTGCACATGCTCAGTTTTCAATGAGTTTCTATGCTGAACATTTCATATGTGACTATAGAGTCACACATGTGGGCGTATACAAAGTAGTAAATGACAGCCCACTCCCTCCCTCATCCTCCATGCCCACTAACCAGCTAAACACAATGAGGGTGGGATAATACATGTAGATTAATTGAGGATTCACCTCACAGGCTGGAGGGAAATTTAATTTCACATTATTTGACAATTTAACCACTTTAAGACAGGGCCTATTTATCTAAGTCTATCTAAGTTAAAATCATTTTTTTTGCTCGAAAATTACTTAGAACCCCCAAACATTATAAATAATTTTCTAACACCCTAGAGAATAAAATGGCAGATATTACAATACTTTTTTCACACCGTATTTGCGCAGCGGTCCTACAAGCACACTTTTTTTGGAAAAAATTTTCTTTTTTTAAATTAAAAAATAAGACAACAGTAAAGTTAGACCAATTTTTTTTAAATTGTGAAAGATGATGTTACTCCAAGTAAATTGATACCCAACATTTCACGCTTCAAAGTTGCGCCTACTAGTGAAATGGCGACAAACTTTTATCCTTAAAAATCTCCATATGCAACGTTTAAAAAATTCTACAGGTTGCAAATTTTTTAGTTACAGAGGAGGTCTAATGCCGCGTACACACGAACGGACTTTCCCGCGGGATTGTCCGCCAGACAATCCCCCCGTGTGTGGGCGCCGGCGGACTTTTTGGCGACAAAAGTCCGGCGGACTAGGTTTTAAGTTTTGTTTTAAAATTATCCGCTGGACTTGGCAGTCCGGCGGGCAATCCCGCCGTTAGTATGCTAGTCCGCCGGACTTTTGGAAATGAACGGACTTGCCGATCATCGGAAAGTCCGTTCATTTAGCACGTGACTTCAGGTAGACGGAGCTAGCGAAGGCAGTGAATGCCGCCACGCTAGCCCCGTGACCTGGTATGGATTTAAAGGGAATCCCCACGCCGCAAAAACGGCGTGGGGGTCCCCCCCATATCCATCTCAGACCCTTATCCGAGCACGCAGCCTGGCAAGCCAGGAAAGGGGTGGGGACGAGCGAGTGCCCCCCCTCCTGAGCCGCACCAGGCCGCGTGCCCTCAACATGGGGGGTGCCCAAAGCACCTTGTTCCCATGTTGATGAGGACAAGGGCCTCTTCCCGACAACCCTGGCCATTGGTTGTCGGGGTCTGCGGGCGGGGGGCTTATCGGAATCCGGGAGCCCCCTGTAATAAGATCCCGGCCCCCCACCCTATGTGAATGAGTACGATGTACCCCTACCCATTCACCTAAGGTGTAAAGTGTAAAGAAAAAAAAAACACACAATTTTTTAAAAATATTTTATTGCACTGCTCCCGGGGTCTTCTTCCGTCTTGGGGGGTCTTCTCGCCGGACTCCATATTTACACAAAAATGCAATAAAAAGTATAAAAATTAAAAGTCATTTAAAAAAAAAAAATGTTGCTTTAAGAGCTATGGGCGGCTCCGGTAATCGGCAGAGGGCACCAGAGAGTGGTGGGAGGGGGTGCCCCTCACCCGCCACTGATAAAAGTGATCTCTCGGCGAATCCGCCGCAGAGACCACTTTTATCTGAAAGCGGACCACGCGCTGAAGAAGAGGATACCGGGGTTATGGCAGCTAGCTGCTGCCATAACAATGATATCCCTCTTCAAAGTGGCGTCGTATAATGACGGCGGGCGGTTCGTAAGTGGTTAAAACAGTTTATTGATATTATGTATGTATTTTTACTCTGTATTCCAAATGCTGTTTTATTTGTGTTTTTTTTTTAACATGCGACCAGCAGCAGAGGACTAGAAGCTCCCTCTGCATATGTCTCCCTGCAGACAGGCTGGGGAAGAGCTGGGTCATATGACAGCTGTATATTAATTAGTAAAAGGGTACTTTTTAAATTAAAATAATTACAGTGTCATCATCTACATACATAAATATAAGGGAAATGTAAATTAAACAGTGTGTGTTTAGTATAAATTTAAGGGGGAACTCCACACAAAAAAAAAACACTAAAATCACATAATAGACCTATAACCCTGATAAGAGTCTGTTGTGGATTTTAAGCCCCCCCCCCCACACACACACATACACACACACACAAATAAGTAAATATGTTGGACCCCTCAAATTCTGTATTTAAACATTTGTGCCTGGCATAGACTTTAAAGAGGGAGTCTACCTGAAAAAAAATATTAAAAGCCAGCAGCTACAAATACTGCAGATGCTGACTTTTAATAAATGGACACTTACCTTTCCTGGAGTCCAGCGATGTCGGGAGCCGAGGCCGAGCAATCGCTCAGCTCTCGGCTGCTGCTGGCACCATTCTCGGTGAGGGAATCAGGAAGTGAAGCGTTGTGGCTTCACTTCCCGGTTCCCTACTGCGCAGGTGCGAGTCACACTGAGCGTCATAAGTTGTCCCAGCTATATTCTGGGACCTGTGTGTTTCTTAGGAGAAAGCGGGGGGGTTAGGGAAGGGGCATGACTCCCGTGGGAGTCTATTCCCAGAAGTGGGTGCAGATACCTGTATTATACAAGTATCTGCACCCCCCTCCCCCCTGAAAGGTGCCAATTGTGGCACTGAAGGGGGGAATCAGATAAGTGGAAGTTCCACTTTTGGGTGGAACTCCGCTTTAAGGGGGAACCCCATGCAAGAAGCCCCCAAAAATCCATGCCAGACCCTTTTATGAGCATGTAGGCAAGGACATTTCTGGCCAGGAAAGGGTGTGTGTGCAAGTGTGTGCCCCTCCCCCAGAACCATACCAGGCCATATGTCCTTAACATGGAAAAGGTTTCTTGCCAGATTAGACCATCCTGGCAAGGCAGCTTGTCCTCATGTTGATGAGGACAGGAGCCTCTTCCCCACAACCCTGTCCTGTTGTTTTTGTGGGTCTGCAGAATTTTACATCAGTCCAGACCTCAATCTTATCCCTTGTGTGGTATATACTGGCTGGGCTAACAGCAAAACAATATATATTTTTCTTCCTGAGGAAACATGTCGGGTGGTGCTATGCGCCTTTGTGTCCCATGTGATCCCGGAATGTATGGGTGTTAGTTTGTTTGCCGGCAGGAACATTTATATGTGCGCATAACGTTTTTAACTTTGTAAGTAGCTATTTTGCCTCTTTTTTCAATAAACACTTTTTGTATGGTATGACACTATTGAAGTTTTTCTCTCTTCCTTATGAAATTCCTTTGGATGATCTGGGAATACTATGAGTGGAAGCTATAGAGAAAGATTACCTGGTGTTCGGATTATCTTCAGGGGCTTTGCCCCGTTATCCCACAGAGGTATATCTGCTCGCTCGGTTGACCATCCTAGCGATAGATAGGTGGTTGTTTTTATCTGGTAAGAGTTCCTGATTACCACATTGGTGTGCCACAGAAGATTTATTTTTATGCACATTGCACCTTTCATGTTTAGTATGTGTAGCACTTACTATACCTATTACACTTATGGTTAGTGTGTTTACAAGTTTGTTAGACTTACCCATGCTATTATTGGATTTGTCTTATACATC
This sequence comes from Lithobates sylvaticus, assembly GCA_028564925.1. NCBI lineage: Eukaryota > Metazoa > Chordata > Amphibia > Anura > Ranidae > Lithobates > Lithobates sylvaticus. The sequence goes on from CM053032.1 coordinate 142,841,896, forward strand.
ATATTTGTACCTTGCACTTTAATTCATATCCATGTGCTTTATCACTTATTAACCGCTTCCTGACCAGCGCACACCAATATACGTCAGCAGAATGGCACTGGTGGGCAAAAGGCGTACAGGTACATCCCCTTTAAAAAGCGGCGCTGCAGGCACGCGCGTCCGCCACGTTCTCCGTGACCGTGGGTCCTGCAGACTCGATGTCCGCCAGGTGCCCGTGATCGTGCCATGGAGAGGTAAAACGGGGAGATGCTTTTGTGAACAAAGCATTCCCCTGTTCTGCCTAGTGACAGGACAGAGATCACTGGTCTCTGGCATCAAGAGCAGTGATTGCTGTCATGTGTGTTGCAGCCCCTCCCCCCCACAGCTAGAATCACTTCCTAGGACACACTCAACCCCTTCATCGCCCCCTAGTGGTTAACCCCTTCGCTGTCAGTGTCATTTACACAGTAATCAATGTATTTTTATAGCACTGATCGCTGTATAAATGACAATGGCCCCAAAATAGTGTCAAAAGTGTCCGATCTGCCTGCCATAATGTCACAGTCCCGATAAAAATCGCAGATCGGCGAAAAAAAAAATTATAATAAAAATGCCATAAATATATCCTCTATTTTGTAGACACTATAAATTTTGCGCAAACCAATCAATTAACGCTTATTGCGATTATTTTTTACCAAAAATATTTAGAAGAGTACATATCGGTATAAACTGAGGAAATTTTTTTTTTATATATATTTTTGGGGGAAATTTATTATAGCAAAAAGTAAATATTCCTTTTTTTCAAAATTGTCGCTATTTTTTGTTTTTAGCGCAAAAAATAAAAAAATGCAGAGGCAATCAAATACCACCAAAAGAAAGCTCTATTTGTGGGGGAAAAAAAGGATGTCAATTTTTTTTTGGGTACATTGTCGCATGACCGTGCAATTGTCAGTTAAAGCGACAGTGCCGAATCGCAAAAAAGTGCTCTGGTCAGGAAGGGGGTAAATCCTCCCGGGGCTGAAGTGGTTAATTGATTTGCGCGATTGTTATTTTTATATTGCGTATATAATGACCTTGCACACTTTTATACACAGACAGGCTGCTGCCACCTGGTAAAATTCAGACACAATCCAGAGCTGCAGAATCCGGCAAAAAACAAAAACACAGCTTTTTTGGCTCAGAATTGACAGTCTGGTACCTAACATTAACCCTTAATGTGAATCTTGTATCATTTTATCCTTAATTTTCACAGTGACAAGGTCTCACTCTGTCACAGCCTTTACTATAATCATATGTAGCACTTACCCCCGAATGAGCTGCTGGTTTGATTTGGGCCTGCACTCTGCTAATGAACCAACACTAACTTGACTCAGTCCCCTTGACACAGCTGTGGTGCAATACAATACAGTACAATATAGTATAACAAAATATACCTGTATTGTCACTTCAGGCTCCACTGGCTCCACCTGCTGGGAGAAAACAATACTCCACACAATGGGGTATTTAACCAAAATATATTTTACTATAAGTATTGGCAAACAGGTGGTTACAATAATTGTGCTGTCATCCGAACATAGAATGACAGAACAATGAATTTTGATATAACAATTATAGACAATATAATTACAAGGGAGCTCCCCCTACTTTTATAGCTATGTGTGAGATCTCACTTAAAGTACTCAGTCTTTAGTCTTCTTGTCTTCGCTAGCAATGATAATTCCTTATAATTTGTAATCCAAGGGTTAAAGTAATTAAAATTGAGTTAAGGTCCTATCTGTGGGAAGCACTGGGGGCACCAATGACGGTTTCAATGCTTTGACCGTTCAACACACAATACTATTGATTGTTGATCTATTATGACTTGGGTCTGGCCCAGTTCCCCATCCTTCTGCTTCCTCAATGATACATTTTTGGGGGAGTGGCTCTCTTCCCCGGCACAGTTAGATCCCTTTCGGGGTGCCATGGGGGGGATCGTCACCTCTCTCACACAAGCTTGAGGCACGGATGGGCATTGTGCCAGAACCAGGCAGCTGAACACAATATACTATTGCTATCCTTGAGACTGATATTTGTTCCTCCTCAGCTTTGTGCCTTTAAAATCCTGTTTTACCTGTACCTATGTATCTTTGTTGCCTTTGTAAAAACTAATAAAAAACTATTGAAAGTAAAATTGAGTTAAGGATGATCCTGGTGTTGCTTCCATAACTATAATACAATACTTGAGATGCAATAGTAATTAGGCCTTATGCCTGCCTAGTGTCAGTTTCTATACTCCTCATCCGTGGGACTATGGATCCCAGCGAGGTCTGTATATAAGTCTGACTAGGTGTAAAGTTTAGTAAACTGTGGGCCGCAACCCACTCACCAACTGGATCAGAATACTCGGCATGGTAACTTTGGTCTGGTGTTTGTAGCTTGCTTCTCTGTCAGCTGGCTCCGTCACTCCGTTCCGCTGGGTAAACCCGGTCCTCCGATGCTCAACGAGTGTCTCTGGATCTCTCTGATCTGGTCACTGTGTCTCTGGCACAGTCAGGTCCCTCAAACCATGGATCAGAGTTGTGCTCCGAAATGGCCGCAGGCCGCTTATTCTGGGAGGCCTCCTCACAAGTCCTCACAGGCAGGCCATGCGTCCCAAAGAGGCCTAAAATGGCCGCCCCGTCTCCTTTTATGTCCTACCCAGCATGCCCTGCCAGAGAGGGTGTCCATGGGTAGGTCACCCGGCATTCTGGGTAAAAAGTTTAACTCTCCAGTGTAAATAACAGTCACTTACTGTAAATAGTTCAGTGCTTTGTGAAAGCAAAAATCATTTAAGTACACTATCAGTGTTTGGCTGCTAGATGGTGCCAAACAGTAAGCCATAGAAACATCCATAGACTTTCATTATAAATGCTAGTACACATTAGTAGACAGGGATACCAGCGCTACACATAGTATGGAACAAAATCTACACCATTGTTCCTATATATCTTCCTAATATAAGTACTAATGCCAAACACTAGACTACTACAGTATCTTTTTTTTCCTAGGACACGATCCTCCTGTAAGAAGATTTAAGCCTAACTTTTGACCCCAGACTGAAGTCTTCCTCTGGAAAATTTGCTATCACCTTCAACAAGATAAAAAACATTCTAGAAAATGCTACGTGACTTAAATCTTGCAGACATGTAGAGAACTCCCTATCCCAAAATAAGAACTACACCTTCTTCTCAAATGGCCAGTCTTACTTCTAGATTTCATATTTGCCACAAACCATACCATGGCCTGGAAGCTCTCCTGAGACATAAACATGCTATACTGGTCTAACCACTCTCCCATCTCCCTAAACTAGACATCCCTAAACCATAGGTTAGGAAGTAGTCATGCACTTAAATGACAATACAGCCAAATTATCATGGATACAATCACCAAGTCCGTAGCTGATTATTCAGGTACCCCCTACTTCTCTACCTAATCATTGGAAATTTTAAAGGCAGTACCCCCCCCCCCCCCCAAGCTGTAAAGGCATCCATACAGGGTGGGGGGTGTGTTATAGGCATTCTGCATCCACAATGCTTTAATATGTGGTGTGGCAAAAATATCTCCTGTTACATTTTGTGTTCAGTGAACAGTGCCTCCCTCTGAATGTGATTAATTTTATTGTTGCATTGCGACATAGTGGTGCAGGCTTTTAAGGGTTGAAGTGGTTGTAAACCCTCTTTTTTTTTAAATAACAAACATGTCATACTTACCTCCACTGTGCAGTTTGTTTTGCACAGAGTGGCCCTGAACCTCCTATTCTGGGGTCCCACAGCGGCACTGGTGGCTCCTCCCCGCATCGAGTGTCCACAATGGAGAAGCGCTCTCCTCGCACCCATGCGAGCGCGCTACCGAGTCCTGCATCTGTGTCCATTCACACAGGATGCAGGACTTGGCCCCTCCCCCCGGCACTGCGTCATTGGATTTGATTGACAGCAGGGGGAGCCAATGGCTGCGCTGCTATCAATCTATTCAATCGGGACACGAGACACCAGTTACAGATGGTGTGCTCATTCCCGGACAGAGGATGACAGTGTCCAGGTAAGTAAAACGGGAGCTCGGGGGGGGGGGGGGGTGGTTGCAACACTAAAAAAGGGTTTTCACCTTAATACATAGAATGCAAAGATGAAAAACCATGAGGGTTTACAAGCCCTTTAAAACAGGTGGTGAGGAGGCATGGTGATATAATGCCTCCTAATCATTTCTCAAATGCCCTCTGTGAAGCGATCTACTGTGGATCACTCTTTAAAGGGCTTCCACAAGTGTAAAAAGCCCTTACATAGATGGGAATTGTTTTACTGTATATTTCACAAAAGATAGATGAGAAGGCTGACAAGATTCTTTGATCAGTTCAGCTCAGGTAGGTGACCAGTTACAAAAACACACAAGTTTTACCAGGATCAACAGGTATTTTTCTGCACTTGCAGAAAAAATACTTAGCCTACAAAAAGAAAAAAAAAAAGGTAGTTGTCACATATAGCAATAGTAAGCTTCAATATGTTACATAATGGTTCTTAGGTCTAGCAATACTTTACCTCAAGTTATTTTTATACTTTCAGTGTAGAATGACTAAGTAATTTTTCTTTGCTATATAACTCAGGGAAGCAAACTGTGAGTCAATTAACTAGCTGTAAACCATTCAAATCATATGGTAAAATTACCATTTTCACTGCCTGCACATGTACCTTGAGGACACAAACTATATGTTTTTTAAAACTCTAAAATGTTCTGTTATCAGAACAATTACATTGCTCTGGGGAAAGCAGAAGTTGTAAACAGATAGTTTTCTGATGGGAAATGTAAGATATAAGTAATTTCACTGCTGCAAGCCTATGCAATACATTGAAGAAATACTAAACCACAGTTTAATGCCACATTAAATATACATTATACTTCCACAAAGAATTCTAAAACCTAATTATTTATTTCTCTGCCTGCTTCTTAGACATTGCATCCAAGCCCATGCTGGTTGGAATTAAACTATGTACACCGACTTTATGACCACCCACGTAATATTTAACAGGTCTCCTTATTGTTGCCCATACAGCCGCTTTTACCACCAAAACAGCCCTGACCCGTATACCTGTATTTATGCATGAATTTGTAATCCTGAAGCAGAACGTTTACTCATTGCAATGGAAGCTTCCAATATGGTTCGATTACTCTTTGACAATTGATGTCTGTGATATTTACACATTTTTCAAGAAAATATTTTTAAATGGTGATTGCACCAGTGTTTTTTTACGCCCTTTCTCCTCCCTATTACTTTGAGCATAGGATATATTCATCTACAACATCATTGTCTCCAGATGTTCTCTGTCAAGCCAGTCAGGTGTCACGGTCTCCATGTTAAATCAATCTGCCAAGCTGTAATAGTTCTTTCACAGCATATCCTCTATACATTTCAATGGAGAGCCCTTCTGCAGCATGATATGTTTGCAGTTGAAGAAAATGGAGGCCATATGTGCTATTACAGCTCAACAAATTTCTGAAAATTACAGACAGAAGCTGGGCCACCAGGTGATCTACACATTGAAAAAATTGGGTCACTGTTATAGTTAAATATATGCTATGGCTAAAGTGCTAGTGATGGGGAAGAGATGCCATAAGATCATTGCACTATGCAATTTTTTGCAGTATCAGTGGTCATAGATTTTAATTACTTTTATGGACTTTAAAGTGATGTTTTTTAGTTAAAAATAATAAACAAGTTATACTTACCTGCCCCGTGCAGTGGATTTGCACAGAGCAGCCCAGATCCTCCCCTTCTCGGGTCGCTCTCTGATGCTCCTGGCCCCTCCCACCTGTTGAGTGCCCCTACCTTAAACAGCTTGCTATGGTGGATCATGAGCTGGGCCACTGCTCCCTGTTTCCATTTAGACATGGAGCTGCTGCCCGGCCCCATCCCCCTTCTCTCCTCATTGGCTGACAGACTTTGATTGACAGCAGCGGGAGCCAATGGCACCGCACTGCTGTCTCAGCCAATGAGGAGGAGAGTCCTGGGCAGCTGAGACACTGCTGCAACATTGCTGTATCTAGATGGACCCCAGGTAAATATTAGGAGGGCTGAGGGGTGCTGCTGCACACAGGAGTTTTTTTTTTTATCTTAACCCTTTCACGCCTAAGCCTATTTCTGACATTTCATAGTTTCATAGTTAGTAAGGTTGAATAAAGACATCAGTCCATCCAGTTCAACCTGAGCGAGTGTCTACAATTGTCCCCATCCCTGTACATTGCACACTCACATCAGTCCCTACCCTCAAGTAGCCCACAATCCAAGGTCCCCATTCATATACTAGGGCCAATTTTTTTGGACAGAAGCCAATTAACCTACCTGCATGTCTTTGGATTGTTGGAGGAAACCGGAGTACCCGGAGGAAACCCACGCAGGCACAGGGAGAACATGCAAACTCCAGGCAGGAAGTGTCGTGGTTGGGATTCGAACCAGCGACCCTTCTTACTGCTAGGTGAGAGTGCTAACCACTACACCACTGTGCTTACCATTTGTTAAAATCCATATTTTTTGCAAGAAAATTACTTAGAACTCCCAAACATTATATAGATTTTTTTTAGCAGAGACCCTAGGGAATAAAATGGTGATCATTGCAATATTTTATATCACACGGTATTTGCGCAGCAGTCTTTCAATCACATTTTTTTGGGGAAGAAAAGACACTTTCATGAATTAAAAAAAAAAATAAACAGTAAAGTTAGCCCAATTTTTTTTTGTATAATGTGAAGAATGATGTAATGCGTATGAGTAAATAAATACATAACATGTCATGCTTTTGAAATTGCGCACACTCGTGGAATGGCGACAAACTACAGTACCTAAAAATCTCCATAGGTGACGCTTTAAAAAAAGCAACGGTTAGCAGGTTAGAGTTACAGAGGAGGTCTTTTGCTATAATTATTGCTCTTACTCTGACAATTGCATGATACCTTACATGTGATTTGAACACTGTTTACCTTTGCGGGCGCTACTTGCATTTTCTTTGCTGCGCGAGCACACGGGACGGGGCACTTAAAACATTTTTTTTTATGATTTATTTTCATTTTTTTTAAATTGTCACTTTAGAAAAAAAAATCTGATCACTTTTATTGCTCTCACAAGGAATGTAAACATCCCCTGGGACAGTAATAGGCGGTGACAGGTACTCTTTATGGAGGGATCAGGGGTCTAAAAGACCACAAATCCCTCCTTGGTACCATTGGCAGCTGATTAAACTGGAAGTGACGTCATGATGACTTTCGGGATTTTTTTTATTGGAGATCCAATTGGAGCCGAATTCGACTTCAGACGTGTCGGCTGGTGGCTCGGGTAGCCGTTTTGGTTGTTATTACTGAAGAGCCAACCACCCGCTCAGTACAGTACTGGGGGTAATGCCATAGAATGCATTAAGATAAACAAAAAAAAAACTTCTGCCTTTACAACCACTTTAAGTAATGGACAAACAAATAAACCCCAACTCCAAAGAACACTTTTTTTTATGTTACAGAAAAAATTGTTAAATTATAAGAATAAAAGCAAACCATTAAAGGCATCCCTGGCAGTCTTACATGGCGTGTCCCAACTCTGTAAATTGTACTTTTTCTGGCCATTTGGGACAAGTGGAAACATTTGGCATCTACTGGCAGGATCGACAAGTGATAAAACTACATTAAAGAGGGACTCAGAAAATCAACTGCTGGTTTTGCCCATATACTGTACTTTAAATATAAAGGTCACTAGGCACTTACCATGTTAGCCATTCAATATCATCTATTAATCCATTAAACGTTACTAATTCAATGTTTCTGCTCATTCCTTTGCTGATTTTATATAACACTAAGCTTATTATTGTCAGAAACCATGAATCAGACCGAGACAGAAGTACAGTTAAATTACACTTGTTTAATAATAAAAGTAAATGGAACAAACATAGTCAAAACATAGCAAAAGTTCGGTATCCAGAACATATAGTCAGACAAGCCAAAAAGTCAGGAAGCCAGGCATAAGCGTAGTGGAACAGCAAGCCGGATCTGGAGCCAGAAGGAATGTCAGCCAAGCAAGTCTTTAACAGGAACGCAGGAGATAGTCTCTGTGATGTTGACCAAGGCGAAGGCAGAGATCATCTGGGCTGGACGGCTTAAGTAGGCAGGACTGATGAGTAGGATATCATCAACAGGAGAGTCACTGTGGAGAGATAGGAGCTGGCAATTAGCCAACAGCTGAGCAGTCAGCTCAGAGAAGGAAGCCCAGCCCTGATGATTATGTGGTGCTTTTGTGGAGTACATCAGTGACTACTTTACAGCTTATAATAAAATGTACCTACTCTACTCATTTGCTGTTAACAATTATGATTGTGGGAGATTAAATCAGAGCACTCAGAGACACTATACAAACTTACAAAAGTATTCCAGCTGTTGTAAACAGTAGTCCTATGTTTGTGCCAAACAGATGCAATGCAAATAAAAATATTTTTTCCATCTCCCTATGCATTTTATTCTAAACAGGTATTTCATGTGTCACTAGACACAGGCACTTAATGCACTTCCTAGCTGTGCCCTGGGTTTAAAGCTTGTAATGTCAATACAATTCTTCACTGAAGGTTCAGCATGTAAAGAGTATCCAATCCCATAAACAAAAGTTCTATACTGTATATTGCAGCTTACCAATCCTTAAATGTGATGGTTGCATTAGATCACTAGATTTTTTTTATCCTTGTCTTTTCTTTTTACCTGGTGATCTAACCAGTGACACATTACCTATCATAAGCCCCATACACACGGTCGGACAATCCGCGGACCAGGTCGGTCGGATCCTGTCCGTCATACTTGGTTTGTTGGTTTTGCGTACACACGGTCGGACAAAGTTGTCGGAAAATCCGATCATTCTGAACGTGGTGACGTTTGTTGCCTACGACGGGACTACGTAGAGGCTAGTAGCCAATAGCTTTGGTCTTGTAATGTGATCTGAGCATGCGTAGCACTTTGTCCGGTCGGACAACCGTACACACGATCGGATTTGGTGTGATCGGACCGGGTTGTCGGCAAATCTATCCAGCAGGAGATAAGACTTTGTCCGTCGGACAATCCGACGTACACTGTCCGATGGTGCATACACACGGTCTGATTTTTCAACAACATTGTCCGATCGGACAGAATCCATGAAAAAGTCCGACCGTGTGTATGGGGCTTTAGGGTGGCTCCACACTATTGAGGAACAACAGAGCCACCCTTGGATAGCAGAATTCTCAACTTGTGGAGAGGGTAGTGTTGGATACACGAGAAAATTTAAGCAGTAACAGCAACATATTTTTTTTTCTCTTTTGAGATAAAATTTTGGAATGGAAACTGACCACTGCAAGCATCCACCTCATTGTTAAATGTTTTGTCTTAACCCCCTAACTGTCACTTTTTCCTAGACAGTTTGGTTTGTTAAAGGAAGCTTCAAAGTACTTACTGGCTGGAGCATTGTGTAAAAACAAAGGATAAAGCCTAAAAAAGGAAAACGAATGCAGCCACCACATTTACAAATTAGTAAGCTCCAATACACAGTATTACATTTTTGTCATGTCTCTAACCATAGGTGTTACATCTTGACTTAGATATTATGCAGTGATTAGGGATGAGCTCGGTGTTTGATTCGAACCCATGTTCGAATCGAACATCAGCCGTTCGTCCAGTCACAGTGCGTTGCTGGCTGATGATTGGCCAAGCATGCACTGTGACCCAGAATGCTTGGCCAATCACAGTTCTGGCAGCGAGGAGAGCCATAATTGGCCACAGGCAGGATGCCTGTGGCCAATTATAGCTCAGGGGGGTTTAGTACACGCCCCACACTATATAAGGCAGCAAGTGCGGCGGCCTTGTGTAGTGTTGTGCGGCGTTCAAAGATAGAAGGATAGGCAGGGACAGTGTCAGTTGTGCTTTATACTTCTTTAGATAGTGCTGTTACAGTGAGTGTAGTGTTCAGGGAGAGAGCAGGATAGGCAGGGACAGTGTCAGCTGCGCTTTATACTTCTTTAGATAGCGCTGTTACAGTGAGTGTAGTGTTCAGGGAGAGAGCAGGATAGGCAGGGACAGTGTCAGCTGCGCTTTATACTTCTTTAGATAGCGCTGTTACAGTGAGTGTAGTGTTCAGGGTGAGAGCAGGATAGGCAGGGACAGTGTCAGCTTTGCTTTGCTTCCTAACCTAGTGCTGTTACAGTGGGTGTAGTGTGCCTCCTGCACACTGCACAGAATACACCTGAATCTACGCCCTCATTGCTGATGTTGTGTAGTTGATTTGTGCAACACAGGCATCTGCCTAATATTCAGTCAGTGTAGTGTGCCTCCTGCACAGCATACACCTGAATTGAAATAGCACTGATTGCTGTATAAATGACAATGGTCCCAAAAATGTGTCAAAAATGTACGATGTGTCCGCCATAATGTCGCAGTCACAATAAAAAAAAAAAAATCGCTGATCGCCGCCATTACTAGTAAAAAAAAATATTAATAAAAATGCTATAAAACTATCCCCTATTTTGTAAACGCTATAACTTTTGCGCAAAGCAATCAATAATCGCTAATTGCGATTTTTTTTTTTTTTACCAAAAATATGTAGAAGAATACGTATCGGCCTAAACTGAGGAAAAAATATGTTTTTTTATATATTTTTTGGGGATATTTATTATAGCAATAAGTAAAAAAGTTTGAATTTTTTTCAAAATTGTCGCTCTATCTTTGTTTATAGGGCAAAAAATTAAAAACGCAGAGGTGATCAAATACCACCAAAAGAACGCTCTATTTGTGTGAAAAAACAAGACGCCAATTTTGTTTGGGAGCCACGTCGCATGACCGCGCAATTGTCAAATATAGCGACGCAGTGCCGAATCGCAAAAAGGGGCCTGGTCCTTTGGTTGCAAATTGCTCCTGGGCTTAAATGGTTAAATGGCTTTTTTTCCTTTACACATGTCATTTTGTGCAGGGACAGTTGTAAACATGGGAAACACATGTCACTTCACAGGCATATTTAGACACCCCCCAGGTACGATATTTAAAGGAATATTTCACTTTTTTTTTCACTTTATGCATCATTAAAATGAGCGCTCCAGAAAAAACTTCAGTTTTTAAAACTTCTTTTTGCATTGATACATGTCCCCAGGGGCAGGACCCGGGTCCCCAAACCCTTTTTAGGACAATAACATGCATATTGGCCATTATAAACAGCACTTTAGATTTAGAACGTTCGCGTCCATTGTAATTAATAGGGTTCGAACGTTCATGCAAACTCTTGGTCCGTTCGCAGGTTCTGGTGCGAACCGAACCCGGGGGTGTTCGGCTCATCCCTAGCAGTGATGTATTTACTGTAATGTCTTTACCGTGTAATGACAACACAGTAGTATTTGTAATAAGGTGATGTATGAGATATGAGCTAGTGCGGATTTTTAATTTTTCTGTATTGTAAAATATATTAAGAACCTAATGTTCTGGGGCCTAATTTGTTTTTAATGTATTTCATTCTAAATAAAATTGCACATTTTTATTACACCTATGTATGGTCACATGACTGATAATATTCCAGTAGCTGTATATATGTATATCTGGGATGATGATACCTATATAACCAATTTGATATTTTATGTTGATGTACTCTATTTATATTTAAAAAAAAAAAAACATTATTTTAAATGTATCTCACGTTGTAATAGCCGACTACAAATCATCCACGCGTTGTATCCTAGTTGGTATGAATATAAATGATCTAGTAAACACTTACCTTTATTAACACAGCATATCCACTTTAACCCATTCATGCCCAGGATATGGGACCATGACCCCATATGAGGATATGGGACCATGACCCCATTCTGTTTTAGAGCCAGAATAGCAGCCGACACTTTGTCGGCAGTAGTATGGTGATTACATGCGACTAGAAGCTCCATTGACAAAATGTAAAACCTTCAGCTTGCAGGTGAGCACTGCTAACCTCAGGTTGCAATGTGCACCTGCAATGCCATCAATTTAATATTGTCATGCTCAGATACATTTTCACTATTAAAAATAATAATACAATAATTAAATAAATAGAAACATGGTAAAACAAAACTGTATACAAAATAAAATACCTGTGTATCCTTAAAAATTTAAAACAGGATTTTTGATTACACATAATTAGCGAGTTAGTCAGACTGTAAAAGATACATGTCTATTGAGTTCAAGCAATGGTAAAATGAATGAATAAAAAAACTGAAAACCTGCATCCACAGAGCCCTGAGCTTAAAGTTGATCCAGAGGAAGGCAGAAAACCCTTATAATGCATTGTCCAATTTGCTCCAGTGAGGAGAAAAATCCTTCCTGATACCCTAAGGCAATTGGATATTTACTGGATCAAAAATCTATAATGTTATTACAGTACATGCATTGAGGAACACATACAGCTTTTTTAACAACTAAGTTGTCCAGAACTAGCTCCTGTGGAAGATTATTCCACATTTTCACACCTCTTAGGGCCATGTCAGAAAGGCAATTTATTTTCAGCAGTCCCATTCCTTAAGTGATTTTTTTTTACTAAGGAAATCATAGTTATTTTCTATGAAACCACTAATTCACTTATTCTACAGCAATTTGTAGCTCAGTGACTCAGCGATTCAGTCTGTGCAGCATTTTTTATGTCAGCGACAAGATCATCAGCAACAATTGCTTGGCTTTCACCTCAATGGCTTAGCTACAAATCACTGAAGGAGAGTGAGCAATGTATTAGTTTGACCTGTAGCAGTGACAAATCTCATCTTAGCAATAAATTGGCAGAGACTGTAGTGATTAAATTGCTAGCTACAGATTTTTGTTAATCACTGGCATTACCGATTTGTAGCAGTGATTATTCACTGCCACAATATCACAAGTTTGACATAGTCTTTACTATGAAGAAGCCATTTATATGTGGAAGTTGAACCCCTTTTCCTCCAGATACAAAGAGTTCCCCGTTATCATTTGCAATGACCTTGAAATTAACAACTTTTCACCAAATTTACTATATGGACCATTCATGTATTTGTACAAAGTGCCAATATCCCTACTTAGCATGAATATGGGAATATTATGCACTCCAAACTGTATTTGACCTTTTTTGTTTTCTGAGTTCTGTAGTGTTATATCACTTTTATTTAAAGTGATTGTACAGTCTCGTTTAAAAAAAAAATAACAAACATGTTATACTTACCTCCTCTGTGCAGTTGGTTTTGCACAGAGCAGCGCGGATCCTCCTCTTCTCGGGTCCCTCTTTGCTGTTCCTGGCCCTTCCCTCCTATCGAGTGCCCCCACAGTCAGCAGCTTCCTATGGGGGCACTGGAGCCGAGTCACAGCTCTGGGTGTCCATTTAGACATGGAGCCATGACGCAGTCCCACCCCCCTCTCTCCCCTGATTGGCTGACTGATTTTGATTGACAGCTGTGGGAGCCAATGACACCGCTGCTGTGTCTCAGCCAATCAGGAGAAGTGTTCCCCCGGATGGCTTAGACATTTGTGGACATTGCTGGAGAGAAATGGCGATCAGGTAAGTATTAGGGGGTGACGGGGTGGCTGCTACACACAAAAGTTTTTTTTTATCTTAATGCCTAGAATGCATTAAGATAAAAAAAACCTTCTGCCTTAACATTATTTAATGTATTAGTCACAAAAAGTAAAGTAATGTTTCCAGCCTCTATATCAGCTCCTTTAACAAACAATAGTAACAACAACATTAAAACCAGTGCTTCTTAAATAGACCATACAGTCAATCAAATACATGCTGGTTCCAAAAACATTGGATTGATAAATGCTTAGGTCTGAGTGCAGTTCAAGAAAAAAAAAAAGGACTTGATGCCAATAAGCTGCACATTTCACTAAGAAATTGGATCAAGTTAATGAGTTGATGGGCAAGTTGATAGAATAGCTTCCAAGGTCAATGCTGAAGGGGGAAGGTGTTACCAGACCCTTTGAGACTGGTATAGATTTTACAGGAGTATACCATAAGACTATAAAATCCCCACCTTCTGAACCATACCAGCCTGCATGTCCTCCACATGTTGGGGTGCCTTTCCAGGGGGACTCCCTGGCAAAGATCCTTATCCCCATGTTAAAGAGGGTTGTTCTTGTGATTATGGGGATCTGTGGGTGGGGAACCTTTAAAATGTACCCCTGCTCATTGACACAAAAAGAAAATGTAACCTAGAAACCCAAAAGTCTTTAATTAAAAGAATAAAAAAACACAAAAAGTGTCTCTCATTGAAAATCTTTTGACAATTTCAATGCCCGCCACCAGCCAACTCAACAAAATAAAAAATCTGACAAGCCCAGCACACAAGATTAATCCCAATGATATTACTCACTGATTAACATCTAGCATAGCTTCCATCAGCTATAAAAGGAAGGGGTGGGGATAGTGGTGACATCATTGACCATATATATTGACCAATACATGTTGGAAAGACTAAATGTACTCTACAAAAGACTGTTCTCTTACCAGCTCTTTGTCAGTGTGTTGGAATCTAGTTAGAGTGAGGCAAAGCTAACTGTGCTTTTAGGGAGATAGTTAATGTAGTGTGCAACTAAAGAACTATACAGTACTGCTATTGCATGCTATACTATATTGTCAAAAGTATTTAGGATGCCGGCCTTTACACACACACATGAATTTTAATGGCATCCCAGTCTTAGTCCGTAGGGTTCAATATTGAATTGGCCCACCCTTTGCAGCTATAACAGCTTCAACTCTTCTGGGAAGGCTGTCCACAATGTTTAGGAGTGTGTCTATGGAAATGTTTGACCATTCTTCCAAGTGCATTTGTGAGGTCAGGCACTGATGTTGGATGAAAAGGTCTAACTGGCAGTCTTCGCTCTAATTCATCCCCAAGGTGTTCTATCGGGTTGAGGTTAGGACTTTGTGCAGTCTAGTCAAGTTCTTCCACCCCAAACTCACTCATCCATGTCTTTATGGGCCTTGCTTTGTACACGAATGTGCAGTCATGTTGGAACAGGAAGGGGCCATTCCCAAACTGTTCCCACAAAGTTGAGAGCATGACATTGTCTTGTATGCTGATAGCCAAGCCCAACCCCTGAAAAACAACCCCATGCCATAATTCCCTATCCACTAAATGATTTGAACCAGTGCACAAAGCTTTAATGTCCATAAATATATGAATGAGTGAGTTTGGGGTGGAGGAACTTGACTGGGCTGCACAGAGTCCTGACCTCAACCTGATAGAACACCTTTGGGATGAATTAGAGCGGAGACAGAGAGCCAGGCCTTCTCGTCCAACATCAGTGCCCGACCTCACAAATGCGCTTCTGGAAGAATGGTCAAACATTCCCATAGACACACATGGACATCCTTCCCAAAAGAGTTGAAGCTGTTATAGCTGCAAGGGATAGGCCAACTCAATATTGAACCCTACAGACTAAGACTGGGATGTCATTAAAGTTAATGTGCGTGTAAAGGCAGGCGTCCCAATACTTTAGACAATATATTGTATACAGTATATTGCCACTGATACATTACAGGGAATTTTAGTTTGTGGGGCTAGGCAGAGTTGGGTGTAATCCCACTTACATTCACTGTGATTTAAAAAATCCCAACAGTCCTTTTAAGACCTTGATTTGGGCTTGGCATGAATGTCAAGGGGGGACCAAACATAAAAATACATACCAGACCCTTATCCTTGATGAGTCTCTGGTATGGATGTCAAGGGGAACCCCACAAAAAATAAAAAGTCCATTCTCACTATGTGAATGAGTAAGCATGACTAAAATTACTCTAACTTTGCTCTTATTTTGCTGTTCTGCATGTTTTTCTGGGACGATGACTGGGTTATTTGCATTATGGTAAAGTAAGGTCATATGCACACAAATTTCCAACAATCACAGCAATTAACATACATTGGTTAATTAAAGTGCAATTAATTTTTAATGACACCCCAACACACGTTCATATGCACCTCAACAGATGGGAGTTTAGTGAAAAAAGCAAAAGGTGCTGGTGCATAAATAGGTCATTTGTGGTGCATTGGCAGCCCATTCAAAATGAATGGGCTTGTTTACCATAGTGCACAATAACCTGCAACATAACATTAATGTGCACGCCAGTTACTATAGCTGGATTATATATTTTTATTTTTTGGATGGCATTAAAAACATAAACCCTAACATAAAACTATTGCTATCCTTCTTGACAGCATTACAAATATTACAAAAAAAAGATTAAATATTGAAGACAAAAAGGGTTGACAGCGCTCAGGAACTGAGCTGGAATTGATGGGTAATGGCTACAATGAACCACCTTTAAACTGAAAAAGTTTGCTGGTGTTTTTTTCCAAAAATTAAAACAATACAAATTTGAATGACAATTTTACCACAAGGCTGTAAGGCTGGCTCAGGCACTGATGGATCACTAGGACCGACGTGGACAACCAACCAATGGACACCGTCCATGGAGAGCCACATGGACATGCCAGCTGCAGTGTGTGGTGTGTATAGCCGGACCCACCGGCAAGAGAAGATGGTGTCACTGCCACTGGCGATGTGAAAAGAGCCAAGCAGCTGACTGTGTCCAGGGGATAAAGTTCCGCAGAGAGTGTCAAAAGGCAAAAGGGCGTCACCGAAGGCAAGCCGGAACTGAGGTGGTGTCAGAGAAGGAACACTTATGGACTATTAAAAGGGGTTGTAAAGGTAAAAGTTTTTTCACCTTAATGCATTCTATGCATTAAGGTGAAAAAACATCTGACACTGCCGACCCCCCCAGGCCCCCCCGTTATACTTACCTGAACCCTCGAAAGTCCCGCGCTCCCCCCCGACGGCCTCTACGCCCCTCACCCTGGTCGTTGATTGGCTGGAGTGGATAGATTGAAAGCAGCACAGCCATTGGCTCGCACTGCTGTCAATCACATCCAATGACGCGGCGCGCCGGGGGGCGGGGCCGAGTGATACAGCTACCGCCGGCTGTATCACGGGAGCACACCCGCAAGTACTCCACACTATGCGAGGGAGCTCGCATTTAGGTGAGAAGTACTTGCGGGGGGGGAGCCGAGACAGACGCCGAGGGACCCCAGAAGACCAGGTTCGTGGCCACTCTGTGCAAAACAAGCTGCAAAGTAGAGGTAATTATAGCATGTTTGTTATTTAAAAAAAAAAAAAAAATGTCCTTTAGTGTTCCTTTAACTCTTGTATTACAAGTCCCATAGACATTCTAAAAAAAAAAAAAAAAAAAAACGCAAGAATAAAAACTGCAAACATAACTGCCTGTATATATCTATATAATATATGCATCTACACACATGCAGACCTAAAATCCTGTGTCAATGTTATATTAATTTAAACTCTATAAATATTACATATGAATTTGCTATGATGCTTATACATGCATATATTATATAGATATACACAGCAAGCGTGCAAAACCGATCACGGCAACAGAGATGTCTTGCTCCATGTTGGCCAGGGCTGGTTCCTTCTCCGACACCTCAGTTTCGGCTTGTCATCGGTGACGCCCCTTTCCTTCGATGCTCACCACGGAGCTTTTTCCCCTGGACACAGTCAGCTGCTTGGCTCTATTCATATCGCCAGTGTCAGTGACACCATCTTCTCTTGCTCTACACAGTGCAGCTGTCATGTCCTTGTGGCTTACCATGGTCGGTGTCCCTTGGTTGGGTGTCCCGGTCTTTTCTAGTAATCCATCAGTGCCTGAGCCAGCCTTACAGCCTTGTGGTAACGTTGTCATTCAAAATTGTACTGTTTTAATCTTTGGAATAAATGGCCAGCAACCTATTTAAGTATACATGTGGTTCATTGCAGCCATTAGCCATCAATTCCAGCTCAGTTTCTGAGCGCTGTCAACTCTTTTTGTCTTCAGCATTGCAGCATCTGTTCCTTTGCCATTAGACAGTAGCAAGGTTCAGCTCAACATATATTGCATTATGTGTTTTTTCCTGTGATTACAGATTGCCTGGGACTCAACCTATCTTTATATTTAAATATTGAACAACTTTTACATTCTTAGTGAAAGCCAAATCCTCTTTTTTTAAATAAAATACAATATACTTTTGTGATAATAAATACAAGTCACGTCCGCATGTATGTGACCCTGTCTGAATTCCTTTCAACTCATCTGAAAAATAAATCACAGATGTACTTTGAATTCATTACAGTGCGTATTGCTTCAAACACATTTTAATGAAGAACATCAAAGACCCACCTTATTTACTTCCATTAAAGCTAATTTTGTGAAACCTAATTTCAAATCTAGTTACTATTGAAGATTATTTTATTCTTTACAATTTCACCCAATGCTGATCATTCAATCAACTGTATTAATATTCAGACTATAAACATTAGGCATTATAATGTTCTTATTATTATCAGAACAAAGTTTCATAACCTACAGTATTTCTATTATTCATTTTCTATTTCCATTAGAATGTATCTAGCTTTTCACCACGGCAAAAGTTGGATCTTTAACACAGTTTATAGAGATACTGTACAACAACACCCATTAATACTGCAACATTGTGGTTAGTCATTGTATACATATCAGTTTATCCTTATATAATAAAGAGGGGGGAAAACACTGCGCTAAAAGAGGAGTATCATAATGATATAGTGGAAATAAAGCAGCCGACACTCATACAAACAAAGTGAGCAAAATGTGACGAAAAAATAGTGTAGCGCTGAATGGTGGAGTATAAGTGTGTGAATACAATTACACATATAAAATAAGTGACAATGCACAATAAATAAATATAAAATGAAGTAAAAAATGTGAACTTTAAAATATAGAGTCCAAGATCAGGCTCAAATAAGATGGATTTTAGTCCAAAATATCTAAAGAAGTCCAAATGGGATGGTCCGTATAAATATGGGAAATTAGTGGAACACTTTTCTTATGGAGTGGCCCAAGGAATGTGGCTGTGAAGCGGTAGGTATGGTACAAATAAACAGGTGCCTGTGGGTACATAAACGTTCACTGGTAAAATAGAAGTTGGGTACTCTTACCGGATAGGTTGGACACACATGTCATACGACAGTGGGTCAATAGGGCTTGATAACCTGATGAGGCCAGGTCAGGCCTATAGGAGAGTGGTCGGATGGGTCCTGTTCGGTCCTATTCTATCCGACTCTGAATCCCAAGGGGCGAATTCCAAATGGTGAATCCTGGTGTCACCGCTTGTAGACTCCGAATAGGTGGGTGCTCCGACCCGGGGTGTATCCAAGGAAGCAGCGAAAGTGGGGGGCTTGTGATGTGAGTATGGAATAAAAAGATAAAAAAGAGGCTCCGGATGGTGCAGATCAAAACAAACCAATTGGTTTATTGGGGTGGTCAGATATAATGATAAATATATGACACAAGAATTAAAAAAGTGATCACAAAAATAAAATAGATGGTAGTATAAAAGCAATGTGGGGTACAGAGTATGCTGGCCATACTACATAATTGGACCAGCATACTCTGTACCCCACATTGCTTTTATACTACCATCTATTTTATTTTTGTGATCACTTTTTTAATTCTTGTGTCATATATTTATCATTATATCTGACCACCCCAATAAACCAACTGGTTTGTTTTGATCTGCACCATCCGGAGCCTCTTTTTTATCTTTTTATTCCATACTCACATCACGAGCCCCCCACTTTCGCTGCTTCCTTGGATACACCCCGGGTCGCAGCACCCACCTATTCAGAGTCTACAAGCGGTGCCACCAGGATTCACCATTTGGAATTCACCCCTTGGGATTTGGAGTCGGATAGAATAGGACCGAACAGGACCCATCCGACCACTCTCCAATAGGCCTGACCTGGCCTCATCAGGTTATCAAGCCCTATTGACCCACTGTCGTATGACATGTGTGTCCAACCTATCCGGTAAGAGTACCCAACTTCTATTTTACCAGTGAACGTTGATGTACCCACAGGCACCTGTTTATTCATACCATACCTACCGCTTCACAGCCACATTCCTTGGGCCACTCCATAAGAAAAGTGTTCCACTCATTTCCCATATTTATACGGACCATCCCATTTGGACTTCTTTAGATATTTTGGACTAAAATCCATCTTATTTGAGCCTGATCTTGGACTCTATATTTTAAAGTTCAAATTTTTTACTTCATTTTATATTTATTTATTGTGCATTGTCACTTATTTTATATGTGTAATTGTATTCACACACTTATACTCCACCATTCAGCGCTACACTATTTTTTCGTCACATTATCCTTATATAATATTTTGTAAATACAGTGGGGGAAATAATAATTTGATCCCCTTGTAAGTTTACCCATTTACAAAGAAATGAGGGGTCTAAAATTTGTATCCTAGGTGTATTTTAAATGATAAGGGAAACAAACAGAAGGCACCTCCAAGTGCAGAAACACAAAAACGTTTAAGGCCAAAGGATTAAAAACACTAAAGGCCCATACACACGATCAGAATTTTTGACAGTAAACATGCAAATTAGCTGTTTTAAGGCAACATCCGACCGTGTGTATGCTCCATCGGACAAACTTTTTCGGTTTTCCTCAGACTTTTGTTGCCTGTGCGAACGGACAAACTTTACGGCAACAAAAGTCCGATGGAGCAAAGTCCGATCGTGTGTACAGAAAACCATAGGACTTTTGTACAAAGTACAAACACGCATGCTCAGAAACAATGAAAAAGATTAGACAACAATACAGAAGTTGACCAAAGGTGTCGGTAAAGAGCAGAAAAACCACATGATTTGGTGAAAGTTGGCTGAAAAAGTCCTGCCGTGTGTATGCAATACAAGTTCAGGGCCGACGCCCTTTGTACAAAAATCCACGGGAAAGTTTGTACAAAGTCTGATCGTGTGTATGAGGCTTTACTCTGTTTATACTCTACATTCAGTGTAGCATATACTGTATAAGAAGGCCAGTATGGTGTCCTTAATTAATGGGAGGAGCCCAGAGGGTTTTTAAGCTGACTACTCACCCTTGCTCTTTGTCAGCTCCAGTGCGCGATACTACACATCGCTGGGCCGGCTCTTCCCAGCTCACCTCGTGTTCGTGAGTCTGTTTGTTCAGTTACACGTCTTGCAGCTTCCTTATACGTGCCCTTCATCTAAGGTTCTCGCTCGCTGTTGCAGGTAGGGTTCGTACCTTTTCGTTCATATGCAATGTTACGATTCGTTACGTTTCCTATCCTGCACCCCTTTCGCACTTAGCTGCCTCCGAGTTGTCGGTCGTGTCCCGACATCATTCCGACACACAGGTGTAGTAGATTTGTATGCCACCCTCGGCCTTGCTTGTCATCCCATGCCACAAACATATGTTTCATTTGTAGATCCAAGCCTCCGAGCCACTGTCGGTCGCTGTCCTATTTCACTCGATACAGGCTTTGTTGCTCATAGGATTCAAAGTCCCCATTTAGAGATGAGCATGTATTGTTTGCATGGGTTCTATGGCTGATTGAGGTGATAATTGAACCCACCTGGTGCCTTGTCTGCACTTTATTAGCATGGGGGGGTTGGGTGGTTGGTATGGGTTCGGTTTAGAGTAAGGGGTGGCATACATTCAGCAACCAATTCGTAGCGCTCTCACTTCATACTTTTAAACCAATTCCATTTACCCCACTACCGATTTGTATCAGATACATTGTATACCAAAGTCCGATTCGAACCTAGTCACGTCAGTGTCACAACGGTTCGCCTCAGACACGTCCTGCACCGATTCATACCACTCACCCTCATTCCCTACAAAATATTTGCTGTTATGTCATCTTACTCACCGATTCATATCACTTTCATGCCATACGCATCCCACACACCGATTTGTAGCGGCTCGTGCATACTCTACGATTCATTATTTATATCATTTTCCTGACCGATTCTTAATGCTCACCCCCATACCCTACTATCGATTCATTGGGTCACTTCTTGCTACAGGCATCATTTCTATTCGAGCCTAGTCGCCTTGGCGGCACAACGCTTTGCACCGATTCTTAGCGGTTCGTACCATACCCTACGATTCATTATTCATATCATTGCTCTGACCGATTCGGATCGTGTCAGCAGTTTTGTGCATCACACTCTAAACCAAACCTAGTCGCACCGGTGGAACAACGCTTCGCATTACTCGCATCAAACGCGCTGATTCATAGCGGTTCATACCATACGATTTGTTACTTATATCATTGCTCTGACCGATTCGGATCGTGTCAGCAGCTACGTGCATAACTCTCCAAACCGAACCTAGTTGCACTGGCGGCACAACGGTTTGCATCACCACTATTCCACACACCAGTTCATTACACTCCCTAATGTAAATCTACAATTCATTTCTCAGTGTGCCTATAGCCCTCCACAGTTCATTCCTACACATACTATTTCTGCTATCCTTTTCTTTTCGCCTATCAGTAGGTTACCTTTCTTGCAATCGTTGCAAAAATACGCATCTAGCAATCGCTGCAAAAAACACGCATCTCAGCATATACTCATTGCATTTGCTACACACAGGCCTCTCAGCATAGACTCCTTGCAATCTCTGCAAATACACGCATCTCAGCAGTTACCCATTTGCTACACTGCTAAACATGCATCTCAGCCTATACTCCTTGCAAACGCTGAAATTACATATCTCAACATAACTTCTTGCAAATCGCTGCAAGTACACACAGTGCCACTCACACGGCCACACTCCATTTTAGTGGCACTTAATCAGTCACTCGTCTACAGTGGCATTCATGTGAGTCACTCATTATTTTTTCCATCTGCCTTTCTCCCTCAGGTCAGTCGAGTTCAGGTTCCATCCTGTACCAGGTTGAACGTATTACCCCCCCAAAAAAACAAAAAAACAATGATTGCATCTTCACCAGGGCCAGTCGCATACAAGGGGGACAAAAAAAGAGAAAGGAGTAAGCAATCTTGATGCACTTATGTCACCCCTACTGCAGGTGTTACATAGTTACATAGTAGGTGAGGTTGAAAAAAAACACAAGTCCATCAAGTCCAACCTATGTATGTGATTATATGTTCCCGGTCGACTGAGTTCCCGGTCGACTGAGTTCAATCCTAACCAGGACCTTTCTACTAGAGCATCAGTCAGGTGCATAGTTCCCGGGTTTCTCTATCACATCATTCTGCAGCACCCTTTCACTATACCGTTACTTCACATACATCATTGGACGTGCTCTTCGTTTCTGTCACATATGTCTATACATGACACTCTGTTTTCAAAGGTCAACCCTTCAACAAGGTCGCTTAACAGTAGGCTTGCTGTCAGTGCAAGTGTTAGCAGGCTGAGCATACGTCACTCACTACAGATCGCAACATTCCTACGTAGGCCGTACCAGACTTCAATTTCACGCTCCAGTACACCCTGGGGTTCTGGTCTTCAGGTTTGTGCTCGCCACAAACAGGCACCCAAGCTATCAGTTATCTGGCCAGTCACCTCCTGGCCCATCTCGGTCACCTCACACTCTTCAGAGTTTTCTGAATTCTCACTCTACATAGTTCTGCCACAACAGAACACTGTCAGCTCTTGTCTTACTCTATCATTCCTTTTTCTATTCTTCTCCCCTTTACCACTCCGCTCTCTATCCAACGGCTATGACTCTTAAACATGAGCACCCCCGCCTAGCCGGAGCCATGTCGCAGGCCGGCAACAAGCACTTTACACCTGCCCCTCTGTCACCCTCCGCGGGCTCAGAATGTGGCAGCGTACAGTCTCTCAGTGGATGGACCATCCCCAAACTCATTTCTGAGCTAAGAAGTAGGGATATTCCCTTTCCCACTATGGCCAGGAAAACAGCGCTGCTCTGGCTCCTCTTCCCACCTCCAGCTGCAACTGGGCCCAGCAGGCATCCCTGCAATCCATCTCTGGGGCCATATCCCAGCTGCATTATTTGGTCTCCTTCTTAACCACAACAGTTTCAGACGTCCGGACCAGAGTCACACCTTCGGATAGTTCGCCCACCCTCGGCCCTCCCTGACCCGGTCCCAAAGACAGCTTCTCCTTTTGCAGGTACACCAGGGGGACAACTCAGTGGTTGTCAAGTCGAATGGCCCCAGGCTCAGTCGGAAGCTGTCAGCCACCATGTTCGCCCTGAGCATTGGAAAGTTCAGAGTAATTCTTTTGTTCAGCCTTACCCAGCAGGAGGAAGGAGCTGTACTTATACCTTCATGCAGTCTTACATCTTGCTTGCAAATATGGTGGTTTTGTCTTCTACAACTACCATTGTTCGCTTTCACCCAAAGCAGCGGCGAGACTCGCCCAGTTCCAGATCAGCACTAACTGCAGCGTCACAGATACGCTACTGTTTTGTCGCCACCTTGCTGGTCTTCACTCCCCACTCTGTGCAATTTGCCAATCTTCCGCCCACACAGCTAATTGGTGCTCTGAGGCAGCCACAGGACGCCCCTCCATAGTCTATGACTTGTCTGCGTCTCATTCCTCACATGTTCCTAGTCTGAATTCCCTGATCCCTTCCGAGGATCGGTCGACCTGGCCACCCAGGCCATGTTTAAGATAGGCACTGACGCCTGGCTACCCAAAGCGGATGTCACAGAGGCATTCAAGCTTCTGCCTATTGAGCCATCCCTCTGGCCGTGGCACAGCATGAAACAGAGGGACTCCTACTATTTTGCCACCAAGCTGACCTTCGGATCTATAGACAGCCCGTGGCTGTTTGACATTTTTACCCAGTCCCTCACCTGGTTCCTGTCACACCAGGCCCAATGTCACAGGGTTATCCATTATCTCGATGATTCTCTGCTCATCGAAAGGCCGAACATACCCCTAGATCTAGACAAGCGATCAGTAGTCGTCAGCAATCTCAGTGTGCCTATAGCCAAACATAAAGTGGAAGGCCCAGCACATTCCATCACCTTCTTAGGCATCGTCCTAGATACGCATGCTATACAGGTCAGGTAGTCACAGATGCTGCAGCCTCCATAGGCTTTGCTGCAATTTTTGGCTATCACTGGTTTGCCAGACCCTGACCCCCAGAAATCTGCCAAATTCCGCTCGGTCTTCATCATTGTTCGTGCTATACCCCATCGTGGCAGCGGCCCAAGTCTGGGGCCACATGTGGACAGGTCAGTGCTCCTGACCACAGATCACCAGGCTGCAGCCGACATCATTAATAAGGGTATAAGGGTAAATCCAAGTTACTCCCCATCATGCCCTTCCTATGCAGGCTGGTGCAATTATCACTACATCACCAAATTTAACGTTTACAGTGAGCATATGCCTGACAAGGGCAATGCCGCAGCAGATGCACTGTCTTGCTTCAATTTTGGCTCATTCTCCCAGCAGAAACCTGAACCTGACGCATCATCCACTCCTGTCCCACCTTGGTCTCAACTATCGGAACCCGGCTCGTCAACCACTCGCTGTCTAGCAACACTCTAAAAGCTTGTTGCAAGGCCTGAAACACCTATTGTAGGTTCCTAGCAACTTGTCCTGGAACCATAGCAGACGACGTCACTCACGTCCTAGCCTTTATATCGTATTGCCACACACAGCTGGCTCTCACTCATCACACTTTTTAGGCTGTATCTAGCCGGTGTTCAGCATTTCGTGTCCTTACAGGATCCTAGAAAGCCATCTGTGTTCATGGCCCATACAGTGAAAGATCTCCTGCGTGGTGTTCAGTAGTAGCAGCCCGCAACTAACGGCAAATGCTTACCCATCAAGAGCCCTATATTTAGGAGCATGTCCGAAATCCTCTCATATTCCCCTTTCAGGCTCTTGCCCAGCCTAGTCATCCAGGCGGCCATCTACCTGGCTTTCTACGGCTTCCTATGGCCTAGCGAGTTCACCTCTGGCAGTACAAGTAGTCAGATACTGTGCAGTCACCTCTTGACTCTCTTCCCAAACCATTATGTTCTTCATCCTATGATCTCTAAAAC
This sequence comes from Lithobates sylvaticus, assembly GCA_028564925.1. Lineage (NCBI taxonomy): Eukaryota > Metazoa > Chordata > Amphibia > Anura > Ranidae > Lithobates > Lithobates sylvaticus. The sequence continues at coordinate 142,867,754 of CM053032.1, forward strand.
GCAACAAATCGGACCCAGTGAATATCAACTTCTTTTGGACCAGCAATGCCGGGTGCCCAGTAATGATCCTTGACCATTTGCTCTCTCACCTACCAAGCCAGTCAACCTCCAGCCCCTTACTGTCTTTTCCAGTCAACACCTTGAGTGGCAGTCAGTTTATTAAACATGTTAGGGTCCTTCTGCTCAACTTAGGCCTAGACTCCGGACGGTACTCTGGACATTCCTTTTGGATCGGCGCAGCCTCAGCCAAATCCCAGCGTGGAATACCAGACCATGTGACCAAGAAGCTAGGCAGATGGTAGTCCTCCTGTTTGACCATATATATTCCAAACCCTCAAGTGGAGCTCTCCAAGCTTGCTCAATGAGGTTAGAGCCAATAAGATATTCCTCCCTACCAGCTTATTTTTGGCCCCTTTTCTTGGCTTACCTACCAGACGACCAAAAGCCACACCTCAGATCTATTTCTGTTGTAAGTCTTGTCGCGTGTTTATGTGATCCACATCTGCCTCGGTCTTAGGGCTACGACCATAAATATAGGAGGAGAGGAAGGTGGAGTGTGTGCAGCTTGTTGTTGCTGCTGCTGCTGTTGTATGAAGACAGACCTGTGTCTGAAAAGCTGTCTGCCCTGTGTGAGACTACATCCCTGATGTGACCAGCTGGGTGACCTCACAGAAAAGGCTGAGATGTTCATATTTGAAAATTTTTAACACCCCATAACCCCAATTGGTGAAGGCCGTGGATCGGGAGAGAGAAAAAGTCAGGGATACTCACATCAGTTTGCAGATCGGCTCCCACTAAAGCTTTATCTGCTTTCCCTTTTGATGGAAGTGTGATATTCCATAACCTTAACTGGTGGAGGCTGTGGATCGGGAGAGTGAGAAGCCAGGGACACCCACATCAGTTGGCTGATTGGTTCATCTAAGCTTTATATGCTTTACCCTCTGGTAAGCACATTGTGATTTAGGGTGTCAGGCACTTCACACCAACTGTATATGCAAGTCACCGAGGTGTACAGCGTTCAGTCACGTCAAGATGGGTGCAGTGCCATTATCTTCCTTTTGCTGCCAGAGGACTTTTATTTATATCTATTGAGCCAACACTATTATTATATGAACTAGAATACTTTATTTGCCTTGGCTCTATTTTTTTATTTATGATCCTGATTCACATTCGGGTTCATATCTACATCAATTGTGTGTGTTTATAATTTTATTTATTGGATAGAGACTTTGTTTTATAATGTTTTAGCATATTTGGCGCTGCTCTTTTGTACAAAAACATAAATATATACAGTTCATTCGGTGGTGTATATTATATAATACAGTTCAGGCGGTGCATTTATATATATATATATATATATATATACACAGTCTAGTGTGTGTGTATGTATGTGTATACCTATCTATATATATTCAGTGTAGCCTATATATATATACAGTGCATTCGGTTGTGTACAGTTTCTAATACAATTAAAATGGTATACACAGTATATAATACAGTGCAGCCGGTGTACCATTTCTAATACAGTGCAGGCAGTGTACACAGTCTATAATACAGTGTAGTGTGCTGTGAAAAAAAAATCCCCATCATGTCCGGAAGGCCACCAAGGAGAGGCAGGCGCGCACAGGCCACTTAAAGAGGACAAGCAGCCTCTGTGTCTACAGTCAACAGTGGTGTTCGTGGACATGGTGCATCCTCTGCAGGTGGCCGTGTTATTGAGCCACAACATGCAGAAGAGTTGGTGGAGTGGATAACAAAGCCGTCCTCATCCTCTGTCACCCAGGCTTAGGTAGTTTGCCTTTCAACACAGCTGCCAAAGCGGCCTATTCCACCGGCTCCTTCTCCACAGTTACTCCTTCCATAGCCCCACCATCATGCACGGAGGAGTCCCCAGAATTATTCGACCACAGTGTCGGCCTCATGCTGCTGGAGGATGCGCAGCAATTTGAAGTTGTTGGTTCCCAGGTGGAGGAAGGGAGTAACGTGAGCCTAGAGAGAGGGGAAGCCACAGAAGGACAAGAAACTGGCAGTCCTATTCCCCAAGCTGCAGCATACTGCCAAGTTTGCTCCAGTGATGAGGAGGGAGGGGAGGATGAGGTCACTGACCATACTTGGGTGCCTGAGAGAAGAGAGGAGGAAAGTGAGGAGAAGGTGGTGGAGGTACATCTCCAACAAGGCAGGATGTCCTCCAGGGGTCAGCTTAAGGGCAGCCACCTTATTGCATCACATTGCAGAGCTCCGCAGGTGCAGGGTGCTGCTGACTTTTAAAAGTTTCTTGGTGTGGGCCTTTTTCAACACATGTGCAGCAGATCGCACCATTGCTGTTTGCAACCTATGTCTGAAGCAGATCAAGCATGGCCGGAACAGCAGCAGCACTACATGCTTGACCAGACATTTGATGACCTGCCATGCAGTCCGTTGGCAGCAGCACCTGAAAAACCCACATCATAGAAATAGGCAGACTTCTCCTTGCTCCTCATCTGGGATCTCAAATCCTACTATACCTCCAATCCTCTCAAAAACCCGCACTGAGAGGAATGAAGGTATAGCAATAGGTGTGACAAGTATCCTCACGCCATTTAAAAAAAAATGTTGGCGTTGGAGTTGCCCTTAATATCCATACCAGACCCGAAAGACCTGGTATGGACTGGGGGGTGGGGATTTGAGGAAGCTGCTTTTCTGTTGAAGGAGGGTGTGGAAAAGTGATATTCTTTTTGGCGTGGCTTGGGAGCAGTGAGAAAGAACCAAGCAGGTTGGGGTATTTTGCAAGGCCAGACTGGAAGTGTGGACACACAATGTTTCGTTTTTTATGTAATGAAATAAATCTGAGTTGGGTAAAAGATGTTCTTTTTTGAAGGGTTGTGAAAGACTTATGCCCTGTACACGCGGTCAAATTTTCCGACAAGAAAACCGTGGATTTTTGTTTGAAGGATGTTGGCTCAAACTTGTCTTGCATACACACGGTCACACAAATGTTGGCCAACAATTACGAACGTGGGAACGTGGTGACGTAAAAGACGTACAACCAGCCGAGAAAAAAGAAGGTCAATAGCCAGTGCGGCTCCTTCTGCTTGATTCCGAGCATGTGTGAACTTTTGTGCGTCAAACTTGAGAACCTGCTAGCCAACATTTGTTGGCGTAAAGTCCGCCAACAAATGTTCGATGGAGCATACACACGGTCGGACTTTCAACCAACCAGCTCACATCAAACATTTGTTGTTGGAAAATCCGATCATGTGTACTAGAGGTAGCATTATTAAATAGATCATTGATGTGTAGTATACCTTTTTAATTACCAGAATGAGAAGGATATTGAGTTCATAATGTGGTGCAAGGCTAAGATGGGGATGTTGATAGTGGAATTGTTAAGAAATTAAGGAGCTTGCCGGACCTCTGATTTCCAGGCTCTTAGGCTAGGTTCACACTTATGCGAAACCTGCATCTAATTTGCATAGCAGGAGATTGTGACCGGCTCTTTATGGAGCCGGTCCACACATCTCAGCAGCAGTTCCAGTGTGAATTGCACAGGAGCCCTGTGCATCTTTTGGTCCATTTCAGGTCTGAATTCAGCCCAAAATTCAGGCTGAAATCGGACCTTAAACAGTGAATGGAGACGTACCGGACTCCTGCTATGAGCCGCTGCATGTGCTAGTGTAAACCCAGCCTTATTGTTGCTAACATTGTTGGGGATATGTATGAAGGAATTCAGGCTCCCAATGGTACAAAAATGACCCCTTCCTGTTTAATGCCCACCCTGTCATCTGTAAACCACACCCCTTCTTCTTGATGCTCCACCTTTTGGTCTTAGAGCTCCACCTCAACTGCAGTGGACTTCTGCAGTTGGATTTTCAGGTGTTTGAAAACAGTTGAAGCTACTCAGGCTGTTAAAAGCAATGAAAGGCTGACAGCAGCCACAGCCATCCTCGATGTTTACATGTAATCACTTTATGGAATGATTATCTATGATGAGGGACAGATGACTGTCCTTGGACACAAGCTGTTTGTGTGCTGGAGTGATCATCTGTCCCGAACCCCAGGTAATCGCTCCATGTGAGATTACATTGGAATACCAGTGGACAACTGCTGCCAGCCTGTCACAGGTTTGTATGGGCTGAGCTGTATCTTTTTGTGCGTGAGCCGGGAGAAGGGGCTTTTTTTTGTGCGGGTTGGGGGGAGTGAGCAGCTTGTTTGCAACCCCCATGTAAAGTTCTGCCCTAGGCCTGGGCCTTGTTGGCCAGGCCTTGTTGGACACTTTCTGACAGCTGCACAGTCTGTGATTGCCAGACACTGGTGGAATGCTAAACCCCCTTCCCTGGCTGAATGGGCATGCAAAATTGACAAAATTGACCACATGGGACATATGATTGCTAGGGAAAATGATAAGTCAAAGTCATATAAGCTCATGTGAATGGTATGGTCCCACTTTGTGTCCTGAGCATTGGTTGGGGTAGCCCAAAGAGACAATCTCTGTGCCCAGAAGAATGCATAGCTGCTCCCCTTCCCTTTTACCTTTGCCCCCCCCCCCCTTTGTTTTTTTCTCTTTTCCCTCCTTATTTTTTATTCATTGACTTTATGACTAGTGTATTGGTTCACGGTTTGGTTTCACTTACACTATTCACCAAGCAGACCTCATGCTTCCTAGTGTATGATGTACTGTATGATTGTTAGCAGTGTTCAAGTGATACTAGATATGTCTGCTTTTTAAATATTCAACTATTGTCTTTAACTGCCAGGTCATGCTATGATTCTGTACTTGCACTCGGTCTGACTTCTGATACTTGTTCACTTTTGCTTGCCTTGTATCATACTTGTTATATTTGTTTTCTGGTAGTATATTTAATCAATTCTTTGTCATATGTCATATACTATGTTGTACCAAAGATCATGATAATGGGAAAATGTTAATGATGAGTAATAAACTGACATTTTATGTTTTCTGATATATTCATAACCAGAGTAATTATTTTTTCTTTGTAAAGGTAAAATCTATTTTTGATGACATACAGTTTCAGAGTAAAGGAAACAAATGATTTTCTTGATTCACATTTTTTTGTATTTTTGATCATTTCATTGTGTTTACCTAAAATTGTATAATAGGAGACTTGGGAGCATTAAAAGGATAAAAATTGTGGGACTTTAAATGAGACAATGATCTTGTGGAATCATATACCTCCATCCCTATCTATATGAAAAAGGAGAGGAGGGTGGGACTTTAGATGAAGCACACTGTTACAATTAATTTGATCAATAATTCATAATAATGTATATTAGTATCAAATGCAAATAGTAGTATATATTAAAGGTAAATGTCTCAGTGGATTCATATACTGTATATACATACATATGTTGATGGTAGCCCACGACAGTTGTAAGGAGTTGCAAGCCATTGCATTATCCATACCATATTGCATAATATAAAAGTAAAACTTGCATATTTAAAAATATCATGTAAATCCCATAACCACAAGATTCATACTGTATAGGGAAAATTTGCATAAAAAGGTCTTATAAACACATGATGGAGTATAACACGGCATGTATAAAGCTATTATACATTTTACTTTTACATTATGTAATATGGTCTAGAGAATGCAATGGGTTGCAAATCCTTACAACTTTCATTCAATTTGATTTGAATTCTGTGTGAAGAATAGCTGATTGTTAAGCAGCGGGCCAGGAAGCTGGCTGCCGCGTCCTTAACAACCGATGACTCATCAGCTGTCAGTGGGCTTTCTTCTCATTTTAATGAGTGGCCGCATGTCTTATTAAACTCCCTTCTGCAGAAAAGTGTTATCCCTATTGTGGGATCACCAGTACAGTATTTTTAAATTCAAATCATATCCCCTCTCAAGCGTCTCTTCTCCAGAGAGAATAAGTTCAGTGCTTGTAACCTTTCTTCATAACTAATATCATCCAGTCCCTTTATTAGTTTGATGCCCTTCTCTGTACTCGCTCTATTTCCAGCACATCCTTCCTGAGGACTGGTGCCCAGAACTGGACAGCATACTCCCGTTGCAGCTGGACCAGAGTCCGGCCGCAGAGTGTTCATAAACCTGTTTTAACTCTTTCCATCTTAAGCGTGTTGGTCATTCAGGTTACCTGTTTCAATAGCAACCTATGCATCACGTTTTCTAAAAATAATCTGACAGTGTAAATATGTGGAAGATGCCATAATTAACTTGATTTTATAGGTGCATGCTCTGAGGGCTTTCAGCCTGGCTGTACTACTTAGCGAGTCATTGATCTGGAACAAGCATATGCATATCAGGTGTCAGGACCTCAGCATGGATAATCTTCTGCTATTAGCTGTCTTTTGCTTCTTACAACTCTAAATGGAAAATAAAATGCTATAGGTTTAAATAAGACTTTTAAATCCTGTGCACTCTGTAATTTAAACAATTATCCAGGAACTTTAATCAATCAGTACAACTTGCTGTGCAAACATACTTCTGAAAGTGTGTATGATGTTGAAAATGTGCATGGTTATTAACATAATTACAAGCATAAAAGTTAGAATGAAGCCACTTAATGTACTTTGAATTATTCCTTACTTGTTCCATGCATAAATACATTTGTTCTGGAACTGCAAACTGTAGAAATGTTAATAGTAAAAGCAAAGTAAAGCCATGTATGTTCACATAATATAGAAATAAAAATGGCAACCCTTCTAGGTAATTTATAAAGCCAGTCATACAAAGACAAGCCTTTTTGTCAAATCATTAATATTTATAAAGAATTTGCTGGTATATTTTCCTCATATAAATTGGGCTGACACTTTAACGGGGTAATATTTACCATAATTACTGTATAAGGCATTGTCACAGGAAGAGGGAGAGCCTGCAAGAAGCAGAGCTACATGTGAGGTCCATTCTTTTCATGGGTCATTTGAATACTGACTCACATCAAGATAGAAGAGAACCTCTTAAAACCCTAATGCTTGTGTTGTTTTGACAGTTTCCTTGTTCCATACTGGGTTAATGGTTAAAGACACAAAACAGGGAATTGTACCATACATTAACAGATATTGACCTCTATGTTCTGGGGTCTACCCTTCTTGTAAGCGTTCAATTTAAGTCCGATGGTGGTGGACACATTGGCACATATTTAAGTCTCACTTCTGATGTTGAATTTTTCAGCAAGTTTTTTGGCGAGGTTATACAGGAGCACTGTATTTTGTTTGAAACACAGTGGTGGAACATTAATTATTATATGTTTTATGTACAGTGCCTTAAAAAAAGTATTCATACCCCTTGACATTTTCCACATTTTGTCATGTTACAACCAAAAACGTAAATGTATTTTATTGGAATTTTATGTGATAGACCAACACAAACTGGCACATAATTGAAGTGGATGGAAAATTATAAATGTTTAAATTTTTTTTTTACAAATAAATATTTGAAAAGTGTGGCGTGCATTTGTATTCAGACCCCTTTTCTCTGATACTCCTAACTAAAATCTAGTGGAAGCAATTGCCCTCAGAAGTCACCTAATTAGTAAATAGTGTCAACCTGTGTGTAATTTATTCTCAGTATAAATATAGCTGTTCTGAATCCCTCAGAGGTTTGTTAGAGAATCTTAGTGAACAAACAGCATCATGAAGGCCAAGGAGAGAGAGAGAGAGAGAGAGGTAGAGCAGCGCCGCTATAAGCCCCCGTACACACGGTCGGACATTCCGATCACCAAATCCGTCGGATAATTTCCGTCGGATTTTGTCCGAAACTGGTGTTGCCCACACACGGTCGGACAAAGTTGTCGGAATTTCCGGTCGTCAAGAACGCCGTGACGTAAGCCACGTACAACGGGACTAGCAAAAGGGAAGTTCAGCACCACGTCCGGCACCCTTTGGGCTCCTTCTGCTGATCTCGTGTTTATCGCGTGTTAGTAGAAGTTTGGTTAGAGACGATTCGCGCTTTTCAGACTTGTGCTTCAGATCGTTACTGCTCTACAGTTTGTGCTTGTCGGTGCGTATCTGCTTATCAGTGTGTGGTCAGTTCGCATTTGTTTGTCATAGCGGACTTGCTGTTTATCGGTGCTTTCTGTTAGTCTGTTCTAACCAGCAGGCCGTTTTGAAGCCATGTTTCGTGTACGTACTCGTCGTAGAGATCATGCTGTGCAGGAGATTGGTTTTGGGCTTTTAGCTTTGACACAAGCCCAGTCCATGAACAGGGCGAGGAGGAGTTCATGGAGCAAGAATTGGTTGCTCCAGCGTGACCAATTCTCGCACATGCCTTTGCTTCGTGAGATCCGGGAGAATAATCCTGATGATTTCAGGAATTATCTCAGGATGATGGACCCCGTTTTTCACCGTCTGTTGGCTTTGCTGTCCCCTTATATCAGCAGGCAGGATACCTGCATGCAGCAAGCCATCATTCCGTAGCAGAGGCTAGTTGCCACTAGGGATGAGCCAAACACCCCCCCGGTTCGGTTCGCACCAGAACCTTCGAACAGACCGAAAGTTAACGCAAATTTTAGAACCCCATTAAAGTCTATGGGACTCGAACGTTCGAAATCAAAGGTGCTAATTTTAAACGCTAATATGCAAGATATTGTCCTAAAAAGGGTTTGGGGACCCGGATCCTGCCCCAGGTGACATGGATCAGTGCAAATTTTTTTTTTTTTAAACTACCGTTTTTTCAGGAGCACTGATTTTAATAACGATTAAAGTGAAAAAAAAGTAAATAATTCCTTTAAATATCGTGCCTGTGGAGTGTCTATAGTATGCCTATGAAGTGGCACGTGTTTCCCATGTTTAGAACAGTCCCTGCACAAAATTACATTTAACGGAAAAAAGGCATTTAAAAACTTTTTTTTTTAAATTTAATGTCTGGTTTCGGCAATATGGATGAAAATCATTGAGAAAAATGGCATGGGTAGCCCCCCCCCCCCTGCTCACTACCAGACCCTTTGGGTCTTGTACGGATATTAATGGGAACCCCGTACCCAAATTAAAAAAGGGAAAGGCGTGGGGCCCCCAGGCCCTATATACTCAGAACAGCAGTATGCAGGCGGTGGAAATAAGACAGGGACTGTGTAGGTTTGTTTTTTTAAGTAGAATCTGTTTGTAATTTTGAACTGGTACATTTTTAAAGTGTAGCTCCAGTCAAAAAATCTATTTTTAAGCTTTTTGGAAAACATAGGGACGGGTTATCACTGTATAATTTTTTTGTCCATCTATCTTTTTTCATCTCACTTCCTGTTGTCTCCTTCCGTTTGCAAATAGGAGACGTTTGTAAGTTGGATGTTTGAAAGTAGGGGCCTGCCCTATATGCTCTGCAGAAATTTGGCCCTAAGGTGTTGGTGTTGCCACAAGTTAACACTGTAAGCCCTCAAAGTGACTCTTGGTGGGCGCTGGAGTGCCCTGCTGTGAACCATTATATCAAGAATTGTAATTACATGCCATTGTTGAACAGTGGAAGAATAATTGGGCATTTGGTGGTGGTGGTGCTGGTGCCACAACACTCTAAGACCTCACAGTTACTCTCGGTGGGCGCTGGAACGGGCCCTGCTTTGAAATATTATATCAAGAATTGTAATTACATGCACCTGTTAAACGAACAGGGGCTGAAAAATTGGGCCGTAGGCACTGGTGCTGGTGCCACGACACTGCAACCTCAACCAGATACTCTAGTTGGAGTGCAGGAATGAGCCCTGCTGCAAAGCATTGCATCAAAAATTGTAATTACATGCCCCTGTTAAACAGGGGCTGAAAAATTGGGCCTTAGGCACTGGTGCCACGACACTGCAACCTCTCCCAGATACTCTAGTTGGAGTGCAGGAATGAGCCCTGCTGCAAAGCATTGCATAAAAAATTGTAATTACATGCCCCTGTTAAACAGGGGCTGAACAAATGGGCCTTAGCCACTGGTGGCGGCACCCAGAACCAAAAATGGGTAGGCATAATTGGTGGAAAATTAAAAAGCACTGTGGGTGTTATTTACTAAAGGCAAATCCATAATGCACTACAAGTGCACTGCAAAAGTGCACCTGAAACTGCACTTGGAGTGCAAAGTGGATTTGCCTTTAGTAAATAACACCCATTGTCACAGAAAACAACAACTTTACTACAAATACTGCTTTTGCGCCTTGAAAAAGGAAGCCACACATTGTTGCTAATTAAACTTTTTACTTAAAGCACATTCACATGTGCGTTTATAAAATGGTTTTACAACAAACCAACATATTTGGTGTATATAACATTATTTTTGGTAACATTAATATAACTTGCTGATATAACTTGCTGTTTTTGTGTAAACAGGCATGTATCAAAGCATAACATACAGAACACAGGAACTTACAAAGTTCAACTTTGAAAAGTGAAGACAATATCACACATGAGTATGTCCAAACTGTGTTGATATTGCCTTCATCACATGGGGTGTCACCCCTGTAAAAGCCAAATTTGGCAAATGCAAACAAATTGGGGATCAAACTGGGCATTTTCTTTTTGAACCCATGCCTATAATGTCAAAATGTACTCCCATCATGGGGGATCAATGTACGTGTTTTGGGGGAGCAACCCCTTCATCTCAGCCACTTTAGTAGAAAGGAAGAGGTTGTACCCACAATACGTGTACATTGATCCTCCATGATGGGAGATAGCACATGTTGACACACTGTGTGCATCTTCCAAATTTGGCTTTTAAAAAAATATGAAAGTGTTTTTAAAAACTGAAAATGGATGCTAGCTAGTTTTGGGTGTTTCAGATTCTCCCTAAAACATCAATGATGTTCTAAATTTTTTGTTGAACATCATTGATGTTTTTCTTGATATCATCTGAATTGCGATTGCACCCCATTATCTCCCCGATGATCTGGGCACTTTTACTGGTAAAATGCGATTCTTCTTCCACAACATCCACATCACCTAATAATAAACCCCAAAAAACACTGTGTATTATAAATATGCAGGCATACATTGATTAGCTTACCTGAAGCTGTGGTCTCAGACACTCACCTGTTGTGGTGACAATTTTGCCAATTTCTACAATCTCTCCTTCCTCCTCCTCCTCCTCTGCTTCTGGTGTTGGTATTTCCCCTTCTTTGGGAGGTGTGGGGTCCCTGGTGTCCTCAGACGTCCCGAGTCTTCTCTACCATATAAGAATGTAAAAAAGGAATACTTAGCACACAGATATTTCAGGGCAGAAATAGGAATATGAAACATTGCTTGGAAGTGTCATACAATTGTCTTTTTTGGCAAAGTTCAAAGTAGAAAAAAATATTTTTGACAATTTCTAAAGCTGGAATACTTACTTGTTTTGTGAAAGTTTGTCATATGGAGACACCCCTATAGTATCCACTGGAGCACGCGTGTGTGACATGCTAATAAAAAGGGAGTTCTGGTGTTCCACACTAGTGCTCCTGAGTCCAGATGTGTAAACAGCTACTGAGTGTCCTCTCCTTTACACTGAAAAGTTTGCATTTCATTCTATTACCAAGCCCTGTAGACAAGAAACTTCCTTTGACTATAGATAGATAGGCCTGAACAAATGTAGTTAACTGCAACTTGACAAAACATCGTAGTTGAAGTGGGCGAACGATGGAGGTTTTAAACTGTACAACATTAAATCAAAGCACAGGGAGCAGTATGCAAGCAATAATAATAATAATAATATGAACACACAACAACTACTTACTTTTTTGAAGAACTCTCTTGATCCTTCTGAACTGATCGTGCTCCCTCAGTTTCAGGTCTGACCAGCGTTTCCTCAGATGATCCTTGGATCGTCATACCCCAAAATTCTTCTGCAGACTCTTCACAACTTTAGCCATGATCTTGGCCTTTCTGACATTTGGGTTGGAGTAAGGCCCATACTTCCCATCATAGTCGCTCCTCTTCAATATGTCCAACATCTCCGCCATCTCTACAAAAGACATATTTGAGGCCTTAAATCTTCTCCTCCGGGATCGGGACGTTTCTGCCTCCGGCCTGTCCTCATCCTCCTCCTCATTATTAGAATAATTAGTGCGCACCTGCTGTCTCTCCATTTGCTCTCCTCACTGCGCCGAAAGGGGCGGGGAATAGACTAGAAAGATCGTCAGGGGCGGGCGGAGTTTTACGCATGCGCACTGTATATAAAACGGAACACGCATGTGTCGTACGTACGATCTGTGAGCAGAGTGAGAGCTGACGTGGAGAACGTTATAACGAAGGTACATTTTGAACTTGGTACACCACTAGCCTATACTGCTTCTAGATTGAGGATTGTATTGGGACAAGATTAGGAGAGTTTAGCCTGACATTATTTAGGGTTTGTCTTGTGTTGTGTCTTGCAGATAATAATATGGATGGGTTTAACGACCACAGCTTCCTCCCCCTGTTCATCGACAACTACAGGGAGCTGCCCTGTTTGTGGCAGGCTAAACATCCCCACTACAGAAACAAAATAAAGAGGCAGGCAGCGATGGAGAAACTGCTGGAGTTGGTGAAGCTGGTGATCCCCAGGGCAAACATCAACTATTTAAGAACAAAAATTTGTGGCCTGAGGAGTACATATCTGAGGGAGTGCAAGAAGGTGCAGGAGTCAATGAGATCTGGAGCTGCAGCAGATGACGTTTATGTCCCCAGGTTGTGGTACTATGAGAGGCTGCCTTTTCTGGCAGACCAGACTGAGGTCAGGGAATCCCTCTCTACTCTTCCTTCTACGCTTCATTCCACCCCTGCTGAGGATTCCGATGCCCAACCTGGGCCTTCCAGTCTGGAGGGTGTGGAGGAGCCCAGCTTAAGCAAGGTATAGTATTGTTCTACATGTTTTTGGAGTAAAAATGAATGATGTCAACTTGATTTTTGAGCACTAATTGCTGATTTTCTAAAGTGTTTCACATATCAATAGACAGTAGTGTCCGAAATATTTGGGCCAAGAATGAAAAATGCTGGGCTCAGTATGATAGTCTTTTCTATTTGTTAACAATTTGCAACAGTCAAGAGTTGAAAATTGTGTGTGTTTGATGAACCAAAAACTAAAACTATGTCCCTTTTTCATACACAGGAAGAGCCAGGAGGAGGGCATGGAATGCGGCAGCCAGGAGGTGGCTGTGGAATGTGGCAGCCAGGAGGAGGTAGGGGTAAGTGGCAGCCAAGATGTGGGCAGGCCTAGGAGCCTGACTCAATCACAGGTCCCTCCCCTCCGCCTTCCACCCAAAAGGGCCAGAAAGGGGGGGAATGTGGAGGATTCAGCGCTCAGGCTGATTGGGGAGGCTTCTGTGACCCTCAAAGCCAACCCCACTTATGAAGAGGCCTTTGCCACCTTGGCTGCCTGAAAAATTAACCAAATGGTGAAGGGGTAATGCCTTATGTGTGAGGAAATAATCAACCACACTTTAAATAAGGGGTTGTTGGGCCAAATCACACAAAAAACACACTTGTGTGATTTGGACCATGCTCCTCCTCCTCCTTCTGCCACACCTCCAGCACCACAGCCACAGCCTGAAAGGAAGCGTGGAAGGAAGACCAAAGTGTGATGACCTGGGTTTAGTCTGGTCTGACAGAAGATGCAGCCTCTTGTATGACCACTGCCTGGGGACATAGATGTCATCTGCTGCTGTTCCGGATTTCTTGGATTTCTGGACCAGATTGTACTCCCTTAGATATGTACTCCTCAGGCCACCAATTTTTGCCTTTAAATAATTGATGTCTGCCCTGGGGGCCAAAGGCTTCACCAATTTCCCCAGTTTCTCCAGCGTTGCCTCCCTCTTTATTTGTTTATGACACCTAATAAAGGTTTTTTTGGTTCAAGAAATACTTGCCTATGTGTTTTACTTCAAAAAGGACAGTTTATTTGGTGGTATTTGATCACCTCTGCGGTTTTTATTTTTTGCTAAACAAATAAAAAAAATATAGTTTTTCTTTGTTTCTGTTATAAAATGTTGTAAATAAGTAAGTTTTCTCCTTCACTGATGGGCACTAATGAGGCTGCACTGCTGGGCACTGATACGGTGGCACTGATAGGCTGCACTAATATGCAGCACTGATGGGCACTCATAGGCATCAGAAATGGGCACTCATAGGTGGCACAGATGGGCACTCATAGGTGGCACAGATGGGCGCTAAAAGTCAGCACTGATGGGTACTTATGGGTGGCACTGATGGGCACTCATAGGCGACACTGATGGGCACTCATAGGTGGGCACTGATGGGCATGGATGGGGACTGATAGGTGGCACTGATAGACAGTGATGAGTGGCACTGATTGACACTGATAGATGGCACTGATTGGCATCACTGATTAGGAGGCACTGGCAGGTATTGCTTGTAGGCACTGATTGGCATCATGTGTGGGCACACATTGGCATCATGTGTGGGTACACATTGCCACACATGGTCCTGGTGGCATCCCTGGTGGCCCTGGGTGTGCATCTGAGGGGGGGGGCTGAGCTGATAAACAATCATAATAATCAGCTGATAAACAATGTCAGACGCGAGTGAGGAAAATCCGAAAAACGGCTCTTCCTGTTTACATCGTGATCAGCTGTGATTGGACACGTCAGAGACTCTTTACCTAGATCGGAGTTGTAGTGTGTCAGACTGACATGCCGCAACGAAGATCACCACGATGCATGCCCCCAGGGGCACGCAGCTGCTTGTTATCCTGACCACATCATATGACGTCCAGTCAGGGTATCGCAACCACTTTGCCAATGTCATTTTGCTATATGGCAGGGGGCCAGTCTGTAATACCTTAATCTCAGAGCCATTTACGGACATCATTGAAGGTTTTTCTCTTTCTCTGCAGCTCAGCCAAGAGATCAGGGAAGCGAAGAACAGAGGCATTGCCATATCCTATCCCTGTCACGGTAATTAAGAAACTGGATTAAAAAGGGTCTAGGTGAATTTCCAGGAATCGCTCGGCCCGTGGGCACCTGATGGACTCTTTCAATCACATAAGTGTAGTGGACATCTTTGAGTCCCAGCAGGTTTTTAAAGAATTCCTCCGCAAATTCTACCGGATGTTGCCTTTCATCTCCCTCAGGCCAAGGAATCGCACATTATTGTGTCTCAGCCGGTTTTCCGCATCATCCGTTTTTGCGACCAGGATCTGCACTGTGAGTTGCAACACCCCCCTGTTTGGTTTGCACCAGAACCTGCGAACAGACCTAAAGCTCGTGTGAACTTTAGAACCCTATTAAAGTCTATGGGACTCGAAACATTCAAAATCAAAAGTGCTAATTTTAAAGGCTAATATGCATGTCATTGTCATAAAAAGTGTTTGGGGACCTGGGTCCTGCCCCAGGGGACATGTATCAATGCAAATTTTTTTTTCAAAAACAGACATTTTTTCAGGAGCAGTAATTTTAATAATGCTTAAAGTGAAACAATAAAAGTGCAATATTCCTTTAAATTTCGTACCTGGGGGGTGTGTATAGTATGCATGTAAAGGGGCGCATGTTTCCCATGCTTAGAACTGTCCCTGCACAAAGAGTCATTTTTGCAGGAAAAAAAGCTATTTAAAATCATTTGTGGCTATAATGAATTGCCGGCTCCCGTAATACAGAGAACAGTCATTCATTGAAAGTCATTGATAAAAAAAAAAAATAAATAAATAAAAAAGCGTGGGGGTTCCCCCAAATTCAATTACCAGGCCCTTCAGGTCTGCTATGGATATTAAGGGGAACCCTGCGTCAAATTTAAAAAAAAAATGATGTGGGGTTCCCCCTAAATATCCATACCAGACCCTTCAGGTCTGGGATGGATTTTAAGGGGAACCCCGCACCAATTTTATGACACTTTTTATGACAATAACTTGCATATAGGCTTTTAAAATTAGCACTTTAGATTTCTCCCATAGACTTTTACAGGGTGCTTGCGGCTTTTCGAATTTGCCGCAAACACCCCAAATTGTTCGCTATTCGCTGAACAGGCGTACAGGCGATGTTCGAGTCGAACATGAGTTCGACTCTAAGCTCATCCCTACTCAGCAATGGAGGTGACATGGGTGGCAGTAAGGTCTTCAGTAGCAGATATTCTGGACTCAGCCATTCCCCCCTTTATTTTGTCCAGGTCATTCCGTATAAGGTTTCACACTTCGGCAAGGTGATCTATGCATACCAGCAGGGAGGGTCTGCTCTGTTCAATCACGGCAAGGATCATGCTTGTGCTATACTGTGGCAGGGGGGCTGACGCATCCACCACCTGACCCTCCCCGGGCTCCATTTTCCTTTGTTTAGCAAGGCCTGTGGCCTCCCAAGCAAGATAGCGTCCGGCCGCGGTGAAGGAAGTGGTGACAACTTATGCTCTGGAATTAGCGGCCTTGCAGGTCTTTTTCTTTGAGGACTTCTGCCCTGGATACACCACAGGGAGGGGTCTTTAAATAGAAGAGTAGCCTCGGTCTGTAGCAGCACTGAGGAGAGAAGTGGGAGTACCAAGATGGCTGCCGTCACTAGGCCCTGATAGATCCCGGTTGGGGCAGACACTGAGCAGTGACACTACAACCCCCTACTCCACTGCAGGGAAATGGGCAGATGGATGAGGCAGTACAGTTCGTGTTTCAGGGACTCAGGATGATTATGGCTCGGGCAAATTGATGAAGCTGAGGCTGGCAAGATAGCGGCCATCACCAGGCCCCAATAGGCTGCAGACAGATAAACAGGCTGGCGTGGCCGATAGGCCTTTATACCATGGCAGGGAGAGATGAGGCTGTGAGTCCCCCCACTCTGGGTGCAAGGATGGCCGAGGCATAGCACGCACAGGTGGGACCAAGGCCTTGAAGATGGCGGCGGCCGTGGGGAGGTGTGCACTGTGGTGGCCTGGATATCACTGTGGGCAAGCAGCAAACCTGCTCAATATCTAGCCCAAGGCAAGGCAGAGGGCGAGGAGGAATAGTCTGGGGAGCTTGCAATGCTCACCAAACTATTGGATGCACAGATGTGAAGGATTGTGATAAGGATTCCTGGAGCTCCTCTCCAACACGTCCGCCGCTGCTCACATCAGGACACGCCCCCACTTTTCCAGTATTATTAATCCAACCAACCTCCTGCACAAAATGAATGAGCTGATTGGGCTGTAAGATTTACTCCGAGTCAGTCTGTTGTTTCATTAGACCTCTAATGAATCAACAAATCATGCCGAATGAATTCGTTTTTTTCATTATTATTTCTTTCGTATACGTTGAAATTCGTTACTTTTTTCTTCGGACATTCAGATACATCCGAATGTCCGAAAGATACAAAATTTGCCCAAATTTTGATTCATTATGAAATTAATTGCACACGTCTAGTGAGTGTTGTGTGAAATCCAGGTGGTATGTCTTGGCGGATAAATACTTTGGAGCACTTTTTCCTGGAGGACGATTGTGTGTCACTGTTTCGGAACTGTCACTAAGCCCAGACAATTAAGATGACTCTTATGTTTTTGAATTATATTTATGGTTTTAAATTATACTTGTAATATAAATTGGAGACTATAATGTAGCACTGTTAGCTTTAGGTATTGGGGTGTTTAGATTTGGTATCCCAGGATTACATTGCTCACTCACCCTACTGTGTCAGAACAATAGAAACAGGATAGGGCCAATTGGCCTCTTCTTTACCGCATACTATAGAGGGTTCTATGGACATCAGAGATAGCTGAGAGCAATGTCATTGATAAGCACAAGCACAAGCATAGAGCATAGGAAGCACTCAAAGCTCACAGCTGTAACAAAACACTGCCAATAATATATTTAACAAACCAAAGGAATTAAATAAGAAAAGTTTATTGTTAGGGTTTGTGTACCATTGATAATGTTTCACCTCTACTCACAAACATTATTTTATTTTATCTGCATATATTCTGGAAATGATTTTAGCACTAGAGATGGGCACATCTCAGTAATTTCTGAGATTTGCAACCCTGGCAGATATTTTCAATGTGCTTAGGATAGAGTAAACTAGCAAAGAGCGCAATTGGACCACTTACAAGCTCACTTCAGGAATGGCAGAGTGTATATCTTGACCCTACAGTGATCATGAGAACCAGTGGAGATTTATCCTATATGTATTCTGTTTGTTTGCTTAGATCAATGGGTAAAATGTACTTCTCCCTGGAATGTAGCAGCTCCACTATTACTCTATTACACTTCCTTATTTTAATAGTGCCTAATGAAGAAGTGTTGTGTTATCTTATTATGGTGTGATTTTGCCTCCTGTGCATCCTCTGTGGGTAAAGAAAAGCAGGATTCAGCGTGATCCTTCTGGCCTTGGATCCAGGTCCCAGGAGCATCTTGAACAAGGAAAAAAGGTACCTTCCGCCCCACAATTGTACAAAAGTAAAGAGTCATTAGAACTCTTTACTAATTCTGTGAGTAAACTAGTTCAAATCATCAACTAATGACAAACATTCAGTCACTATGGTTTTGTGAGATTTTTATGCCAGTTCAGGTTAGTGCAAGGAGATCTGCTTGTGCTTTATTTAATAGCTTGCTGAATAGCTACAGATCAAAAAAAATTCTGTCTCTCTGTAACAACCAAAAACTACCTCTAAAGATGCTGTGCATTGAAGGTGGCAAAATGTTATCAACTTAGGAAGGATGGGAGGGGGGAATTCTTGGCTGTGAGGGGAATGAAGGTATGCTTATCTTCAACACCTGGCATGAAGGTAGGCTTATCTTCATATAAAAGGAAATATGTCTGTATACATACCATGATAAGCACATTTGCATTACAGGTGTTGATAATTACTACGCTGTGAACTCCAGTTTCCGTTCATCAAATGTAATCGAGCTAGAGTATGCTTTAAAATCAGTGGAGGTCAGTTTCAGATTAGTTTGTGCTTTTTTTTCCTCCATACAAGCCAGTGTTAATGCATAGTAAATGGGTTATAAATTCATGCAAATGCATCTCAAATACATCTCAAATACATCTCAAGCTTCAGTGTACACTAGGAAGCATATTTATAAAGCAGTAAATGTGACATTTATTAATAATTATATAAATTGGGGGGGGTTCTTTTTTTTTTTTCCTTGTCAAAATATTTTATTATATGTTTAGAAGTTAGACAAATAAACAAAATAAAGATTATACAATCAACGTGATGATGCTCACTCACATATTTCCAAAACAGTATACATATAGTTGGATACAATAAGATGTTAAATGGTGAAGTGTTAAACCAACAATAACTGATAATTCAGAAATATCTTGAAGAATTTGATACTTAAGGTAAGCATAATATCAAATATGGTCTTAATATTTCATATAAATATAAATAACTTATATATACGCTTTTATAATGTAACGTGAGTATGAGTATAGAGAAATAGAAGAAGAAGAAGAAGAAAAGAAAAGAGAAAAGAAGGGACAAGAAAGAAGAAAAGCACTAAAGAAGTCCACAAGATCAGGTTGAGGGCCATCACTTTTTCTGAAATAAATGCATTCGAGGAGGGGGGGGGGGGCTCCTAATTCATAAACAATTTAACAAATTAGATCCTAAAGCAGTATTAAACCTAAAAGCAAACTTTTATTATATTACAGTTTACCAATTCTTAGATGTGATGGTTGTATTTGTTTTCTTTTTTAGGCTTTCTTTATTCTAGTTTTTACAAACAGAAAATTGCCACGCTAAAATGACAAAGAAATAAAGTCCCATAAATGTTACAGTCCAATTAGAAGTAATACAGTCCAATCATGAAACACGTGGGTCACTCCAAGGAGAATGTGAGGGCTTCAGTGTTCAGCATATATGAAAAAACACCTTGACAGTGAATATCGTATAAAAAGGTGAAACACCCAGGTGCGCCTCCACCTTATGATATGAGATGGCCGCTCACCAGAGGAAATGGACTCTGTATTAGCTTAAGAGTCATGAATGCAGTATGATAGAATATCCTTAAGGCAGGAGTCATCAACCCTCTTTTCTTTGCAGCAAAACAGGAGACTTCTAAAACGTTTCTTTGGTGTCAAATGGGAACACTCACAATTAAATGGGAACACAAATAATCAATGGTTCACTGAGAGATCATGAAAAATTAGGAAAAGAAACTGCGCTGCGTAAAATATACTCAGAATGGTGTATATGAATATAATTAATATATAGGCTTACAAAAGCCTTGCTGGAAGCTGCAACTCAACTGTAAAACATAACTACAGTGGCAAAGGAATAAAAAAGTGAAAAGAGTAGCGCTAAACCAACATTGTAATAATGATAAATAACCTTGTGATAAGTTAGCCGTATCAAAGCGGTAATCATAAGTGAGTTAAAGTGAACCTCAAACCTGCATATATAAATAACACAACTGAATGTGAGGACCAAAAAAAATCAATCATAAATATATAAGTGCATAAAAAACCCACATATAGAAAAATAAATGATATTATGAACAATAGAATAAAAATGGACGTAGACAATAAAAAATGAATAAATAATGCAAGTCCAAAATAGATGAAAATATCTTCAGAAATATTCCACCCGTGCAATAAATGGCAAGTAAATCAGTCCATCTCTCCAAATAAATCTTAAAAACAGCCCCAAGTGATCCGCCACCAAAGAAAAAAGTTGAGATTTACTTCTTACCAGAAGCAAATGACACCCCATTACAGGGTGTCATAATATGCCTGTATGAAGATATCCCTCCTTAGATCTCCCTGGAGATGCAGCAGATGCCAGCAGCCTGATATCCCACTCCACAGTTCAGCTTTCACAGATCAATTCTCATAGATATGGATCAGCACATAAGAAATAAAGGGGGCTCGAATAGTGTAAAAACCCTGGGCGGAGCTACGCGCTGACGTCACCTCGACTTTGTTATCGGATACTCTGGGAAGGACGGGTCTGTGTTTGGTGTGTCCGGCCGACGCACTACACTTAAGGCTTGAACTGCTCTTGTTTCATGTAAGTGTAACCAGTTTTATGTGTAATAAAAATCTCGGGTTTTTAACACTATGAATCCAGATCAACAAGGTTTCCACCATCCATAGTGTGCTTGTGGTTTAACCCAGCCGCTCACCTCAGGCAAAGACCCTTACAGGTCTAGTCAAACTCATTACACAATAAGTGTCTTCAAGATCCAGACAACAGACTCCTATTCCTGGGACCTCCAATCAGATAGGACATGATTTCCATGAATAATGCCAATGTCTCTAAGCAGGTCCCTCCATATAATGTTCACATGCAACATAAAGAAGAAAACTCCATAGTGTAGTGGTCCAAAAAATATGTTTTAATAAAAGAGCAGTAAACTTACAGTTTAAAATCAGGACGAACAGCTTCACATATAGTACTTCTGGTCGCTGCCATGACCGGAAGTGACGTCACCTGGCTCCTCCCCAGGTGACGTAACTTCTGGTATCGGCCGAGACGGTAAGTGCTATACCCCAGCCAGCTAGCGCCCACCGCAAAGCTCACAGTGCTTCGGGAACGGAACATCCACCATCCGCGGGCCCCCCACACATCGGGGCATTCCCCCATATGCCCGGTGCCTTGGCTCGGGCCACAGTTCATAGTACTGGATCAGGCCGGCGAGCGCAAGAAGGCGACCGCCACAAGGCAATACCCAGCCAGCAAGAAGGACACCCTGGACAGGAGGCATGTAATCTTCCCTGCTCCTCTGCAATTCACCCCCCTGGCGCAAGTGAACACCAAGCAGGGTCTATCCCCGTCCCCAGCTTCCACGGAATAACTAATAGGCCGCTCCATGGAGTACTATGCTTTATCCCCTGCAGGGCCTAATGCTGCGCTCCAAGCTGACTCTCTCCACCCTGACCCCATGTCTGCAACCTTCTCAGTAGCTGACTTGTACCAGAAACTGTCAGATCTACTTTCCCAAACTGCTGCCAAGATAACAGGAGATTTAAAACAATATTTCCAAAACCTGGGTACTAGAATAGACACCATTGCAAATAAGTTGGAACAAAGGATTGCTGTCACCAATCAGAACTCTGACCATATTCACAAGGTGCAGGATCAATTGAATATAGCCCTATCCAGGATCGACAACTTAGAAAATAGGTTGAGAAGATACAATGTCAGGATCAGAGGTCTCCCTGACATCCCAGCAGCGGTGCAAAATATGATCCAGACCCTGATCCCAAATGTGCCACAACACCGCCTAGAGCTGGACAGAGCCCACAGAGCATTGGGGCCCCCCAGAAAAGACGGCTCACCAAGAAACATTATCGCAAAACCCCATTTCTATGCCATTAAAGAAGAGGTGATGAGACAAGCGTGATCCGCACCCAAAGTGACGTGCCTAGGGCACCCAGTCCAAATCTACGCTGACCTATGCCCCTCCACCATGCAACGCCATCGTTCGTTGAAGCCACTACTTCAAGTCCTGGCACAAAAGGACATCAGATACAAGTGGGCCTTCCCATTCACAGTAAAGTTCTCGGACACTGCCAAGAATTACTCGTTCTCCTCTTTCCCAGAAGGTGAAAGACTTCTACTACAACTCAAGCTCATCTCCCAAGAAGCGGACATGGACATCTCCCACAACATTCCTGGAGCTTCCAAGAGACCAACCCCAACAAGTCCACAGTCTCCACTCTGGACCAGGACAAAGACCAAGAAGGCAAAAGACAATGGCCCTCCCTGAGCGACACTGAGATGACAAGAACTGTCCCTTGCTCTTTGTTGTTTGGTGGCCCTGGTCAAATCTAGACCAGTGATCCTGATTAGTTTCTCCTTGTGAACTTAAGATGTTAACTGTCTTCTTTAACATTTGTGCTTTAGTGATGGGGTCTACCCTATGTGGTGACTCTCTCCACCTTCTCACCGGGGCGTCACCCCTCCCTCCCTGGTTCCGGGACTGACAATTCTCGCCCATTCTCCGTCTCATATCCTCCTGGTTTCTGTGATCCCGAAGACCTATATGTTCACTAGGGGAGCCCTGGCTGGAGTGGGCCCCATGTGCCTCCACCTCACCCTCAGACTCCGGACGGTATCTGGGGGTCAGGTTGCCTGATCCTTTTGGGTACAGGCGCATATTCCTCTACTTAGGTAGAGGTTCTTGGGGGGAGTCTCCCCCCCAAGAATGATTTCTCAAGTTAGGAGACAAAACCCATACTTGCTTTCCTTTTCCCTTTTCTTTTTCTTTTACCTTCCCTATTTTTAACCCTATTACCATGTGCCTAAACTGTGTTTATTTTTCAGATCTCACATCCATCACACAAAAGGTGAACTCCCTGCTGTCGGAGAGGTACACTAACATAAAGTGGGACAGAACGGTCAGAAAACGTTGAAGGGTGAGTGACGGGGTTTCCTTCTGATTCGCTTCCTGCGGTACTCAAATCCCACATAAGTGACACAGTCCTATCAGATCATTCCCTGGTAATTATGTTTTTTTCCGCTCTAGCGCTCATATGCCAAAATGGGGCCACTGGCATCTAAATGAATCAATACTATCCAACCCCATTAAAGTTATAGAGATCAATAAGGCACTTACTGAATACTTTGCCCTTAATAATGTAGGGGACATCGCAGCAGAAACACTATGGGCAGCACACAAGGCCTTTATCAGAGGCAAGATCATACAGATAGCTACGCAAATTAAAAAGGAACACAGAATAGACATTGAGAGGCTGGAAGGGTCCTATAGGTCAGCAAAGGCACAACACAAACAGAACCCCTCCCCTACCCTACTGGCCCAAGTGGACAAACTGAGACTAGAACTCAATCTGGCCCTTACAACGAAAGCAGAGAAATTGATCCGCTGGAGCTCCAACAAGTTTTACACACAAAATGGTAAGATAGGCCCGATGCAGGCTTCCAAATTATCCCCCAAAGCGCGGTTCTCCTCCTTTCCCAAGATTCGTATTGATGACCAAGGTCCCACAGCCAACCCCGCCAAGATTTTGGAGGCTTTCCGGAAATTTTATTCTGATCTCTACAGTGCCCCAACCCAACCCCCATGGGACTCGGTAGCCAACTTTATGGAAAACTTGTCCATCCCTCTATTAGCCGATGACCACAGAGAAATCTTAGAGGCCCCCTTCTCGGTAGAAGAGGTAGCAACAGTGATCAAGGGCCTTAGAGCAGGCTCTGCACCAGGTCCTGACGGGCTGTCGGCCCCTTACTATAAAACCTTCACAGAAACCCTAATCCCACACATGACAAAATTCTTTAACTCCATAACACAGGGCAGCCCTTTGGGAACTCAACTTAACACCACATACATCACTATCGAACATGGAGGAAGTGGGGAACTATCGTCCCATAGCCCTCATTAATGATGACCTCCATATCCTAACTAAGATAATGGCTCTCTTCTTTTATTAGCTAAAAAAACATTCAAAAGGACCAGGTGGGGTTTATACCTGGCAGACAAGGCCCAGATTAATTGAGAAGAGCGGTAGATATCATATCCATACTGCAGTCTAATTGGGAGGGGGGAACCAAACAACAGGGCTTCCTACTCTCGCTCGATCTACAAAAGGCCTTCGACTCCGTGTCTTGGTCATATCTATTCCCCCTGCTGGAACTCTGGGGCTTCGGCCCTCATTTCAGGGGGGTAATACATTCCCTTTACTCCCAGCCCAAAGCTCAAATTTGCATACAGGGACACTATTCCTTTAAAAAAGAGATAGCCAGAGGTACCAGACAAGGATGCCCATTGTCCCCGATCATCTTTGCCATAGCAATAGAAACCCTAGCCATCGCTATACGACAAAATCCGGATATACAGGGGGTCAACTGTGGAAATCAAACCCACAAATGTGGTCTATTCGCAGATGACATGCTTCTTTTTCTAACTGCTCCCATCATCTCCCTTCCCAGCCTTTACAAAACCCTCACAGAATTCTCCAAAATTTCGGGACTGAGGGTTAATTACACCAAATCACAGGCCCTAAACATATCCCTTCCGCCAACCACAGTGACCCTGCTTCAACAATCCTTCCAATTTGAATGGAGTTTAAATTTCATCAAATACTTAGGGGTCTCCCTCACGGCTAGAAAAGAATCCTTATACACCAACAACTACCCTCCCTTATTTAAAAAAGTGGAAGCAGATCTGAAAAACTGGTCGAAATATGAGCTATCCTGGTTAGGCCGAATTAACTCCATTAAAATGACCCTTCTCCCTAGAATTCTATACCTCTTCCGTTCCCTCCCCATCTCAATCCGAAAAGATCAGCCTAAGCCCTTACAAAGCAAGATATTGAAATTCATCTGGGGTATATCGGGTTACAGGCTCTCCCAACACACCCTACACCTCCACTGGAAAAAGGGTGGATTGGGATTACCAGATCTCTTTAAATACAACCCAGCAGCCAGGCTGGCCCATTTCTCCACAGTTTACTCGAAATATGAAAAACCCGACTGGGTCCAGATCGAAAGGCAGGCTGTCCCCCAGTATGACCTTGACTACCTTATATGGTGTCATCAAAAACAAAGACAATCAATTCTGGCACCTTCCCTCTCCCACTTATACGTCCTCTGGGATAGTGTCCGCAACCTACCAGTCCTAGTCTCCAAAGGACAACCTCTCGCCCACATTTTCCATAACCCGAACTACCCACCCGGAATGGATATTAAAGCCTTTAAATGGTGGTTGGATAAAGGACTGTACCGCATAGGACACTACTTCACGGATAAAGGCCCTTTCATTCTGAATCACTGTATTAACAAATTGGATCTCCCAGAATCGGAAAAATTCAGATTTGGTCAAATCTCCCATTTCTTACGCAAAACTTGGATTGAAAAAACCCTCCTCCGAAATTCACAAACTATGAGCTGTGGTGTGGTCAATCCATGGGGCAGAGGGGTGGCATATCGGTCATCTACTCGTTGCTCACCCAACCGACAGGAAAATCCACATACATGACAGCTTAGGAGGCTGGAAAAAAATGTATTCCTGCGCCAACTCAAATGAATAGAAGCAGATACTGCAGCATACACTGGGGGGAAATGTCTGAACCCAGGGAGAAGAATATATAAAGAGGTAGTGATGCGCTGTATAGAATGAATAATAAAGTGCAAAGTGCAGTAATAGCAGCACAAAAATGAAGAAGAGGCAAGTAAATAAATCCAGGTGTAAATAAACCACAAAGTATTCGGTAATTCTTATCCAATGATGTGGAGTGAGCTAAAACTACAAAAGAACCCAAGTGGGGTAGCAGCGATAATAGGTGTGCAATCGCGCACTATATGGATAATGAACAGTGTAGATATATGAAGATATCTATGAATGGATAATAAAGTGCAAAGGTGCTCGAGTGAATGGATCAGACCACTTGTGGACAACGTGATGTCTGATACATAGTGATCATAAATAGGTCTAAGAAGAATAGCGTATAAAATCACATAGAATCGCATGGATATATAATATAAAGAAATCGCATAAAATAATAATAGCATAAAATGATAGATAATAATAAAAATAATCGCATACAAATAATAATCGCTATAAAAAGTGAAGTGATAAAAAAATTAATGAACAGTAATTCTTCTAGTAGAGCATATAGAGAATATATATGTTCAGTCCACAATACTGGTCATTTCTGTGCAAACAAATGGTAATAAAGTGTCCGTAAAGTGATTCCCTATTTCTTTAGTGAATGCACAGTGCAGCATATAATGTGACTGTATGCATAAAACATTAAGGTGCAAGTGCTGGCGATTGCTTCATGCGATGTGGTTTGGGTGTAATCGGTGACTTCTTATCCTCCGTGAAGTCTGAAGTGTGGGTTTCCCCTTACCTTACGGCTGTAAGGTAACAGCGTGTGGATAAAAGCCTTTTAGTATGGGGGTCCCTGGTGGTCGTCTCAAAGTTGAATCTTTGGCTCTGCTGGTGTGTGTCTCTTGCTGGCAGCGTCCCCTTTTTAGGTCCCTGGAGGTGTCACTGAAGATGTCTGCAGCATATATGCCTCACCAGTAGGTCATAAACAGGTGTGGGGAATAGGAACATATGCCCAGATAGTGTAGTATGTTATGAGTAAAATGTATTTATTACAGATAACAACAAGCAGCGGTACTCACATTTAAAAGTATCAAACAAGTGTATAAAACACGAGCAGCGAGCTCGTCAACGTCACTTCCGGTGTGTCAGTATTCCCGACGCGTGTTCGTCACGGTCACGTGACTTCATCTTTATTATTATCTATCATTTTATGCTATTATTATTTTATGCGATTTCTTTATATTATATATCCATGCGATTCTATGTGATTTTATACGCTATTCTTCTTAGACCTATTTATGATCACTATGTATCAGACATCACGTTGTCCACAAGTGGTCTGATCCATTCACTTGAGCTTAGGAGGCTGACCTCCAATACGAGTGGGACCTAGAGACCTGGCAAAAAGACAGCTCTAAAGCCTATAGGGGTATTCTCAACACTTCATCGATGGAAGCAAACCTAAAGGTTCTCATGAGATGGTACATGACCCCCACCAGACTGGCATCAATATACCCATCAGCAGACCCCTGTTGCTTCAGAGGGTGCCAACTCCTAGGCTCCATGGTGCATGTCTGGTAGGAATGTCCCAGAATCAGATCACTCTGGTCAAGAATCTTTAATCTTATACATAGGGTCACAAAGTGTTCAGTCCCCAGGTCTGCATCAGTGGCACTATTGAACGCACAAATCCCGAACATTCCCAAGCCTAAGCAAAAGTTAATTCACTTTATACTTCTGGGGGCTAAGCTCACCATTGCTAGGGCATGGAAACGTCTGAGGACCTCCTTCATAGCTATAAAGCGTAAAATCTCTTGGATAATGACCCGCGAGGAACACGCCAGTATACTGCTAAACACAACCCACAAGTTTGAATCCGTATGGGAACCTTGGGCAGCTTACTGCGGAATCTCCCTCATTGCTGGGGTACTCCCAGGTCACTCCCCAATATCCAGCTAAAGTTTGGCACACACCCCCTTCCCTCCCTTTCCTTCCCTTCTCTCTCTTCTCTACTCTCCTATCTACCATTGGTTCACCCTGGTAGTCTTAGCCCATCTCAGGGCTTGTTCTCAGTTTTTAGGTTATTAAGCCCAGGTGACAGCACTCGAAACCTAACCCACCAAAAGGAAACACTTCCAAGCTGAGGGGATGTCTGCCCAGGTCTTTCCTTCCCCAGGACGTAGCCAAATATGGGTGGGGGAAACGTGGGGGGGCACAGAAAGGTCCCGTTAGGGTTGTCCGGGGCAGGCTTAGGCCCCCAGACTGATTACCATTAAGTAGACCTCCTCCTTCCCATTACACCCTATACTCAGGGGTAGGGAACATAACCGTATTGTGCTGCTGGTTCAACCCAACTGGGCTCATGTTCAGTTAAGGACTTATTGCATTGTTTTCACTTCTGTTAACCGCTGTTACATGATCTACCTTGGGTGGAACATTTGTCATGCCTATATTTTGTATGACTTATGGAAATGAATAAAAAATTATTGAAAGTAAAAGCTTTGGCGAAATAAAACAAAAACAATAGAAAAAAATATGGGAACGACTGCAGATAATGTTTTATTACTCATCACAAAAGTTTTTTATTTTTTTTTTACAAAAACTAGTAGTTGGCAACTAACAAATTACAAAATATTTTTCACATAAAAATTGGTATTGGCAACACAAAAGCCCCCTAAAACAACTTAAAAAACATACAGCCACACTTTCACAGGGACCTATAGCAGATATTGTGTATAAAAAGGCTGTAGAATTTATAGTGTATCCTTTATTGCTTCTGGAATGGTGGGTTAAAAAATAGGCTATCCAGGACTGGGTGATGTGCAAATATTTGTCACTCTATATTAGGGATGAGCCGAACACCCCCGGGTTTGGTTCGCACCAGAACCTGTGAACGGACCGAAAGTTTGCACGAACGTTAGAACCCTATTAGTTACAATGGACGCGAACGTTCGAAATCTAAAGTGCTAATTATAACGGCCAATATGCATGTTATTGTTATAAAAAAGGTTTGGGTACCCGGGTCCTGCCCCAGGGGACATGCATCAATGCAAAAAGAAGTTTTAAAAACGGACGTTTTTTCTGGAGCAGTGATTTTAATGATGCATAAAGTGAAAAAAAAAAAAAAGTTAAATATTCCTTTAAATATGGTACCTGGGGGGTGCCTAAAGTATGCCTGTGAAGTGACATGTGTTTCCCGTGTTTAGAACTGTCCCTGCACAAAATTACATTTGTAAAGGAAAAAAAGAAGCCATTTAAAACTGCTTGCGGCTTTAATGTCATGTCTTGTCCAGGCAAAATGGATGAAAATCTTTGAGAAAAATGGCATGGCTACCCCAGCCTATTACCAGCCCCTTTGGGTTTTGTATGGATATTAATGGGAACCCGGCACCCAAAATAAAACCCTATACCTAAAACCCTATATACTCTGAACCGCAGTATACAGGCGGTGCAAACAACACAGGGAGTGTAGGTATATACTGTATGTATGTATGTATGTATGTATGTATGTATGTATGTATGGATGGACTGTTGGTGTATACTGTGCTGGAGGCACACAAAACACACTAACTTCTGCAGATGGGTGTCTTAGGTGACAACAGGGCAGATACAGTGTAAGGTGGTTTAGTGTGTTACTGCTGTGCTATACTCACACAGCACACACACACACTAACTCCTGCAGATGGCTGGATTGGTGGAGAACAGCACTTAGAAGAACACACTATCCCTGCCTATTTTTCCTCTATCCCTACACTTTCCCCACAAGCAAAGGCTGAGAAGAATACACTATCCCTGCCTATTTTTCCTCTTTCCCTACATTTTCCCCACACCGAAATGATTCACATATAGTGTGTACATGTACAATACACTGTCACTGTTCCTCAAGCCAGAACACACTACACGAGGCCACCGGCGCGGCATCCTTATATAGTGTGGGGTGTGTACTAAACCCCCTGAGCTATAATTGGCCACAGGCATCCTCTCTGTGGCCAATTATTGCTCTCCTCGCCACTGGCTCTATGATTGGCCAAGCATACGGGGTCACAGTGCATGCTTGGCCAATCATCAGCCAGCAATGCACTGCGACTGGCGCAGTGCATTGTGGACCGTTCGCATCACACGAATTTAATGCGAACGGCCCTCAGAGTTCTCCCCTCGACGAGCGGACGAACGGCCGATGTTCGATTGGAACATGGGTTTGAATCGAACACCGGGCCCATCCCTACTCTATATGGCTCTATTTACAGCCAGCTTATTTAACCACTTCCCGCCCGGTCAATAGCAGATTGACGTCCGGGAAGTGGTTTCGTTATCCTGACTGGGCGTCATATGACGTCCTTCAGGATAACAGCCGCCGCACGCCCGTGGGGGCGCGCATCGCGGCGATCGGTGGAGCGGTGTGTCAGCCTGACACACCGCTACACTGATCTCGGTAAAGAGCCTCCGGCGGAGGCTCTTTACCACGTGATCAGCCGTGTCCAATAATGGCTGATCACGATGTACACAGGAAGAGCCGTTGATCGGCTTTTCCTCACTCGCGTCTGAAAGACGCGAGTAGTGGAGAGCCGATCGGCGGCTCTCCTGACAGGGGGGGTATGCACTGATTGTTTATCAGCGCAGCCCCCCCTCAGATGCCCACACTAGACCACCAGGGAAACCCCCAGGACCACCAGGGAAGCCCCCAGCATGTGGATGGCCAGGTACATCCCCCATGGCCATCCACATGTTTTAAAAAATGAAAAAAAATATGCCAATCAGTGCCCACAGATGGGCACTGATTGGCACATATTTATTTTAAAACATTTTTAAAAAAAGGGATGCCCAGCAATGCCACCCATCAGTGTTATCAGTGCCACTCATCAGCGTCCATCAGTGCCACCTCTCAGCGTCCATCAGTGCCACCTATCAGTGCCCATCCGTGCCCACCCATGCCCACCTATCAGTGCCCATCCATGCCACCTATCAGTGCCACCTATATGTGTGCATCAGTGCCACCCATAAGTACCCGTCAGTGCCACCTATATGTGTGCATCAGTGCCACCCATAAGTGCCCGTCAGTGCCGCCTATGAGTGCCCATCAGTGCCGCCTATGAGTGCCCATCAGTGCCGCATACCAGTGCCACCTATCAATGCCCATCAGTGCCACCTATCAGTGCCCATCAGTGCCGCCTATCAGTGCCCATCATCAGTGCCACCTCATCAGTGCCACCTCATTGGTGCCACCTCATCGGTGCCCATCAGTGCCGCCTTATCAGTGCCCATTAGTGCTGCCTTATCAGTGCCCGTCATTGAAGAAGAAAACGCACTTATTTACAAAAAAAAAATTAACAGTGACAAAGAAAAACTTGTTTTTTTGCAAAATTTTTGGTCTTTTTTTGTTTGTTGCGCAAAAAATAAATCGCAGAGGTGATCAAATACCACCAAAAGAAAGCTCTATTTGTTGGAACAAAATGATAAAAAATTTGTTTGGATACAGCGTAGCATGACCGCGCAATTGTCATTCAAATTGAGACATCGCTGAAAGCTGAAAATTGGCTTGGGCGGGAAGGTGTCTAAGTGCCTGGTATTGAAGTGGTTAAGCCTCATCTGTTTAGCTCTCTACTGGAATCTGGCAGATGTACAGCTTACTAAAGTCAATGCACAGATTTATTCTACTATTCTATTCTGAATACTATGCACTGTTAATTTGTGTGCTTACACAGTGGAGGACCTTTCTATAACTTTAGCCTTCCATTATACATGAAAGCTTTGATTTGCACAAGGACACATACTCCTTTCATCACAGCGTCTTCATATACAGTATGTGTGCTGCATGTTTTCTATAAAACTCCATGAATTAACATTTTTGACTCTAAATGAGCTTTGGTTTCTGCATTATGGGTTTTGTCTATTTAGGGGTTATATACCACAGAACCAATTGGGTTGGTTCCCTATTGCTGTGTGGATTACTCAAGGGTTCTTATGTACCTGAAAGTGTGCTAAATGTTTTTTTGCAGCCACAGTTGAAGTGACTGTACTCACAGGGAGAAGCTACACACCCAGTTTCCTCTTTAGGCCTTTTGCATATGGACATACAGTAATAATTAACTGATGTTTATATGCAGGATTTTGCTGGCAGAAATATACACTTGTAAACACTTGAATATACATGCTTTTGCCCATAAATGACTGCGCTCAAATATAATTTTTTCTATTTTTTTATTCGCAGTTCTGAATGCATCGTTGATTATTATGGATCTGTATGCAGCTGTGTTCACCGTCTCATAGAAAACAACGCTCCTGTTTTCAGAGCCACAAAAAGACACTACATGGCTACAAACACAGCATTTTTTCACCCCCATGAAAGAGGCCTTTACATACTATCATATCCAATGCTTACTAAGGCCAATTTATATAGTGGTTTACTACAAAATTAGTACAACTGCAACATTTGTGGATTTTTATTTCCGGCTTCCAGAATTATTATGGAGTCATTTACCAGCAATTGTGAATAATACCTAATTTTGATTTGTTATTCCTGTGGTACTTTGTATGTATATGATCCATTTTTGAACTCTCACATTCTGCATGTTTTTTGATACAACTGTGACTTTCAGGCTGGATTCACACTGAAGAACACAGTGGCTCACAGCAGGAGTCTGGTGTGTATCCATTCACGATTTCAGGTCCAAGTTCAGCATGAATTTTTGGTTGAATTTTGAACTGAAATGGTTCAAAAGACACGCCGGAGTGTGAATCAGCTCTATAGAGAGCAGGTCACAAACTCAAGCTATGCAAATTGGAAACCCACTTCCAATTCTCAATAGTGTGAACCCAGCCTTAAATGGGTTTTAACCACTTCCCATCCGGCCGTAGCCGAATGACGGCCTCGGCGCGGATGTCAATTCCCGGGAGGCCGTCATATGACGGCCTCCCCTTTCCTCGTTCCCTGTGAGCGCTCACAAGCGTGCAGCAGGGAAATTGTGTTGGCCGTGTCCCTCGGACACAGCCAATCACAGATCGCTGTAAACGGCCAATCACAGCGGCCGTTTACAGCGCGATCGGTGTGTCCAATGGGAGATGATCTCATATGTAAACATATGAGATCATCGCTCAGCGCCGCTCCCCCTCCTCACACAGAGACAGCGTGTGAGAAGGGGGAGATGAACAGCTGCCTGCAGCGCCGTAAGTGTAAAAAAAACAAACAAACAGAAATGTGCCATCTGTGCCCACTGCCACCACTGCAATCTGTCCCCAATGCCATCTGCCAATGCCATCTGCCAGTGCAATCTGTCCCCAATGCCATCTGCCAATGCCATCTGCCAGTGCAATCTGTCCCCAATGCCATCTGCCAGTGCAATCTGTCCCCAATGCCATCTGCCAGTGCCATCGGCCAGTGCAATCTGTCCCCAGTGCCATCTGCCAGTGCCATCTGTCCCCAGTGCCATCTGCCAGTGCCATCTGTCCCCAGTGCCATCTGCCAGTGCCATCTGTCAGCGCCACCTGTCATCAGTGCCACATAGTGCCACATGTCATCAGTGCCACATAGTGCCACATGTCATCAGTGCCACATAGTGCCATCTGTCATCAGTGCCACATAGTGCCATCTGTCATCAGTGCCACATAGTGCCATCTGTCATCAGTGCCATATCAGTGTCACGTGTCATCAGTGCCACATATTAGTGCCATCTGTCATCAGTGTCACGTATTAGTGCCATCTGTCATCAGTGCCACCTGTCAGTGTCCTGTGCCATCTGTTATCAGTGTCACCTGTCATCAATGCCACGTATCAGTGCCATCTGTCTTCAGTGTCACGTGTCATCAGTGCCACGTATTAGTGCCATCTCTCATCAGTGCCACATATTAGTGCCACGTAATATCAGTGTCACGTATAAGTGCTATCTCTCATCAGTGCCACATATTAGTGCCATCTGTCATCAGTGTCACGTGTCATCAGTGCCCCGTATTAGTACCATCTGTCATCAGTGCCACATCAGTGTCACGTGTCATTGTCCTGGTGCTCCAGGGCCTTCAAAAGTGTAATAGGTAGTCAACAAGTTAGATGTGTAATTTATGCTCCTAGAACACGTGATGGCGCTCCCTGCATGTTGGGCCTCTCTTAGTGGCCAGGCTGTGTAAAAGTCCCACACATGTGGTATCGTAATACTCAGGAGGAGTAGCAGAATTTATTTTGGGGTGTCATTTGTGGTATACACATGCCATGTGAGAGAAATAACCTATTACAATGACAATTTTGTAGAAAAAAATAAAAAAATAATTCATTTTGCAAAGAATTGTGGGAAAAAATTACAACATCAAAAAGCTCACCATGCCTCTTACTAAATACCTTGGAACGTCTAAAAAAAAGGGGTCATTTGGGGGGTATTTGTACTTTACTGGCTTGTTCGGGTCACAAGAAATGACATAGGCCACCAGTACATCAGGTGTGATCAATTTTTTATAATTCGCACCACCGCTTGTAGACTCTATAACTTTTACAAAGACCAAATAATATCCACTAATTTGGGTTATGTTTACCAAAGATATGTGGCAGTATAAATTGTGGCCAAAATTTATGAAGAAAAAATAATAATTTCCTAAATTTTATCACAGAAACAAAGAAAAATGCGTTTTTTTTTTTCAAAAATTTTCGGTCTTTTTTCATTTATAGCGCAAAAAAAAAAAAAAACCCAGAGGTGATCAAATACCACCAAAAGAAAGCTCTATTTGTGGGAAAAAAAGGACAAAAAATTCATTTGGGTATAGTGTTGCATGACTGAGTAATAGTCAGTCAAAGCGTGAGAGCACCGAAAGCTGAAAATTGGTCTGGATGGGAGGGTGGTTTAAGTGCCTGGTAAGCAAGTGGTTAAAGGTTCATGTTTTTTCACTTTAATGCATCCTATGCATTAAGGTAAAAAACATCTTACGATCACTGGCCCCCAGCCCCCCCCCGTTTTATATACCTGAACCCTGGAAAGTCCTGCGTCGCAAATGCGCTCTTCCTTTGCTCGGTCTTCACGGCTCTTCTCAGCTCTTCATTGGATAGATTAATAGCAGCTCTGCCATTGGCTCGCGCTGCTGTCAATCAACTCGAATGATGCAAGGGCCGGGCCGAGTCCTGTAGTCGGTGGCTATGGACGCCGAATACATGTCTCGGGAGCACGCCTGCAAGGTAACCCCCTTGGGAGAGCGCTTCCCAGAGGGGGTTATCAGAAGCGGGGAGGAGCCGAGACACCTGCCGAGGGACCCCAGAAGTTGAGGATAAGGGCCACTGTGTGCAAAACGAGCTGCACAGTGGAGATAAGTATGACATGTTTTTTATTTAACCACTATGCGACCGCCGGCTGTCAATTGACGGCCAGGCGGCGCAGCTCTCAGGGCGGG
Organism: Lithobates sylvaticus; assembly: GCA_028564925.1. Taxonomy (NCBI): domain Eukaryota; kingdom Metazoa; phylum Chordata; class Amphibia; order Anura; family Ranidae; genus Lithobates; species Lithobates sylvaticus. The sequence goes on from CM053032.1 coordinate 142,902,925, forward strand.
AGGGCGTCATATGACACCCTCCCCTTCCCGGCCCTCCAGGGAGCGTGCGCGCGCCGCCGGCAGCGTGCGTGTGCCCGCCGTGTCACTGGGCACCCGATGCACGTGCCCAGCAGCCGCGATGTCCGCCGGGCACCCGCGATTGCCCGGTAACACAGCCGGACCATGGATCTGTGTGTGTAAACACACAGATCCACGGTCCTATCAGAGGAGAGGAGACGGATGGTGTGTTCTCAGTACAGAGAAACACTGATCGGTCTCCTCCCCTTGTGAGTCCCCTCCCCCTACAGTTAGAATCACTCGCAGGGAACATATTAACCCCTTCAGCGCCCCCTAGTGTTAACCCCTTCACTGCCAGTCACATTTGTACAGTAATCAATGCATTTTTATAGCACGGATCGCTGTATAAATGTGAATGGTCCCAAAAATGTGTCAAAAGTGTCCGATATGTCTGCCGCAATATCGCAGTCATGATAAAAATCACAGATCGCCGCCATTACTAGTTAAAAAAATAATAATAAAAATGCTATAAATCTATCCTCTATTTTGTAGACGCTATAACTTTTGTGCAAACCAATCAATATACGCTTATTGCGTTTTTTTTTTTTACCAAAAATATGTAGAAGAATACGTATCGGCCTAAACTGAGGAAAATTATTATTTTTTTTATATTTTTGGGGGATATTTAGTATAGCAAAAGGTAAAACATTATTTTTTTTAAACTTGTCCCTCTTCTTTTGTTTATAGCGCAAAAAATAAAAACCGCAGAGGTGATCAAATACCACCAAAAGAAAGCTCTTTTTTGTGGGGACAAACTGATAACAACTTTATTTGGGTATTGTGTTGTATGACCGTGCAATTGTCATTCAAATTGTGACAGCACTGAAAGCTGAAAAATGGCTTGGGCAGGAAGGGGGTGAAAATGCACTGTATTGAGGTGGTTAAAAAAAAAATTATATTCAAACCTTTAGTGTCACTTTAAATAAGTGACAATGAGGATTTATACACAATTAACTTATACTTCCTATGGAGCCATCATGAACTATAAATCTTCAACTACTACTACTAAAGTAGCTTATCAATCTTTATTTATTTTGTTGTTTTTTTTGGGGTGGGGGGTGGTTAGGGTCTGCATTATTGTTTAGCCTACCATATTACAGCAATCCAAGATACACAGTGATTACTCTAATCTTTTAACATACAGTATTTCTATGTGCTACAGGGTCCCTGCGCAAAAATGGCTATATACATTTCAATTTATTTAATCACTTAGGTGGATTGTATGTTGCCACTTTCTGGGTTTTTGTGATAAGCAAGAAAACATTTTCTACATTTTGTTTCTATATTCTTTATATATTGTTTTTATTTTGGTTAACCAAAGCTTTCATTATTTTTTTCCTTGATGTATTTACTAATCATTTGCTGTATATCTGGTGCATTCATTTTAAAACACAGTGGTTGATTCACCTGCAATAAATTCACAGTGAATGCCATATTTGCTACTTAACCACTTTCAGACCGGACCAATTTGCAGCCAAAGGACCAGGCCCCTTTTTGCAATTCGGCACTGCGTCGCTTTAACTGACAATTGCACAGTCGTGCGACGCGGCTCCCAAACAAAATTGAAGTCCTTTTTTTCCCACAAATAGAGCTTTCTTTTGGTGGTATTTGATCGCCCCTGCGGTTTTTATTTTTTGCGCTATAAACAAAAAAGAGCGACAATTTTGAAAAAAAACGCATTATTTTTTGCTATAATAAATATCCCCCAAAAATATATAAAAAAACTTTTTTTTTCCTCAGTTTAGGCCGATACATATTCTTCTACATATTTTTGGTAAAAAAAAAATTGCAATAAACGATTATTGATTGGTTTGCGCAGAAGTTATAGCGTTTATAAGATAGGGGATAGTTTTATAGCATTTTTATTAATAATTTTTTTTTATTAGTAATGGCGGCAATCAGCGATTTTTATTGTGACTGCGACATTATGGCGGACACATCAGACATTTTTGACACATTTTTGGGACCATTGTCATTTATACAGCAATCAATGCTATTTAAATGCATTGATTCATGTATAAATGACACTGGCAGTGAAGGGGTTAACCACAAGGGGGCAGTGTAGGGGTTAAGTATGCCTAGGGGTGTGTTTCTTACTGTGGGGGGGAGTGGCTGTCAGCTAGTGAAGGCTGATCTCTGCTCCAATCACAGGGAGCAGAGATTGGCATCACTAGTTGCTAGGCAGAACGGGGAGATGCTGTTTATCTCGGCATCTTCCCGTTCAGCCTTCCCGTGAGACGATCGCGGGGGTCCCCGCGGCGATCGAGTCCATGGGGCCCCCGACCGGACTCACGGGAGTCCGGACTCACGGGAGTCCCGACCGGCGCGGGAGCGCGCCGCTCCCGGCGCGCTCCCGATGGCAAGGACAGGCATAAAGGAGGGACTTATATATACGCCCTCCTGCCTGTACGTGCCATTCTGCCGACGTATATCTGTGTGCGCCGGTCGGGAAGTGGTTAACAAATACACCTCTAGATCTTTCCTTGTACAAATCTTTATGTAACCAGTTCACTGTTATATTTGTACGCACAACCAAAAACGAAAACATATTTTATTAAAGTTTACAACAGGTTTTCTTAAACAGAGTGTTAATTTAAAGCTGATATCCATGTTTAAAGTGACAGGAAACATGGAGATCAGCTTTAAGTTTACTGTTTTCTTGTATTTGTATTTGTATTGTTTTTTTTTTTACTTTCTGAAGACCACAATTAACATGTGTATATGTAATGGAATCACAAGGCAAGTGTGTCAAGAGCATCTGAAAAGGAAAGTGAATGTTTTTCCAAAAAAACACCTGGGTTTTTACAGAGAATGAAAGGGAGAATTCTGTTTTGAAAAACACAGAGGGGGTTATTTACAAAAGGCAAATCCACTTTGCACTACAGGTGCAAACTACAAGTGCAAAGGGCACTTGAAATTAAACTGAAAGTGCTCTTGGAAGTGCAGTCGCTGTAGATCCGAGGGGGACATGCAAGGAAAATAAAAAAACATTTTAGCTTGCACATGATTGGATGATAAAATCAGCAGAGCTTACCCTCATTTCAGATCTACCTCTTAGATTTACAGAGACTGCACTTCCAAGTGCACTTTCAGTGCAATTTCTCGTTTACCAACTTTTATTAAAGGATCGTACAAAGGTATACAATAAGAACAGTGCAATCAACAACAGAACAAAATAGAATATCACCGATTTGTGAACCACATGTCTATGGAGTCGCAGACTCATCATTCAACTAGGCATACAATAAAGTGCAAACGAGGCACAAAGAGTCTGTGGATCATTGGCGACAAGAATGGGTGTGAACTTATTGCAGTGGTAGGTAATATAAACGGTGCAATCAGCCCGAAGATCCAAATTCCATTACAAATATAAAAGAAAACATAACAAAGTCTAAAATAGAACATAAGGAACGAAAACTAAAAGCAAAAACAAAAAGTATGAGGTGTACTGCGATTCTATATCACTCAAAAGCATAATACAATTTGTTCAGATCTTAAAGGTATATCAAAGTCTATCTGCAGGGTAAAAGAGAGAGTGGGCCGCTATTTTGGGGGAAAGTGCCAGACTATATGGACGCTGGCCAGGAGTCCCATTTCCTTTCGAAAATCATCATGGAGTCCATAAGCGTATGGTGGATTCGTTCCATTAATTTAATGGACTCCATGCGGTGGAGGACCTGTGCCCAGGGGACTGACAGTTTGCGCCAGTTTAAGGCTATCGCCCATAGCACTGCACTACATAAAGTATGAAGGAGTTTTTGTTCATTTGGAGTTGGCCCTGGGATATCAGCAAAAAGGAGGCATATTTTTGCTGTTAGAGTGATAGTGTTCCCCGTGATCTGTCGCACCTTATCGGATACATGCCGCCACAGTGGACCCAAGGCCCTGCAGCTCCAGAAGGTGTGGAGAAGAGAACCTCTCTCCCCACAACCCCTGAAGCAGGTGTCTGAGACCAGGGGGAACATCCTATGAATTTTGGTCGGAGTGAGGTACCATCTCGTGTGTAACTTAACCACTGTTTCTTTAATTGCCACCGAGCGGGTACACTTATGCATATTAGTTATCATATCACCCCAGTCCTCCATGGGGACCGACTCCTCTAGATCCGTTTCCCATGCTAGCATAGCCTTGGACTTAGGTTCTGAGCTGTAGCCATTCAGATGACTGTAAAGCGCAGAAATCACCCCTCTATCTCTGGACCCCTCGAGACACAGGGACTCAAAACTAGTTTTGGGGTCTGCTCTCCAGAGTGTACTAGCTGATTGGAAAAAGTGGCGAATCTGCAAATATTTATAAAATTCAGAGCGGGGAATACCCCGGGTCTGACTCAAATCCTCAAAGGATCGGAAGACTGTCCCCTTGGTCAAGGATCGTAGGGTTACTAGGTCCCGAGAGGACCAGTGTAAAAACTCCAGGCTAGTTCCAAATGCTCCTGGAAAGTCTGGATCGCCCAAGAATGAATGCAGGGGGGCAGGTTTAGAGGACAGGCCAAACCTGTCCTTATATAGGGTCCAGAGATAGAGGGACTGCCCCACCACCCCATTAAGTGCTGCAATGTCTTTCTGGCGGATCGAGCTAGACCACAGGATCCCTGGGAGATAATAGGGCCTAACGGAGTCTCTTTCAAAGCGTATCCAGGGCGTTCTAGGTGTGGAGAACTGTACTAGTCTGGCTGCCAGAAAATATTTCCAAAGATCCGGGCAGCTTAACCCCCCATTATTTTTATGTCTGAACATCAGAAGTTTATTAAGCCGGGGTCTCTTATTTTTCCAAATGAACTTAAACAGTTCCGCCTGAATGGTCCTGATGGTGGAACAGGACACATACAGAGGGAGGGATCTAAAAAAAAATAACAGCTTGGGGAGGATAGACATCTTGACCGCCTGAATGCGGCCAAGAAAGGAGATGTGGTATGGGGCCCATTGAGTCAAAAGATTTTTGATTGATGTGAAAATCTGTGGGTAGTTTAGGGCATAAATCTGTTTAAGGGAAGGGGCCAGTTTTATCCCTAGGTATTGCAAGGAGGATAAGGTCCAGGAGAATCTAAAGCTCCTCTGCAGGGACTCAATCAGCGTATTTGGCAAATTGATAGGCATAGCGACACATTTAGAGGGGTTTACACTTAAGCCCGATTCAGCCTGAAAGTCAGCAAGAGTGGCCATGAGGTTCGGGAGGGAGGTCAGGGGATCAGTCAGAAATAGTAAGACATCGTCTGCATATAGACTAAGTTTATAAGTGGAACCGTTACTGTCATATCCTCTAATGTTGGGATTGGCTGCTATAGATCTGGACAAGGGTTCAATTGCTAAGGCGAACAACAAGGGGGATAGGGGACAGCCCTGTCTAGTTCCTCTCCCCAAAGTAAAATATTCTGAAGTACAGCCTGGGAGCTTAATGCAGGTACGAGGATTCTGGTACAGGGCATGAAATCCATTTACAAACCGACCTAAAATTCCAAATCTTTGAAGGATTCTGTCAAGGTAAGGCCAGAGGACGCTATCGAAAGCTTTGTTGATATCTAAGCTAAGCATGAGGATTTTACGGGATTTAAGGTTGGCGTCTTGGATTATGTTAGTCGCCAGGCGGATATTGTCTGTAATCTGTCTCGTCGGGATGAATCCGGTCTGGTCTGGGGAGATTAAGGACGTGATTGTAGAAGCCAGTCTGTCTGCTAGAATGCGGCTAAATATTTTCAGGTCATTGTTGATGACCGATATGGGTCTAAAGTTTTGGGGAAGAGTGTGGTCTTTCCCAGGTTTGGGGATTAAAGACATATTAGCCATTAACATTTCGCTCGGGAAGGCCTCTCCTGATAACACTTTGTTATATAGTTTAGTCAGTCTGGGGGCCAGTATGTCCGCAAATTTCTTATAATATAGGGCAGAGAAGCCGTCTGGGCCAGGGGTTTTTGCTGTTTTCAATGAAGACATGACAGCTGTCACTTCCTCCACCGTGCAAGGGGCATTTAGGGATTCCAACTGATCAGCAGTCAGTCGGGGTAGTGGGATTGAGTCGAGCCATGTCGACGGTTGTTGGGGAGCCGAGGGTTGGGGGGCCTCCATCAAAGATTGGTAGAAGGATTTAAATAGTTGCAGAACCTCCTTGGGATGGGTGGTAAGGTTCCCAGTGTCACTCCGGAGTCTATAGGCATGCGTGGGTTGGATGGATTGTTTCAACTTTCTCGCGAACATGGTCGAAGAAGAGTTACTATATAGGAGAAATTTGGCCTTAGACCATCTTAGGGACTTTTCAGTTTGGTCGGTGAGGACAGCATCCAGTGCCCTCCTCTTCTGATCAATCCGCGCCAGCAACTCAGGCTCCTGAGTGAGACCATGTCTGCGATACAGCCTGTCAAGTTCTTCCGTAAGGGTCTGTATGGTTTGCTGTCTTTGCTTTTTACGGTCCGAGGCTAAGTGCATCAGCCTACCCCTCAGGACCGCCTTATGTGCCCCCCACAATGCTCCCGGGGAAATCGCCCCGACCTCATTGTGGGCAAAATACTCTGAGAGGTAGGCTCTGATCTGTAATAATGCTGATGGGTCTGTGAGCATGGAGTCATTCAATCTCCAAGCTCCCAGAGCCTTAGGGAGGCCTATGTTGTCAAATGAGCATGAGACTATCTGGTGATCTGACCACGGGCATGAGTGAATCCCTGCAGAGGTAGAGTTGGCTGTCATGACGGTTGTAGAAAAAATGTAGTCTAGCCTAGAATAACTGTCATGAGGGTTCGAGTAAAAGGTGTATTCTCTAGCCCCCACATTATGTGCCCTCCAAGTGTCAATCAGCTGGTTGGATTTAAGGAGGTGTTGTAAGGACTTGGGGAAGGCATTGGAGGCGTGACCTGTCTTGCTCCTATCTAGGGTCGGGTGTGCAACCAAGTTAAAATCCCCCCCAATAATCATATGTGAGGAGTGGAAACCTTCCAGGGTCTGAAAGAAACGTTTAAAAAAAGCCGCTTGGGAGTCATTTGGGGCATAAACTGAAGCGACAGTGATAGTTTTCCCTAGGACCGTACCCTTAACAATCACATAGCGGCTGTCAGGATCCTTGTACACCTGCTGCAATGCAAATTTAACAGTGTTCTTGAAAAAGATGGCTGCTCCGTGGGTCCTGGGCTCAAACGTGGTGAAGTACCCCTGTTGGTAGGCCTTATCAAAATAGTGCGGGTGGTTTTGGGTGGAGAAATGCGTTTCTTGGAGAAGCAGAATATCTGCTCCCATTCTCTTATACGTTTTAAAGGCCTTTCGCCTTTTAATCAGGGAGTAAAACCCCTTAAGGTTATGTGAGAGTACTGTGGTACCCATAGGATATCATAGAAAGTAGCGCACCAGATAGGGACCACACCTTGAGTCCAGGACCCCCATGAGCCCATGCGGCAGGATGGGCCAGAACCCAGCGTTTGCACAGTAAATACAATTTTACCCTGTATATAGGCAGACCTGTGTCAAAGGCCGAGACCGTAGGCCCCCGCCATTCCCTGGAAAAGCCAGGGACAAGGCGGGTGTCCAGGGACATCGACCAGTGAGAGGAGAAAAGGCAATGAGACAATAGCAGTACTATATTCTGAGAGCAAAAAAAGGCAATAATAAAAAAAAAATGCAAAAAAACAAATAACCAGCAACCATGCCTAGACTGTAAACTTAAGTCAGGCATCTGTAGATGTAGTGTCAAAGCCAAGGGGGTCAGGGGCAAAACAAGCGCCCTGACCAAAAGAGCATAAGGCCTGAGAAGGAGACAGGAGAGGGCAAAAAAAACAAAAAGGCCGCCCTCTCCCCTCTCCCTCTGCCTCAGCTGAGAAAAAAAACTTGGACCAGTAGGTCCATTCTTCCAAGCAAGGAGAGGGAGCCGGAAAGTCCTCTCCATCCAGGAGGAACCCCCGATCGTGGACTCCGGGGGCTCCAGGGGCTCCATCTAACTTGCTCAGAGGGGGGGAAGTCCAGACGGGCGCGACTAGACGGGAGATCAAGGTCAGACAAGTATGTAAACAGTTGGCATGAGGGCCTTCTTAGTGTCCGGCTGAAATGTTGGGAGCAGGAGAGGTCAGTGGACCGTACGTCGGCCTCTCCCTGGGGGTGGCGTAGCCCAGATGGCAGGTGAGCGGGGGGTGGATGGCATCCTCGGATGGTCTACTGCGTTCATGAGGCCCAACTTTACTAGGAGGTCTTTGCCCTCTGTGATAGTGGTGACGGTGTAGGTGGTACCATTATGTGGGACTTGCAGTTTAAATGGGAAGCCCCAACGATACCTGATTCTGGCCGCTTGAAGGACCGAGGTGACTTCTTTCATCCTCCTGCGCTTGTCCAGTGTTGTGGGCGATATGTCCGGATAGATTTGCACACTGGTACCGTCCAGCTGAATGTTTGGGGTATTGCGTGAGGCCCTCAGTATGTCCTCCTTTGTGAGGTAGTCCTTGAGGCATAATACAATGTCCCTTGGGGGTCTGTCATCTGGGGGTTTTGGGCGCAGAGCTCTGTGCAGCCTGTCGCAAGTAAAGGCCGCAGCAGGGGTCTCGGGTAGCAGCGATTGGAAAAGCTTCTGGATAGCTTGAGGCAGGTCAGTGACCGTTTCAGGGATTCCTCTCACCCTCAAGTTGTTCCTCCTGTTCCTGTTGTCCAGGTCCTCGAGGTGGGCTTGCAGGACCTGAACGGTCTCAGTGAGGGTCTCATGGTCCTTCCTGAGGTCCGAGTGAGCTAGACACAATTCGTCATGTTTAGTTTCCAGCAGGTCAGTTCTAGTGCCTAAGGCCGCAATCTCCGTGGATAATGTGCTGGTGGATTTGTGTAGTTCCGACTGGAACTTCCTAGCCAGCCTATCATACATCGCGGAGAGACTGTCCTCTAAGTCCGCTTTCGTGAGAGGGTTGGAATACTCACTTTCCCCCATGGAGAGCTCCGGTGAAGAGGTTGAGGCCTGTGACGACGCTGGCGCCGTCTCCGGCTGGGCGCCATCTTGGGACATCACGTGTTGCTCCCGCACCCGGAGCAGGTAGTTAGTTAGGGATCTTTGGGCCGGTTTAGCGCGGCGGTTTTTAGGGCCCGGCATGCGCTGGGTGTTCCTCCGGGGGTGATGAGTAAATTTGTGCTCTTTCAGTGCGATTAAGGCCCCGGGGAACCGCTTGTGTCTCCGGATCTCACGGAGCTCCTATCCCTTGCTTCCGTCCAGGATCGCGCCGCGCATGCGCCCCCCTTTCAGTGCAATTTCAAGTGCTCTTTGCACTTGTAGTGCAAAGTGGATTTGCCTTTCATAAATAAACCCCAGAATGTTCCTTTTAGATATTTTTGAATTTGGGCCCAATATTAGCACACTAGTGTGTAGTTGCAGGCCCCAAAGAAAACCGTACATACCGTACTGCACTACTTTGTGCATCCTGGTGGATTATACGCCATTTTTTTTTCAGGACAATTTAGGCTTTTATTTGGGACTAAACGGTAATGGATATCTCCTGATCTTTTTTTATTATTAAAGGAAAACTGGCTAAAAAAATATGTTTTAGCTGTATATTTCTTGCTACTACCATAACCTTTTACCAAAGAACAACCAAAAATAAATTCTCCTGCTCCTGATGATCGCAGCAATACCACGTATGTGTATGTTAGTTGTTGAATGTACCTGTAGTACAGCCCAGAAACAATGGTGCGCATTTTGCTTTTTTCATCCTACCTAAACACACTTTACTTGACACATACTGACACTAATACAAATTACTAACTAATCCTTTCCAAAAAAAATACTGACCCTGACCTTTGACCCTAACCTTTGATTTTTACCCAAACACTAACCCTGACACTGACCTAGATTAAACCTTGATCTAGATTTTTTTGTATCTTATTTTTCATTATTATTACTATTTATTTATTTATTTTACACTCAGAGAGAGAAAACATGGGGACGGGCTTCACAGTGACTGATCACTGTAATAGCCAATCAGAGGCTATCACGATCGATCAGGTGACCTGGAATGGGGCATTCCGGTACACGATTATTAGTACAGAGCCTGAGGCTTTTGGTGAGACCCAGGTCTCTGTTCTGGGAGCGTGCCATGTAGTACACAAATGAGATGAGATACACAAATATGCGGCCCCATGGAAAGAAGTCCAGTCCAGGGGGGCCGCATATTTGTTCAAGCTCAGTGCCAAGGGGTTAAAACCTTTCTATATTGCTTTTCCTTTTGCTTTAATGATCAAAGAAACAATTATCTTTTATGACTTTGGCCTATGTCTTTAATTTTAGTGTCTATTATGAGTTTATAATTAATCAGTTGACAAATGCTGCCCTGCCTCATCTTCCAATAAATTTAGATTAAATTTAGATCATAAATTATGTGGAAGTCACAGACAGGGGTCCACTCTCCACCCTGGAAAGACTGCAAGCAAATCAACATTTCCTCTTTTTTTTTCTCTCTCTACTCTTTCTTCTCACACTAGTGTTCTCTGTCTTCCAATTCTCCTTACCGTGCCCCTTCTCTCTACCCCACAGCTTATATACTCGATATCTCCCTCACAGTCCCTATATATGTAATTGTGAGTAACCTTGCTATAGGAAATGATGGGAAGCTGCCAACATAAAAAGTGATCTCACACAGTAAAGTAAAAATGTTTCAGATAGTATATGGCGCTACCCACCCGGGGGAACCCCGAATAAAATAACCTGACTCAATATATGAAATAAAATCTATAAAATAAATAAATAATAAATAACAATCTTCTGAATCAATCTTCAAACTATATCATACATAATTAAATAACAGTGCAAATCAGATCTAAAGTGCAAAGTATGATATCCTTATGTGCGGTATTCCATATATGTGCAGTAATCACAGTAAAATTCCTCCAATATGTACCATAATGTGCAAAAACTCTTTTAATAAATATCATAAAGTGCAATAATGTTCTAATTCATATAAACACAATACAGGCATACCCCACTTTAAAGTACACAATGGGGTTTATTTACTTAAGCTGGAAAGTGCAAAATCAGGCACACTTCTGCATAGAAACCAATGAGTTTCTAATCCCAGCTTGTTCAATTAAGCTTTGGTAATAAAACCTGGAAGCTCATTTGCACTTTCCAGCTTAAGTGAATAAACCCCATTGTGTACTTAAAAGTGGGGTACGCCTGTACATTGTAGAAATCTTGAAGCAATGTGCAAATAATACAGGTAGTGCACAAAAAATGTAAGTGTGCTGTAAACTTATTTGAAGTGCAATCCATGACACAAAAAATCTGTGACAGAGAAATAAATACAAAAACAAAAATAAAAATAAAAATAAATATAAATAAACACCAAGTCCCAGTAATTTTCAAAAAAATGCAAGAAAAACATAGATATTCTTCTTAACAGTTCATCCTATACGTGTTTGAAGAAAAAAACTTTGTGCAATGGGTGTTCAAAAAAAGTGCTGATCCATACATCCGATGTGATCCATGCAATCCGGGGTGCACTCCACTGTTTCCCCCAGTCTCTCACCTCAATTAGCGGCCCCTACAGGCCTAGTTGCGCTGTGTGTATGTGGCCAATGCTCCTAACCGATCTCCTGTGTATGGCTCTCCAGCAAACTTCACAGTAGTGCTCCGATCTCAGAGTTAATGTTTCCCAATAATGGGTGAAAGGAAGAAGGGATAAGAGGCTCCAATGTATAGTAAATCACATAAAATGTTTATTTGTAACAAATATCCACTTACATTTAAAAACAGGTAAAAGAGATGAAGATAAAGGATACTTCTGGTCTCGGCCACGACCGGTAATGAACGGCGACACCTGGCTCCCCCTGAAGCGTTGGGTCACTGATCACGTGACTTTCTCAAAAGGGTTATTTTTTTTTTTTTTTTTATAGATTTTATTTCATATATTGAGTCAGGTTATTTTATTCGGAGTTCCCCCCGGGTGGGTAGAATCACATACTATCTGAAACATCCCTCACAGTCACTGCTGTCTCTTCAGGCACTGTCTCATTATGCAACAGGGGTGGGTGGGAGAGAAAACAACCCCCCACAATAGGTTGTGGAACCAGGGGATTGTGTGAAACAAAGTTAAAGGAACCAACATCTGCATTTTTACATGACAAGTAAAGGTTCACACTGATATTTTGTTTTTTAGCAGCAATAGTTTTTTCTCAATGTCACATTTGCCAGAGTACATCCTACAGGTGTATATACAGGGGGTCCCCGACTTACGAACACCCGACCTACGAACAACCCCTACTTACGAACGGGGTGCTGCGGGGACCCTCCGCCATTTTCCGGTGGTTTTCGGCGTCTGTCGGCCGTTCTGCGCATGCGCGGCCATACGGAGCGTCGAAAAATGCCGGAAATGTCCGTAATTTTCCGCGCATGCGCAGAACGGCAACAGACGGAACATCGGAAATGTCCGGAAATCTCCGTATTTGTCGGTCTGCGCATGCGCGCCGACTTACGAACATTTCCGAGTTCCGTACACGGGGCCAGTCCCTAACGAGTTCGTAACTCGGGGACCCCCTGTACTAGGAACATTCACACAGTTTATTTTGTGATGATGTTCAACTCCTTTAGTAAATCAACCGATTAGTATTACATCTTATAATCTAACAAGAGTTATAACTCCTCCAAAATAATCTTTTTAACATTACCAGTAGAGCTATATTTTTTTTTTTTTATTCTATTAACACCAAAAGTGCCATAAAAAAGTCTGTGTTTATATTATTTTTCAGCAGAACCCTGAAGCTCTTCCAAGTTCCAGGACCAAATTAAAATGAACAAGGCAAACAAATAACAGCACTGCCTAACCTTCACATTTTCACTTGGATCTAATACTGAACCTGCAGCTATGATATGAGCAGATTGATTGCTGTAAATAGAGTTTATAGGGTTCATTAAAAAAATGCAGAAAGGACCTGAAGGGTTATCCCTCACTTTTTTTTCTAAAGTAAAGCCCTTATTTGTAATTGACTTATTCATATGTGATTGATGTTCCAGAGAGTGAATAGTGGCATGCTGAAAATTTCTAGCTGAAAGTTATAAACTTGGTTCACTAAAGCAAACAACACAGTACATGATACCTTTGTAACTAACCGTTAATCTTTTTAAGACAAAGTCTTGAGCAATCCACTCCCTTTTTCTTATCCAAGCAGTACTGATATGCAGTGGTCAAAGCTGGCCTTACATGGATCGAAATTTAAGAGGTTCAGCAGGCACCGGCCAAATTTGATCTACGTGCGACCACTGCGGTTGAACCAATGTTGATCTACTGATCAATTTCTGTTCAACTGCCCTGTCAGGTAAAAGCTGCAACATGCAAAGACACATTGAAAAGAATCACTCTAGCAAGAGTGTATGCCCTCAGTGGGATTTTAATTTAGGTTGCTGCCACTCAAAAATTAGTAAAGAAAGTAGAGAAAGAATTTCCTAAACAAGATATTTATTAGTGGAAAGACATAAAAAGTTTATGAACTATGACATTTGACATTTAAAATGGATGTATGTAACGATTATGTAACATATACATGAAACAATATTGAACCAACTCTATTGAAGAAGAATTTTTACAGCAATAGAGATAACTAGGGTTGAGCGAACCCAAACTATAAAGTTCGGGTCCGTACCGGACTTTTGGGTGTTCGGGACCCGGACCCGAACCCGAACTATTGGCTGTAAGTTCGGGTTCGGGTCCGATGTTCGGCGCTGTATTGGCGCCTTTTTAACAGCTTTAGGGCAGCCAATCGACGATAGTTTCACTAGTGTGCCCTTAGAAGCCATCACAGCCATGCCTACTAATGGCATGACTGTGATTGGCCAGTGCAGCATGTGACCCAGTCTCTATATATAGTACACACACACACAGCACACAGCGTCATTCTGCTATAGACAGACACTGTTAGACAGGTTCCTGTGCTGCAGAGAGATAGAGGATTTTAGGAGTTAGTGTGCTAAAGTCAGTCAGTCAGTCCACATTCCTTGAATTGTCTTCTAATTAGTTAGATCAGTGAGCGATCTAGATAGCTAGAGTAGGGAGTTTCTTTATTAAGCAAAAGAAAGAGTCAGAGATAATTATTAAAGAGATTCCTAAATCAATTGTACCCTGGCTGGGGTGCAGTGCACAGTCTTTTAACAGTGCCATGAGGCCAGTGCCAGACAAAATATAAAAGTTTTACCTGCAAGCTTAGTGCACCATTACTGTACTGAAAATAGTAAGAGATACACCATAGTCTGTGTGTATTCTGCTATTGGAAAAACATTGCAAAAAAATTTAATTTTGCTTTTTTTTTTGTTTTTTTACCCAATTTTTTTTTTTTGATATTCCAAAAACATTGCAAAAAAATTTTTTTGCGTGTTCTTACATAAACGCTTTACATACTGTCCGTGTATTCTGATATTGCAAAAAAATTGCAAAAAATTTTAATTTTGCAGTGTTTTTTTTCTTCCCAATAGCATTTTCTGCATTTTCATAAACGCTTTGCATACTGTCCATGTATTCTGATATTGCAAAAACATTGCAAAAAATTTTAATTTTGCAGTGTTTTTTTTCTTCCCAATAGCATTTTCATAAACGCTTTACATACTTCCGTGTATTCTGATATTGCAAAAACATTGCAAAATAGCATTTTCTGCGTTTTCATAAATGCTTTACATACTGTCCGTGTATTCTGATATTGCAAAAACATTGCAAAAAAAATTAATTTTGCAGTGTTTTTTTTTTTCTTCCCAATTGCATTTTCTCGGTTTTCATAAACGCTTTACATACTGTCCGTGTATTCTGATATATACAAAAACACCCATTTAGGGCGAGATCATACATTTTGAAAATATGAGGAGATCATCAAAAAGGGGACGTGGCCTGGGTCGTGGTGCTGCTGGTGGCGCTCCTGTTGCAGGGAGAGGACCTGGTCGATCTGTGCCAGCTACACGCACTAGTGAAACACCTTCCTCAGGTGCGAGTAGGCGACAGAGCCTGCAGCAGTATTTTGGCGTGCCTAATGAGGCTGTACGAATGTCAAGGCCAGGACAAGTACAGGCAATAGTAGATTGGGTTGCTACTGACAGTGCCTCCGGTTCCTTCACATTGTCTCCCACCCAGTCTCCTGATGAAAGTTCAGTGTTGGCACCTGCAGCCGATGTCCATCAGTCTTTCACCTCACCCCCCTGCAAATCAGCCAATCAGTCTGAGCTCCAAATCATGCAGCAGTCTCTTCTGCTTTTTGATGACTCTGTTAGCAGGGTTTCCCAGGGCCATCCACCTAGCCCTGCCCCAGAAGTGGAAGAGATTGTGTGCACCGATGCCCAACCACTTATGTTTCATGATGAGTACATGGGAGGACCATCGCAGCACGTCTCGGATGATGACGAAACACAGGTGCCAACTGCTGCTGCTTTCGCCATTGTGCAGACCGACAAGGAGGGCAGGGATGAATTTTGGGTGGAAGATGATGTGGAGGACGATGAGGTCCTTGATCCCACATGGAATCAACGTCATGTAGGTGACCAGTGTAGTTCAGAGGAAGAGGTGGTGGTCGCACAGAGCCACCAGCACAGCAGAAGAGGGAGCAGGGTGCAAAAGCGGAGCGTCCATCCCCTAGACAGTACGTCTGCTACTGCCCAACGCAGCAAGGGACCGAGCACACCAAAGCCAGGTGCAAGGAGTTCCCTAGCGTGGCAGTTCTTCAGACAATGTCCTGATGACAAGACACGAGTGGTTTGCACGCTGTGCAATCAGAGCTTGAAGCGAGGCATAAACATTCTCAACCTGAGCACAACCTGCATGACCAGGCATCTAAGTGCAAAGCACGAGATGCAGTGGAGTAGACACCGCAAAAACCAAGAAAGGTCTCTGGCTCCATCTGCTTCCTCTTCTGCTGCAGTCTCGGCCTCTTCATTCACGTCTCTAGTGACAGTGACACCTGCCAACCCGCAAACAGAGGATCTGCCAGCAACACTACCACCTGGGTCACCAACCATCTCCACAATGTCCCATGGAAGCTTTCAGCTCTCTATTTCCCAAACACTGGAGCGGAAGAGGAAGTACCCCCCTAGCCACCCGCGATCCCTGGCCCTGAATGCCAGCATTTCAAAATTCCTCGCCCTTGAAATGCTGTCATTCCGTCTGGTGGAGACGCAGAGTTTTCAAAGGCTGATGTCATTGGCTGTCCCACAGTATGTCGTGCCCAGCCGCCACTACTTTTCCAGACGAGCTATCCCTTCCCTGCACAACCAAGTGGGGGACAAAATCAGGTGTGCACTGCGCAACAATATCTGTGGCAAGGTCCACCTAACTACGGATGCGTGGACCAGTAAGCATGGTCTGGGACGTTATATCTCCCTAACAGCACACTGGGCAAATGTAGTGGCGGCTGGGCCTGAGGCGGATAGCAGTTTGGCGCATGTCCTTCCACCACGAGGATTGCAGGGCACTTCAGTTTGCCTCCTGTTGCTAACTCCTCCTACTCCGCCTCCTCATCCTCTACCGCCTCCTCATCCGGTCAGCGTAACACCTTCACCACCAACTTCAGCACAGCCAGGGCTAAACGACAGCAGGCAGTTTTAAAACTTTCCTGTTTGGGGGAAAAACCCCACACCGCGCAGGAGTTGTGGAGGGACATGGAACAACAGACCAATGAGTGGTTGGTGGCAGTGAGCCTCAAGCCCGGCCTGGTGGTGTGCGATAATGGGCGAAATCTCATAGCAGCTCTGGGCCTTGCCGGTTTGACGCACATCCCTTGCCTGGCGCATGTGCTGAACTTGGTGGTCCAGAGGTTCCTTAAGAATTACCCCGATATGCCAGAGCTGCTGCAGAAAGTGCGGGCCGTCTGTGCGCACTTTCGGCATTCTCACCCTGCTGCTGCTCGCCTGTCAGCGCTGTAGCGTAACTTTGGCCTTCCCGCTCACCGTCTCATATGTGACGTGCCCACACGGTGGAACTCCACCATGCATATGCTTGCCAGACTGTGCGAGCAGCAGCAGGCGATAGTGGAGTTTCAGTTGCAGCACGGACGCGTGAGTCGCGCTCTGCGGAACAGCACCACTTCACCGCCAATAACTGGGCCTCCATGCGAGACCTGTGTGCCTTGTTGCGCTGTTTCGAGTACTCCACCAACATGGCCAGTGCCGATGACGCCGTTCTCAGCGTTACTATCCCAGTTCTATGCCTCCTTGAAAAAACTCTTCAGGCGATGATGGAAGAGGATGTGGCACAGGATGAGGAGGAGGAGGAGGAGGAGGAAGAGGGTTCATTTCCAAGGCTTTCAGGGCAGTCATTTACAAGTGGCTACGAGGGTGGGTTCCTGCACTAACAAGCGCCAGGTACACAATTGTCTGGCAGCAGGGGCACAGTTCTGGAGGATGACGAGGTGGAGGATGAGGAGGAGATGGAGGAGGAGGAACCATGTTCACAGCAGGGTGGCACCCAGACCAGCTCATGTCCATCACTGGTGCGTGGCTGGGGGGATACAGAGGACACAGACGATACACCTCCCACAGAGAACAGCTTTTCCTTGCCTCTGGGCAGCCTGGCACACATGAGCGATTACATGCTGCAGTGTCTCCGCAACGACCGCCGAGTTTCCCACATTTTAACTGGTGCTGATTATTGGGTGGCCACCCTGCTGGATCCCCGTTACAAGGACAACGTGCCGTCCTTAATTAGCTCACTGGAGCGTGATCGTAAGATGCGCGAGTACAAGCGCACGCTGGTAGATGCGCTGCTGGTGGCATTCCCACTTGGAAGCGGGGGTACGGTGGAATCACAAGGCGAAGGCAGAGGAGGAGGAAGAGGTCGCCAACGCAGCCGGGGCACCGCCAGCACCTCAGAAGGCAGTGTTAGCATAGCCGGAATGTGGAAAAGCTTTCTTGGCACGCCACAACCAGCACCACCAGCTGAGATGGAACGTCTTAGCAGGAGGCAGCATTTCACCAACATGGTGGAGCATTATGTGTGCACGCGCGTACACGTTCTGCATGACGGGTCTGCCCCCTTCAACTTCTGGGTCTCAAAATGGCCTGAGCTTGCCCTTTACGCCTTGGAGGTGCTGGCCTGCCCTGCCGCCAGTGTATTATCTGAACGTATATTTAGCACTGCAGGGGGCGTTATCACAGACAAGCGCAGCCGCCTGTCCAGAGCCAATGTGGACAAGCTCACGTTCATTAAAATGAACCAGGCATGGATCCCACAGGACTTGGCCATACCTTGTGCAGAATAGACACATATACCGGTGTTCTGACGAAAACTGTCTTGCTATCGGATAGTGTCCGGCCACTTACTGCGCAGGTGCAGTGCTTGCGCAGTACGGAGGACAAGGAGATTCACAAAATCTCCAAAGATGAACGTCGCCTGCACAGTGAGTGCAGGTTCAAGCCCGACCATCCAAGTGGACATACGGTAGCACATAGTAATAGGGCCCCTCGCGGGCTCGCTTGGCTAGGCTTCAACCTCGGATGATGTGGCTTGAACCTGGAGTCACCGCGCATTGTCTTCGGAGAGTTTCAAAATCCCCTTGTCCTACGTACTGAGCAAGCGCAGTACAGGGCGGACACTATGCGACGGGGGACAGAATTCGACACATCATTCACCACTAGCCTTACCCAGCCATTGTTGTATTTTTGAACCATTGTTGGCTACCTCGTCCTCCTCCACCGCCGCTTTCACCTACACCGCCACATCCACCGCCACCTCAACCTCCTACTCCATTTGAATTTCGTCCTCCTAGGTCAAGATTATAATTTTTTCATTTTTTTTAATTTCCAAGTATTTGATTTTCCCACAATCTTATCCATTAAATTGAATAATTTTTTCCAGAAAGTGCGTATTCTGGGGTATTCCCACCATATGTGCGGCATCGTGCCGTTGAGTTTCTGAGGTTCTTAATGACTTCCTGTACCTCTTCTGCTGAGAAGGGGGCCTCCAGCATTTTATTTTAATTTTTCATTTTTTTATGTTATTTTTAGTTATTTCCCTATCCACATTTGTTTGCAGATCACTTGCCATGCTCTTAACAACATTTTGTTGCCATTTGCAGCCCTCTAGCCCTTTCCATGACCTTTTTACAGCCATTTTAGTGTTCAAAAGTCCGGGTCCCCATTGACTTCAATGGGGTTCGGAGTTCGGGGTCAAGTTCGGTCCCGAACCCGGACTTTTTTCCGAAGTTCGGCCGAACATCCAGGTGTCCGCTCAACTCTAGAGATAACCCAACGTTTCGAGGTATAGTTTACAGTTGACCTCTTCTTTAGGGGTAGTCTTTTTTGCATCAACAAGCAGGTCTGTACTAAGGTAATAAAACACAAAGTAAGAGGAAAGAACAAAAGAAAAAGCAAAACAATATCTGTAAGTATGTGTAATGTATGGTAATCATGAAAAATAATTGTGTATATAAGTATGCAATACATAGTCATTTAAACATCACAGTCAAATACATCTGCACATACTAGCCATGTATATGGACAGTGTGCTTCTCCCAGGCATCTTATAACATCCAGTGGAAAAGTCGGTCTGCCACAGCTCCACATGGGTCCAAAGACACCATGAACAGAGGAGGAAAAAAGTATCAGAGTATGAGGGAAACGCGGACAGAATAGAAAGCAGGAACCAGTCCCACATATGAATCCTATTTATCCCTGATGGACCAATAATCCCAGCTATCAGCAAGATTGCACAGAGGGCACCCCCATGGGACACATCTCTCTACATATGATGGAATGTAGGAACCAGGGGAGCAGGTGATTCACTTCCTCTCTAGATCACTGAAAAATGCAAAAAAAAAAGAGGAATACCATGTAATGGACACCTGACAAATCTTATAGGTAAATAATAAGTTAAATATGCTCATTTAGAGACAGAGTGACTTAAACTACATAGGGCAAAATAAAATAATAAAAGTTATAATAAAGATCAAAAACGTACCCTCAATCCTGACCTGTACTGTATATGGTCACAGGTGTGAACACATCCAAGAACATCCAGTTTGGGCAGTCTCTCCAACAGTAGAGTGAGGATTCTAATATCACCTCACTCTAACAGTATAATGTTGGAAGATCTAAGGACAAAAATATATTGAGAGACAACCTGTTAGCTCTCAGAGCACCGAAGCTCATATCCACGTACAAATTAGTGCATGTTATATTAATCCATAGTTCACTTACCCAGTCGGGTGTTCGATGTATAACACAGTCCTGTGATCATCTGCAAGCAGGGGGAAACACTTGCAGTGCGCCTGTTAAATACAGGCAACACTCATTTTTTACCCTGATCAGCTGTGTCTAGAGAGCTTGTAGAGAGGCGTGTCATCGCTGGGTGAGTGCCCCCGAGTGGGCGGCATCATCACATCGCCGCCCAATGATTGGCCGGCTAACGATGGTATGGGAGTAGGATGCGATACAGCATACCTACGTCATGCCGCTCCGTGAAAAGCGGAGCCGCACATTGCGTGTGATGTCGCCCCGCGTCATCCTCCCATGACGCCGACCCGGCTTGTTCGCCGGCATGACAACCATGTCAACAAATTGCCGGGAATACAAGGGGGCGGCGCATGTCAATAAGGCATGCAGCCGCCCCCCTGGCGCAGAGTGAAACCTTGAATCTGAGCCGGGATGAGTTACAGCAGTGTTTCTCAACCCCAGTCCTCAAGGCGCCCCAACAGGTCATGTTTTCAGGATTTCCCTCAGATGAAACGGCTGGGGTAATTACCAAGGCAGTGAAACTGATCAAATCACCTGTGCAAAATAATGGCAAGCCTGAAAACATGACCTGTTGGGGCGCCTTGAGGACTGGAGTTGAGAAACACTGAGTTACAGGACCATTGATGAAGGTTATAAGGCTAAATCAGACTCCCTACCTGAGTAGTCCCCCTAATTAATAGCAGCTGGGGGGAACCGACATTGTGATCCACTGGATGAAATTTACACTGATGTCCTTGAAGGTTTAAACAAAAAATATTACACTGATTAATAAGCTCACATTTCCAAGACATATGCCATACATTGAAAACTAATTAAACATCAAATACATACAGAAAAAAGTTTTGATTAATTAAAAAACAGGTAATCAATATGTATTCAATCACATGACAGCCCTCATATGTACTATTGTTCACAGGTATTGTTTTACCTTTAAGTTTTTATTATTATTTTGTGGTTTTGGAATTTCCTATGAATTTTTGATGGATTTTTAAGGGAGACCAGAGTGCCATTCTATGGTGTGAAGTCCTCAACAGTGTTGTCTAAGGATTTTTAACACTTCCTGTTCACATATTTCCCTCACTCAAGGGGTTCCCATTCAGAACCCCCAGATAAGAAACCCTCCAGGAATGGTCTATAGGAAATCGCTCCTGGGTATTTGCAGGGATCCCGTCGCCCCAAATTGTTGAATTCACTGGATACCAGGTGATCTTTGAGAGATCTGGCCCGCTTCAAAGTAAATGAGGGATTTTTTCTAACAAATGGACCAATCATAGGGTCCATAGACAAAACATGCCATTACTTGTTGGTGATTTTTTTGAAAATCTCATGTTGGTTGGAAAATCTTGTAAAAATAGAGATGGGATTAGCTCTCTTGTTCTTGGATAATGGATTGTATAAGATAACCTTTCTTGGTCTTTGTATGGCCCTATTGTATGCTTTTTTGAGGCACGTTTTAGAGTAGCCTCGCAATAGTAGTCTGTCTCTCAGGGAATTGGCCTCCTTCCTAAATGTTAGGTCATCAGTACAGTTCCTGCATATCCTTAGATACTGACTAAAAAGAATCAATGTCACCAGTGCCTTCAGATGAAAGCTACTGGCATGGAGAATGGTGTTGCCAGATGTTGGCTTCCTGTACAGACTACTACTGATGCGGCCTGTTGCATCTTTGTTTATATAGACATCCAGGAAGGTAATGGAGGATCTGTTCCATGACATTGTAAATGTCAAGTTAAAGCCATTTTTGTTTAGATGGTCCAGGAATAGATCAAGTTGCTCACATGGACATTCCCATATGAGCAAAATGTCATCAATAAATCTAAGCCAAAGGCTGATATTGCTCATGAAGGCGGCCAGCTCCTCAGATAGGCCTATAGAAGGTTCCCATTCCACCAGGTACAGATTGGCGTACGATGGGGCACACAAAGTCCCCATCGCAACACCCTGTACCTGGAGGAAGTGGAAACCATTGAAAGTAAAATTATTGTGTTGAAGGATAAATTCCAGCGACCCCAATAGGAACTCACTGGTCTTTTGGTCATACCTATTGTCTCGAAAGATGGATGCTAGGCCCCTATCATGGGGTATGGAACTGTATAATGCCTCCACGTCAATTGTTACCAATATTGACGTGGAGGGAATGCGCAGACCGTCCAGCACCTGCAATAAATGCAGGGTGTCACGTAGGTAGCTTGGAATATTTACTACAAGAGGACATAGATGTCCATCAACAAAGGTACTAAGATCTTCAGTTAGTGACCCATTGTCCGATACAATCAGTCTACCTGTGGGGCATTTGATGCATTTATGAAGTTTAGGCAAAGAGTAAAACGTAGGTATTTTGGGTTGTTTGGTCATAACGAATTCCCATTCGGATGTAGTAATGATATGTTGACCAGATGCAAAGTCTACCAGGGAATAAAATTCCTGGTTGAATTTGGTGATTTTATTCGCATTAATTTTGCAATACCATTGTTTGTTATCCAGTATATTTGTACACATTTCAACATATTCTATGTTGTCCATAACAGCAATATTTCCCCCCTTATTAGAGGGCTTTATTGTTATATCTGGGTGTTCTTTTTTTAGGGCTGATTTTTCATCTCTTGAGAGGTTCTCTAAATCGGACTTATTGATCTTAATTTTACATATCTCAGAGCCTACTAATTTAACAAATGCCAACACATTTGAATTAGAATTGAGGGGGGCAATTTGTCAGACTTCTTTTTGAAAATTGGCATTGGAGGGGGTTCTGTGTGATTGAAACGCCCCAAAAGATGCTCCAAGTCAATTTGATCAATTAGATCAGGAACTTCATTTTCCTCTAATAGGCTAACTAATACATCAATGGCCTTCAACTCATCTGAGTCAAAATTAGGCTCAGTGGGTACCTCCTTAGAATACATCTGCTTCAGGATAAACTTACGAGCGAACAGTTGAAGGTCCTTGATTGCCTCAAATTTATTAATGTCTTGGTTGGGGCAGAAGCTTAAACCTTGTGAGAGAACACGTAGTTCTAAGTCTGACAATACATAGTTAGATAAATTCACTACATTTAAATCCACAGTTGGAATTGTGCAGGAAGGTTGAGACTTGCTTACCCCCTCTGTATTTCATTGCGATTCCATACTGGTGGCTCCCACATCAGAGTTTTCATCCTGTGTAGCATATGGGGATGCTTTATTACCTATGGTAGACATTCTGGGAAAGAGTAAGTTTGCATCTTATTGAGGTCTCATTGATCCTGTATTAATCATCGCAGAGACATTACCCTGTGTCATTAAGGAGGTACTTATTTGCAAAACACATTCTTCATTTAGGATAGCAAACTGTTAAAGTTTGGGAGGAGAGTCCAAAGCAGCACAGCAGAGCTTTCTAAAGGGTACATTCACACCTGCGAATGCAACCGCTCTCCGTTTAGATGCAAGAACCCCAGCAGGGGTTCCTGCAATTGGCTGAAGATGGAACCTCCATTGAAAGCAATAAGAAATTACAAGCTCCCTGTCACGGTTTCTACCATGCCATGCAAATGGCCAGGCGTGGTCATGCCCCAAGTGGCTCAAGGAGTTATTGAACCCATGACTTTCTGTGTACTGCTCTTGCTGTATTACCTCTGAGCCACACCTCAGTTTAGCCTGGTTTCCAGCTATGCCTTTTCCTGCATGCAGCACTGAGGGCTATACTCTGGATCTTGCTTTGCATTTAGCACCTGTCACTCCTGGTTCAGCTGAGGCAGTTTATCAAATCAGCTGGGTATAAAACACTGCCTCACCCTGAGGGCTGTATCAGTTCATTGTCTCTTGTATTGCCAAAGGTGCCTGGTTTCTTGTGTTCTTATTTTCAAGTTTCAGTGTTCCAAGTCTGACCCCGGCTTCTGACCCTGGCTCTGTTTATCGTAAACTCTGACTTCTGGAATCCCTAACTATGGCTTCACCTCGACAATCCTTTGGTAAATTCCCTGTCAAGCCCCCGTGCTCAGATTCACAGCCCAGGTAGCCTTTCACCTAGTTACCATGGGCTGTGTGTATTTGCAAGGGTGAGCATACATCTCTGCACTATGGACTCCAACCAAGGTAAGCCGTTACACTCCCACAGCTAATCATGACTACTTATTTGTAATCGCTCATGCAGTGATTACATATGAGTGGTTGTCCCTGGATGCAGGCAGGGCCAATGACTGTGAATGTGATAGCTGCATTATAATGCCATGATTAGCTGCAGAAGCATGCAGCATCCCATTGTTTTCAATGGGGCTGCCTCCAACAGGTAATCATGGGAAACACAGCTGGGGCTCTTGCATCTATAAGATTAGTTTTGTGAACCTTGCTCTTCACTCAATCTTTAATGAAATAATTTTAGTGTTACTCTGAGGGGTATGCTTTCTATTTGTAAAGCAGAGAATGTGGCACTTTCCAAACTACCAATATACATGTGTTACCTTGTGCATGTGTTTTAAATTTCAGTGATTGATTCACCTGTAGTGAATGTTCAGTGGATGTCTCATTTGCTGCTTTATAAATATGTCTTAAGCTGTATACGCACCCAACGGGAATTGTGTGATGATACGCTGTTGTTGGAAAATCCGACTACACTACTAACAAGAAATTAGCAGAAGGAGCCCAAAGGGTGGCGCCTGACAATTGGACTTCCTCTTTTTTGGCTCGTAGTACCTCTAGTACATTTGTGTTTGTTGGCAGACAATGGTATACCGTTTGTATGCAAGACAAAATCCAGGCACACGCCTTTGGACAAAAGTTTTGTATGCGGAAAATCCGATCGTGTGTACGAGGCTTTAGAGTTTAGCAGGCTCCAATAGTAATCTGTTAAACTTTATATCAGGTAAAGGGGCATTTAATTTGCTTTGTTGCTAACAATGCATGTGTTATTCTTAATTAGACTGTTAATTATGTAAAATACATTATCATATAATAAAGATACAAGTGGACTGTGAATTTTTTGTTGTCTATAATTTTTAATAGCCAGAAACGGAATGTGTTTATTAATCAAAATTGCAGTCCCAACGTTCCTTCTTTGTACAGGGGATTCATTAAATCACAGAGTTCTGTGAATAGAAGAACTACAGCTACCATCACCCATTGTGGCTGATGGCTTGTAATTTTCAATAAACTACCAGGGCGCTGCTAAGCACTCTAGGTAGTTCATTGATGTTTCCTGTCATTCAGTAACAGCCTGCCCATATGAGGTACATGCAGACAGCTACACTGACAGACTACAGGAGCCTAGGATTGCACCCATGATCTGCTGATCCTGGGTGCAATGCTTTACAGGCTCCTAATATAAAAAATAATAAATACATATTTTATTACCTGCAAGAAGATTAAGGTACTGAGTAAGGACTGTATTGCCCTAAAGTGATTGTAAACCCTCTCATATAACCAGTGAAGTTAATAGCCTCAGATAATACACAGAGATGAAACAAATCCTCCCACATAGGTTTTACTTGTTTATCTGCAGTCTTCTCTTGTTTACAACCCTTCAAAAGTGCAGTTTTTGGATAAAAATCCTTCTGCATCTGTGAGTACATAGGAGGGATGGAGAACTGCAGGTACAGCTCTTGTACATTGTGTGAGGGCTGATATGAAGAAAGGGACACATCCCTTCTCCACATAGGCAGAGGAATGAAGGAAAATGTAGAGCTGTATGCTGAACAGACAAGCTGTGTGCTCATCTCCCTCCTCATCACAAATGTATCTCATTTGTCGGGTAAACTTCTTAGAAGTGACATGCTGTTAACAGAGGAATTAAGCACCAGAGAGAAACAACATCTAGAGCTTTTGGAGAGAGACAAGTAAACACTACAGATATATGTGCTTAGTTGAAATATCATCACTGGGGATTACAACCACTTTAGCCACTTCAGCCCCGGAAGGATTTACCCCTTAATGACCAAGCCATTTTTTGCGATATGGCACTGCATCGCTTTAACTGACAATTGCAAGGTCGTGCGATGTACCCAAACAAAATTGATGTCCTTTTTTCCCACATTTATAATAACTATCCCCCCAAAAAATTTAAAAAGACAAATTTCTTAATCGGTTTAGGCCAATATGTATTCTTCTACATATTTTTGGTAAAATATTTGCAATAAGCGTATGTTGATTGGTTTGTGCAAAAAATAATGGTGTCTACAAAATAGGGGATAGATTTATGGCATTTTTATTATTATTATTTTTTTACTAGTAATGGTGGTGATCAGCAATTTTTAGTGGGACTGCGACATTGCGCAGACAGATTGAAACACTTTTTTGGGACCAGTGACATTTATACAGCTATCAGTGCTATAAAAATGCACTGATTACTGTATAAATTACACTGACAGGGAAGGGGTTAATACTAGGGGGCGATCAAGGGGTTAAAAGTGTTCCCTAGAGAGTGATTCTAACTGTGGGGGGAGTGGACTGACTGAGAGTACAGAGATATTGCATTTCCTAATCACTAGCAACAGACAATCTCTCTCTTCGCTCCTGACATAACGGGGATCCGCTTTGTTTACATTAGCAGATCCCGGTCCTGGCTCTCTGTGGAACGATCACGGGTGGCCGGAGGACATCGAAGCCACCGGCCACGTGTACTGGCCCAGATGCTGTGGGCACATGCCCACTGTATCTATTACACAAAGCACCATGCTGGTATGGAAATTTGCGCAATAGAGCCGCCCTGCCGCAGTGTAACTGTGGTGGCTGGTCAGTAAGTGGTTAAATATTCTTTAAAAAAAAAATACATTTAAGAAATTCTTGATGAAGTTACTCAACCCTAATTCCAGGTTTAAATATTAAACAAAATTATAGTTATAAGTAGTAAGGAAGAGCAAGGATATTTTGGTAAAGTTAATAATGATAGGAGAAGAAAATAAGCAAAAGTATAAAATAACCTTTTTGCTAGCTATTTACTTAGAACCCACAAACATTATATATTTTTTTGAGCAGAGAC
Organism: Lithobates sylvaticus; assembly: GCA_028564925.1. Classification (NCBI taxonomy): domain Eukaryota; kingdom Metazoa; phylum Chordata; class Amphibia; order Anura; family Ranidae; genus Lithobates; species Lithobates sylvaticus. The sequence continues at coordinate 142,930,066 of CM053032.1, forward strand.
CCTAGAGACTAAAACTGCGGTCGTTTTTAAGTCGCACGCTTTTTGCGCAGTGGTTTTTCGAATGCAATTTTTTTGGGGAAAAATCACACTTTAATGAAATAAAAAAAAAAACAGACATAATAAATACCCCAATTTTTTGATATAATATGAAATATGATGTTACACCGACTAAATAGATACTTAACATGTCCTGTTAAAAAATTGCGCATGCTCGTGGAATGGCACCAAACTATGGCACTTAAAAATCTTAATAGGCAGCGGTTAAAAAATGTTTTGAGTTACTGAGGATTTCTAGTGCTAGAATTATTGCTCTCACACTGATGTTCACGATGATACCTAAAATGTGGTATGAACACCGTTTACATATGTAGGTGTGACTTACATATGCGTTCACAATTGCACGCAGGGACAGTGGGGGTTAATTTTTTTTTTTTACTATTTTATTACATTTTCTTTAGTTTTTACACTGTTCCTTTAAAAAAAATTATCACTTTTATTGCTATCACTCCTTGCCAGGTCCCCAAATCTCTCCTCTACTCTTAAGCCCCATACACACGCGCGGATTATCCGAGGACCAGGTCCGTCGGACCATGTCCGTCATACTTTGTCTGATGTTGGTTTTGCGTACACACGGTCAGACAAAGTTGTCGGAAAATCCGATCATTCTGAACGTGGTGACGTTTGTTGCCTACGACGGGACTACGTAGAGGCTAGTAGCCAATAGCTTTGGTCTTGTAATGTGATCTGAGCATGCGTAGCACTTTGTCCGGTCGGACAACCGTACACACGATCGGATTTGGTGTGATCGGACCGTGTTGTCGGCAAATCTATCCAGCAGGAGATAGGACTTTGTCCGTCGGACAATCCGACGTACACTGTCCGATGGTGCATACACACGGTCTGATTTTTCAACAACATTGTCCGATCGGACAGAATCCATGCAAAAATCCGACCGTGTGTATGGGGCTTTAGGCTGCTTTCACACTGAGGCACTTTACAGGTGCTATAATGCTTAAAATAGCGCTTGCACAGCGCCTGTAAAGAGCTTTTACATGTGTCCGGAACTAGAAATTACTAGGGTATAGAGGTGAGCAGAGGCCATCTTTCCTTTGCTCATTTCTGTGCCCAGCCACCGCCAGCGCCGGATCAAGTGATTCCTTGCTTCCTTTCCAGACTAATTACTAAGTCATCTATATACTTTTGTAATAACCGTACTTCTGTGCATGGCCTATTTGGCATAATACTGTGTCTTCGGCCCCAGTGGACATTAATGCGTTGGGCACACTTGGGGCAATTTTTGCCCCCTTAGCAATCCCATAGCTTGCTTATTATAATATGCTAGATTGTGCCAAAAGTAGCTGCATTTTAAAAACAAAAGTCTAATACATTTAATTAAAACTTCCTCTGCTTAACATACCAAAGTGGCTGTGTGCTTCTGTAATAGCCATTTAGTGCTGTACATGCCATCGTCCGGTGGGAACTATAGTGTACAAATGACGACACATCGGCCGTATGTAAAATTGTACGTCCCTTCCTGTACTTGCCAGCTCTATCCAATAGCTTGTTATTATGCTTCTATCCTTACTGATATGCTCTCGGTCTTCATGGACCTGCCGGCTGAATGAAAATAGTCACCCAGTATATTCTGCCCATTCGGGCAGTGAGTGAATCCTATCCCATTCACAATTGGGTCTACACAGAGGGACGATTCTTTATTCTTGTGTATCTTAGCATAGAGTCTATATGATACGGTATCCTACAGGCCTCTGGGATTAGATATTTAGATTCTTTTTTGTGTCAATATGTCTTTCCTTAATTCCGCAAATCTAAAACACGTTCCAATTCTTTCTTCTATATTGTTGTGTTGGGGAACCTAGCAATATTGAATGTATGTTTCTTCGTCTTGTAGTTGCCTGTCAAGTTCTGCATATGCTCTTTAGAGACTGGACAACTACCTGCTCCTCTTTATCGGCCGAGTTCTGACCACAATGTCTTTGCATTGGTTGTAAAGAAGACTTTATTCCTTTTCGAATTAGGTCTTTGGATCAGGAGATCTTTTTGATTCTAATGACTGTAGGTCTCTCCCAGTACCAGACCGTTTTGAAACACTTCATATGTGCTGGTTATTTGTACTTAGACTGACACTGTGTTCAGTAAAGTGCTCTGTGCCAAAAGTGGTGGATGCAGAGTCCTAGTATTCGTAGGTTTGAATGGGTTGGCCCATAATGTATTTTTTATATTTAATTTTCTGACAATATTTTTGTATCCCGATGTATGTGTCAAAATTTATTAAGATTTTTTATGGGGGCATGTTCTTAAGGCCTTTATCTTATACCCGCCAATTCCTTCCATAGGACGATAGGCTTGCGCACTTAATTAACTACTCCCTCACCGACTATCTGTCTTTTTTCTTTTGAATTCTCTTACCCTGCTCTGCAGCCACTATGATTTTCGGGGGCTGTCGTCTATTCCTCTGATCTTCTTTATACCCTCGTTTTGGGTGAGCGGTTGTGTTCCCTCTGTGATCTTCTCGGAGAGAATGCTTTCTCCGATTCCTTTGTCTAAAAAAGAACCCTGGGTATTTCATGTCATAAGTGAGTACCTCTCGTATTGTAATAATTGTTTTGGTGGCTTCATAAAAATTATTGTGGTTGGTCTTGGTATTGTCTAATGGGCTCAAATCTTATTGTAAGGTATGGGACCTAGGACTCTCTTCTCTTGCCTACCCTGGTGTGGTAGTAAGGCTGTTGATATGGAGGTGGTCCTCTATTTTCACGTGGATTATGTTGCCAGTTATTATATACCTTTTTGTTAACCCACGTTTTTTAAAAGGGTTTCTTCCAAGTTTTTTTAGGGGTTTGTTGTATTTGTGTTCCCATACCTCTTTGGATCTTGGTACATTCTTGGTGTTTCTTCTTGTTGAGAATACGTTGGTCCTGCTGTACTTCCAATGGTTTGAATCCCCTACTTTGGTCTTCCCATCTAGGTCCATTAGTGGGATAAAGGCCTGTTGGGTCTTGTATCCTTACTTCTCTTAATGGGGTGATGTAGGATGTAGCAGGTGGTACTTGTTCGTTTTTGTTTTGCCATTTAAAAAACCTGATCCGTTTTATAATCGGTCACATCACGTTGATATTTCTTCATCTTCCGTTGTTGTGCTTCCAGGTCCTTCGTTATGAGATCCTTATTCAGCTGTAAAGCAAGTTTTTTAAAATCTGCAGAATCTTTATATGGTTCCAATTTAGCTTTCGTCTCTTCAATAAGTTTCTCCAACGTTTGTGTTTTCCGTTGTTTCCTGTTAAGTAGTAATCTCAGGCAATCAATACTTCTGCTGTTGAAGAATTCGTACCATTCCTCCATTGATTCTTTATCTGTTAGACCATCGTTGGGAGGAATGTCCCAACGAAGTCTCCTAGGGACAATACCTTCTCTAATGTATCTCTCGAAGGTGTTGGTGTCCCACCATAGGTTCACTTTTTTGTCCATCTGGTGACCTAATTTTCTAACTGTGGTTTCAAGATCTGTATTTCTAGTTTTGAGTTGTGCATTAAAAACCTCATCGAGGTTAATGGATCTGTTCTCCATAAATGTAAAAACATCCATGGTAGCAGCAAAGGGAAAACTGTGCGTAGTGAACAATGAATAGTGATAGGGGTGATCTTCGCGCTGTTGGTGAACTAGATAAGAGCACTAACTCAAATAATACAGTCAGTGAATAAATACATAAATAAATATATATCAAAGGTGCCAACTCAAATGTTGTATGTGGATAAAATCCTAAAAAAGCAGCAAAATCTAAAGGTGAACACAATCCCATCAAGATATAAATAAAGTAGTGATTTTGCGCTAATCTGCACCAAAGTGATGTGAATGAATATGATGTCCAAAAAATTATATGATATAAATAGTGCTAAAAATATTTCTAAAAATATTTCATAAATATACAGTGATAAAAATTAATAATACAAACACATTGTGCCTTTAAATAAATTAAATACAAAACTGCAAGTGCATCCAGTGCTAAAATGTGTGTAGGTAAATAACAAAATATATGGACATAAATAGATCATGAAACACACAGTAATAGTTATCAGTATCAAATAAATAAATAAATATATACTGAAGAGTGTATTAAGAGGAATGAAATAAAATCCATAGATAAGGTGCCAGCAGAGTCCATTAAGTGCTAGATAATGTTGATAAAAACTAAATGAGAAAATCTAATAAGTGCAAAAGTTCAAGAAATATCCCTCAAAACACAACGAGGTAGCAGGGATGTTAGATGTCTCCTTATTCTTGACCAGGGTATAGGGAAGTGAGGACCTTATCCTTAAATGGTGCTCTCTAGCCTCTCACCTGAAAACAAAGGTACATGGGCATCCAGATAGTATCAGGGGGTCGGCTCCTCCTTTTAATATATATCATTAATAATAGTGGTGGTCTGATATATCACATGGATACATACCGGTAGTAATATTGTATAAACGAGCCATAATATTATTATATATTATTTTGGTACCATCAACATTTAATATTTTTAATATATAATATAATATATTTTTTCCTATACCTTATGTTTAATATGGGATTTCAATATTGACAATAATGAACCAGGTCTTGGTATTTTAGGATTATGTATTGTATTGGTCTTGGATAAATGTTTTTAAAACATTTTTTAACCTTTTAATTATTGTTTATCATCTCACTCCAGTGTGAAAGCCCAGGTATATTAAATATGTGCTTTCAGACAGGGTATGCTTTATTACACTGACTAAAATCTAAAGAAAAATGCGTGGCTAGTGAGCGGTGCGTACTGGCAGAGATGGTGAAAAAAAGTCCTGCAAGCCTGCTTAGTTCACAACATCTTCTTGAAGCGCTGTATGGGCCCCGCGGTTTGTTTTACATCAACCGGGACGGGCTATTCCACTTGTCAAATACAGCCAATCGCTCACGGGCCTACGTTAACGTGCGATACCGGAGTGCGGTGCAGACGAGCCTGCGCTCTGCCTGTTTGTTTGCCACGTTTTCAATGTTAAGAATCTATTTATTTTTAATAATGCTTGTGTATAGCGATTGGTGCAGCGCCGAAACGCTGCCGCCACTGGAGGGAGGCTCGAGAAGAACCCCATCAAACGTTAGACGTGAGGGTAGACGGTGGCTCCAATCTTGGCGGGCTGGAGAGAATTTGTTTGATACTAACCCTTGTTTTTTAGAGAGCACCATTTAAGAAAAGTCCTCACTTCCCTATTACCCTGCAAGAATAAGGAAAAATGCTACCAGTAAAGAACTTTTGCCGCTATCAACAAAACTTAAGGGACTAGCAGATTTTTACTTTCATTTTCCTCTTAATTCACTCTTTCGTTTTTCCTGCCTATTTATGTCCATATATTTTGATGCTCCCAGTTTTTGTTTTTAATTTATTTAAAGGCACAATGTGTTTGTATTATTAATTTTTATCACTGTATATTTATGAAATATTTTTAGAAATATTTTTAGCACTATTTATATCATATAATTTTTTGGACATCATATTCATTCACATCACTTTGGTGCAGATTAGCGCAAAATCACTACTTTATTTATATAGTGTCCAATGCGGTACAGTCCTTTGTCAAGCCACCACTGAAAAGCCTTAATGACCATTCCGGGTGGGAAATCCGGATTACGGAAGATGTGTGAGAGAGGTTGTGCCTTGGAGACGAGGGCCGGAGAATTTCGGACACTATCCCAAAGGGTATAAGAGTGGGAGAGTGAGGGGGATAGAATTGCTGGCCTTTGTTTTTGTGAGCACCATAGTAGGTAGTCCAGAGTGTACTGGGGTACAGCCTGCCTTTCGATTTTGACCCAGTCTGGTTTCTCGCATGAAGAGTAGACCGTGGAGGCTTCCTGATTCGCTATTAGCAATATTGGCATTGTGTGCGCCTGTGGAGTGCGTGCTGCCGTCTAGCGATGCGCGCGCCCCCTACAGGCACTATGGGTATTTTAGGCCATGCGCTCTTTCACATGTGCGCCTTGCGCGGCCGGCTAATTTGTCCCCTCCCTGATCGGCTTAACGATGATCAGGTGTGGGGGGTATTTAAGACCTGCAAGTCCACACATTCAGTGTGATGGACTCAGGGGTGTCGGTACACCATGTTGTTTCATTGTTCAGGTCAGTTACTTACTATTTTTGTTCTTAATACAGTTAAATCCTTTTATTTGTTTTACCCTCTGAATTGGCTACTGTTGATCCCCTTTTTCTACAGACTATGGCCTAAGTTGTGTCCTACAAACCAGCAACAACAGCTAACTTGCCATCTGCTTTTAGTGACCACATCATGTTCACCCTAGATGTGGTATTCACTTTAACAGGCTGTCTATATTAATAGGTGAGCGTCTTTTTCTTGCTCAATCCTCAATATGCACCAATTTGCGCTGTGTTTAATATAGTACTGTTAAAGTACTCATATGCTTTTTTATGTGCATTCTTGATTCTAGGTACTTCGCAATTGGCTAGTGCTGGCCATTTATATCCAACATGCTTTATTATTTCAATTCACCCGACGCCCTTCTATACTAACTACTCCAAATGTTTTTGGTAAGCTTTATTGAGGCTATGCTAGCCCCTTATCATTTAACGAGATTAGTTAGTCTCTTTAAATATACATTTTTTGCTTATGACGTTATTTTACCCTACCAGGTCCCGAATGCCCCCTATAGCCATAGAAGCGGCGCTAAAGTTTTGACTGCTTTATTGGGGTTCTAATCTGGGGTTTGCCTTGCCAATCCTGGGGTATGTATTTGGGGATTTGCTGAGTCCTAGGCCTGATTTAATGGGGGTGGGGCTTTGTTTACTGACCACATCATGGGGCCAATGTTTAGCAATGACGATTGGACATTATAGTTATTATGCAACTAATGATATTTTTGTACTTGTTCTTTAGAAATTTTATTGCGGTACAGATAATCTTTACTACCCTGAGGAAGCCAATGCTAGCGAAACATGTCGGTTAAATCCAAACAAAGTTTTATCTGTACCTTTGATCTATGTATTACATAGGTCTATTAGCCGTCCTCCCATATAATTATATGTAGAATATGTGTTATATGTACTGTACTTTATTTGTTTATTGTGATTTCTATATCACTGTCCATTTTTGCTCTAAAATAAAATTTGTTTTTTACTATAACCTGTGAGTACTTTCATATTGCTGATACCGTAATAATCCCCTTTACCTATCCCTGTTCACCTTTATATCAGGACTTGGGGCGACTTGCAACACGACTTTAAGTCGCCCCCAGGCCAGGCGACTTTAGTTTTAAAAAAATGGCATGGGCTACCCTCCAAGAGCATACCAGGCCCTTCAGGTCTGGTATGGATTTTAAGGAGAACCCACGGCAAAAAAAAAGGTGTGGGGGTCCCTCTCAAAATCCATACAAGACCCTTAATCGAGCATGCAACCTGGCAGGCCGCAGGATCCGTATCCTGTACACGGATACGGATATGGACCCCGGAAGTGACGCACTGGCTACGAGCTCGGCGCTCGTTTTGAATGTATACTGTTACCAAATTGTTTATGTGAGTACCCCTTTTAAAATAAAGCTCATTCAATGTTTTTCCACCAAAATACTACACTATACGGGTCCCCTCTTTTGTTACTCTCTCCCCCCTCTATACTATACCTTGGTACACGCTGAGCAGAACCTGGCCCTGAGTACCAGGAAGCCACCTCCATATAGGCTCCATTTATTGCGGACAAGAGAGGAGTACCGTGCAGGAGACCCCATGAGCAACATCCCCCTGAGAGACCATTGAAGCACCCCCCAGAGAGAGTCCACCTTCCCGGCATCCACACATACGCTGCTTACCTTGCAGTGGAAAGGTAATTAGGGAGGACACCCACGGGTGTCATTGGCACTGAAGACCTCAGCACTATTATCACCCTGGGCAAGCTCATCCATCACTACCCACCCCCACCTGGCATTTGACACCTGAGTACAGCCCAGATTGGATCACATCTGTCATCATCTGTTTATAGAGCCTATGCCATATGGACTGCCACCTTTGATCTGTATATGTTGATTTCTTCAATCACATTACAATCTCCACTTTTATCTTACCTTACCCCGATCACCTCCGTCTGTTGCTATTTTGCAGTACCACTGTTCACACTGGTCATTATCACCAGCACTTATAATTGCTGTTATCACATCCACCAATATTTTATTGGGTTCCATCACTCCCTTCTAATTTTGGTTATATATCTTATGGTTATTTATATTAACCTGAACCACTGATCATCACCCCACTTTTTTATTTACTGCTTCACAGCGACTGAAGGAATCCTATTTATTCCAGTCACTTTATTTTATTCACTTTTGTGTTTTGCATAGTAATTTATTTATGCACTTGAGTGTGTTTTTATGTTTTTTTGCACACTAGCCACTTTCTATATATACACGTATATATTCTATGCATTTTCTTATATTTATTGTTGCCTTACAGTTTCAGAGGATTGCATTATATGTATTTGATTGCTTTACTGATGGTTTAGCCTGAGTTGCACACAGTCACTTTAATTTGCATAGTACTCCCTGTTTGCTTATTCGACACAACAGCGATTATATGCGTTTTTTATACTGACATCAGTTCAGGAGCGCGACACCATACATTGATTTTTTTCATTTCTCCCATTTGGGTATTGTTTTAACCCTTTCGGTGTTCGCTGCACCTCACACATTTATTACATCATTATTTCTCCATTGTAGCGCGGGAATACTACGTTTACATTTTAGTACCAGGCCACATGCCCTCAAAATTAGGAGGGTGCTTTGGGGTACCCCCCAAAGCACCTTGTCCCCATGTTGATGAGGACAAGGGCCTCATCCACAAAACCCTGGTCGGTGGTTGTGGGGGTCTGCACGCAGGGGGCTTATCGGAATCTGGAAGCCCCCTTTAACAAGGGGACCCCCAGATCCGGCCCCCCACCCTGTGTGAAATGGTAAGGGGGGGTACCCCTACCATTTCACCAAAAAAGTGACAAAAGTGTTAAAAATGACAAGAGCCAGTTTTTGACAATTCCTTTATTAAAGTCTTCTTCTTTCATCTTCTTTGGGTCTTCTTCCTTCTTCTTCTTCTTTCCTTCATCCTTTGGTTTATTCCTCCATCTTCTTCTTCCTCCGATCCTCTGCTTCTTGCTCCGGTGTTCTCATCTGGCATCTTCCTCCACGGTGTCTCTTCTTCCTCGCTTTGTCCTCGGGTCGCTCCGCGCAATGGGAGGCCCCCGCTGTGTGACGCTTCTCTTCTTCTGACAATTCTTATATAATGGAGGGCGGGGCCACTCGGTGACCCCGCCCCCTCTGATGCACGGTTCTATTATATAAGTGTCAGAAGAAGAGAAGCGTCACACAGCAGGAGCCTCCCATTGCACTGAGCGACCTGAGAACGAAGCGAGGAAGAAGAGACGCCGTGGAGGAAGATGCCACACGAGAACACCGGACCAAGAAGCAGAGGATCGGAGGAAGAAGAAGATGGAGGAAGAAGAAGATGGAGGAAGAAACCGAAGGATGAAGGAAAGAAGAAGGAAGAAGACCTGAAGAAGATGAAAGAAGAAGACTTTAATAAAGGAATTTTCAAAAACGGGCTCGTCATTTTTAACACTTTTGTCACTTTTTTGGTGAAATGATAGGGGTACATTTGTACTCCCTTACTAATTCACACAGGATGGGGGCCGGGATCTGGGGGTCCCCTTGTTATGCGCAGTGCATAAATTGACCTCACACAGTTTTAAGTGTATTTGCAGGCACAGCAGGCTTGTTCAGAGAAAGTCACTTTCTCATTCTATTTTGGGCATATTTGTTACTTGGACAGTTATAACTATACTTCCTCACATCACCCCCATAATATTGGCACTTCCAGCTTCTTTAAATTCTGAGTTGAAGATGCTGTGCGCCGTGTCTATAGTGGCGCACCGATCAGCACCTCCCGTGCGTTGAGAATATATTAGTAAATGGGGAATTGCGCTGTGTTACAGGCGCAAATGTTTTGTAAATACCAAAACGGCCGTGCGCCGCAACTCATGGCGTAAACCGTTCGTAAATAAGCCCCTTAGTGTAAAAAATCTCCAAAGGGGGTATATAAAGTGCAGAAATATTTATAATATATATATATATATATATATATATTAATGAGTAAAATATAATATATAATATAATAGCTCCACAAAAAGTGAATAAAGTGCAAAATGGATGCAAACGGTCGATATATATAGATATATAAGTATCACAATGTACAGTGACCAACACAAAATGTGCAAAAATGTGTGTGTGTGTGTATATATATATATATATATATATATATATATATATATATATATATATATATATATATATTATGTGGCAGAGCAAGGCTCTGTCCCTTTGAAATTAGAGGTAAAAGAGACACAGAGTTTGCATATCTGCAGACTGCAAGACTACAGAGTGTAGAATTTAAATGGAGAAAACTGCTCTCTGTTTTCTCCAGGTTTTGCTAGTTATGGATGGGAGTCTGTAGTTTGGAGATCCCTGAGAGTCATGGGTGGGATGGGATCTCCAACCCTGTGTCCAGGTCTTGAGGATAGCAAGCAAGGTGTGTGCCCAGCTGCACACAGACCCTATAATGAGGGGCTTGTGAGTGGAGGATGGTGGAGTGTGAGCCGCTTGCTGCTGCTGTATGAAGACAGACCTGTGTCTGTAGAGGGGTCATCCCTGGGTAAGGAGGATTCTTTGCCCAGAGACTGGGAAAGGCTGGCCAGCCTTGAGAGTCGGGAAGACTAAGGAAGCCAGTGAGTCCAGGGGCTGGAAGAAATCAACTCTGTTGAGAGCAAGCAGAGGAACTGCTGATAAGAGAGAGCCAGGTGGCTTGGTATGTTTTTCATTTATGAGTGCTTAATGAAGTTAAACCCCTGCATGGGATTTCTGGATGGACTTTCGTTTTTGTTTTTTCCCTTTTTAATAAACGTGGGCTACCAGGCCCTTAACTATATATGCCTGTCTGATGAGGACTCACTGCACCAAAAATGCATCTATCCACTTGAGCTAAACACCCCAATGTCACAATATATATATATATATTTGTAGTCAGAGTCTTCACTTGGAAATGCGATAATACTAACTAACAAGGCCTGAGGTGTGCCATGGCCCGGCTGGTCGGTATGCCTAAAAGAGGGCATACCCTGAATAAATATGAATGAAATAATAAAGTATAGGGGAACGGGTGTGTGGGAACCCGGAAATGAACCGACGAAGGAGTGACGGAGGAGGAGGAGGGATATATAGCCCTCAGACGACTCCTACAAATCCAGGCTAGCCTGCGGCCAGCCTTCAAACATATATATATATATATATATATATATATATATATATATATATATATATATATATATAATATATATAATATATGAGATCCCAAAGCATGGCAAATGAGTCGTGTCCTTCAAGGAGTATAAAAAGTTCAAAAACTGGATAAGATGAAAACGGCAATAAAAACAGCAAAGAAAGTCCACAAAGATCTACACAGGTTGCCTCCAATAAAAATGGTCTCACAGAACTCTCACCTCCCATATATATGAAGAAACTCGCATAAATGAATAAGTGGGTCTTTCCACAGTATCCCTTTGGAACCTTTTCTTGCTCACATAGGTGATATGGGGTCATTGACTACTTCTCAATCTTTATGCATCCTCCACAGAGCCACTTTGTGGATGGGAGGGTCTGTGAGTGTCCAGTGCTGACAAATCGCTAGTTTTTCTTTGGTCCCATACAGGGGTTAGGCTTCTCCAGAGCAAGAGTGCCAGGTAGGTCTGCCAGAGGGGGTCAGCAGCCTGTGTCTCCTTAGGTCAAAGAGCTCACACTGACTGTACAGCTTGTGAGACACTAACAAGTGTTTTGGGATATATATATATATATATATATATATATATATATATATATATATATAGTTACATAGCTAAATAGTTAGTTAGGTTGAAAAAAGACACAGGTCCATCCAGTTCAATCACAAATTAAAAAAAAAAAAAAAAAAATATATATATATATATATATCATACAATCCCCATTCTATACCCACAGTTGATCCAGAGGAAGACAAAAAAAACTCCAGCAGCGCATGCTCCAATTTGCTAAAGCAAGGGAAAAAATTCCTTCCTGATCCCCAAGAGGCAATCAGATTTTCCCCGGATCATCTTTACCTATAAATGTTGGTATCCAGTTATATTATGTGCATTTAGGAAAGTATCCAGGCCTTTCTTAAAGCAATCTACTGAGCTGGCCAAAACCACCTCTGCATGGAGTCTATTCCACATTTCACAGCTCTTACTGTGAAGAAACCTTTCCGTATTTGGAGATGAAATCTCTTTTCCTCTAGACGTAAAGAGTACCCCCTTGTCCTCTTTGTTGACTGTAAAGTGAATAACTCAACACCAAGTTCACTATATGGACCCCTTATATATTTATACATGTTGATCATATCCCCCCTTAATCTCCTCTTATCAAGGGTGAATAAATTCAGTTCCTCTAATCTTTCCTCATAGCTGAGCTCTTCCATGCCTCTTATCAGTTTGGTTGCCCTTCTCTGCACTTTCTCCAGTTCCCCAATATCCTTTTTGAGAACTGGTGCCCAAAACTGAACTGCATATTCCAGATGAGGTCTTACTAATGATTTGAACAGGGGCAAAATGATATCTCTCTCTCTGAAGTCCATACCTCTCTTAATACAAGAAAGGACTTTGCTCGCTTTGGAAACCGCAGCTTGGCATTGCATGCTATTATTGAGCTTATGATCTACCAAAACCCCCAGATCCTTCTCAACTACAGATCCCCCCAGTTGTACTCCCCCCTAGCATGTATGATGCATGCATATTCTTAGCCCCCAAGTGCATAACTTTATCAACATTAAACCTCATCTGCCACATAGTCGCCCAATTAGACAGAGCATTGAGGTCGGCTTGTAAATTGGAGACATCCTGTAAGGACGTTATTCCACTGCACAGCTTGGTGTCATCTGCAAAGACGGAAATGTTACTTTTGATCCCCGACCCAATATCATTTATAAAGATATTAAAAAGTAAGGTTCCCAGTACTGAACCTTGGGGTACACCACTGATAACCTTAGACCATTCAGAGTAAGAATCATTAATCACTACTCTCTGAATTCTGTCATTTAGCCAGTTTTCTATCCATTTACAAACCGATATTGCCAAACCTGTAGACTTTACCTTACACATGAGCCGTACGTGCGGAACTGTATCAAACGCTTTTTTGCAAAATACAAGTATACCACGTCCACCGCCACCCCTCTGTCCAAGGTTTTACTTACCACCTCATAAAAAGAAATCTATATATATAATGTTGCACATTTTGTGTTGGTCACTGTACATTATTGTGATACTTGTATATCTATATACATATTGACCGTTTGCACCCATTTTGCACTTTATTCACTTTTTGTGGAGCTATTATATTATATTTTACTCATTAATATATATATTTTTTGCACTTTATCTATCCCCTTCGGGGATTTTTTACACTTAGTGTTTTTAGTGATTTAATAATACCGCGCAAGATCACTTTTTATCTTTATTATTTTATTTGTGTTTTATGAACACTTTTAGGTTTTGTCTGCTGGTTTTTATACAGTATTAATCACAGATTTTTGTTGCTAGACACATTTTACTATTTATTCTTAGTAGCGCAAAGAACATATATACACATTAAACAGTATTTGTAGTTTATTCATTCACAGGCAGAGCCCCACACAGCTGCACTATTTTTAAAAGTGATAGTGGGTGTGGGGAGAAGATCCCCAGCTTGCTGTCAAAAGGAGGCAGGGATCAATGGGAGAGGGGGCAGGAGCTGAAGAATGTTACCTAAATATGGGTAGAACATGTAACGTGTTCCAATGGTGAACGTAGCTTTAAAGCAGCATTAAATCCAAAAGCAAACATGTATTATGCTGCAGCTTACCAATTCTTAGATTGAATGGCTGCATTTGTTTTTTTTTGTTTTTTTTCATTAATATTTTATTGAAGTTTATCAGGTAAAACAGTTTACAAACAAATGATAATGTTTGTCGTACATTAGAGTGTGTTAACAGAGGTCATCAAGTAAATTGGTATGACAATGCATATATAAAAAGAGAAAAAAAAAAAGAACAGTCATAGAAAACATTACAAGAGAAGCATTACACAGCATAGTAATTTCCAAGTGCAGAAAGCAGGAGGGCGTATATAGTCCTTCTCTCAGGACACCCCCAGTGGGAACAACCTGTGTCCCAGAGGGAGACATAACCCCGCCTCCTTTCTTCAGAAAATAGGTGCAGGCACTCCCTCCTTCTGAGTCACCCTTCATCTCTCCCCCCTACCCACCTCTGAGCACTGTCTCTTGGCTCCAACCCCTACCCACTTCCCAAAATCCTCCCTTTTAGAGAATACAAAACCAAGTATCATTTTGTGCTACTAAGTAATTTGTATGGAATTTTATAGACCCCATCCCAGCAATAGTAGACCCTCCAGCAACAACACACACCCCCAGAAACAATGCCCCCCGCAACAAAATACCACCTCAACAACAATAGACCTCACCAGCAACAACAGATCCTCCAGCAGCCAGCAACAGTAGACCTCTCCCTCAATAGTAGATCTTTCCCAGCAACAGTAGACCCCCTGCCAGCAACAATAGACCTGCCCAATAATAGACCCCCACACAAAAATAGACTCCCAATAATGACAACAGATCCCCAACAGCCAGCATCAATAGAGCCCCCAGCACACCTCAGCAATCCTTGCCAAAAAATACATTCAGTTGTGGAGGTGCCGGAACTGCGTTCCCACTGAAAAAAAAGCCCTGATGAAGAGGAACATATTTATAAACATTGAGGCGCTAACAGTGAGCTTTCCAGTTAATTGAGACCTATGGATTAAATAGGTGATATGTAGCATGGGTTTTTTCCCTTGAACCTAATATCAGCTAGGTTTATCCCCTAACATGAAGGGTACATCATGACTATCACTTTCACATTATGGGACTGTGCATATAGGGATTGTGACAGACCTAGCCGGGACAGAGGCTGTTGGAGGGGACGTAATGTAAGCCTCTTGCCTTGCGATTATGGGCCCTGGCATTTGGGGAACGGTGCTGTTTGTGAGCTGTATGCCTGGGGACCGCTGAGCTGGTTTTACTTGGATTCAGGTCCATGCTGGCCCCCCAAGACACATAGACTCTGGACATGTCAGATGCTAATATCATCAACTCCAGCCACCTGTCTGTTGTCTTGTATAATGCAAATGAGTAGTCTGGCTTGACACAGATTCTAAAGAGTATTTCACCTATTGTTGTATGTACTAATTAACCCTGCAATTGAATAAAGGAGTCCAGTGTTGATTTAGATAATTAGCTCATGCTAATTAGGTTAGGTTTTTAGTCATCCGGCTGTATATATGTGTGTGTACCATCTCAAATAAAAGTCATTCCTGATGTACTCCAAGACTGGTGTTGTCTAGTTCTTGGGGGTTCCTATAGCCAGATCCATTGGACCCATGTTCCAGGACTTAGGAAGCGGTATATGACGAAAGCACTCAATCAGAGTGTAAAGACGTTTCGTTACATTGTTGGCAAGCAGTGGGATCATGCTTCCTGCAGTCTGGGACATCCAAACCTCCACCGGGATCCAAGATCAGGATAGAAGACTTCGGTCACCCCAGCGGAGATATGGATCTGGCATCAGAGTTCCCAGGGCTGCGGCGGATCATCCTTTCAGCATACACCAGGACTGTGTCTGAGGATGAATACCTGGAGCTCAGGCAGCAGATTCGGGTGGAGCTGTGGATTGGAGCCCTCCAGCTCGTTGGTATAAAACAGGGCAAGTTCTTTCCAACCCAAGAGCAACGGGCCAGTGACCAACGGGCATTGCGGATGGCATTCCTGGGAGAGCGGCCCCAGGAGCAATGGGTGACTGAGTTGGACAGGCTGGTCCAGCAGGAGCTAGAGCTGGACAATCATTATCGGGCTCTGCAATGGCACGCAGAGCAGGGATTTTTAGGGGAGCCAACAGAATGCTCTTCGAAGGGATATGACTTTGGAGGACCTGGATTGCTGTGGGAGAGCCTTCCAGGTCATTTTGTGTTTGGCGATGAAGGGGAACCTACCCTTGAGGACCTGCGAGAATATAAAGAGGCTATGCTCGTTCTTGTAGGGGTCTCAGAGCTTAAACCTGATCTGGACCATTTGTTAAGGAAGGAACAGCATCTGGAAAGGGCATACAGGAAACTGCTAGAACACGTTCAGCAGCATGCCAGAGAATCGGCAGTGGAAACTCCAGAGATTGTCGTCCCCAAAGCGGAAGTGCTGACAATTGGGCAGAGCTCTGCTAACTTCTGCCCAGCACCAACAGTGGCTTCGGCCTTCTTGAGGGAAGAGGTAGTTGGCCTTTCTCCCACAACACTGACAGGGACATGTGATTTTCTGCCAGCAGCATCTATGGAGTTTCAACAAACTTCTCCTCCAGCTGAAGATCTGGTAACTGAACAGAGGGCCCAAGACCTCTGTCCCACACGTTTAGCAATTCCAGAGACTGGAGATTTAATAGACGTTTCTGTAGAGGAGGAACCACCTAGCAAACCCCCAGCAGAAGTGCTGGCAACCGGACAGAGAGTCCAAGACCTCTGCCCCACACCTACAGCAATTCTGGAGGCCCAGGGTGAGGAGGTGGCAGTCCATCACGAGTTGCAGATCAGGATCCAAGGAGAGAATGCAGTTGTCACCTCACAACTGCAGCTTGATCTGGTGTCGGTGGATGGGCCTGTGGTCTCCACTAACAGAAAACCAGCCGAAGTGCTGGCAACCGGGCAGAGTGCTACCAATCTCTGCCCAGCACCGGTAACAGCTGCGGAGTTCCAAGGAGCTGGGGCAGTCGGCCTCTCTCCCCCCAAAAGTTAGCTGGAGCAGATGATTAGGGATGGGCCCGGTGCTCGATTCGAACCCACGTTCGAATCGAGCACCGGGCGTTCGCTCGCTCGGCGAGCCCAGAACTATTTGGGCCGTTCGCATCACATTCGTGTGATGCGAGTGGCCCGCAATGCATTGCGGTCGGCGCAGTGCATTGCTGGCTGATGATTGGCCAAGCATGCACTGTGACCCCGCATGCTTGGCCAATCACAGCGCCGGAAACTAGGAGAGCAATAATTGGCTACAGGCAGGACACCTGTAGCCAATTAAAGCTCAGGGGCTTTAGTACACGCCCCACCATTTAAAAGGCCGCCACGCCGTCAGCCCCGGTCACATGTGTTCCGGCTTTAGGGAGAGCAGTCTGCTGATTCTGTCTTTGCTTGATTGCTATTTCTTTGCTAAACCATTGCTACCTGAGTCATTCATCATTACTGAATACTGATCATTCATTGCTGCTGATTGCACAGTGAGTGTGATATTAGCTGCTGCTGGGGATTAGTCTGGTGTGTGCGTGCTGTTAGTACAGCATAGCAGTAGCACCAACCGCAGTGCTGTTAGAACAGCATTGCACCCCAACTTCTGTCCCAACCTTCTGTCCCATCCCAGGCAGGGATTTATAGGAGCCATATTGTGTTTGTGGCAGCACACATAGGACCTATATTTTCTTGTCAGCAGCACACATATAGTACCTATAGTGTGTTTGTGTCACTCAGCACCCATAGGACTTATAGTGTGTTTGTGGCAGCACACATAGGTCCTATATTTTCTTGTCAGCAGCACACATATAGTACCTATAGTGTGTTTGTGTCACTCAGCACCCATAGGACTTATAGTGTGTTTGTGGCAGAACACATAGGTCCTATATTTTCTTGTCAGCAGCACACATATAGTACCTATAGTGTGTTTGTGTCAGCACCCATAGGACTTATCGTGTGTTTGTGGCAGCACACATAGGTCCTATATTTTCTTGTCAGCAGCACACATATAGTACCTATAGTGTGTTTGTGTCACTCAGCACCCATAGGACTTATAGTGTGTTTGTGGCAGCACACATAGGTCCTATATTTTCTTGTCAGCAGCACACATATAGTACCTATAGTGTGTTTGTGTCACTCAGCACCCATAGGACTTATAGTGTGTTTGTGGCAGCACACATAGGTCCTATATTTTCTTGTCAGCAGCACACATCTAGTACCTAATAGTGTGTTTGTGTCACTCAGCACCCATAGGACTTATAGTGTGTTTGTGGCAGGACACATAGGTCCTATATTTTCTTGTCAGCAGCACACATATAGTACCTATAGTGTGTTTGTGTCAGCACCCATAGGACTTATCGTGTGTTTGTGGCAGCACACATAGGTCCTATATTTTCTTGTCAGCAGCACACATAGTACCTATAGTGTGTTTGTGTCACTCAGCACCCATAGGACTTATAGTGTGTTTGTGGCAGCACACATAGGTACTATATTTTCTTGTCAGCAGCACACATATAGTACCTATAGTGTGTTTGTGTCAGCACCCATAGGACTTATCGTATGTTTGTGACAGCACACATAGGTCCTATATTTTCTTGTCAGCAGCACACATAGTACCTATAGTGTGTTTGTGTCACTCAGCACCCATAGGACTTATAGTTAGGGATGAGCCGAACACCCCCCCGTTCGGCTCGCACCAGAACCCGCGAACGGACCTAAAGTCCGTGCGAGCTTTAGAACCCTATTAGTTATAATGGATGCGATCGTTCGAAATCAAAAGTGCTAATTTTAAAGGCTAATATGCATGTTAATGTCATAAAAAGTGTTTGGGGACCTGGGTCCTGCCCCAGGGGACATGTATCAATGCAATTTTTTTTTTTAAAAACGTCCGTTTTTTCAGGAGCAGTGATTTTAATAATGCTTAAATTGAAACAATAAAAGTGTAATATTCCTTTAAATTTCGTACCTGGGGGGTGTCTATAATATGCCTGTAAAGGGGCACATGTTTGCCGTGTTTAGAACTGTCTCTGCAAAAAGTGTCATTTTTGCAAGTAAAAAAGCTATTTAAAATCACTCGCGGCTAATGTGTATTGATGGCTCCCGTAATACAGAGAACAGTCATTCATTGAAACTGAAAGTCATTCATAAAAAAAAAGCCATTGATAAAAAATAAAAAAAATGAAAAAAAAAAAAAAGCGTGGGGGTCCCCCCAAATTCAATAACCAGGCCCTTCAGGTCTGGGATGGATATTAAGGGGAACCCCAGCCAAAAAAAAATGGCGTAGGGTCCCCCTCAAAATCCATACCAGACCCTTGAGGTCTGGGATGGATTTTAAGGGGAACCCTAGCCAAAAAAAATGGCGTGGGGTCCCCCTCAAAATCCATACCAGACCCTTATCCGAGCACGCAACCTGGCAGGCCGCAGGAAAAGAGGGGGGGACGAGAGCGCCCCCCCCTCCCGCCTGAACCGTACCAGGCCACATGCCCTCAACATTGGGAGGATGATTTGGGGTCCCCCCCCAAAGCACCTTGTCCCCATGTTGATGAGGACAAGGGCCTCTTCCCCACAACCCTGGCCATTGGTTGTGGGGGTCTGCGGGCGGGGTGCTTATTGGAATCTGGAAGCCCCCTTTAACAAGGGGACCCCCAGATCCCGGCCCCCCCCTGTGTGAAATGGTAAGGGGGTACAAAAGTACCCCTACCATTTCACCAAAAAAGTGTCAAAAATGTTAAAAATGACAGGAGACGGTCTTTGACAATTCCTTTATTAAAATCTCCTTTCTTCTTTCTTCATCCTTCTGTTTCTTCATCTTCTCCTTCCGTCATCTTCTTCCATCTTCTTCCATCTTCTTCTTCCTCCGATCCGCTTCTTCTTGCGCTGGTCTTCTCGTCCTACTCGTCCGGCATCTTCTTCCGTCGGTGTCGGTGTCTCTTCTTGGGCCGATCCACGCAATGGGAGGCTCCCGCTGTGTGAGGCTCTGCTCCGTCTGACAGGTCTTTTATAATGGAGGGCAACTGGTGACCCCGCCCCCCTCTGACATCATGGGGAAAGCCATAGGGAATTCCCCATGACGTCCCCGTGCGTCAGAGGGGGCGGGGTCACCAGGTGCCCTCCATTATAAAAGACCTGTCAGACGGAGCGGAGCCTCACACAGCGGGAGCCTCCCATTGCGCGGAGCGGCCCAAGAAGAGACACCGACGCCGACGGAAGAAGATGCCGGACGAGAAGGACGAGAAGATCAGCGCAAGAAGAAGCGGATCGGAGGAAGAAGAAGATGGAAGAAGATGGAAGAAGATGACGGAAGGAGAAGATGAAGAAACTGAAGGATGAAGAAAGAAGAAAGAAATTTTAATAAAGGAATTGTCAAAGACCGTCTCCTGTCATTTTTAACATTTTTGACACTTTTTTGGTGAAATGGTAGGGGTATTTCACACAGGGGGGGCCGGGATCTGGGGGTCCCCTTGTTAAAGGGGGCTTCCAGATTCCGATAAGCCCCCCGCCCGCAGACCCCCACTACCACCGGCCAGGGTTGTGGGGAAGAGGCCCTTGTCCTCATCAACATGGGGACAAGGTGCTTTGGGGGGGACCCCAAAGCACCCTCCCAAAGTTGAGAACATGTGGCCTGGTACGATTCAGGCGGGTGGGGGGGGCGCTCTCGTCCCCCCCTCTTTTCCTGCGGCCTGCCAGGTTGCGTGCTCGGATAAGGGTCTGGTATGGATTTTGAGGGGGACCCCACGCCATTTTTTTTGGCTAGGGTTCCCCTTAAAATCCATCCCAGACCTCAAGGGTCTGGTATGGATTTTGAGGGGGACCCTACGCCATATACATGCCCCACGGTATACGCGGCGGCCTCTTATACCGTGGGACGTGTACTAAAGCCCCTGAGCTATAATTGGCTACAGGCATCCTGCCTGTAGCCAATTATGGCTCTCCTCGCTGCCGGCGCTGTGATTGGCCAAGCATGCGGGGTCACAGTGCATGCTTGGCCAATCATCAGCCAGCATTGCACTGCGACTAGCGCAATGCATTGCGGGCCGCTCGCATCACACGAATTTGATGCGAGCGGCCCCAATAGTTCTAAGCTCGCCGGTGCCATGTTCGAATCGAACACCGGGCCCATCCCTACTTATAGTGTGTTTGTGGCAGCACACATAGGTCCTATATTTTCTTGTCAGCAGCACACATATAGTACCTATAGTGTGTTTGTGTCACTCAGCACCCATAGGACTTATAGTGTGTTTGTGGCAGGACACATAGGTCCTATATTTTCTTGTCAGCAGCACACATATAGTACCTATAGTGTGTTTGTGTCAGCACCCATAGGACTTATCGTGTGTTTGTGGCAGCACACATAGGTCCTATATTTTCTTGTCAGCAGCACACATATAGTACCTATAGTGTGTTTGTGTCACTCAGCACCCATAGGACTTATAGTGTGTTTGTGGCAGCACACATAGGTCCTATATTTTCTTGTCAGCAGCACACATATAGTACCTATAGTGTGTTTGTGTCAGGACCCATAGGACTTATAGTGTGTTTGTGGCAGCACACATAGGTCCTATATTTTCTTGTCAGCGGCATACATATAGTACCTATAGTGTGTTTGTGTCACTCAGCACCCATAGGACTTATAGTGTGTTTGTGGCAGAACACATAGGTCCAATATTTTCTTGTCAGCAGCACACATATAGTACCTATAGTGTGTTTGTGTCAGCACCCATAGGACTTATCGTGTGTTTGTGGCAACACACATAGGTCCTATATTTTCTTGTCAGCAGCACACATATAGTACCTATAGTGTTTTTGTGTCACTCAGCACCCATAGGACTTAAGCCCCATACACACGGTCGGATTTTTGCATGGATTCTGTCCGATCGGACAATGTTGTTGAAAAATCAGACCGTGTGTATGCACCATCGGACAGTGTACGTCGGATTGTCCGACGGACAAAGTCCTATCTCCTGCTGGATAGATTTGCCGACAACACGGTCCGATCACACCAAATCCGATCGTGTGTACGGTTGTCCGACAAAGTGCTACGCATGCTCAGATCACATTACAAGACCAAAGCTATTGGCTACTAGCCTCTACGTAGTCCCGTCGTAGGCAACAAACGTCACCACGTTCGGAATGATCGGATTATCCGACAACTTTGTCTGACCGTGTGTACGCAAAACCAACATCAGACAAAGTATGACGGACATGGTCCGACGGACCTGGTCCTCGGATAATCCGCGCATGTGTATGGGGCTTTATAGTGTGTTTGTGGCAGGACACATAGGTCCTATATTTTATTGTCAGCAGCACACATATAGTACCTATAGTGGGTTTGTGTCAGCACCCATAGGACTTATCGTGTGTTTGTGGCAGCACACATAGGTTCTATATTTTCTTGTCAGCAGCACACATATAGTACCTATAGTGTGTTTGTGTCACTCAGCACCCATAGGACTTATAGTGTGTTTGTGGCAGCACACATAGGTCCTATATTTTCTTGTCAGCAGCACACATATAGTACCTATAGTGTGTTTGTGTCAGGACCCATAGGACTTATAGTGTGTTTGTGGCAGCACACATAGGTCCTATATTTTCTTGTCAGCAGCACACATAGTACCTATAGTGTGTTTGTGTCAGCACCCATAGGACTTATAGTGTGTTTGTGGCAGCACACATAGGTCCTATATTTTCTTGTCAGCAGCACACATAGTACCTATAGTGTGTTTTTGTCAGCACCCATAGGACTTATAGTGTGTTTGTGGCAGCACACATAGGTCCTATATTTTCTTGTCAGCAGCACACATAGTACCTATAGTGTGTTTGTGTCAGCACCCATAGGACTTATAGTGTGTTTGTGGCAGGACACATAGGTCCTATTTTTTCTTGTCAGCAGCACACATAGTACCTATAGTACTACAATGGCAGGAAGACCGCCAAGGAGAGGCAGACCGTCCCGAGGCAAGAACACAGGGCAAGCAGGCTCTGTTTCTAGAGACAACAGTGCTGATCGTCATCAGCACGTGGCCATGGGACACGCTTGTCTTTGTTTTCGGCAGCTGGACATGTTGAGCCGCATCATGCCGAAGGCTTGGTAGAATGGATGACCAAGCCCTCCTCATCCTCCTCATCCTCTCTAACCCAGGCTCAGATGACTGGCAGAGCAGCTGCCAACCCGTACTCAATGGCATCATCAGCCACCCCTTCCCTAGACCCACCATGTCCTCCTGAGGAGTCCCCCGAACTGTTTGAGCACAGTGTTGGGTATATGCTCCAGGAGGATGCCCAATGATTCGAAGGCTCGGATGATGATACCCAGCTTGAGGAAGGCAGTAGTGTGCGCGCAGAGAGAGGGGATGCTGAAGGACAGCAATCTGGCAGTACTCTTCCACCAGCTGCAGCTTACTGCCAGGTTTGCTCTAGTGGTGAAGAGGGAGGGGATGATGAGGTCACTGACTCCACGTGGGTGCCTGAAGGGAGAGAGGAGGAGGAGGAGGAGGAGGATGCGGCGTCACATGTCCAACGAGACAGGATGCCCCCTGGAGGCCAGCTAGAGGCCAGCACACCAACTGTATGGGGGTGTCTAAAGTATGCCTGTGAAGTGGCATGTGTTTCCCGTGTTTAGAACTGTCCCTGCACAAAATGACATTTGTAAATGAAAAAAAGAAGCCATTTAAAACCACTTGCGGCTTTAATGTCATGTCTTTTCCTGGCCATATGGCTGAAAATCCTTGCGAAAAATGGCATGGCTACCCCATCACCCCCCCCCCACCCCAGCCCCTTTGGGTCTTGTATGGATATTAAGGGGGACCCCGCACCCAAAATAAAACCCTATACCTACAACCCTATATACTCTGAACAGCAGTATATAGGCGGTGCAAACAAGAGAGGGACTGTAGGTTTGTTCTTAAGTAGAATCTGAACAGGTACATTATGAAGTGTAGCTCCATCCCCAAAAAATCAATTTTTAAGCTTTTTGGAGAACATAGGGAGGGGTTATCACCCCTGTAACAATTGCTGTCTTTGCACATCTGTTCAGAACATTTCACCTCACTTTCCGTCCCAATGACAAATGTTTTTGGAAAAGTGGGGTTTTAATTGAAACAAGGATTGGTGATAAAGCATCAGTAGAGAGGAGATACCTTTTTCCCAAATTAAATCTAACAGGATCGAATTTTCCTTCCTAGGGGTAGATTTCCTCTCACTTCCTGTTTTCTCTTTCCGTTTGCAAGTAGGAGTCGTTTGTAAGTTGGATGTTTGAAAGTAGGGGCCTGCCATATATACTCTGCAGAAATTTTCCCCATTAGATGTTGGTGTAGCCACAAGACTGTAAGCCCTCACAGTTACACTTGGTGGGCACAGGAATGGGCCCTGCTGTGAGTTATTAGATCAAGATTTGTAATTGCATGCACCTGTTGAACAGGGCAGAAAAATTGGGCCTTTGGTGGTGATGGTGGTGGTGGACGGTGTTGCCACAAGACTGTAAGCCCTCACAGTTACTCTTGGTGGGCGCAGGAATGGGCCCTGCTGTGAGTTATTAGATCAAGATTTGTAATTGCATGCACCTGTTGAACAGGGCAGAAAAATTGGGCCTTTGGTGGTGGTGGACGGTGTTGCCACAAGACTGTAAGCCCTCACAGTTACTCTTGGTGGGCACAGGAATGGACCCTGCTGTGAGTTATTAGATCAAGATCTGTAATTGCATGCACCTGTTGAACAGGGCAGAAAAATTGGGCCTTTGGTGGTGGTGGTGGTGGACGGTGTTGCCACAAGACTGTAAGCCCTCACAGTTACTCTTGGTGGGCACAGGAATGGACCCTGCTGTGAGTTATTAGATCAAGATTTGTAATTGCATGCACCTGCTGAACAGGGCTGAAAAATTGTGCCTTAGGCACTGGTGCTGGTGCCACAACACTGCAACCCCTCACAGATACTGTACTTGGAGCACATCAGTCAGACGTGTTGCGAAGCATTGCTTAAAAAATTGTAATTACACGCCCCTGTTAAACAGGGGCTGAAAAATTGTGCCTTAGGCATTGGTGCTGGTGCCACAACACTGCAACCCCTCACAGATACTGTACTTGGAGCACAGCAGTCAGACGTGTTGCCAAGCATTTTTTTAAAAAATTGTAATTACATGCCCCTGTTATACAGGGGCTGAAAAATTGTGCCTTAGGAACTGGTGTGGTGGCACCCAGAAACAAAAATGTTCTTCCAAGCTATCAAGGAATGGATCATTGAGGAGGAGGAAGAGGATAGTCAGTGAACATAACAGGACAGTCACTCAGCATCAGCATAGGCAGTCTTGAAGGGATGTGACATTATAAATTATTCAGTTATATCCGCTTCAGGTGCCTGGTAACTGGTGGTGATCCAAGACTGGTTCATTTTTATGAAGGTCAGTCGATCAACCGAGTCGGTGGACAGGCGCACCCTGTGATCAGTGACAAATCCTCCAGCAGCACTGAATGTGCGTTCGGAAAGAACGCTGGATGCAGGACAGGCCAGTAGCTCAATTGCATACTGTGCAAGCTCTGGCCAGTGATCCATCCTCAAGACCCATAAAGCCAGAGGATTTTCGGTGGGAAAGGTGTCCAAGTCTGACCTTGCCCCTAGGTATTCCTGCACCATGTATATCAGACGCTGGCGATGGTTGCTGGAACCGATCATACCTTGGGGCTGCGGACTAAAAAATTGTCTGAACGCATCGGTCAGACGTCCACCTTCCCCACCGCTCCTTCTGCTACTGACCGAAGCCTCAGCAACTCGTCGTCCAGGACCAGGAGTTTGTAACCTCCCAGTTTCTGGGAACGCGTTGCACAGACCTTTCTGCAAGGCCTCCCTGAGATGTCTCATCCTCTGCTCCCTCTGCGACGGCAAGATAAGGTCCGCAACCTTACCCTTGTACCGTGGATCAAGGAGAGTGGCCAGCCAGTAATGATCCCTCTCCTTGATCCGAAGAATACGAGGATTCTTCCGCAGGCTTTGCAGGATCAGGGAGGCCATGCAACGTAGGTTAGCTGAGGCATTCGGTCCGGAGTCTTCTGGGTCACTGAGGACGACATGTTTGCCAGCCACCTCCTCCCAGCCACGTACAAGTCCACTGGTTTGTTGGGACTGTACATCATCCCTAAAAGACTGCTGCTGCTGATGCTGATGCTGAGTGCCAGGCTCCACCTCCATGCTCACACAATCCTCCTCCTCCTCATCCTCTTCCTGTGTGATTGGTGGGACAGAAGGAACACTGTCTGGATAAAGGGGGCCTTGAGAGGCAAGGAAGTCCTCCTCTTCCTGCCTCTGTTCTGCCTCAAGTGCCCTGTCCATTATCCCATGCAGCGTATGCTCCAACAGGTGGACAAGAGGTACAGTGTCACTGATGCATGCACTGTCACTGCTCACCATCCTCGTGGCCTCCTCAAATGGTGAGAGGACAGTGCATGCATCCCTGATCATGGTCCACTGGCGTGGGGAAAAAAAGCCAAGCTCCCCTGACCCTGTCCTGGTGCCGTAGTCGCAAAGGTACTCATTGATGGCCCTCTGCTGCGTGTGCAGTCGCTGCAGCATGGCCAACGTTGAGTTCCACCTGGTGGGCATGTCACATATTAGGCGGTTCTTGGGCAGGTTCAGCTCCTTTTGCAGCTCAGTCAGCCGAGCACTGGCATTATAAGATCGGCGTAAATGCACACAGACTTTCCTGGCCTGCCTCAGGACATCCTGTAAGCCTGGGTACCTGCCCAAGAACCGTGCACCACCAGGTTGAGGACGTGAGCCATACAGGGCACATGGGTGAGCTGCCCCTGTCGCAGGGCGGAGAGGAGGTTGGTGTCATTGTCAGAAACCACTATTCCTGGCTTAAGCTGGTGTGGCGTCAACCACCTCTCGGCCTGCCCCTGCAGAGCTGCCAGAACCTCTGCCCCAGTGTGGCTCCTGTCCCCCAAACACACCAGCGCAAGCACGGCATGGCATCTTTTTGCCTGCGTACTCGCGTAGCCCCTTGTACGCCTACGGAGCACCGCTGGTTCCGAGGACAGAGCACTGGAGGAAGAAGAAGAGGAGGGGGTGGAGGAGAGAGGTGTGTCACAACCAGTAGTAGCATTTTGGAGGCGTGGTGGCGGAACAACCTCCAACACTACTGCACCTTGTCCTGCATCCCTCCCAGCTGCCAATAGGGTGACCCAATGGGCCGTGAAAGAAAGATAACGTCCCTGTCCATGCCTGCTGGACCATGAGTCAGCGGTAATATGCACCTTACCGCTGACCGCCCTGTCCAGCAAGGCATGGACATTGCCTTCCACATGCCGGTAGAGAGACGGAATCGCCTTCCGTGAGAAAAAGTGGCGTTTGGGAACCTGCCACTGAGGAACCGCACATTGAACAAACTCACGGAAGGGGGCTGAGTCTACCAACTGAAAGGGCAGCAGTTGAAGTGCTAGCAATTTAGCCAGGCTAGCATTCAACCGCTGGGCATGTGGATGGCTGGGAGTATACTTCTTTTGACGGTCCAGCAGCTGGGGCAAGGAAATTTGCCTGCTACAATCGGACGTCGGTGTACTGCAAGTACTTGGTTGTGACACACCTAATTCTACACCTTCAGTCCTCTCAGAGCAGCTTTCAGAGAGGACTGAAGATATAGTGGGGATGGAGATCCCAGCTGATGAGGAGCAAGGAGAGGTCCGCTTTGTTCTTTGGTGTGGGTCTTTTATGTGTGCTTGCCAACGAGCTGCATGGCAGGTCGACATATGTCTGATCATGCTTGTGGTGCCCAAGCGACTGATGTTTTCGCCACGCGAGATACGCTTGAGACAAATATTGCAAATAGCAGTGGTGCGATCTGATGCACTCGTCTCAAAAAAGGCCCACACCAAAGAACTTTTGTGATAACGTGCAGAGGCAGCGCCCTGCACAGGCGGAGCTCTGCGGTGTGATACAGTTGGTGTGCTGGCCTCTAGCTGGCCTCCAGGGGGCATCCTGTCTCGTTGGACATGTGACGCCGCATCCTCCTCCTCCTCCTCCTCCTCTCTCCCTTCAGGCACCCACGTGGAGTCAGTGACCTCATCATCCCCTCCCTCTTCACCACTAGAGCAAACCTGGCAGTAAGCTGCAGCTGGTGGAAGAGTACTGCCAGATTGCTGTCCTTCAGCATCCCCTCTCTCTGCGCGCACACTACTGCCTTCCTCAAGCTGGGTATCATCATCCGAGCCTTCGAATCATTGGGCATCCTCCTGGAGCATATACCCAACACTGTGCTCAAACAGTTCGGGGGACTCCTCAAAAAAAAATGTAGAACAGGGCATGTCTAGAATATGTGGAGCAAATCTCTGTTTGCCCCTTGGAATCTCCAGCAGGAATCGCATTGTTGAGGAGCAAAAGAAGCTAGCTTGGCAGGGGTCAAGTACCATCGTAATGCTAGTTTTTGGTACATCTCCCATACAGCGGAGCAACAAGTGGATTTGAATATTGACTTAAATGTGTCTTTCCACTGTTGGTTTGAGTAATGTTTGTCTAGGTCTGATTCCCATTGTAGATGAGGTTTGAGTTTAGTGAAGTCTCCTTTTTGCTGAAGTGAGTAGTAGAACAGAGATACCTTTATGTTTTGTGTTTGGGAGGGTGAGTTATGACCAGGAGTTTGCAGGGATGATGTAGAGTGTGTTAGTCAGTGAGTAGACAGTGAGTAATGCGAAGGTGGTTAAAATATTCTGAGGTTGGGAGATGATATTCCCACCTCAGCTGGTTGAAGGGTTTAATTGCCATTCCAGTAGAGATCCTGTATGTGTCTGATGCCGTTGTTTTGCCTATGCGATATGCATAGGCCTGGTGTTAGGTAGCTTATGGATTCAAGTGAAATAAGTGCAGATATATTTCCTTGTGAGGGTGTTGTTGTTTTGGCCAGTTTTAACCATGCCAGAGCTAAGGCTCTCATTGGTGGGGGGAATTTAGTAGTGATCGGAGAAGCGTAGGATTAGTGAGGCTTCAATGTGGCCCCAAAGGGTTTGTGGAGCAGGTTGGAACCAGTTAGACACGTGCGGTTTGTTTCGTTCCGAATTAATATGCAGACAAATTTTATATTATTCAGAGATTTGGATATATCCGAATACTCCAATTACAATATAAACACATTTTAGCGAATGCTCAGAATAACGTAATGAAATTCGGACTGAAATTTGAATTCAATTTTACATTGAAATCCAGTTGAATTCTAACTACACATATTGCTGAAATCAAATACTGCGTGTGTTATTAGAGTACCATTTTGAAATAATGCTGTTTTTAAGCCAAAGGTGATTTAAAGAGTCTTTGTAATCATTTGCTGACTATTTTTAATTTGTTTGTTCACTTTTCTGCATTCAAATCGAAAACAATATAACATTTTTTGTTTCGACCGATTCAAAAATGTATCGTTTTGAATCGAAAAAAAAGGTAAATTCAAATAAAATTCAAAAACTATGAATACGAATTCCGAATGTGAATTCCAAATACGAATTGAACGAATCAACTTAATTGAACTAAACGAAAACCTAGATTAACAAAACAAAACAAAACAATTTTTTTCGTCATGCACATGTCTAGAACCAGTCCTGTATTTGAGCTATGTAATAATCGTCAAAGTCAATATACCCTGCACCTCCTGCTAATCTGTGTTTAGTAAGGTGTGAGCGGGCGCATCAGGGTTTTTTCCTTTGCTAGATGAATTTTTTTTTTTAATGTGGTCTGAAGATTTTTTTATGTTTAAAAGTTTTTATTAAAGTTTTGTATACTCAATACAGGTACAACAAGTGCAAACATACTAAAGAGAAAATTAAACAGGCATGTCATGTAACAGAAAAAGTAATAATGACAAAGTCGTATAATAACGCAACCAAGGATGTCATAACAAGCCTCAGGTACCTGTCACTTCGGTTCAGGATGCAACCCTGCCTGTTACACCAGCAGACCTGCAGAAGGGACCCAAGCCAGGGAGAGTCTGTGAACCCCGAGTACCCAGGAGCCCCAAATGGGATCCTGCTGCAGCCCAGGAGTCGGGGAGCCAGACCCATCCCATGGCGTATAATACTTGGCTCAAAGCCAGAACTGAAGTGTTGATACTATAGTCCCTGTATACCGATATAGGTAAGTCAAGCGTCAGTTATCAAACTGACACGGTAATGTGCGGGGGAAAGAGCCTTGCCAAGAGAGGCGACAGAAGAAAGTAAGGAAGCACAAAAAGGGGGGGGGGGAATACGTGTGAAGTGAAAGGGAAAAAAAAAAAAAGGAGAGGAGAGTGATGTTCCATTCATCAGCTTGTAGATCGGGAGGTCAGACTACCAGGGGGTACTCCTAGTATGAGGGAAATATTGCAGAGGGTTGCCCAGGGTTCCCAGATGCTCCTAAACTTCTCGGTTTTGTCGTTGAGCTTGGCAACGGTTTGTTCCTGAATCATGATCCATGTCACCTTCTGTTTAAACAACCGGAAAGAGATGGTATGTGTCTTCCAGGCTTTGGCTATAGTTATTTTGGCCCCCAGGCAGAGAAACAATGCTAACGCCTGGGACGTTTTGGATAAATCTGGGATAAGAAAGTTCAGCAGTGCCCACCTAGGGTGAGGCATAACTGTAGAGCCTGTCAGGGAGCTAATGGTTCGGAATATTTTCCGCCAGAAAGACCGTATGCGAGGACAGGTCCACCAAACATGGACCATAGAGCCCTCCAGTCCGCATCCTCGGAAGCAAACCGGAGACGTGCCCGGGAAAAGTGTAGCCAGCCTGGAAGGGACATAATACCATCTTAGTAAAACTTTCAAACTGGCTTCAATCAGTGATATATTGAGAATACCTTTGTAAGCTCTTGCAGAGGCTCGATACCAAGCTGTAGGGTCCCAAGAATCGTCCAGGTCGTACTCCCAGGCTCGGGCATAAGATGGTTTGGACTGTTTTGTCATAAGTGCCGTATAGATCAGTGAAATGCCCCCCTTCTGATCAGCCGTGTTGATACACCATTGTTCGAATGGGGTAATAGTGGGGGGTAGTGGTTTGGTGGTCCAGATAGAGTGCAAGAAATGGGAGATTTGTGTGTACCTATAAAGTTCTGAGTCGGGCATGTCTAGTTTCTTCCTACAGTGCCGCAGTGAGAGGGGCCCCGAATGGGAGAAGAAGTGACCGATACGATATAGGCCTTTGTCGGTCCACCATTTAAATGCTTCAATGTTCTTTCCAGGGGGAAATTCAGGGTTATGAAAAATGTGTGATAGGGGTCTCAGTGGGGATATGATTGAGCTCAGGGAGAAAAGTTTGGAGCTAAGCGCTATAGAGTGTGATAGGGTGGGTGCCATGATAGCCGGTCTGTCTTTCGAAGAGCAACTTAAGAGGAAGTCGATGGTGTGCGAGGGAACAGCTTGTCGTTCCATGGTAAACCAGTCTGGTTTAGCATGACTAGAGTAGGCTAAAGAAATTTGTGTCAGCCGTGCAGCCTGATAGTAAGCCCAAAGATTTGGAAGTCCCAGACCCCCTTGAGTTTTTAATCTGTAGAGTGTTTCAGAAGGACATCTATAGCCTTTCCTACCCCAAATAAAGCGAATGATGTCCGACTGTGTTTTGGTGAGAACACGTTTGGGTATTGGGATCGGCAATGAGCGGAATAGATACAGTAGTTTTGGTAACAGCGTCATTTTCACCGCATGAATTCTGCCCAGCCAGGATAGACCACATTTAGACCACCTCTCCACGTCTTGTAAGCATTTTGTTATCATGGGCGGATAATTTGCGCGGAATAAATCCTCTATTTTCGGGGTAAGCTTGATACCCAGGTATGGGATCTGGTAGGGAGCCCAAGTGAAAGTAAAATTATCTGTAAGTTGTTTGAGTGTATCTGGCGGGAGGGTTACATTCAAAGCCAGTGATTTAGTCATATTAACCCTTAGGCCAGATATCTTACTAAAGTCCCCAAGGATCTGAAGGATCGTAGGCATGGAAGTCAGGGGAGAGGTAATAAAAAGAAGGAGGTCATCCGCATACAGTGCGCATTTGTGCTCATGGGAGCCGCAACGTACCCCTTTGATGTCTGGGTTTGACCGCAGGGCGATGGCCAAAGTCTCGATTGCTATAGCAAACAGGAGAGGTGATAGAGGGCATCCCTGTCTGGTCCCCCTGCCGACGGGAAAGGATTCCGAGTACCTACCCAGTAGGCGCACCTGTGCCGTCGGAGTGGAATAAAGGGAGTTAATAAGATTAAGAAAGTATGAGCCACAGCCCCATCGCCTAAGGATATCAGACAGGTATGCCCAATCTATTGAGTCAAACGCCTTGTGTAGATCAATTGACAATAAAAATCCTTTTTGTGCAGGGCCCCCGTCCCATTTAGATTTTAGCAATGAAATGATGTCTACTGCCCGTCTGATCTGGTCTGGTCCCTGTCTCCCGGGGATGAAGCCTACCTGATCCTTATGTACATATGTGGAGATAAAGCTAGATAGTCGGTTGGCAAGTATCTTAGTCATTATTTTTATATCATTGTTAATAAGAGATATAGGGCGATAGTTGCCAACCTCACTGATATCCTTGTCAGGTTTCGGTATCACCGAAATATATGCCGAGTTCAAATCTGTATTTAAAGAGGCCCCATCCCTGAGAGAATTGAACATTCTAGTTAAGTGTGGTGCCAGGCAGTGACCAAATTTCTTGTAATATCCCGTAGATAGGCCATCCGGGCCCGGGGAAGAGCCCAGCTTAAGGTTCTTTATAGTATCTAAGACTTCCCCTTGGGTGAAGGGGGACTCCAAAAGTTCTGCATGTGTCTTATCTAGAGAGGGTAACTGCAGATCATGTAGAAATTTATCCCGTAAAGTAGTGGAGGGGCCGGGGTTACGTTTGTAAAGATCCGAGTAGAATCGTTTAAAGGTTTCCATTATTTTGCTCGGGTTCTGTGAAAGTTCCCCCGAGGTTACCTTCAGTTTGGGAAAAGCCTGAGTGCGTGTTTTGGGGGAAAGCTTAGCTGCCAATTTGGAACCGATCCTATCTTGTTGTGCATAAAATTTGGCCCTGGTCCATTGAAGATGTTGAGCTGCTGAAGTGGTCAGTGTCATGTTGAGAAGTGCCCGAGCCGTGTCTAATTTTGCTAATGAAAGTGCATTGGGGCTACGTTTATGCATTTTTGATAGTGAACGAAATTCTTCCGTAAGTCTCACTGTTTCAGCCCTGTGTTCCGCCTTTAGTTTAGAGGACAATTGGATTAGACTGCCCCTAATAACAGTTTTATGCGCCGCCCAGCTGATGGTCGGGGATATCCCGTCTGTCGAGTTTAACGTAAAGTATTCTTGAATAGCAGATTCCAGTAACGCACATTGTATAGGGTCATTCAAAAGGGTTTCCCGTAAGCGCCAACGCGGACGGAACTCGGTGCCTGCTGGTTTACACGTGAGTAGTGTAACTACGGAGTGGTCCGAGAGGGAAGAGTCGATGATCTTGGAGGACCTAATGAGAGGGAGTGTGGAAGTTCGGGTGAAGATGTGGTCTATCCTGGCAAAGGAGCCGTGCGGGGTGGAAAAGTGTGTGTAGTCTTTGGTGCGCGGATTAGTTTCCCTCCATACGTCTATCAGGTCAGCTTCGTTGAGAATCTTAGCAAGTTGGACGCTCTGTTTAGACGGGCGTTTGGGTTTCGAAGCACCACTTGCTAGCTTGTCTAGGGAGAAGTCAAAGGCTAAGTTGGTGTCCCCTCCCATGAATACCGTCCCCTTGAAATGTTTCTGCAGTCTAGTTACCAGGGATTCCATGAAGGATTTTTGACCCTTATTAGGTGCGTAGTAAGAGACAAAGGTGTATAGTTCCCCATCTATGAAACCCGATACCAGAATATAGCGTCCCTGGGGATCAGTTATAGTTTCGGGTTGGGAGAGATTTAAATGTTTCGCAAAGCAGATCGCAACCCCCTTAGTTTTATTCTCTGCGGATGCTAAAAAAAATTGTGGGTAGCTTTGGTGTAGGAACTTGGGCTTGTATGTAGAAGGGAAGTGTGTCTCCTGCAGAAGGACAACGTCTGCATGTATCGAGTGATAGTATTGAAGGGTTTTCCTTCGCTTGATCGGCGAGTTAAGACCCTGAGTGTTGTGTGATATTATTTTTAGGGTGGCGGCCAGATTGGGTTGGTCAGGCATGGATCAGAAGGGGGTGATCTATACAGTCGTCATGGCACTTACCCTGCCGTTGGGAGATAAGAAACATCCTCCGTCCCGTGATGCAAAGAGAGATGAACCTGGAGCCTGGGAGAGTCGAGTGGAGGACTCTGTGTGACCTATGAACTCCACCTAGAGTGTCTGGAGAGAGGGAGAGAGAAGGTATGAAGGGGAAAAGAAGAGGGAAAGGAAAGAAGGAGAAGAAGACAAAAGGGTTAATGAACTGCTGTTGAGACCTTTTAACGTGTGACATGTGACACAATAAAACAAAGGGACCCCCTGGTCCCTTCCCACCCCCCGGTCGGTTCGGATTAACCAAACCCACCACAAACCCCATGGTACCGGTTATTCTTGGAACAGAAAAACCGGAATAGGATCTAGGAAATCCAAATGGGCCCCTGATCCAGTTAAGGCGCAATGGGTCCACCACAGCCCCCCCACCTTAAATCAGTAGCTACTGAGGGGTCCTATCCGCCACATTATTAACAGGTTCCGGAGCGCCCCCTGGGGGTCTGATCCCCCTTTAGGCCTAATATTTAGGATATAAAAAAATTACAATAAAAAAAAAAAAAAAAAAAGGAGAAAAAAAAAAATAATAATGAAAAGGCAAATTCAAATAAATGTAACAGACCCTGCAAAGCCAGGCATTAAAACTAAACTGTCGATGCACCCCAGCAAGGGGGAGAATAAAAATACTAAGTGTCATCCTTAGCCTATAACTTGACTTATAAATGTTCTAAGCATGTAAATGAATTCAGGCATTAGGGTTAACAACTGTATTCTGCTAAGGACTCAGTATGTCCTCCTTGTAGGGAGGACCAGGATAAAAGTCAGCAGAGAAAGAGCCAGCTATCGCTCCCAGGTAAAGCCATAACGTTACAAATGGAGTTAACTATTCAAAAAAAAAAGGAAAAAAAAATAAAAAATTTTAAAAAGGGAAAAAAGGACAAACAGGACTGACTAAAGTGAGGAATGTCTCAATCATGTGGTCCAGCCGGGAAAGGGGGGCTCCCCAATGCCTTCCTCTATAAGGAAGAGGAGGAGAGGAGAAGTCCCCAAACAGACCTTTCCCCAAAAATGTGTCCCCAAAATCAGGGGAAAAGTTCAGTCATGCAGCAAGTAGAGCATAAGAGCACATGCTCAAGGTGGAATGGTTTCCTTGGACCTTTTGGGTCCTTGTTTCAGCCAGGATTGTTGCAGCGGACTTGCTGGCGGTGGTCTCTTGGTCGATGAGGGGGTCCCTTTGTTAGCATTGGCAGGCGACGGTTCCAGCTGTATCAGGCCGAGGTGTGTTAGCAGTCGTTCCCCTTCCTGAAAAGAGGAGAAGCAGAAATTCCTGTTTTTGTAGGAAAAGTTCAGGCGAAGAGGAAAGGACCATTTATATGTGATGTCCTTGTCCAGGAGTACTTGCAGTAACGGTTTAAAAGACCTTCTCTTCTGTACTGTATAAGGTGACAAATCTGCAAAAATTTGGATCTTGTGGCCGAGTAAAGTGAGGTTGTCTGAGTATCTGGCTTTCCTCATGACCTCTTCCTTGACTGCGTAGTGGTGTGGTTTGATAATGACATCTCTGGGGAGACCGTCTGCTCTGGGGGCCTGTAGTGCCCTGTGTGCTCTGTCCAGCTCTAGGCGGTGGTCTGGGATGTCAGGTATAAGGCTTTTAATCAGAGTTTTAACTGCTTTTTGAACATCTTTTTCAGTTTCCGGGAGTCCCCGCAGCCTCAAGTTATATCTTCTGGACCTATTCTCAAGGTCATCGATCTTTGCAAACGCCGATTCCAATTGATCCTGTACTTCCTGTAGTCTGGCAGAGTTCTGGTTAATCTGTGCCACAGCTTGGTCAGCCCTATTTTCTATGTTGTCCATCCTCATACCTATTTGCTGCAAGTCAGCATGTAGTGATGCAGTAATTTGGGCAGCATTCAGAGCCAGACCTTTAGTTAACATCTGAGAGAAAGCTGTCATCATAGACTGGAAGTCTGTGGGGATAGGGATGTCTTCTTGGGCCTCACTATCAGTGAGTAACATGCCAGTGTGTGGGTCCAGCATAGGGGTAGTGGGATATCCTGAGCCCATTCTCCCCAATAAGGATTCAGTAGAGGAGGGAGAGCTGGCTGTTGGCAGGGGGGGGAAGTCTGTACCTGTATAGTGTTGATCTGACTGGTCCTGGTCCGCAATTGATGCTTCCTGCTCCTCTGAGGCCTGCGGGCCTCGTGTGGCCGACGCCATCTTGGCATAGCTGAGGGGGCCGGGAGCGGCCGTCATTTGGCCTGATAGATCGCGCCTGGCCAGCGGGACCGACATGACCCGATTCCCTGGGGATTCCCCTACCAGGATGGCTGAGTGTGGGGGGTGAACGAGCGCTCCGTACGCTCCGGTGGTCAGCGGCGGGCTGTGGTGGAGCGGAGCTCTAGATGCCGGCGGCCATCTTGGGAGCTGCCGCGCATGCGCCTGGTCTGAAAAGTACTTTTTAGGGATAGGTATGAAAATGGTTCTAAATAAGAATAGCAATTGGGGTAGGTGTAACATTTTAAAGGCTGCTAATCTCCCTGTCCATGACAGTTTGTGTTTAGAGAGAAGTTGTAGATCAGATTGTAGTTTGGTGGAGAATGGTTTATAGTTGTCTGCAAAGAGGCCTTTCACCGATTTGGTAAGTTGGGTAGTCAAGTACGATATGCTGTCCTCTGCCCATATAAAAGGGAATTGTGCAGATTTCTAGTTGTGGCATCAAGACCTAGAACAAGTATAAATGCCTTTGTTTCGTTAACCTTGTAGTGCGATACTTTACTAAACCAATGCAAGGTATTTTGTATTTCTGCCAGGGAAGGAGTCGGGTTTGTGATCATAAGGATTATGTTGTCTGCGAAAAGACTGATTTTGTGGGAAATTTGGCATATTTTGAATCCGGAAATTGGAGGGTTAGATCTGTTGTGAACTGCTAGGGGTTCCATAGGGAGGTTACATTTTAAGGGTGAGCGTGGGCATCTTTGCCTGGTGCCGTTACTAATACTAAATGGTTGGGAGAGCATATCAGAGGAAAATACTTTTTCTGAAGGGGTAGTATATAGGGCAAGGATTGCGTTTAAAATCTTTCCTTGAAATCCAAATTTATGGAGGACCTGCTGAAGGTAAGTCCAGTGAATCCTGTTGAACGCCTTCTCCGCATCCAGTGAGAGAAGCAGAGAAGGTGTTCCGGAGAACTCTGCATGGTGTATAATATCAATAAGCCTTCTGGAAGTGTCGGATGCCTGGCTCCCTTTGGTTAACAACGATTTGTCGCAGTGTATTAGCAAGGGTATGATATCTAGTAGGCGTGTGGCTAAGGCTTTGGCGTATATTGTTATAACTAGATTCAGTAGGGAAATTGGTCTAAATTTTTGTGGGGAGGTCGGCTCCTTCCTTTGAAAGAGTTATTATCATTGCCTGTAGCATTTTGGGAGGAAATTAGGAAAAGGAAGCAGTATTGTTATAGATCATACACATATGTGTAGCCAGTATTTGGGACAATTGTTTGTAAAATTTGCCTGTTAGACCATCAGGGCCAGGAGATTTTCCGGCTGGGAGATTTTTGAAAATGGACTGGATTTCTTGGTCTGTGGTTATTTTTGGGAGGTTAACCTGATTTAGGAATGCATTAATGTCTTATAGAAAGGGTAGGTGTGTGGACTGGTCATGGACAATGTTGTATAGGCCGCTGTAGTATGCACTAAAAGCATCAGCTATACTTTTAGGGTCCATTAATTTGGCTTTAGTGTGGGGAGGTACAGGTATGCTATTCTGGTTTTAGTGCGGTATCCTTTGATACGGCGAGCTAGGGCTTTCCCTGCTTTATTGGATGTGGCATAAAAAAAAGACTTTATTTTGTGTTGCATCTTGTCAAATGAGTCTAATGCCTCGTACACACGTAGGGACTTTTGCCGGCGGACCTAGTCCAGCGGACAATCCCGCGGGACTTTCCGGCTAGGTCCGCTGGACTTTCCGAGGGTGTGGACTTGCCCACACACGCACGGACTTCTCCAGCGGATAATCCGCCGGCCAAAAGTCCGCGGGACTTTTGAAAATGAACGGACTTGCCCACACACGGAGCAGTCCGTTCATTTCGAACGTAACTTCAGGTTACGTAGCTAGCGTAGGCAGTAAATGCCGCCGCGCTAGCTCCGCAAGCTGGCATGGATTTAAAGGGAATCCCCACGCCGAAAAAACGGCGTGGGGGTTCCCCCCAAATCCATGTCAGACCCTCATCCGAGCACGCAGCCTGGCAGGCCAGGAAAGGGGTGGGGACGAACGAGCGCCCCCCCCCTCCTGAGCCGTACCAGGCCGCGTGCCCTCAACATGGGGGGTGCCCTGGGGAAAGGGGGGCCGTGCGGCCCCCCCACCCCAAAGCACCTTGTCCCCATGTTGATGAGGACAAGGGCCTCTTCCCGACAACCCTGGCCGTTGGTTGTCGGGGTCTGCGGGCGGGGGCTTATCGGAATCTGGGAGCCCCCTTTAATAAGGGGGCCCCCAGATACCGGCCCCCCACCCTATGTGAATGAGTATGGGGTACGATGTACCCCTACCCATTCACCTAAGGTGTAAAATGTAAAGTAAAAAAAAACACCCACACTTTTGAAAAAATAGTTTATTGCACTGCTCCGGGGGTCTTCTTCCGTCTTGGGGGTCTTCTCGCCGGACTCCCCGCCATTTACCAAGCTCTTTTACCGAGCGAGGGGAGTCCGGCTACCTTCTTCGTCGTCGCCGCCGTCGTCTGGGGGTCTCGATCCGCCATCGGGGGTCTTCCGGGGGTCTCTTCTGTTCTTGCGGCGGTCGTCGTCTTCCGCGCCGCCGGCGCCTTGTCCTTCTTCTTGTCCTTCTTGTTCTTCTTCTTCTTCCGATGTTGACCCGTCGCTGTCTCTGCCCGGAATGCCTGTGCCGATCTGCGCTCGGACTTATATAGGGACATGGGGGACAGGGTCACATGTTCATGTCACATGGTGACCCCGCCCCTTGCGATGTCACAGTCCCAGCATCCTCCGGGACTGTGACAACACAAGGGGGCGGGGTCACCATGTGACATGTGCATGTGACCCTGTCCCCCATGTCCCTATATAAGTCCGAGCGCAGATCGGCACAGGCATTCCGGGCAGAGACAGCGACGGGTCAACATCGGAAGAAGAAGAAGAACAAGAAGGACAAGAAGAAGGACAAGGCGCCGGCGGCGCGGAAGACGACGACCGCCGCAAGAACAGAAGAGACCCCCGGAAGACCCCCGAAGGCGGATCGAGACCCCCAGACGACGGCGGCGACGACGAAGAAGGTAGCCGGACTCCCCTCGCTCGGTAAAAGAGCTTGGTAAATGGCGGGGGAGTCCGGCGAGAAGACCCCCAAGACGGAAGAAGACCCCCGAAGGC
Source organism: Lithobates sylvaticus (assembly GCA_028564925.1). Classification (NCBI taxonomy): domain Eukaryota; kingdom Metazoa; phylum Chordata; class Amphibia; order Anura; family Ranidae; genus Lithobates; species Lithobates sylvaticus. Next base: position 142,969,524 of record CM053032.1, read on the forward strand.
GGATCGAGACCCCCAGACGACGGCGGCGACGAAGAAGGTAGCCGGACTCCCCTCGCTCGGTAAAAGAGCTTGGTAAATGGCGGGGGAGTCCGGCGAGAAGACCCCCAAGACGGAAGAAGACCCCCGGAGCAGTGCAATAAACTATTTTTTCAAAAGTGTGGGTTTTTTTTTTACTTTACATTTTACACCTTAGGTGAATGGGTAGGGGTACATCGTACCCCATACTCATTCACATAGGGTGGGGGGCCGGTATCTGGGGGGCCCCTTATTAAAGGGGGCTCCCAGATTCCGATAAGCCCCCGCCCGCAGACCCCGACAACCAACGGCCAGGGTTGTCGGGAAGAGGCCCTTGTCCTCATCAACATGGGGACAAGGTGCTTTGGGGTGGGGGGGCCGCACGGCCCCCCTTTCCCCAGGGCACCCCCCATGTTGAGGGCACGCGGCCTGGTACGGCTCAGGAGGGGGGGGGGCGCTCGTTCGTCCCCACCCCTTTCCTGGCCTGCCAGGCTGCGTGCTCGGATGAGGGTCTGACATGGATTTGGGGGGAACCCCCACGCCGTTTTTTCGGCGTGGGGAGTCCCTTTAAATCCATGCCAGGTCACGGAGCTAGCGCGGCGGCATTTACTGCCTACGCTAGCTACGTAACCTGAAGTCACGTGCTAAATGAACGGACTTGCCGATGAGCGGCAAGTCCGTTCATTTCAAAAGTCCCGCGGACTTGCCCACTAACGGCGGGATTATCCGCTGGACTGCCAAGTCCAGCGGATAATTTGAAAACAAAACTTCAAACTTTAGTCCGCCGTACTTTGGCGCCAAAAAGTCCGCCGGCGCCCACACACGAGGGGATTATCCGCTGGACTTCAGTCCAGAGGATAATCCCGCGGGATTGTCCCTTCGTGTGTACGCGGCATAAGAAGTAGCCGTAGCTCCTGTCTATGACTGATAATTTTGGTTGAACAGGATTCTTGGGGGTTAGCTTTGTCCTGGTTTTCCAGATTTGCTGCGTCCTTTCCCTTCTCCTGCGCAAACCCATTTGAATGAGAATGCCGCTGATAAAAGCCTTATAAGCACACCACACCATACCGGGATCAGATACAGAATATGATTTGTGGATTGGTGAAAAGTACGTGTAGTCCCTTTCGGGAACCATGGTGGCTACTCCAAACATCAAAAACCTCTCGAGTGGATAGGAATTTTTGCATGGGGGATTCCTTCCACTTGGCTGCAGATGATGAGTCTAGGCGTGTATCCGATACAAGGTTGAGATCCCCGCAAAAGATGAGGTGTCCTTGTTGAAGTGGTTTAATTGTGCACATAACTTTATGAAGAAACTGCACTTGGTGATCGTTAGGGGCATATATGTTTAGTAGCGTGTATGTAACGTTATTGATAGTGTACAATTTAATTACCACATATCGTCCATTAGGGTCGAGATTTGAGTGATGAAGTTGGAAGGCTATGGAGTCTCTTATAGCTAGTAGCACTCCACGTTTTTTGGAGGAGAAGGCGGTTTGGTAGATGTGTGGGAAACGCTTGTTAGAGCAATTGTGGGTTTGAGCAGATTTCCATAGGGAGAGGCGTATTGCGGGATGGTTGAGCCCATGTGCGTTGATTGACAAAATATTGATTGGCATTGTTATAGTTAGGGATGGTGTGTGTGTATGTGTGTGTGTGTGTGCAGTGTTGAAGCATTCACGGTTTGTTGGAGTAGCAAAGAGAAGTCCAGCTGATGGTTAGGAACTCTCGCCGGTGGTGAGGGACTCCTGGTTGGAGTAGTTTGTAGATCATCCCTTCCTTTCAGAACAAGTCATGTTCGCAATTATTTCTGAAGCACAAGTTGCTGTGTAATGTTAATGAGATGTAGAGAGGTAATTCAGTGGAGATACTAAGCTGAGATCAGCAATTCTGCCATGGCGGTAAACAGTCAAATAAAACAAGAACAGGTTATGTGAGCCTGAGGCTGGATAGAACACTGACCGATGGCTCAGTGGACCAGACAGGTGCAGTCCTGGAGCCGCTCCTCTCTGACAGTGAGTGATCAGGATTTCACTCCTGTCAGGAGGAGCAGCTTCCGTCATATGCTGGAGAGAGCATTAGGCATTATGCTCCCTCCAGCCTGCAGGGGGAGATAGACAGAGGACCGACTTTCCTTTCTCTCTCCCCTATCACTTGTTATCACATGACTGGAGAGAGGAAGAAGAGAAGCTGCCTTCAGAACTGTGAGTACATGTGGGAGGGGGACACTCTGATGTAAGGGGGCTGCTGATGGGACTCTGGTGATGGGACTCTGATGTAAGGGGGCTGCTAATGGGACTCTGATGTAAGGGGGCTGCTGATGGGACTCGGGTGATGGGACTCTGATGTAAGGGGGCTGCTGATGGGACTCTGGGGATGGGACTCTGATGTAAGGGGGCTGCTGATGGGACTCTGGTGATGGGACTCTGATGTAAGGGGGCTGCTGATGGGACTCTGATGTAAGGGGGCTGCTGATGGGATGGGTGACGGTCACTGGTGTGTGATGGGTGACGGTCACTGGTGGGTGACGGGTGACGGTCACTGGTGGGTGACGGGTGACGGTCACTGGTGGGTGACAGGTGATGTGTGATGGTCACTGGTGGGTGACGTGTGACGGTGACGGGTGACAGTGACTGATAGGTGACAGATGAGGGTCACGGATGGGTCACTGATGGCGGTCACTGGCGATGGTCACTGATGGGTGACAGGTGCACTGCTGACGGCAGTCTCTGACGGTGACAGTTGCACTTTGTGGGCACTGATGGGTGACAGGTGCACTTTGTGGGCACTAATGGGTGACAGGTGCACTTTGTGGGCACTGATAGGTGACAGATGAGGGTCACTGATGTCGGTCACTGGCGAAAATCAATTAAGGGTGACAGGTGCACCGCTGACGGTAATCTTTGGCGGTGACAGGTGCACTTTGTGGGCACTGATGGGTGACAGGTGCACTTTGTGGGCACTAATGTGGTGACTGTTGGGTGACAGCTGTAATGGGGGGGGGATGTGACAGGTTCTTTTTTTTTGTGTTGGTACAGTACAATACACAGATCGGTAACTGCTCCTGGCTCTTCTCTCCTCACACTGGTAATGATGTATGAGAAAAGAAGAGTCGGTAACAGCTAGTAACGTCTTTGTTTACATATAGTGATCGGCTGTGAATGGATCACAGCCGATCATGTGGTAAACAGCCGCCAGGCATTGGCTGTTTACCCTTGTCGGTGACGAGCAGTGTTCCTGGGAACACGCCGCCACCGACATGACCGTGCTCCCAATCGCATGCATGGTCTAAAGTGGGGAATTCCCATTGTGATCAGCCGTGACGTAATCGCGACCAATCACATGGTGAACAGCCATGCCCAAATGGCTGTTCACCCCTGTCGGTGACAGAGCAGTGCTGCGCGATCGCATGCATGCCCTGTGTTTCTCAGCCGCCGTCATATGACAACGGCCCAGAGCAAGAGCCACACCGCTCCGCCATCATATGACAGTGGGCGGGTGGCAACAGGTTTTTTTATAATTCATCTTTATTAAACATTTTCTTTCATCTTACAAAGTTATATACATTAGAACAATCTCATATTTGATTCTTACTTTTGAGTGTGTGCTCCTCCAGCCACCTCCTCTCCCCTCCATTTCCCCCTTACCTCCCTCCCCTACCCTACTTCCGGGGGAGGGGGAAGGAGAGAGAAAAAAAAAAAAGGGTAGACCTGAGGGTCCATTTTCTCTCTTCCCTCTCTCCCCCCCCCCCCCACCTCTCTGTTATCTCCTCTCAAATGTGCCTCCCCTCTATTCTTTTCTCATTTATTTGTGTTTGTGTACATAATCTTCTCTCCTTCTCCCCCCTCCTTTTCCTGTGACTTGCGTGCTAGTGCTCCCCTGTCCCCTTGTCCCTTCCTTTTTCCTCCTCCCCCCTCTATCCCTTCTCGTGGTGTCCTCTGTTACCAATTTTATGTTAAATTATCTGGGTCTTCTATTCTCTATTATTTCCCTGCAGTGTTTACTTTCTATTGTTCCCTTCTTCCCCTCCCTCTGTGTTTTTAACTATTATTACATAATTAAGCAAGGCAGTTAGGGGGCCGGGAGAGAGCGGAGAAGGGAAAATAAAATAAAAATAAAAAATAAATAAAATTAAAAAGGGGGGAGGGGTGGGTAGAGGAATTACAATAGTGGAAGGAGCTCACCCTCATCATCATATCCACTAATTTCTTGTTCTCATTACTTTTCCATACATCATTTACATTTCATTAAAAATTAAGGCCTACAGGTTGTGGAAGTTACTCTATCCCTTCTCTTTTTCTTCTTCCTAGTCTTTCTTAATTATTGGCAATTATTTCTTTCTCTATCTCTTGTACGTATTTTCCCCAGTCGGCCCATATATTCTCATATCTGTCTGATTTATTTTTAATCTTATATACCCATCGTTCTGCTTCTGTTATTTCCTCTACCTCCTTTTTCCAGTCTTTCATTGTGGGGCCTGTCACCTGTTTCCACCATCTTGGTATCAATCTCTTTGCCGCATTTAATAAATGCAGTGTGATACTGTGTTTATATTTCTTTCTGGATTCCATAGCCCCGTGGAACAGGCAATGCCCGGGTTTTAACTCTATCCTTCCCCCTGACATCTTCCTGATCCAGGGGGCTATGTCCTCCCAGAATTTCCTTATTACAGGGCAAGTCCACCAGATGTGAAGATATGTTCCCTCCTCCCCACATCCTCTCCAACATCCCTTTTCTCCTGTGCCATACATCTGTGCAAGCCGTACCGGTGTTCTATTCCATCTAGACAAAAATTTATAAGACATCTCTTGACTTGAGGAGCTTATTGAGAGGGAGTGCGTAGCTTCTATCAACTTCTTTATTTGTGTTGTTGTAAATGTACACTCGAGTTCCCTTTCCCATTCTTTAATAAAATAGGGTATAGTTTTTTTCCTCTTCCCTCTTGATCAATTTATACATCTGAGATAATAGGTGGTCTGGTTTTGTTAATTCCCTGCATGTTTTTTCAAATGGTGTTAAAGAATCCTGGGTTCTCATTTGCGATTCTATCTTCTTAAAGAAGATCCTCATCTTATTATACCTCCATCCTGCCATTTTCATATTCCCTTGTGTTTCCATCTCCCTTTGTGAACGGAGGGTTCCCCTTGGAGCGTATCTGAGACACATCGTGTTTCCCTCTGATTCCCATGGGCCCAGCGTCCCTTTCTCCTCCCCTGGGGGAAACCATGGATAGCCTCCTAAAGGGGTTAATGGGGAAATTTTCGGTGCATATGCTCCTTTTCTATTTAGCCTATCCTAAACTGCCAAAGTATTTCACGTCAGCAGTGAGGTCCATTTAGATAAACCCCTGTCTTTTACTGGTATCCACGGTGCTCCCTCTAGATTCCTTCCTGACATTTCTTTCTCAATTGTTACCCAGATTTTTTTTTCCCCGTCATGGCTCCAGTTCAAAATTCGAACCAGAGCCATTGCTCTATAATATTTTGCTATGTCTGGCAACCCAATTCCTCCTTCTTCCTTATCCCTACAAAGTATGTTATATTCAATCCTCGCTCTTCCCTTTCCCCAAATAAATGACAGGAACAACTTACGTGTCTTTTTTAAAAATTTCTGTGATAATGATATAGGTACCGTGTATAACACATATAACAATCTAGGAATTATGTTCATTTTAAGGGTATTGACTCTTCCCATTCATTTTAACATCTGGCCGTTCCACCTCTGTAGGTCTTCCTCTATTTTTACTATTAGGGGATCGTAATTTTGCTCAAACAGTGATTTTACATCTGCCGATATATGGACACCCAGGTAATACAACGACTTCTTACTCCAGATAAGGGAGTTTTTCTTTTTCATTCCTACCTCCATTTCTATAGGTACGTGAATGGGTAGTAATATCGATTTTTCTATATTTATTTTGAAGTTCGACAACAAGCCAAATTTCCCAACCTCCTTCATCACTTCACTCAGGGAGTCTAAAGGGTTTAACTATGTGAACAACAGATCGTCAGCGCATGCTGAGACTTTATACTCCCTGGCTCCAATTTTTATTCCCTTTATTTCTTTTCTCTCTCTTATCCTACACAGGAAAGGTTCCAGTACCAAGGAAAATAGTATTGGGGACAGTGGGCAACCTTGCCTAGTGCCATTCCGAATATCAAATCCTTCTGATAAAGCCCCGTTCACTTTGACCCTTGCTCTTGGGTTGACATATAGTGCTCTTACCCATCCTAACATCCTGTCCCCTAATCCTATTTTCCTCAGTACCTCCACCTTGAAGACCCAGCTCACTCTACCAAAGGCCTTTTCAGCATCCATTGATATCATTACGCCGGGCTTCTTACTTGGGCCATTCTGCATCCAATGTAGCATATTCAAGGCTCGTATTGTGTTATCTTTTTGTTTCTCTCCCTTGCATAAAACCTGTCTGCTCCGTATGTACTATTCCTGGTGTCCCTTCTTGGAGTCTTGTTGCCAGTATTTTCGCAAATAATTTAGTGTCTGTATTTAACAGGGATATAGGCCTATAATTTGCACAGTATCTTGGGTCTTTCCCCTGTTTCGGTACTACTGTTAAGTAAGCTAGCGATGCTTCTGGGGGTAGTGGATTATCTGCTGTTACTTGATTGAAATATTCACATAATGGTTTCTTCAGGATATCTATATATTTTTTTATAATATGCGCTCGTTAGTCCGTCCGGCCCTGGACTCTTCCCACTGGGTAGATTTTCTATTGCTATCCTAACCTTGTCCTCCGTTATCTGGTTTTCCATTTTTTGTACTACTTCTAGGGGTAGAGATGGGAGTGAGGAACCTCCAATATATTCCCTAATCTCTTCCACCTTCCCCTCTCCACTACCTACCCACCTTGGTGTTTCAATGTTATAAAGCCTTTTGTAGAATATTTAAAATTCCTTTGCTATAGCTTTTGTGTCTTCTATTTTTTTTTTTTCTCCCACCTGGATGCTATGAACATGGGAAAGTTCTTGTTGTTGTTTTAATTGGTTTGCTAATAATTTTCCACACTTGTTCCCATGTTCATAGAATCTATGTGCGTAAAATCTATATTTATTTTTGGTCTTCCTATCTAAGCATTTTATGTGGTCAGCCCTAAGTTTCTCCAAATGTTTCGCCTCCTCCGGATCTAGACTGTTTTTATGTTTATTTTCTAGTTCTGAAATCTTTTCTAATAGGTCTTCTAATTCCTTTCTTTTATTTCTTCACTCGTGAACCATGAGCTATTAATTCTCCTCTCATAACTGCCTTATGGGCTTTCCACACTATTTGCTCTGAGACCTCTCCCGTTCTATTTCCTTTAAAGTAGTTTATCATTTTACTTTGTATATCTTCCGCTATCTGTTCATCATCCAGCAGTGTCTCATTTAACCTCCAAGTCCGTTCCCTTTGGCCTCCTGATACTGGTTGAAATATCATTACTACCGGCGGATGATCTGATATTGTGATTGCCCCCATTTTTACTTCTTTGACCCAATCCAGGTAATACTGATCCACTAGAAAGATATCCAACCGTGAATAAACTTTATGTGTTTTTGAGTAATAGCTGTAATCTTTTATCCCTTCGTTATATGCTCTCCATGTATCCACCAAGTGGGCCCGCCTCAACTGACTTTTCACCTGTTTCAATGCTTTTAATGAGCTACCCATTTTTTCGGATGTTGTATCCAGTTCCTGATTCATTATAATATTTAAATCTCCTCCTAGAATTACACAACCTTCCTTAAATTTTTCAAATTTTCTCATTGTTTTTATCAAAAAGTCAGTTGTCCCGTTGTTAGGTGCGTAAACAGATGCAAATGTATAACATACTCCATACAGAGACCCTTTAATGAATAAAAATCTTCCTTGTGTCTCCTGCATGTATATGATGTCAACTGCATAATGGCGCATTTCCTGCCACAGATGCTCCCTCTTATGTGATGAGTTTAATCCTCTGACATTATACGTCATTATTTTTTTTTTTTCTGCCATTTTCTGTCTTTAAATTTTTCTTTTTTCCACCCCTTGTATGTTATCTGAAATATTTTGCCTTCTAAAAGTGTATCTATCTTACTAGGGATCTCTATTCCACTTCCTGTTTCCTTACTTCTTTTGCCCCTAGGCACTCTTTTCCCCAAGTCGTGCCATCTATTAGGGAGTCCCCTGAGACTGGCAGTTTTCTGTCCTGTCTCCCCCCTTACTCCCTCCTGCATCCAACAGGTTCTCCAGTCCCTCATCAAGACCTACCTACTTATAAATTTTAAAAAAAAATTAAGCCCCTCCACCCCCCCCCCGGACCATTTTCTCATCTAATTTTATAGATTAAGCACCTTCTTTGGATCTCTAACCTATCCACATTATTTCTTCGAGGTTTTTCACTCTGGCTTCAAAGCCATAACACCTGTTCTATACAAACCCCTCTAACCACTTAATAGAAATATGCGCCGGGCATTACCCCGAGCAGGAAGAGGAAAAAAAAATCACACGTCTCCCCCCTCCCCCTCCCATCCTTCACAACACTCACATATAGATTATGCATAATAACACATTCTATCCTGTTATCCCTACTTTTCCACCAAGTGTTTCCAAATGCAAGTTCTAAATTCAGATTTCATTAATCACATTAATAACATTACTTCAGCTTATTTCAGTTCTTCAAAAATGTTGGTAATTAATTAAAACATTCTCTTCCCAAGGAGAGGAAAAAAAAAAATCACACCTCTCCCCCCTCCCCCTCCCATCCTTCACGACACTCACATATAGATTATGCATAATAACACATTCTATCCTGTTATCCCTACATTTCCACCAAGTGTTTCCAAATGCAGATTCTAAGTTCCAATTTCGTTAATCACATTAATAACATTACTATTACCTATTTCAGCTCTTCAAAAATGTCAATGATTAATTAAGGCATTTTCTCCCCCAAAAAAAAAAATAAAAAAAAATCACACCTCTCCCCCCTCCCATCCTTCACAACACTCACATATAGATTATGCATAATAACACGATCTATCCTGTTATCCCTACTTTTCCCCCCAAGTGTTTCCAAATGCAAATTCAAATTTCATTAATCACATTAATAACATTACTTCAGCTTATTTCAGTTCTTCAAAAATGTCGGTGATTTATTAAGACATTCTCTCCCCAAGGGAAAAAAAAAAACATACATCTACCCCTGTGTGTCCACCAAGTGTTGCTGAGTGCTGAAAAAAAACACCCATTCCCCCTCCTGCTCTGTTTCCTTTATGCTCTTTCTAAAATTCATGACCACTGCCCTGGCCGCTGTATTATCTTCTTTACTGTATTAATTCTCCAGTCCTCAAAGTCTGTCTGTGGGAGATCCAGTAGCTCCAAAAATTTCTGAAAGTCGTCTTTTGTGCGGAGAACTGCTGTTCTGCCATCTCGAGTTGCTGTCAGTGCAAATGGATAGCCCCATTGATATCTGATCTCCCTTTTTCTCAAAACTTCCAACAAGGGACGCACCATCCTGCGTTGCATTAAAGTTCTCCGGGATATATCAGGGAACAGTGCCACATCTGAGCTTTCGAATTTAATTGTAGGTGTGTCCCTTGCGGCTTTCATTATTGCTTCTTTTTCTGTGTATTTGTGGATTTTAGATATTACATCCCTCGATCTTTCTTTGTTTTGATTAGATAGATTTGTGTCTAGTTGATCTTTGAATCTATTCATCATATCCTCCCGTTTTTTGGTGATCTCTTGGGCCTCTAACATTGCTAATTTTATTTCATCTTGTTCTTCCTCTAGAAGTTCCACTCTATGTCCTACCGCACCGACCTCCTCCCTCAAATCTTCCACTGCTTGTTTGCATGTGTTCTCTACTTTTGAAATTAACTCCTGAATGTCTGCTTTTGTCTGTAATGCTTTTAATAAAATTTCTGAGGTCATTAAAGTCTTGTTCTGTTCCCGATTTCACTGTAGTACCCCTTGGGGCTGTTTCCTCTATTTCTAATGGTGGTGTATTAAAATATTTCATCCCTTTTGTGGCACCTGTCTCTTTTTTTTCCGTGTCTTCTCTTAATTCTCTTACTTCTGATAGTCCCGGGTCCCCTGTATCATTACTCCCTCCTTCTGATACCTGGACTTCTGTTGGTTTTCCTGTTAATTTTTGCGGTGTATCTGTCTGTTCTGGGGTGTGCGAGCTTGTATGATTTGGCGTGGGGTGGGGGGGGCTTCTTGTCAACATCTCCTGTGGGTTCCCCCTGCTTTCAGAAAGGGGTGTCTGTGTCCCTGTATCTGATGGTGTAGTGCCCAGCTCAGGGAGTCCCCCCTTCTCTTTATCCAGCCCCCCTCCAATCCCTCTTGTACCTTTTAGGGGTTTGCGCCACCCCCCTTGATTCTTCTGTCGCTTTCAAGTCGCCGCCATGTCTCCATTCACCCTGGTCCACCGGCTTCTGGGGAGCTGTGTCGCTGCTGTGCAGTGGCTGTGGCATCGCCTCTCTGCGGTATCATGTACGCTCTGAGCCCTCCAGCCACGCTTCTGCTTCCTCCTCCCGCTGGCTGCATTGCGGCTCGTCTGCGGGTGGACATGATCTTGCCGTAGCTGTGCCTCGCTCTGGGAGGTTCCTTCTCCCACTTCACTTCCCTTGCTCTCTGTCTGCGAGCCTGTGTACGCACCGTCCGTCCCGGCTTACCCTCCTCCGCTCTCAATCAGTTCAATTAGCTCCTCAGGTGCATCAAGTCCTGCAGCGAATCTTTCTGTCTCTATCTGGTCTGGGTGTGTGAGAGGGCTATCTCCTCACATGTCTACACCCATGCCTCCATCACTTCGGGCGGCAACAGGTTAATCCCTACTTCAGGCTTTTTTACAATATAAGCTGCATAGAATGCCAGACTTTCTTCATTAATCATTATTTGATGGATAACATGGTAGAGTTCTCAATTAATCCACAAAATGTATGTCAGAAACCATGAAATCAGACTGAGACAGAAGTACAGTTAAATCACACGGTAACAGCCCCTTACCATGTGATCAGCTGTCAGCCAATGACAGCTGATCACATTATGTAAACAAAAGCTCAGTAATCTTTTTTTTTTTCTCCTCACGCTGACAGCATGAGGAGAAAAAAAAGCCGATCACTGGCTCATCTGCAAGGGACATCAGTCCCGAAGAGGAAGAGGCAATTATGCCTCATCTGTGCCACCTGCCATTGCCACCTGACAGTGACCACAAGTGCCACCTATCAATGCCCACCAGTGGTGCCAATCAGTGCCACCTAGCAGTGCTGCCTATCAGTGTAACCAAACAGTGCCCATCACTGCCACCTATAGGTGCCCATCAGTGCTGCCTCATCAGCGTACATCAATGAAAGAGAAAAATGACCTGTTTTTTATTTTTTAAATTCGGTCTTTTTACATTTTTTTTAACCAAAAATAAAAACTGCAGAGGTGATCAAATACCCCCAAAAGAAAGCTCTATTTGTGGGGAAAAAAATTGCCCAGTAAGCAAGTGGTTAAACAGGAATGCAGGAGCTGTTTCTTGTGATGTTGACCATGGCAAAGGCAGAGCTCCTCTGGACTGGACGGCTTAAGTAGGCAGGACTGACAGGCAGGAAAATCAACAGCTGATTAACTGTGGAGAGAGATGGGTGCTGGCAATTAGCCGACAGCTGAGCGGCCAGCTCAGAGAAGGAAGAGCTGAGCCCAGCCCTGACAATGTAGTATAAGTAAAGAGGGCAAAAAGAGTTACTTGCATATTTTAACTGAACACTGGTAGTGGTGTCACTAGGGGTGGTGTCACCTAGTGCGGTAAAACATGATGTCACCCCCAATCATTTTTTTCCCCATATAACACTGCATATAATGGCAATAGTAGTACCGCTAACAACTATCAAGCAACTAGCACATATGAATAACATCGTATGAAAATAATAGAAACTTTTGGAGAACTATGTTTATTTTAGCGTTAAAGCTAAAATAAAAAAAAATAATTAAATAACACAAATAATAATCAGGAGGAAATACACAGGCATTTAGTTAACATCTCGACTAAATCAGAACTTTGTTTTCCTGGCCTTCACAGCTGCATAATCATGAAATACATAATCATGCTGGCCAGGCTAGTTTTGGACCAGCAACTGGCCTGTGTAAATGAGGCAGTCAGTGCAGGCACGCCGATCCGATCGCTGTCATGGATAGGGGTGACACCATTGCAGTCGGATATCAGTTCCTACATCCTACTCTGGTAGGTGTCACCCCCCCCCCTCCTGCACCCCCATTCCAACGCCACTAAACACTGGGCATTTTGAAAATAAACCAGGAGATTATTATTTAATGTATGTCAGTGTTAAAAAATAAACTTAATATTTAAACATATTATGTCATTAATAAGGGTTATATTATATTTTGTCATAAGGTTGAATAAAATAGAATTGAACAAAACAGATTTATCTTACTACTAAGTTTATAAAACTGAACAAACAATGAATTTAAATATATACCAAGCTAAAAAAAAAAATTGTTAATACTTTCCTTTGATGGACTGTTCATGTTACTGCTTTGTGGATAAACTCAGGTTGAACTTTGTAAAGGCAATCATTTCCTTCAAGTATATTTTCACTTAATGATGTTGGCCCTGCACCAATATGAGCCTTGTACAGATTTTTTTTTCTCTCTCTTAGAATCTCTATTTTGAACAATAGTTAAGCTTTCTTTGTTTCTAGGATATTATATGCTTTTCTGAGCAGAGTAAGATTCAGGGAGAGGTAGATTTTGTATAGGATGATTTTGCCTTTATACTGGAAGTGACAATTTGGAAGGTAGCTCAGTTTACTCTTTAAATAGGTTCCTGTTATATTTGTAAATCTCAGGTATCTGGTTCAGTGCTACTTGAGCAATGAGAGTTAATAGCCAACCTTGAAGCAGATCATACTATTTTATTCCAATTGTGACAGACCTAGCTGGGACAGAGGCTGTTGGAGGGGACGTAATGCAAGCCTCTTGCCTTGGGATTATGGGCCCTGGCATTTGGGGGAATTGTGCTGTTTGTGAGCTGTATGCCTGGGGACTGCTGAGCTGGTTTTACTTGGATTCAGGTCCATGCTGGACAAGACACAGACTCTGGACATGTCAGATGCTAATACCATCAACTCCAGCCATCTGTCTGTTGTCTTGTATAATGCAAATGAGTAGTCTGGCTTGACACAGATTCTAAAGAGAATTTCACCTATTGTTGTATGTGCTAATTAACCCTGCAATTGAATGAAGGAGTCCAGTGTTGATTTAGATAATTAGCTCATGCTAATTAGGTTAGGTTATTAGTCATCTGGCTTTATATATGTGTGTGACATCTCAAATAAAAGCTATTCCTGATGTACTCCAAGACTGGTGTTGTCTAGTTCTTGGGGGTCCCTCTAGCCAGATCCATTGGACTCATGTTCCAGGATTTACGGCGGACACCTTGAGTACAGGATCCGTCACACCAATATTTACACAATATTACACACTGATCTTCTTTATCATAGGCTGTATGTTTCTGTAAATTTATTATGATATGCAGTACATATATTCTGCAGCACAACAAAGGAATTTATAGCAGAAGTTTTAACCACAAGCTGCCCAAGCTATTTCTGACACTGAAATCCACTTTTTTTTTTTTACTAGATATTTACTTAGAACCCCCAAACATTCTGTATTATCTGAACGCAAAGGCCTAGGAGAAATGAATTTTGGCAAAAAAAAAAAAAGGAAAAATACACTTAAATTAATTTAATACCCTTTTTTGTAAAATATAAAAGGCATCTACAGTATCTAAAAAAAGTGAGTACACCCCTCACATTTTTGTAAATATTTTATTATATTTTTTAATGTGACAACCCTGAAGAAATTACACTTTGCTACAATGTAAAGTAGTGTGAGTGTACAGCTTGTATAACAGTGTAAATTGTCTGTCCCCTCAAAATAACTCAACACACACCCATTAATGAAAACAGGGTAAACAAATATCTGTGCTAACTAAAATAAAAAATGGTGAAATAGCAGCCAGCACAGTCCGTTGATTAACAAACAAAAAATATATAAAGTCCAAAGTGTAGCGCTAAAAAAATTAAAGTGAATGCTAATCAAATGTGTGTAACCTGCTGCCTGTAGAATGCCGCAGTGCTGAAAAGTGCCACAGCGCTCCAAGGGACGGTCTCCTGCTCACAGCTGCAACCTGCTCAGCAAAATATATTGGTCTATCCTTGTGAGTTCTGCCACCTACTGCTAATTTGATGAATCTGGATATTGTCCTACCAATCGCATCAATTAAGTTTTACTACTAACCATTTGCATCATATGATAACATCGCCTGTTTGTCATATCTTTCTGGTAAGCAGATTGATAGCACGTGGGTGTGGTGTGCTTTTCTTTGTGCACTGAAGTTTGGTGGATGATTCCTTTTACATCATCTGCTATGTCGTTTTTAATTTGATTGATGGACTCTCACATTTGATTACCATTCACTTTATTTTTTTTAGCGCTACACTTTGGACTTTATACACACCCATTAATGTCTAAATCACTGGCAAAAAAGTGAGTACACCCATAAGTGAAAATGTCCAAATTTGGCCCCATTAGCCATTTTCCCTCTCCTGGTGTAATGTGGCTCATTAGTGTTACAAGGTCTCAGGTGTAAATGGGAAGCAGGTGTGTTAAATTTGGTGTTATCAGTCTCACTCTCTCATACTGGTCACTGAAAGTTCAACATGGCGAAGAACTCTCTGGGGATCTGAAAAAAGAATTGTTGCTCTACATAAAGATGACCTAGGCTATAAGAAGATTGCTAAGACCCTGAAACTGAGCTGCAGCACAGTGGCCAAGACCATACAGCGGTTTAACAGGACAGGTACCACTCAGAACAGGCCTCGCCATGGTCGACCAATGAAGTTGAGTGCACATGCTCAGCGTCATATCAAGAGGTTGTCTTTGGGAAATAGACATATGAATGCTGCCAGCATTGCTGCAGGGGTTGAAGGGGTGGGGGGGTCAGCCTGTCAGTGCTCAGACCATATGCTGCTCACTGCATCAAATTGGTCTGCTTGGTTGTCGTCCCAGAAGGAAGCCTCTTCTAAAGATGATGCACAAGAGAGCCTGTAAACAGTTTGCTGAAGACAAGTAAACTAAGGACATGGATTACTGGAACCATGTCCTGTGGTCTGATAAGATGTCTCCAGACCTAAACCCTATTGAGCATCTGTGGGGAATCCTCAAAACGGAAGGTGGAGAAGCGCAAGGTCTCTAACATCATCTGTGATGTCGTCATGAGGTGGAAGAGGACTGCAATGGAAACCTGTGAAGCTCTGGTGAACTCCATACCCAAGAGGGTTAAGGCAGTGTTGAAAAATAATGGTGGCCACACAAAATATTGACACTTTGGGCCTAATTTTGACCTTTTCACTTAGGGGTGTACTTTTGTTGCCAGTGGTTTAGACATTAATGACTGTATGTTGAGTTATTTTGAGGGGACAGCAAATTTACACTGTTATACAAGCTGAACACTCACTACTTTACATTTAGCAAAGTGTAATTTCTTCAGTGTTGTCACGTGAAAGGATATAATAAAATATTTACAAAAATGTGAGGGGTGTACTCACTTTTGTGACATATTGTATTTACTCATCGTAACCACATATATAGGGATGAGCTTGATGTTTGGGTTGAACGTAAGTTCGACTCGAACATCGGGTGTTCGCCTGCTTGCAGAACGGCAAACATTATAAGGCGTTTGTGGCAAATTCAAGCGCCACGGAATGCACCATAATGCACAAGATCACAGTACATTGCTGTATGATGATTGGCCAAAGCATGCACCTGACCTGCATGCTTTGGCCAATCACAGCGCCTCTTGCTAAGAGAGCCATAATGTAAATGTAGAAAAAGAAGTCTGTGGTAGACCAGCATAAAAAGGAGTTGTTGGTTGGGAAGTGTATCACATGGTAAGTGATGGATTCTCCTTAGTTCTAGAGCTGTCCATATCCCAGAGCTCTATATAGCATGGAAAGATGTGTTTCGTACATTTTTTATAAGAATTCCATATGTGTCTGTCAATTGTACCTGCATCAAGGATTATGAAGAAGTTGCAGCCTTTTGTTGCCTTCTGCTGAAAAGAACAGACGTCTTTTTCTACAAGGCTCAGATGAAGAGGGATTCCCTCGAAATGCATCAGTCCACTTTTTAGCACTTGCCCCTGTATGGGCATGCCTAAGTTTTAATTTCATGTGTATATTTTGTAACCTCATTTTTATGAATACGCAGAAATTTTTATATGCATTTATCTATTTTATACATAAATAAAACTGCATTGTCTTGATCCAAGCGTCAAATCACGCGCCTTCCACCTCACCTTTTGTTCCCACAGGGATCTAGTGTTTAACTCCTTCCCTGCCAGTGTCATTTACACAGTAATCAGTGCATTGTTCTAGCACTGATCGCTGTATAAATGACAATGGTCCCAAAATAGTGTCAAAAGTGTCTGTGTACGCCATAATGTCTCAGTCATGATAAAAATCGCAGATTGCTGCCATACTAATAAAAAAAAAAATTAATACTAAAAATGCTATAAATCTATCCCCTATTTTGTAGACGCTAAAGCTTTTGCTTATGTTTACTGCTTATGTTTATTGCAATTTTTTTTTCTGCCAAAAATATGTAGAAGAATACATATCAAGAAAGGAAAACACACATATATGAGAGTTCCGTCTGCGCACCCCAAGATACATAAAAATTATATGGGAAGATTCCCCCAGGGGGGTTTTAATGCAGCAAAAGGTTAATCAGAGTATGCAAATTATATAAAAGGAAAGTATATCATATTTACTTATTTAAGCTTTTTGTTATATTTCTTCAGTTACCTAGACAAATGATGTCATACATCCCAGGAGTCTTCAGGAAGGGAGGATGGGTTTTCTCGGCTAAGCACACCCTCCTGCCTGCATGCCTGGGCCAAGGGCAAATTTATTCCAGGAATCATCTGCCCTTAATCAAGATGGCCATGGCCAGAAATGCTAGGAGTGTTTTTAAAATAGATTTCTCAGCAAAATAAAGCATGGAAACATGAATGGATCGAGGAGTTTGCTTTGAATATTAAAATGACTTTAATAGCATTATTGGTTTGTGGTGGTTAGATGCAGTGTAGTTCTGCTTTAATGATAAGTAGGGATGGGCCCGGTGCTCGATGCGAACCCACGTTCGCATCGAGCACCGGGCGTTCGCTCGCTCGGCGAGCCCAGAACTATTTTGGCCGCTCGCATCACGTTCGTGTGATGCGAGCGGCCCCGCAATGCATTGCGGCCGGCGCGGCCGGCGCAGTGCATTGCTGGCTGATGATTGGCCAAGCATGCACTGTGACCCCGCATGCTTGGCCAATCACAGCCCCGGAAACTCGAAGAGCCATAATTGGCTACAGGCAGGACGCCTGTAGCCAATTACAGCTCAGGGGCTTTAGTACACGCCCCCCCCTATAAAAGGCCGCCACGCCGTCTGCGCCGGTCACATGCTGTTCCGGCGCAGATAGAGCAGGATAGATCTGTGACACTCTGCTGGATTTAGTTAGTTAGAGAGATTTACTTAGAGAGATTGAGTTAGATAGATTGATTTACAAAGATTGATTTAGAAAGAGGGGCTTGTAGTGTGTTCGTGGCAGGCAGGCAGAGCTCCTATATTTTGTTCCCAGAAGCACCTATAGGACTTGTAGTGTGTTCGTGGCAGGCAGGCAGAGCTCCTATATTTTGTTCCCAGAAGCACCTATAGGACTTGTAGTGTGTTCCTGGCAGGCAGGCAGAGCTCCTATATTTTGTTCCCAGAAGCACCTATAGGACTTGTAGTGTGTTCCTGGCAGGCAGGCAGAGCTCCTATATTTTGTTCCCAGAAGCACCTATAGGACTTGTAGTGTGTTCGTGGCAGGCAGGCAGAGCTCCTATATTTTGTTCCCAGAAGCACCTATAGGACTTGAAGTGTGTTAGTCCAATCACACAGAGATCATATATTTTGTTCCCAGAAGCACCTATAGGACTTGAAGTGTGTTAGTCCCATCACACAGAGATCATATATTTTGTTCCCAGAAGCACCTATAGGACTTGAAGTGTGTTAGTCCCATCACACAGAGATCATATATTTTGTTCCCAGAAGCACCTATAGGACTTGAAGTGTGTTAGTCCCATCACACAGAGATCATATATTTTCTTCCCAGAAGCACCTATAGGACTTGAAGTGTGTTAGTCCCATCACACAGAGATCATATATTTTGTTCCCAGAAGCACCTATAGGACTTGAAGTGTGTTAGTCCCATCACACAGAGATCATATATTTTTGTTCCCAGAAGCACCTATAGGACTTGAAGTGTGTTAGTCCCATCACACAGAGATCATATATTTTGTTCCCAGAAGCACCTATAGGACTTGAAGTGTGTTAGTCCCATCACACAGAGATCATATATTTTCTTCCCAGAAGCACCTATAGGACTTGAAGTGTGTTAGTCCCATCACACAGAGATCATATATTTTGTTCCCAGAAGCACCTATAGGACTTGAAGTGTGTTAGTCCCATCACACAGAGATCATATATTTTGTTCCCAGAAGCACCTATAGGACTTGAAGTGTGTTAGTCCAATCACACAGAGATCATATATTT
The DNA here is from genome assembly GCA_028564925.1 of Lithobates sylvaticus. Lineage (NCBI taxonomy): Eukaryota > Metazoa > Chordata > Amphibia > Anura > Ranidae > Lithobates > Lithobates sylvaticus. The sequence goes on from CM053032.1 coordinate 142,988,163, forward strand.
TGTTCCCAGAAGCACCTATAGGACTTGAAGTGTGTTAGTCCCATCACACAGACCTATATTTTCTTCCCAGAGGCACCTATAGGACTTGAAGTGTGTTAGTCCCATCACACAGAGATCATATATTTTGTTCCCAGAAGCACCTATAGGACTTGAAGTGTGTTAGTCCATCACACAGAGATCATATATTTTGTTCCCAGAAGCACCTATAGGACTTGAAGTGTGTTAGTCCCATCACACAGACCTATATTTTGTTCCCAGAAGCACCCATAGGACTTGAAGTGTGTTAGTCCCATCACACAGAGATCATATATTTTGTTCCCAGAAGCACCTATAGGACTTGAAGTGTGTTAGTCCCATCACACAGAGATCCTATATTTTGTTCCCAGAAGCACCTATAGGACTTGAAGTGTGTTAGTCCCATCACACAGACCTATATTTTGTTCCCAGAAGCACCCATAGGACTTGAAGTGTGTTAGTCCCATCACACAGAGATCATATATTTTGTTCCCAGAAGCACCTATAGGACTTGAAGTGTGTTAGTCCCATCACACAGAGATCCTATATTTTGTTCCCAGAAGCACCTATAGGACTTGAAGTGTGTTAGTCCCATCACACAGAGCTCCTATATTTTCTTCCCAGAGGCACCTATAGGACTTGAAGTGTGTTAGTCCCATCACACAGAGATCATATATTTTGTTCCCAGAAGCACCTATAGGACTTGAAGTGTGTTAGTCCCATCACACAGAGATCCTATATTTTGTTCCCAGAAGCACCTATAGGACTTGAAGTGTGTTAGTCCCATCACACAGAGATCCTATATTTTGTTCCCAGAAGCACCTATAGGACTTGAAGTGTGTTAGTCCCATCACACAGACCTATATTTTCTTCCCAGAAGCACCCATAGGACTTGAAGTGTGTTAGTCCCATCACACAGAGATCATATATTTTGTTCCCAGAAGCACCTATAGGACTTGAAGTGTGTTAGTCCCATCACACAGAGATCCTATATTTTCTTCCCAGAAGCACCTATAGGACTTGAAGTGTGTTAGGCCCATCACACAGAGATCATATATTTTGTTCCTATAGGACTTGAAGTGTGTTAGTCCCATCACACAGAGATTTATTTTCTTCCCAGAAGCACCTATATTTTCTTCCCAGAAGCACCCATAGGACTTGAAGTGTGTTAGTGTGTTAGTGTGTGTTAGTGGCATCACACAGAGCTCTATTTTCTTTGCAGAAGCACCCATAGGACTTCTAGTGTGTTAGTGGCATCACAGAGAGCTCCTCTATTTTCTTTGCAGAAGCACATAGGACTTCTAGTGTGTTGGCATCACACAGAGCTCCTATATTTTCTTCTCAGCACCCACAGGACTTCTAGTGTGTTAGTGGCATCACACACAGGACTTCTAGTGTGTTAGTGGCATCACACAGAGCTCCTATATTTTCTTTGCAGAAGCACCCATAGGACTTCTAGTGTGTTAGTGGCATCACACAGAGCTCCTATATTTTCTTCTCAGCAGCACCCACAGGACTCTAGTGTGTTAGTGGCATCACACAGCTCCTCTATTTTCTTTGCAGAAGCACCCAGGACTTCTAGTGTGTTAGTGGCATCACACAGAGCTCCTCTATTTTCTTTGCAGAAGCACCCATAGGACTTCTAGTGTGTTAGTGGCATCACACAGAGCTCCTCTATTTTCTTTGCAGAAGCACCCACAGGACTTCTAGTGTGTGTGGCATCACACAGAGCTCCTCTATTTTCTTTGCAGAAGCACCCAGGACTTCTAGTGTGTTAGTGGCATCCACAGAGCTCCTATATTTTCTTCTCAGCAGACCCACAGGACTTCTAGTGTGTTAGTGGCATCACACAGAGCTCCTCTATTTTCTTTGCAGAAGCACCCACAGGACTTCTAGTGTGTTAGTGGCATCACACAGAGCTCTTCTATTTTCTTTGCAGAAGCACCCACAGGACTTCTTGTGTTAGTGGCATCACACAGAGCTCCTCTATTTTCTTTGCAGAAGCACCCATAGGACTTCTAGTGTGTTAGTGGCATCACACAGAGCTCCTATATTTTCTTCTCAGCAGCACCCACAGGACTTCTAGTGTGTTAGTGGCATCACACAGAGCTCCTCTATTTTCTTATCAGAAGCACCCACAGGACTTCTAGTGTGTTAGTGGCATCACACAGAGCTCCTCTATTTTCTTTGCAGAAGCACCCATAGGACTTCTAGTGTGTTAGTGGCATCACACAGAGCTCCTATATTTTCTTCTCAGCAGCACCCACAGGACTTCTAGTGTGTTAGTGGCATCACACAGAGCTCCTATATATTCTTCTCAGCAGCACCCACAGGACTACCGACTACAATGGCTGGAAGACCGCCAAGGGGAGGCAGAGCGTGCAGAGCCAAGAACACAGGGCAGGCAGGCTCTGTTTCTAGTGGACGTGGCCGTGGACGTGGACGTGGTCGTGCATCGTCATCAGCACGTGGCCATGGGACACGCGCCTCTTTGTTTTCGGCAGCTGGACATGTGGAGCCGCATCATGCTGAAGGCTTGGTAGAATGGATGACCAAGCCCTCCTCATCCTCCTCATCCTCTCTCACCCAGGCTCAGGGTACTGGCAGAGCATCATCAGCCACCCCTTCCCTAGACCCACCATGTCCTCCTGAGGAGTCCCCCGAACTCTTTGAGCACAGTGTTGGGTACATGCTCCAGGAGGATGCCCAACGATTCGAAGGCTCGGATGATGATACCCAGCTTGAGGAATCTGGCAGTACTGTTCCACCAGCTGCAGCTTACTGCCAGGTTTGCTCTAGTGGTGAAGAGGGAGGGGATGATGAGGTCACTGACTCCACGTGGGTGCCTGAAGGGAGAGAGGATGAGGAGGAGGACGAGGAGGAGGAGGATGCGGCGTCACATGTCCAACGAGGCAGGGTGCCCCCTGGAGGCCAGGTAGAAGCCAGCACAGCAACTGTACAACACCGCAGAGCTCCGCCTGTGCAGGGCGCTGCCTCTGCACGTTATCAGAAAAGTTCTTTGGTGTGGGCCTTTTTTGAGACGAGTGCAGCAGATCGCACCACTGCTATTTGCAATATTTGTCTCAAGCGTATCTCGCGTGGCCAAAACATCAGCCGCTTGGGCACCACAAGCATGACCAGACATATGGCGACCTGCCATGCAGCTCGTTGGCAGGCACACATAAAAGACCCACACCAAAGAACTAAGCGGACCTCTCCTTGCTCCTCCTCAGCTGGGATCTCCATCCCCACTACACCTTCAGTCCTCTCTGAAAGCTGCTCTGAGAGGACTGAAGGTGTAGAATTAGGTGTGTCACAACCAAGTACTTGCAGTACACCGACGTCCGATTGCAGCAGGCAAATTTCCCTGCCCCAGCTGCTGGACCGTAGAAAGAAGTACACTCCCAGCCATCCACATGCCCAGCGGTTGAATGCTAGCCTGGCTAAATTGCTAGCACTTCAACTGCTGCCTTTTCAGTTGGTAGACTCGGCCCCCTTCCGTGAGTTTGTTCAATGTGCGGTTCCTCAGTGGCAGGTTCCCAAACGCCACTTTTTCTCACGGAAGGCGATTCCGTCTCTCTACCGGCATGTGGAGGGCAATGTCCATGCCTCGCTGGACAGGGCGGTCAGCGGTAAGGTGCATATTACCGCTGACTCATGGTCCAACAGGCATGGACAGGGACGGTACCTTTCTTTCACGGCCCATTGGGTCACTCTATTGGCAGCTGGGAGGGATGCAGGACAAGGTGCAGTAGTGTTGGAGGTTGTTCCGCCACCACGCCTCCAAAACGCTACTACTGCTACTGGTTGTGACACACCTCTCTCCTCCACCCCCTCCTCTTCTTCTTCCTCCAGTGCTCTGTCCTTGGAACCAGCGGTGCTCCGTAGGCGTACAAGGGGCTACGCAAGTATGCAGGCAAAAAGATGCCATGCCGTGCTTGCGCTGGTGTGTTTGGGGGACAGGAGCCACAATGGGCCAGAGGTTCTGGCAGCTCTGCAGGGGCAGGCCGAGAGGTGGTTGACGCCACGTCAGCTTAAGCCAGGAATGGTCGTTTCTGACAATGGCACCAACCTCCTCTCCGCCCTGCGACAGGGGCAGCTCACCCATGTGCCCTGCATGGCTCACGTCCTCAACCTGGTGGTGCAGCGGTTCTTGGGCAGGTTCCCAGGCTTACAGGATGTCCTGAGGCAGGCCAGGAAAGTCTGTGTGCATTTCCGCCGATCTTATAATGCCAGTGCTCGGCTGACTGAGCTGCAAAAGGAGCTGAACCTGCCCAAGAACCGCCTAATATGTGACATGCCCACCAGGTGGAACTCAACGTTGGCCATGCTGCAGCGACTGCACACGCAGCAGAGGGCCATCAATGAGTACCTTTGCGACTATGGCACCAGGACAGGGTCAGGGGAGCTTGGTTTTTTTTCCCCACGTCAGTGGAGCATGATCAGGGATGCATGCACTGTCCTCTCACCATTTGAGGAGGCCACGAGGATGGTGAGCAGTGACAGTGCATGCATCAGTGACACTGTCCCTCTTGTCCACCTGTTGGAGCATACGCTGCGTGGGATAATGGACAGGGCACTTGAGGCAGAACAGAGGCAGGAAGAGGAGGACTTCCTTGCCTCTCAAGGCCCCCTTTATCCGGACAGTGTTCCTCCTGTCCCACCCATCACACAGGAAGAGGATGAGGAGGAGGAGGAGGAGGAGGAGGAGGAGGATTTGTGTGAGCATGGAGGTGGAGCCTGGCACTCAGCATCAGCAGCAGCAGTCTTTTAGGGATGATGTACAGTCCCAACAAACCAGTGGACTTGTACGTGGCTGGGAGGAGGTGGCTGGCGATCATGTCATCCTCAGTGACCCAGAAGACTCCGGACCGAATGCCTCAGCTAACCTACGCTGCATGGCCTCCCTGATCCTGCAAAGCCTGCGGAAGGATCCTCGTGTTCTTCGGATCAAGGAGAGGGACCATTACTGGCTGGCCACTCTCCTTGATCCGCGGTACAAGGGTAAGGTTGCGGACCTTATCTTGCCGTCGCAGAGGGAGCAGAGGATGAGACATCTCAGGGAGGCCTTGCAGAAAGGTCTGTGCAACGCGTTCCCAGAAACTGGGAGGCTACAAACTCCTGGTCCTGGGCGACGAGTTGCTGAGGCTTCGGTCAGTAGCAGAAGGAGCGGTGGGGAAGGTGGACGTCTGACCGATGCGTTCAGACAATTTTTTAGTCCGCAGCCCCAAGGTATGATCGGTTCCAGCAACCATCGCCAGCGTCTGATATACATGGTGCAGGAATACCTTGGGGCAAGGTCAGACTTGGACACCTTTCCCACCGAAAATCCTCTGGCTTACTGGGTCCTGAGGATGGATCACTGGCCAGAGCTTGCACAGTATGCAATTGAGCTACTGGCCTGTCCTGCCTCCAGCGTTCTTTCCGAACGCACATTCAGTGCTGCTGGAGGATTTGTCACCGATCATAGGGTGCGCCTGTCCACCGCCTCGGTTGATCGACTGACCTTCATCAAAATGAATCAGTCTTGGATCACCACCAGCTACCAGGCACCTGAAGCGGATATAACCGAATAATTTTTAATATCACATCCCTTCAAGACTGCCTATGCTGATGCTGAGTGACTGTCCTCTTATGTTCACTGACTATCCTCTTCCTCCTCCTCAATGATCCATGCCACCACACCAGTGCCTAAGGCACAATTTTTCAGCCCCTGTTTAACAGGGGCGTGTACATACAATTTTTATAAAAAAATGCTTCGCAACACGTGTGACTGCTGTGCTCCAAGTACAGTATCTGTGAGGGGTTGCAGTGTTGTGGCACCAGCACCAGTGCCTAAGGCACAATTTTTCAGCCCCTGTTTAACAGGGGCGGGTAATTACAATTTTTTTAAAAAAATGCTTCGCAACACGTGTGACTGCTGTGCTCCAAGTACAGTATCTATGAGGGGTTGCAGTGTTGTGGCACCAGCACCAGTGCCTAAGGCACAATTTTTCAGCCCCTGTTTAACAGGGGCGGGTAATTACAATTTTTTAAAAAAATGCTTCGCAACACGTGTGACTGCTGTGCTCCAAGTACAGTATCTGTGAGGGGTTGCAGTGTTGTGGCACCAGCACCAGTGCCTAAGGCACAATTTTTCAGCCCCTGTTTAACAGGGGCGGGTAATTACAATTTTTTTAAAAAAAATGCTTCGCAACACGTGTGACTGCTGTGCTCCAAGTACAGTATCTGTGAGGGGTTGCAGTGTTGTGGCACCAGCACCAGTGCCTAAGGCACAATTTTTCAGCCCCTGTTTAACAGGGGCGGGTAATTACAATTTTTTAAAAAAATGCTTTGCAACACGTGTGACTGCTGTGCTCCAAGTACAGTATCTGTGAGGGGTTGCAGTGTTGTGGCACCAGCACCAGTGCCTAAGGCACAATTTTTCAGCCCCTGTTTAACAGGGGCGGGTAATTACAAATCTTGATCTAATAGTTCACAGCAGGGCCCATTCCTGCGCCCCACCAAGAGTAACTATGAGGGCCTACAGTCTTGTGGCAACACCGTCCACCACCACCGCCAAAGGCCCAATTTTTCTGCCCTGTTCATCAGGTGCTTGCAATTACAAATCTTGATCTAATAACTCACAGCAGGGCCCATTCTTGCGCCCACCAAGAGTAACTGTGAGAGCTTACAGTCTTGTGGCAACACCGTCCACCACCGCCAAAGGCCCAATTTTTCTGCCCTGTTCATCAGGTGCTTGCAATTACAAATCTTGATCTAATAACTCACAGCAGGGCCCATTCTTGCGCCCACCAAGAGTAACTGTGAGAGCTTACAGTCTTGTGGCAACACCGTCCACCACCACCGCCAAAGGCCCAATTTTTCTGCCCTGTTCATCAGGTGCTTGCAATTACAAATCTTGATCTAATAACTCACAGTAGGGCTCATTCCTGCGCCCACCAAGAGTAACTGTGAGAGCTTACAGTCTTGTGGCAACACCGTCCACCACCACCACCCACCCCCAATTTTTCTGCCCTGTTCAACAGGTGCATGCAATTACAAATCTTGATCTATTAACTCACAGCAGGGCCCATTCCTGTGCCCACCAGTCTTGTGGCTACACCAACATCTAATAGGGCAAATTTCTGCAGAGTATATACGCCAGGCCCCTACTTTCAAACATCCAACTTACAAACGACTCCTACTTGCAAATGGAAAGAGAAAACAGGAAGTGAGAGGAAATCTACCCCTAGGAAGGGAAATTCTATCCTGTTAGATTTAATTTGGGAAAAAGGTATCTCCTCTCTACTGATACTTTATCACCAATCCTTGTTTCAATTAAAACCCCACTTTTTCCAAAAACATTTGTCATTGGGACGGAAAGTGAGGTGACATGTTCTGAACAGATGTGCAAAGACAGCAAATGTTACAGGGGTGATAACCCCTCCCTATGTTCTCCAAAAAGCTAAAAATAGATTTTTTTGGGATGGAGCTACACTTCATAATGTACCTGTTCAGATTCTACTTAAGAACAAACCTAAAGCCGCAAGTGGTTTTAAATGGCTTCTTTTTTTCCTTTAAAAATGTCATTTTGTGCAAGGACAGTTCTAAACACGGGAAACACATGCCACTTCACAGGCATACTTTAGACACCCCCCAGGTACCATTTTTAAAGGAAAATTTCACTTTTTTTTTTCACTTTATGCATCATTAAAATGACTGCTCCCGAAAAAACGTTAGTTTTTAAAAGTTCTTTTTGCATTGATATATGTCCCCTGGGGCAGGACCCGGGTCCCCAAACCTGTTTTATGACATTAACATGCATATTGGCCGTTGTAATTAGCACTTTTGATTTCGAACGTTCGCGTCCATTATAACGTATAGGGTTTGAAAATTCGCGCGAACTTTCGGTCGGTTCGAAGGTTCTGGTGCGAACCGAACCCGGGGGTGTTCGGCTCATCCCTAATGATAAGTACAGGTGAAGCATGCAACTTATTTGTCAGTAGATTTGTGACATTTTCTTTTTTTGCATCCATTGCACTATAACATATTTGGCCTTACTGCAGCTTATTAGCATATCACATATACCCTATTTAGTAGTTCTTCAACTGTGCTGTTCACTTGCCTGAAGCTTTAGGATTCAACATTTAGAATTTCAGACAAGCTAGATATTTAAATACAGGCCAGTAAAAACATCACTTATGTAGGGAATCAATATTGTTAACATGCCTGTGCTAGCTCTCCAAGTATTTACTTTGTTAAACAATAAATGTTCACATTTTGCTTGTTACCTCAGAGTACCAACAATACAATTGTATTTAAAGAGGAGCTTCAGTCTTCTGTGAAAAAAATAAGGTCAGCAGCTACAAAAACTTTCACTGTGCCGGCAGGGAGATCACTGTGCCGAGGTCATATATATGTGGGGCTCCATAGTTTGTGAGTTTAAGGTGTACAGGCAACTTGTAAGTGAGGTGTGCAGGGGAGAAGTGTATGTGGACATGAGTGGTGTTGAGGATGCAGGAATTGAGCAGTGGACAAAATTCAGTGGAAGCAAAGATGAATGGTACAAGAGGGGTGGGTTGATGGGATTAGAGAAATGCCATTCATGATTAGAAATCATCAAGAGTGGATCTGTCGGTGGGTCTGCATTTTTTTTCTGGCTAGTCAGCAGGTGTCATCATTGTGACTGATGTGGATCTATATCACAGGATGAAAAGATTGACAATGGATTAAGTTAACCACTTACACACTGGGCACCCCTTCCTAACCAGACCAATTTTCAGCTTTCGGTGCTCTCACACTTTGAATGACAATTACTCAGTCATGCAACACTGTACCCAAATTAATTTTTTGTCCTTTTTTTCACACAAATAGAGCTTTCTTTTGGTGGTATTTAATCACCACTGGGGTTTTTATTTTTTGAGTTATAAATCAAAAAAGACTGAAAATTTGTTAAAAAAAAAAATTCTTTGTTTCTATTAAAATTTATTGCAGAGTATTGGCAGAGTGCTGGCAGAGTACTGTCACTGAGCAGCGCTGTGGGCACTACACATCCAGCCCACAGCGCTGCTGCCATCTCTCCCCCTCTCCGCTTCTCCCCTCTCACTGTACTGTAGGACTCAAACATCTGGTCTGTTCATTTACACTGTAAACAAAAAGTATCTGGAAGACCCTTAATTTAAAGGGGACTTGCAGATTTTGATAGGTATCCCCCTCCAGATCCCAATTTCCACCATGCCAGGGATGTGGTAAAGAGTTCATTGTCCCCCTTGTCCTTATCAACATGGGGTCTAGGTGTTGTGCAAGGGGGGTTCCCTAGTCAAGGTAAAGGATATGGACTAGTATGGTTTAGGGTGGGGGGGGGCACATGCTCATTGCCCCCTTTTCCTGACCAGTTAGACTGCATGCTTGGATAAGAGAATGGTGCAGATTTTGGGGGACCTAATGCTTTTGTTTCTTCAATGGTGCATGGGATCCCCTTAAAATTCACACCAGACCCAAGAAAAAAAGAAAACAGCATTTGACCATTCCAAAATTTATACCAGACCCTTAAGATTGTGTGGAGTACTCCACGCAAAAAAACAAAGAAAATAATAGGGTCCCCCACTCCAGCAAATCCATATCAGACCCTCATCTCACTTTGCAGCCTGGCTGGCCAGGAAAGAAGGGGGCATCAAGCATGTGCCCCTTCTCCCACACACACTTAAACCATGCCAAACCACACATCCTCCTGATGTCTTTTAGCCCCCCTCAAAAGTGTCACAACTTATGCTGACAGTACTTTAGCTATTTGTTGATAGTATAAATTAATAAAAATGTTTTAAACTTGCAGCCCTGACATCTCTAGAGAGTCTCTTCAAACTGTCAGGGCCACTGGATGTAAAATACATTTTGTTCATAAATACTATATGCAAATGCCTTCTGCTTTCAGCCTCAGTGTGCAGCTTTGCAAGTAGCTGCAGTCACTATCACTGGTATGGTTCACTCCTGAGTCTCTTTGCTTGCATACAGTTCTGGAGAGACTCCCTGCAAAGTTGCACATTTATAATGATTGTGCAGAGATTGTAAACAGGAGTATCTTGCTGATAGTATGAATTAATGAACAAACATTTTTTTTTAATCCAGCTCTGATGAAACTGTCTCTGGAGCTGTCAAAAGCTGCAAGAGGAAAAGAGGTTAATCTGTCCATACTATCAGAAAGTTCCACTAGGGGAGCTGGAAGATAGTGACATCTGAGACTCCCAGAGGTGTCTCAGAAGATTTCTGAAGGTAAAAGCAACAAATTATAAAAAATGTCATCTATTATACTTCATACTTTTTAAAAAGTGTGTAAAAAGGATTAACTGGTGACAAGGGGGGTTATTTACGAAAGGCAAATCCACTTTGCACTACAAGTGCACTGCAAGTGCACTTGGAAGTGCAGTCGCTGTAAATCCGAGGGGGACATGCAAGGAAAATAAAAAACAGCATTTTAGCTTGCACATAATTGGATGATAAAATCTGCAAAGCTTGCCCTCATTTCAGATCTTCCCCTCAGATTCACAGCGACTGCACTTCCAAGTGCACTTCGTAAATAACCCCAAGGTCTCTAAAGCATATTTTGTATGTACAAGGACCGTAGCACATGTGTATGTACATGAGTAGGTTCAGGTTCTATTTACTTATGCCCATTTAAACCCCTCCCACTGTCAGGGCAGCATGAATGCATCCACATCCATTTGCCATGGCATGTGTAATGTGCCTCATCATGCTTCTTGTTTCAATGCCTGGAGGTGTCTCAGGTCTTTTATAATCCTAGCAATACCCCTATGCTGTAGGCTTTAAAGGTATTGGCTACAGATACAGTTTAAATGTAGTGGGCAACAACATTTTACTATTTTCTGCAGCATTCACAGTGAGTAAGTGCACGATCCACTGTACCTATATTACACATGGGTTATTTACGAACGGAAAATCCACTTTGCACTGAAAGTGCACTTGGAAGTGCAGTCGCTCTAAGTCTAAGGAGTAGATCTGAAATGAGTGGAAGCTCTGCTGATTTTATCATCAATCATGTGCAAGCTACAATGCTGTTTTTTTTTTTTATCTTGCATGTCCCCCTCGGATCTACAGTGACTTTACTTCCAAGTGCACTTTTAGTGCAAAGTGGATTTTCCTTTAGTAAATAACCCCAAAAGATCCAAGTCTATCTAATATTCAGCCAATATAAAAAAAAAATAGAAAACCTTCAAATACATTATCCTATACCCACAGTTGAACCAGAAGAAGGCAAAAAATATATATCATATTTTCTACAGTAGGGAAAGAAAATCCTTCCTGGTCACCCATGAGGCAATCAGATATTCCCTGGATCAATTAACCCTGGTGTTATCTATAAATGTTAGAATTCAGTTATATTTTGTGTTTTTGTGTGCATCCAAGTGTTTTTTTAAACTATCTACTGAGTTGACCAGGACTATTTCTTGAGAGAGGCTGTTCCCACATTTTAAATTGGTGGTTAAATCTTTCTCTCCAGATGTAAAGATAGCCCTCTTTTCCACTGCAATGACCAGAAAGTAAATAACTCACCACCGAGTTCACTGTATAAACCATTTATGTGTTTATGCATGGTGATCAGATCTCCCCTTAACTGTCTCTTCTCAAGAGATAATACATTCAGTTCAGCTAATCTCTCCTCATAGTTGAGCTCCTCAATGTCTCTCATCAGTTTGGTTGCCCTTCTCTGCACTTTCTCCAGTTCTCTAATATCCTTTTTGTGAACAGGTGCCCAAGATTAACTCCATATTCCAGATGAGGCAACATAATGTCTCTTTCTCTCTGGAGTTTATACCTTAATACCTTATTTACATTAAATACAAGAAAGTATTTTGCTAGCTTTAGAAACTGCAGATTGGTATTGAAACACTAATCACCATGGACCATTCAGAGTATGAATTATTAATTGCTACTGTCTGAATTCATTTTTTTAGACTTTTTTCTATCCATTTACAAACTGTATATTAGACATTTTAAAAACAAACCACCACCTTCTTTTTTCATACTAATATACAATTAATTGGCAGGCAGGGAGATGTACACTGTAAAATTAAGATTGCATCAAACAGTCTGGCGGGCTTTAGCCACCGCTTCAGATACGATGAAAAACTGAATAAGGACTGGGAGCAAAATGCAAATAGTAGAACGTGTTTTTTTTTTTTTTTTATTCTTACAATTTCCTTACATGACATGATAATTAGGGACTTTGAGAATGACAGTTTCAGATGCCCCCTCCTCAAGTTCAACGGTGTGTCAGAAATCATGGCAAGTAAATACACATAGAATAGAAAGGAGCTGCGCCAATAAAAACAAATAAAATAAGACAAAGAATAATGGAGGGGCTGAGCACACCTCCAATAGGTATATGTCCACAATGTTAGGGGATATGAGTCACATGAATCTATGGCAACACATATGAGTCATAATCAACTCTTGCACACAATATACTATCCTCAAAAGGACAATATATGCAAAAAAGAACACTGAAGAACGTATGTCCAGGAATTAATCCTAAAAGTCCTCAGAAAATAACAGGAGTGAAGATGGTGATCCAAACATCTGGATGTGATTCAAAGGTTACACCTCAGTGACTTGTAAGCAAATGGTGATACACAAAGTGCCCGGCACCCTCAAACACTAAGCCTGGGTTCAGACTAGTGCGTTGCGTTTTCAGGGCCTTGCGTGACTGCGCAGTGAAACGCCGGCTGTTCTGCGGATTGTACGCATTTTCGGTGTGAAGCCGCAGCAAATTCATTAGTAACCCTTCCTGCCTAATTTGAGTTGCTAATTTTGTGCTGACCAAGCTTTTTGGCTGATTGTGCGGCTGCTTATAAAACCTGGGAGCTCAGTCTCCACTTTCTGGTTGTCCAGCAGTCTGTACCTGTGTTGTGTGTGTTTCGTTGCAAGATGTGTGCTGCTCTGCCAATGATCATGCCAACTGTTGTTGCTGCCACAGCAGCAATCTTGCTGGAAGAAGAAAATCGCAGAAGGATGCGGAGAAGACGAAGATACTGGGTTCATCCCATCATTGCAAATCGAGAAGAAAGAGGCCAGTTCATGATATTGTATGGGCACCTCCGTGGGCATGAAGGGAAATTTTTCAATTTCACCCGCATGTCAATTAGTAGGTGAGTACTGTTTCTGCCAAACCATACTTAATTTGTAGCCTTAGATGTATAGTGTTTTATATATTTGCAAGACCCAAGTCCATCCAGTCTAACCTATGTGTGATTATGTTATGTTAACATTATTGTAACTAATAAGCCTTGTCCCCCCCCCCCCCCAAATACCAACTGTACATTATTTCAGCATGCAACCTTAAGGGCACTTAATTATCCTCACCTTGCACCCCCCTCCTGGTGTAAGCCAGGTCCTATTTTTTTTGGATGTTTTACCCCCCAAATACCTTGGCACAAAATTGCTAGTCACAAGTTGCTTTGTGGGTGGTGGTGCTGCCACGCAGCTTTGTTTAGCATTTTTGGCTCAGACAATTGTTACTGTTAATTTAAAATGCCGGTGGCTTCTTCTTTGTTGAAATGAGGACCCATATGCCTTTTTTTTTTGTTTCCTGTCACTTATTTAGCCCTAATTAGATTGGAACTAAGGATGCCTGCCTTGTTACCCTAAATAATGTCCTTAATCACTTACCTTACTTTTTTTTACAGTATGCCCCAATGTTTTTCCCACATGTATTTATGTTTTTTTTTTTTTACTCGGTTTTGACGAATTGCTGGGCTTAATCTCCCCTCGCTTGCAGCGTCAGAACACAGAGCTTCAGAAAAAGTATCCAGCCTGCTGAAAGATTATTGATCACATTAAGGTAATTATCATCACTCATGTCATTTTTTATGCGTTATATTGACCATGTTTTTGGTTTTTTTTTAATGTTTTTTAACCTGGGTATTTGTTAAAACATGACCGCACAAAAAATGTAGGAATAATTATTTATTCACGTATCATAAAATATGATAAAAATATAAACTTTACCCATGTATAAAACATAAATTAACTCTGCAATAACTTAAAATCAAAAAACTTGCCTGTCAAGTAGGCCTCTTCCCTGTTCTATCAAAATGTGTCATGTTGGTCCTTAACCATGAACAGACCTCATCACAGATTTTGATATGTTTTTTGGAAAGGGGCGTCATAGGAGTATTCAGTAGCGGAAGCTGGGTCATCACTGGCAGTGTGGTGAGCAGGCCTAGCCTCCCCATGTTGACTTTGCCCATACATACCCTGAGTATGGGGGGGGGGGGGCTAATTGAAGGAAGTGGGGATGGGATGGGATAGGGAAGGTTACTGGGTGGCCCTTCATATCTGGAGATTGGCCTGTCATAACTTGAGGGATATGATGGTGGATTATAGGGGTAAGGATGGTGTTGCTGCTCAGGGTAGTGCGGGTATCTTGGGTAGTGATGGGGAGGTCTTGGTTGGGGCACATTTGGGTATTTAAATGCAGCTTCCTCCTGTGGCTGAGAGAAGGAGTGCAGCATTTTTCGATAGTTTTGCGCATTTCATAGTACCACTCTAGGGGTATCTTTTTAATTAGGGGTACAAAACTGAGCGCCAGGATTGTATCGGGACATAAAAATGCATCTACCTTTCCGGTCATGTTTTTTAACATGTCTAATAAACGCTCACTTAGGTCTGGTTGGGATATTGCTGGGCGCCTCTGTGGCACTCTGCCAGGCTGATCAATTTGTGCAGGAGCAGAGGATGGCCCAGGAACAGCCTCCTCTGCCCCTGAACATTCTTCTTCTAGCTGAGTTTCCCAGAGACTGGAAGAGGTTTGGATTAGTGCTAAATCCTCTGTGTCTTCTGGAATATCAATGGGTGCTTCCTCCTCTGTTTGTTGTTCTTGTTCTTCCTCCAAAACATCTTGCTCCTCCCAACTAGATTTTGTCCTGTTTTTTAGAGTAAAAATTTTAAAAATTATCTCGGCATATTGATGATTACCAGATTGTGCGTTACATAGATGATGTAAATGAAAACTTACTCCCTCATCTCCACTATGGGTTGAAGAAAATCCAAGTACATATAGGGTACCTAGGCACTGCCCCCAAGCCACTCTGTTTTTCTCTGAGGTGCCTCATGTATTTTCTGTAAGCATCACGAATGCTACGCCATCTTGTCTGTAAGTAGCGCACTGAAAAATAAAGGACAACATAATGATTTGTTTTATTTTTTGTCATTTTAGGTACTTAGCAATAGGGAATTCCTTTGGAAGTTTGCACTATGAATTCAAGGTTGGAAAATCAACGATTAGTGGCATTGTTCATGATACCTGCCTAGTCATATGGGAAGAACTGAAGGACATTGTGATGAAGAAGCCCAAACCAGAAGAATGGCTGATGATAGCTGACCTATTCTGGGAGAGATGCAACTTCCCCAACTGTCTTGGAGCCATTAATGGCAAACATGTACGCATCCTCAAGCCTCCAGCTAGTGGGAGACAATTTTTTAATTATAAATTAATTATAAAGTTGGTATTAATGGCAGTGGCAGACGCAAATTATAAATTTATTTATGTTGATGTAGGTTCTTATCGCAGCAGCTCAGATTCTAGTGTATTCTCACATTCCTCATTTGGCCGCATGCTGCGTGACAATACACTAGACTTGCCCAATAATTCTGCCCTGCCAGGGACTACAAAGCCTCTCCTCCCACATGTATTTGTGGGAGATGAAGCTTTCACATTGTCCCAGAACATGCTCAGGCCTTATTCAAGTCGCTCTCTGACAACTGAAAAAAGAGTGTTCAATTATAGGCTGACTAGGGCACGCAGAGTAGTAGAATGTACATTTGGAATTCTTTGCAATAAGTGGAGATTCCTGCATACCTCTATTAACCTCAGCATTGATCATGCGATCAGTGCAATTAAAGCTGCCTGTGCCCTGCACAACTATGTGCGTGATAGAGATGGGTTTCTTTTTGACGATTCCCAGACCCATAACATGGAGGCAGCACATTGCAATATTCCAAGGGGCAGCACTACTGGTACACTTATTAGAGAAGAATTTAAGAATTTTTTTTTTGTCACCAGCTGGGGAGGTGCCTTGGCAGATGAATTGTATTGACTAAAAATAAATATGTATTTTTTTGCTGGATGTAAATGCATGATAATATAATGCTAAGTGTTGACCAGGAATGTCACAATCAAGTGAAAACAATACAGAAAATAAATAAACAATTTTTTCAAAAATTGCTTACAAAAAAGTTTTTAGATAAATACAAAATATACAGTGAGTAAAATATTTACCCAATAGTGAATATATTGGACAATTATTGTGAATAGATTTGAAAAGTCCCAGATTAGAGGTTCGCTATTAGTAGTCCCCAATAGTGAATATATTGGACAATTATTGTGAAAGGATTTGAAAAGTCCCAGATTAGAGGTTCGCTATTAGTAGTCCTCAAAAAAAGGGGCAAGGTGTATTGGTGTACAGTAGACTAAATCCTTCCAGGGAGGTTCGGAGGTGATAAAAGTGTTTTCAGCAAATCAATAACACAGCCTTCCAAGTGATATGCTTACCAGAAATAAGCAACAATTCCGCAGTTGGCTTATACCCAGCCTGGGCCTTTAGATGGTTCAGGAACGCGGAACATAAGATACTCGAGAGTGGCGTATGCCCCCAGTGGTTATTACCCAAAAGAAAAAAGGGGAGCAGACATAGCGTAATATTGTCAAAAATATGAAAAAAGAGCTATATATAAATATATATACAACACTTTTCTTCACAAAAATAAAAGGACATTAATTTAGAACACCCAGTGTGAAAAAAACAAAAATAAAAAAATGAAAAAAAATTAAAGCGTGTTCAGAGTAGGAAACTCCTCCACCATTTGAATATTGCGCTTACCAAAACACAACAGAAAACAAACGACTGGCATTTATCCCAGCAAGAAGAAGTATCAAACACATACACCAGTGATCCAAAAAGCAAAACGACTGACACGTGTCCCGTCACCACACAGAGGGGCTCCTTACCAGAGACTACCGATAATCAATGCATATAGTTTCCCAAATAAAATAGGCCAGTAGTTGGTAGCAAAAGGTCCTGGTCCACTTCAAAGATCGGTACTCAGTCTCCTAAGCTCAGCGGCTCATAATTTACCCAAAGGGAGAGAAAGCAGCAGACCATGGTGGAGTACGTTTGACAAGTTTATTGTAAAAAAATTTAAAGGTTACACTTACATAAAAGAAGATCGTTTCAGGCATAAAATAGAAGCCGGCCGGCAACATAAACAGAAAAACCCGTCCTCAATGGCGTGGTGACGTCAGCACGTACGTCCCAGACGCGTTTCGTCATAGGCTGACGTTTTCAATGGGTACGGGTAGCGTGCTGAATCACCACCGTTATATAGACACACAGCTAAACAAGCCTCGTTCTGAGCTCCGTGTTGTGAAGCACAAACAACCATTATAGGTATGGGCAAAACATAGCTATATTGGACCAGGTATTGGAAACTTGTTCATTGCAAGGAATACACTGAGACATCATATAATAATGTCAGTTTTAGCCACAGCAAACCTTAATGCTCGGCTAATATTAAATATTAATTAAAAAAATTAAAAAAAAAAAAAAAAAATTAAAAAAATTAAAAAAATTTTTTACTAATTATTATCGCTGAAACCGGGGGGATCACATGCTTTAAAATGAAACAGCGAAGCATAGTAAAAAAGGAAACATAGTATGCAAAAAGAAATAAATTTTTTTCTCTTTTAAATAAATTTAGATTCAAGAAAAAGAGAAACACTGTAATTCTCTATAGCACATATATTGACCACGGATACCAGGTAAGCTCCATAAACCATTGGAATCCACCTCTATGGCTAAAGAAAGAGAATAGTGCTGGGGATAATTTTTAAAATTTTTTCTCTTAAGACCAAATCACAATAAAAGGGGGGAAAAGTATAAACTTTTCCTCCAAACAGCATATTTTCAAAAAATTTTTTAAAAAAACTAACAGAAATTGAAAAATGGAGTATAGTGTGTGTTTGACACATGTAGCTCAGAACTAGAACATATCAAACATAATCTGGAACCAACAAATTCATGAATTGTCAATGAATGCGTTGACATCCACATCTATGTTTAACCCATAGGGGACATATGTTTTAACCCTATGGATCCAAGACATTTCAGATTTGGATATTTCTCGCACCAGTGAGCTCCCCCTCCAATTAGCACTAAATTTATCGATCCCTAAAAAGAGTGTATTAGAGGGGTCTCTATTATGTTTGAAAAGGTAGTGCTTTGAGACCGAATGATTCCTAAATCCAGCCTTAATGTTTGTGATGTGCTCATTCAATCTAATTTGTAATGGGCGTTTAGTCCGCCCAATATACTGAAGGCCACAAGGGCACTGTAGCAAATATACTACCCCTACTGTACAGCAGGTAATAAACGGAGTTATGGTATGCTGGACTTGAGTACTCGTAGATAAAAACTTTTGTGTCCTTCTACTTTTGCAACTATTGAATGAGCAAACTCTACATTTCCTGCATTGGTAAAAACCAGTTAGCTGGTCGAAAAAGGTTAATTTTTTGATGGGGGGATCGAGAATATTAGGGGCCACTCGGTTCCTAAGCGAAGGGGCCCCCCTGAAAACTAC
Source organism: Lithobates sylvaticus (assembly GCA_028564925.1). NCBI lineage: Eukaryota > Metazoa > Chordata > Amphibia > Anura > Ranidae > Lithobates > Lithobates sylvaticus. Next base: position 143,006,811 of record CM053032.1, read on the forward strand.
TTGGGGTCTTTCAGGTAGGATTTTACTCAATACTCTATCGTTGTTAACAATGTGCCAATGTTTAGAAATGATTTGCTTAATATTTTTATGTTGGAGTGAGTAGGTGGTTACAAAAGGCACCATTGAGTCACAAAATGTTCCTTGGGGGGCTTTTTCTTTTTCTCTAAGAAGAGACCCTCTATCCATCTCTTCCACTTCCTTGAGGGTCGGTAAGAGAGAGTTTAGAGTGTAGCCCTTTTCGAGAAACCTTTCAGTAAGTATGTTAGCCTGACTTGAAAATTCCTGTTGGTTCGAGCAGTTTCTGCGCAGCCTCATATATTGGCTTTTTGGTACACCGTTAAGCCAAGGTCGATGGTGACAACTATCCAAAGCAATATATGAGTTACGATCCGTACTTTTAAAGTAGGTCGACGTAGAAAAAGACCCATTTTTGATAGATAGAGTCAGATCCAGAAAATGAATCTGGGTCTGGCTCATTTCAAAATTAAGGTGGATACCTCGATCATTCAAATTCAAAGATGATATGAAATCTTGTAGATCCTGACCATCACCATCCCATAGGAGGAGGATGTCATCAATATATCTAGCCCACAGGACCAGCTGAGGGGTCCTGTGGGCATAGATGACATCCTCCTCCCATTTGGCCATAAATAAATTGGCCAAACTGGGGGCATACTTGGCCCCCATAGCCACTCCACGGCTCTGACGGAAAAATTTTCCAGAGAACCAGAAGTAGTTATGGGTAGCAGCATATATAAGCAACTCCATAATGAAGGATATCTGACTTTCAGGTAGTCCCGAATCCCTGTCAAGAGAGATCTTAACTGCCTCTAGACCCTTATCGTGCGGTATAATGGTATAGAGGGAGGTGACATCCGCGGTCACCATCCACATACCTGGTCTAGGGTTTATCTCTGACAGGAGATTCAATACCTGGCGGGAATCCTTTAAGTAGGATGGCATCTTACGGACCAAAGGCTGTAAGTAAAAGTCAATATATCTGCCCACCCGGGATGTGATCGAGTCTATGCCACTAACAATAGGGCGTCCCGGGGGGCAGATAGGGTTCTTATGCACCTTTGGAAGGTAATAAATCGTTGGTGTTCTCGGAGCCCTAGGGATCAAGTAAAAACTCTCTCTCTTATTTAAGATCCCCCCTGTTAGACCCCTTGAAACAATGGTCTCCAATTCCTTTTGGTATTTTAGTTTTGGATCACAGGGGAGTGGGGTGTAGGTGTCGACATCACCAAGGATCACATCCATCTCAGCCATGTAATCCTTGCGGTCAAGAACCACAATTTTACTCACTGTATATTTTGTATTTATCTAAAAACTTTTTTGTAAGCAATTTTTGAAAAAATTGTTTATTTATTTTCTGTATTGTTTTCACTTGATTGTGACATTCCTGGTCAACACTCATTTGTTATTAGCGCAACTTCTCTTTTTTATCTTGTATTTTTGTGTATATCCCACAATAAGTTTGCAGCTTTTATTTTTGTAATTATCTATACAGGGCACCTATAGGGAACCCATATACTTCCCTCCCCCGTTCCAAGCGCAGTTTTCTCCCCTTTACCTTTTGTCTCTGATAACATTACTGCAGCTGGTTTTTTTTGCTTGGTAACCAAGTACCCATTGATTGTCAATTATGGATATCTTTGAGTTTAGGGCCAAAAAAGTCGTAAACATTGAAGGTGTTTTTGAGTCATATAAAGAAAATGAGAATGACCTTGGTGGTTTGTTTATGAGGTTAAAGAACCTCATGATTTCTGAGACCCATACCCAATGGGATATAGCGTACCTCGAAACATATATCAAAAGTTCCATGGTACCGAGAAGCTTGAGATGGGAAATTTGTCCTCAGAAAGGAGATACGGAACTAGAGGAATGGTTTAGGTATTTCAATACAGCGGGGATTTCTTTCCTACGGTTTCTTATAGAGAGAAAAACTACCAAATTAACCAAATTAGACATAGAAATTAAGACCATAAAGGATAAACTCGGTCCAAGTAAAGAAAGTGACGAATATAGAGAGAGATCCCAGAACCTATTAAAAATTTTGGAAAAGGAGGATAAAGAACAAAGATTAAAGAAAAAGAAAAAATATAATCGAGATCTTGTTGATTATCAAAATAATCTGGTGTTTGAATGGCAGAAAAAACTTCTTGAGGATTTGGCAGGACAGACGGATAATGAAATGGAAATTTCCACTCAGGTCCCTGTTGCCACCACTGGAACCATACCGAAGGTGCCCCAAATCCCCAAGCAAAACACAAATACAAAAAAAGCTCCATTTGGGTCAAAACCCCAAAGAGGCCAAGCATCCCATACAAACCAGTCTCCCTTCAGGAATTCAGTAGGGAAATCAAAAGCTGCCCAACCCAATGCCTATCAAACTCCAGCCCCCATGCGATATAATTACAACCAACCTATGGGGAATTTTCGTCCCAATTTTCCTCCCCCCCCGCCTTGGATGACCACACAGAATCCAAATGGTAGAGGAAGAGGGTATCAAACTAACAACAGAGGTTATGGTCATACTAATGATCACTCAGATTGGTGGAGATATGGACAGACCAGTGATTCATTTTCAGGTCTACCATATCAGGATTTCCAAAACCCCGCTTGGGAATATAATATACCTACCCAGAATAACTTCTTTCCTTTGAGAGATAGAGTTCCAGATGAGGGTTATAATCAAAGTGACGCCCAAGATCATCTAACCAGGGATAATTCTTCCCTCTTATTTCCATCCCAAACCCAGAATGGGGGTACGCCTAATTTTAGACGTTTAGGCCCTAATGGCCAAGGGAATTGGGGTTTTTCCAAACCCAATCAAGGCATAAAAAGGCCAGTGGAAAAAAGCGAGGAACTAGAGGGGGGAGGCGCATGCGAACAAAAAAGGTCCAGAATGTAAATGATAAAGGCATTTTTAATTTGAGTACCCAAGTTTTAACAGAACCGGAAAAGGCAGTTTTAGCCAAAGGTTTGAAGTTTGTGCCTCCTAAAAGTATGAACAAATTTGAGACATACATGGACGTTCACAGGTTCGTGAGGAAATTAAATATAAAGAGATATATGTCTAATCAACCACGTAACATTTCTACACCAGTTCACAGTGACATTGTACATTCTGGACTGGCAAATGCCTCCCTATTCAACCCTCCGGGTGCTCTCGCACCATCTTTGAAGGTGTTTAGGGATGTCATCTTGAGAGACCTAGAAACTTTGGAGATCAAAAAAGCTAGGAACTCTAAGTTAATACAGGAAGGCCTAGACTCTTTGTGTGATAACAAAAATATTGTCATTCGGCCGGCCGATAAGGGGGGTGGGATTGTGGTTCTTGACCGCAAGGATTACATGGCTGAGATGGATGTGATCCTTGGTGATGTCGACACCTACACCCCACTCCCCTGTGATCCAAAACTAAAATACCAAAAGGAATTGGAGACCATTGTTTCAAGGGGTCTAACAGGGGGGATCTTAAATAAGAGAGAGAGTTTTTACTTGATCCCTAGGGCTCCGAGAACACCAACGATTTATTACCTTCCAAAGGTGCATAAGAACCCTATCTGCCCCCCGGGACGCCCTATTGTTAGTGGCATAGACTCGATCACATCCCGGGTGGGCAGATATATTGACTTTTACTTACAGCCTTTGGTCCGTAAGATGCCATCCTACTTAAAGGATTCCCGCCAGGTATTGAATCTCCTGTCAGAGATAAACCCTAGACCAGGTATGTGGATGGTGACCGCGGATGTCACCTCCCTCTATACCATTATACCGCACGATAAGGGTCTAGAGGCAGTTAAGATCTCTCTTGACAGGGATTCGGGACTACCTGAAAGTCAGATATCCTTCATTATGGAGTTGCTTATATATGCTGCTACCCATAACTACTTCTGGTTCTCTGGAAAATTTTTCCGTCAGAGCCGTGGAGTGGCTATGGGGGCCAAGTATGCCCCCAGTTTGGCCAATTTATTTATGGCCAAATGGGAGGAGGATGTCATCTATGCCCACAGGACCCCTCAGCTGGTCCTGTGGGCTAGATATATTGATGACATCCTCCTCCTATGGGATGGTGATGGTCAGGATCTACAAGATTTCATATCATCTTTGAATTTGAATGATCGAGGTATCCACCTTAATTTTGAAATGAGCCAGACCCAGATTCATTTTCTGGATCTGACTCTATCTATCAAAAATGGGTCTTTTTCTACGTCGACCTACTTTAAAAGTACGGATCGTAACTCATATATTGCTTTGGATAGTTGTCACCATCGACCTTGGCTTAACGGTGTACCAAAAAGCCAATATATGAGGCTGCGCAGAAACTGCTCGAACCAACAGGAATTTTCAAGTCAGGCTAACATACTTACTGAAAGGTTTCTCGAAAAGGGCTACACTCTAAACTCTCTCTTACCGACCCTCAAGGAAGTGGAAGAGATGGATAGAGGGTCTCTTCTTAGAGAAAAAGAAAAAGCCCCCCAAGGAACATTTTGTGACTCAATGGTGCCTTTTGTAACCACCTACTCACTCCAACATAAAAATATTAAGCAAATCATTTCTAAACATTGGCACATTGTTAACAACGATAGAGTATTGAGTAAAATCCTACCTGAAAGACCCCAAGTAGTTTTCAGGGGGGCCCCTTCGCTTAGGAACCGAGTGGCCCCTAATATTCTCGATCCCCCCATCAAAAAATTAACCTTTTTCGACCAGCTAACTGGTTTTTACCAATGCAGGAAATGTAGAGTTTGCTCATTCAATAGTTGCAAAAGTAGAAGGACACAAAAGTTTTTATCTACGAGTACTCAAGTCCAGCATACCATAACTCCGTTTATTACCTGCTGTACAGTAGGGGTAGTATATTTGCTACAGTGCCCTTGTGGCCTTCAGTATATTGGGCGGACTAAACGCCCATTACAAATTAGATTGAATGAGCACATCACAAACATTAAGGCTGGATTTAGGAATCATTCGGTCTCAAAGCACTACCTTTTCAAACATAATAGAGACCCCTCTAATACACTCTTTTTAGGGATCGATAAATTTAGTGCTAATTGGAGGGGGAGCTCACTGGTGCGAGAAATATCCAAATCTGAAATGTCTTGGATCCATAGGGTTAAAACATATGTCCCCTATGGGTTAAACATAGATGTGGATGTCAACGCATTCATTGACAATTCATGAATTTGTTGGTTCCAGATTATGTTTGATATGTTCTAGTTCTGAGCTACATGTGTCAAACACACACTATACTCCATTTTTCAATTTCTGTTAGTTTTTTTAAAAAAATTTTTTGAAAATATGCTGTTTGGAGGAAAAGTTTATACTTTTCCCCCCCTTTTATTGTGATTTGGTCTTAAGAGAAAAAATTTTAAAAATTATCCCCAGCACTATTCTCTTTCTTTAGCCATAGAGGTGGATTCCAATGGTTTATGGAGCTTACCTGGTATCCGTGGTCAATATATGTGCTATAGAGAATTACAGTGTTTCTCTTTTTCTTGAATCTAAATTTATTTAAAAGAGAAAAAAATTTATTTCTTTTTGCATACTATGTTTCCTTTTTTACTATGCTTCGCTGTTTCATTTTAAAGCATGTGATCCCCCCGGTTTCAGCGATAATAATTAGTAAAAAAATTTTTTAATTTTTTAATTAAATTTTTTTTTTTTTTTTTTTTTTTTTTTTTTCCTTAATATTTACTATTAGCCGAGCATTAAGGTTTGCTGTGGCTAAAACTGACATTATTATATGATGTCTCAGTGTATTCCTTGCAATGAACAAGTTTCCAATACCTGGTCCAATATAGCTATGTTTTGCCCATACCTATAATGGTTGTTTGTGCTTCACAACACGGAGCTCAGAACGAGGCTTGTTTAGCTGTGTGTCTATATAACGGTGGTGATTCAGCACGCTACCCGTACCCATTGAAAACGTCAGCCTATGACGAAACGCGTCTGGGACGTACGTGCTGACGTCACCACGCCATTGAGGACGGGTTTTTCTGTTTATGTTGCCGGCCGGCTTCTATTTTATGCCTGAAACGATCTTCTTTTATGTAAGTGTAACCTTTAAATTTTTTTACAATAAACTTGTCAAACGTACTCCACCATGGTCTGCTGCTTTCTCTCCCTTTGGGTAAATTATGAGCCGCTGAGCTTAGGAGACTGAGTACCGATCTTTGAAGTGGACCAGGACCTTTTGCTACCAACTACTGGCCTATTTTATTTGGGAAACTATATGCATTGATTATCGGTAGTCTCTGGTAAGGAGCCCCTCTGTGTGGTGACGGGACACGTGTCAGTCGTTTTGCTTTTTGGATCACTGGTGTATGTGTTTGATACTTCTTCTTGCTGGGATAAATGCCAGTCGTTTGTTTTCTGTTGTGTTTTGGTAAGCGCAATATTCAAATGGTGGAGGAGTTTCCTACTCTGAACACGCTTTAATTTTTTTTCATTTTTTTATTTTTGTTTTTTTCACACTGGGTGTTCTAAATTAATGTCCTTTTATTTTTGTGAAGAAAAGTGTTGTATATATATTTATATATAGCTCTTTTTTCATATTTTTGACAATATTACGCTATGTCTGCTCCCCTTTTTTCTTTTGGGTAATAACCACTGGGGGCATACGCCACTCTCGAGTATCTTATGTTCCGCGTTCCTGAACCATCTAAAGGCCCAGGCTGGGTATAAGCCAACTGCGGAATTGTTGCTTATTTCTGGTAAGCATATCACTTGGAAGGCTGTGTTATTGATTTGCTGAAAACACTTTTATCACCTCCGAACCTCCCTGGAAGGATTTAGTCTACTGTACACCAATACACCTTGCCCCTTTTTTTGAGGACTACTAATAGCGAACCTCTAATCTGGGACTTTTCAAATCCTTTCACAATAATTGTCCAATATATTCACTATTGGGGACTACTAATAGCGAACCTCTAATCTGGGACTTTTCAAATCTATTCACAATAATTGTCCAATATATTCACTATTGGGTAAATATTTTACTCACTGTATATTTTGTATTTATCTAAAAACTTTTTTGTAAGCAATTTTTGAAAAAATTGTTTATTTATTTTCTGTATTGTTTTCACTTGATTGTGACATTCCTGGTCAACACTCATTTTTTATTAGCGCAACTTCTCTTTTTTATCTTGTATTTTTGTGTATATCCCACAATAAGTTTGCAGCTTTTATTTTTGTAATTATCTATACAGGGCACCTATAGGGAACCCATATACTTCCCTCCCCCGTTCCAAGCGCAGTTTTCTCCCCTTTACATAATGCTAAGTGTGCTGTATGAAAAATGTTGTATTTAATTTTGGCTATGAAAAATAAAACTTTTTTACCTCACATTTGTGGTGTATGTCATATTACTGACCTTAGAAATTATAAGAATATGCATTTATTTAGGGACTCAACCATCCCTAGATAAACCTGTTATGTGCACAATGTTTACAGCATGTGGCCTGGTACAGATTTGGGGGTGACCACATGCTGTTTGTTCAAATCTAATAAATTACATTAATGTACACCATCTAAAAAAAAATACAGAACAGCATATACAGGTAGTAAAAGGTAATAAAAAAACTTACATTTGTCAGCCTGAACTTGGGAAGAGCACCTGTTCCACTCTGGCAAGAGGTCTCTGCCAATTTCCTGCCATGCACGTTTTTTGGCAACGTTGTCCTTATATTTAGGATGCCGGGTGTCATAATTCATGGGTTTGTCCCTCACAAGTCTGATCAACTCCTCACAATCCACAGATTCTTTCTCCTTTGACGCTTTTCGTCCTCTTTTGGACATGCTGGTTCCATTCCGGATTTCAAAACACACAGTGGAGGAACAGGAAGAAGGGGAGATGTTGGAGTGGCGCGAATTTCTGTTCAGGACGCAAGCCGCGAATCAGATGCATGCCCATAGAAGATAATGGGCCTAAATTCGCACCTGATCCGTCCCGCAACGCACCAAAGACGGTTGGGTCTTTTCGTCACTTCGCATTGCGCATGCACCGGACATGTGTGAACGTGCCCCATTGAAAACAATGGGTTTTCAAATGTCCTGCGAATTCGCAGTATTTTGCCCCGCTGCAAATTCGCTATAGTGTGAACCCAGGCTAACTGCTTACCAAATGGCAAAGCAAGTAAGGCTTTGCTAGGACACAATCAGCACACAGCTACAGGTGTTCTTGGCTCCACTATCTCCCGATCCACAGCATACAGAGCTCAGGGTTGTAGAAAATTAAAATTCACTTGCTCAAATGGGATCCATATAGGAAGCAAAGGAAGAAAAACGGCCCATAGCGTAATTCTGGTATAACCAGTTTATTAAAAAGAATAAAAAAGCACTTGCATTAAGTCCAATAGTAAGAAGCATGTACAATAGAACGGGCAAATACAGGAGCCCGTCCTCCTATGGGAAAATGGGGGATTGAAAACAACACCTGTGTCGAAACTAGTCTGGGAGGGTACGCAGTGATGCCACCACACTACCACGAGGAGGACGGGCTCCTGTATTTGCCGGCCGGCAGTTCTATTGTACATGCTTCTTACTATTGGACTTAATGTAAGTGCTTTTTTATTCTTTTTAATAAACTGGTTATACCAGAATTACGCTATGGGCCATTTTTCTTCCTTTGCTTCCTATATGGATTCCATTTGAGCAAGTGAATTTTAATTTTCTACAACCCTGAGCACTGTATGCTGTGGATCGGGAGATAGTGGAGCCAAGAACACCTGTAGCTGTGTGCTGATTGTGTCCTAGCAAAGCCTTACTTGCTTTGCCATTTGGTAAGCAGTTAGTGTTTGAGGGTGTCGGGCACTTTGTGTATCACCATTTGCTTGCAAGTCACTGAGGTGTAACTTTTGAATCACATCCTGATGTCTGGATCACCATCTTCACTCCTGTTATTTTCTGAGGACTTTTAGGATTAATTCCTGGACATACGTTCTTCAGTGTTCTTTTTTGCATATATTGTCCTTTTGAGGATAGTATATTGTGTGCAAGTGTTGATTATGACTCATATGTGTTGCCATAGATTCATGTGACTCATATCCCTTAACATTGTGGACATATACCTATTGGAGGTGTGCTCAGCCCCTCCATTATTCTTTGTCTTATTTTATTTGTTTTTATTGGCGCAGCTCCTGTCTATTCTATGTGCTTTTGGTGTGTGTATCCCACGTTGAGCAGCAGCCTTTACATATATTTTACAACCTGTTAGCGCGGTTTCTTTTTTTGTTTAAAGTAAATACACATAAATAACAGAGAACAGGAAGCACATCATTGCTACAAACTATCCAATCACTTTTAAGTGAAAACTGGTGCATAATAACCCACAATATAACCATAGTAAACCTCTAAATTATACCACACATGTTATCCCCAATGAACAGAATGAATATAAGACGTGACAGGGTTTTGCTATTTAAGAAAAATTAAGTTTGGTGGATTCACCTTTCGTCATCTTTACATCCAACCAGCCTAAATAAGGATTTTGATCTACATTTATTTTTATAGGTATTGATCTAGTACTAATGTGTAAAAAGCTGACATGCACTATGAAGCTACATTAAGATGGATTGTGAGCTTTATCTTTTTAACTGATGAGAGCATTGGATACTGTTTTAGCTCCCTAATTGGCATTATTGATGTTGCGGTAATCATTTTTTACATTGCGTTTACTCTACAGATCTCTCATTTGGGAGTCTGTCACTGAGGATATCTGATTGGGAGCTACAATATTTAATTTTACTTTTGGATGTATTCATTCTGTAATGGGGAAAATGTGCATTATCCTTAAGGGGTTAACTGTGTTCACACACTGTGTTAAATACGAATGAATAAAAATAATGTCCAGTCTCCCTGTATGCAAAATTCTTCACATTGGCTCAAGCAAGCCTCCCTTGATTTCTAAAGTGTCTTGACTATAGACTATGGGTTTTGAAGTGTTTTCATATTCTTAAGCAATAGATTACTGACCTCTTTAACTGCACATAATGTACATTTTGAGGGAAATTTACTAAAACTGGAGCACTCATAATCCGGTGCAGCTGTGCATGGTTGCCAAGCAGCTTTGCAATTCAGCTTGTTCAATTAGGCTTTGACAATAAAACCTGGAAGCTGGATTCTAAAGATAAATGATCTTTAGCGCTTATGTTCCACTGAGTATCAGTGGACAAATTTACATTTAAGATGTTCTACATTTGCTTTACATGTATACATAGTTACATAGTAGGTAAGGTTGAATAAAGACAAGAGTCCATCCAGTTTAACCTGTGTAGGTGTACGTGTGCCAGTGTATGTTGTGTTCTTTAAGATGCACATCCAAGAGTCTTTTAAAAATATCCATACTCCCCACTGCGACCACCAATTTTGAAATAGTTCCACATCCTTATTGCCCTGACAGGGAAAAACCCCCTGCTCAATTTAAGGTTAAACCGCTTCTCCTCGAATTTCATTGTGTGGGCATGTGTCCTCTTACACTCCCTGAGACTGAATCGTTTTTTTCCTATGCTGGTTTCACCATTGAGGTATTTGTAAATCGATATCATGTCCCCCTCTCAAGCGTCATTTCTACAGCGAGAATAGATTTAGTGCTTGTAGTTGTCCCTCGTAATTGAGGTCCTCCAGTCCCCTTATTAATTTTTGTTTCCCTTCTTGGACTCTCTCCAGTTGCAGCCCATCCCTTCTGAGCACTGGTGACCAGAACTGGATGAAGTACTCCAGATGTGGCCTAACCAGAGTTTTATAAAGTGGCAGGATTATTGTTTTATCCCTGGAGTATATCCCTTTTTTTTTTATGCATGCTAAAATTCTGCCGCCTTTGGTAGCTGCAGCATGAGATTGCATGCTATTGCACAGTCTGTCATCTACTAGGACCCCCAGATCTTTCTCCATCCTTGATTCCCCTAGCAGTTCTCCCCCTAGTGAGTAGTTTGCATGCTTTTGCCCCCAAGTGCATTACCTTACATTTCTCCACATTAAACCTCATTTGCCATGTAGTTGCCCACTCCATTATTTTGTTCAGATCTTTCTGTAAAATTTCTATATCCTGATGAGAAGTTATTGCCCTGCTTATTTTTGTGTCGTCCACAAAAACTGAGATTGAGCTATTTATCCCATCCTTTATATCATTTATGAATAAATTGAATCAAATTTGTTCCAAGACAGAACCTTGGGGTACCCCACTTACCACTCCAAACCAGTGTACACGTTATTTATCACTACCCTTTAGACATGCCCCTGTAACCAGTTTTTTATCCAAGAACAAACCTTATGGTCCATGCCTGCAGACCTCAGCTAGTAAATTAAGTGTTTATGGGGAACTGTATCAAATGCTTTTGCAAAATCCAGATACACCAAACTCGCAGGCCACCCTCTGCCTAGATGGCAGCTCACTTCCTCATAGAATGTTAGCAGATTTGTCTGTCAGGAATGACCCTTTGTAAACCCATTCTGATTACTAATGATACTTTTTTCTTAAGTAATATTTCCTTCATGGGCATGAAAAGTTTTAGGTGCTCATTGTTAAATATAAAGTTGGTATGCATTGTTAGCATGTTTCCGGATGTAACATTTTAATAACAATTAATGTCTAACATGGCAGGAAATGGTTAATACTGGTAAAGTGGAATGCCTATGCTGTTAGCATTAGAAAATAGATAGGAAAGTATATAATATGTACTTGTTACATTTCTTCAGTAACTTCCTGATTTTCAGGCCTAGGCAAATTAGGTCATACATCCCAGGAGTTTTCAGTAGGGGAGGATGGGTTTTCTCAGCTAAGCACATCTGCCTGCATGCCTGAGCAAAGAGCAGATAGATTCCTGAAAGTAAATGCTACATAAATCAACTGCCCTTACTCAAGATGGAAATACTGTGGGGGGGGGGGGTGTTTTGTAAAGTGAATTCTCAGCAAAATAAAGCATGGAGACATGAATGGATGGGTGAGTTTATTTTGAATATTAAAAATGAATTAAATAATGATTTGTTGTGGTCATATGCAGTTTAGTTCTGCTTTAAAGTGGTTCTAAATGTAGGACATTTTTTACCTTAATGCATTCCCTGCATTTAGGTAAAAAAATGTCTCAGCAGTAGTATTGCCCCTTACTTCCCTAAACACTTACCTGAATCCTATCTTGATCCAGTGCTGTGCCCATCTGCAGGGGCACTGGTCTCTGTTCCTCTCCTTACAAGACACAGAGGCAGCAGCTGGAGCCATTACCTCCTGCTGCCGTCAATCAAATCCTGCAAGAAGGGACTGTATGAGTCTATAAATGTACACAGCCAGGCTCAGAAGTGAGCCCGCAGGTGTGCGCCGGAAGTAAGTGGCTTACTAAGGGGACACATACAGAAGAGAAGAAGCCGAGAGTGCCGGAAGGGGACCATAGAAGAGGATGTTCAATGCTGTTCTGTGCAATACCAAAGAGCAGGTAAATATACCATGTTCATTATTTTAATTTTTAAAAATCAGCTTTTGGCTGAGATTTCTTTCCCTCCTAGGTGTATTCTACTCAAGTCTCATGGCTAATATCCTTGTGTATGCCCGTATGTCAGACCCCATCAAAGTTGAAAGGGGGGCCAGGCAGGGATAGGTAGGATAGCGGCTGTGAAGATGACTGTCCTTCTTCGTGTTTTAAACTACTTCAGTTCCCTACCAATCCCAGTACCATCCACCATTTTTAGGAAGCCCCAATCACTGATTTACTAATCTATATGGGACAATGGTGGCACGGTCTACGTTATAAACCTCCAAGTGGAGGGGTGGCCTGGGAGTCCCACATTTTCTGTGCTATTACAGAGCCGCTCAGTTGGTCCAGCTGTATCAAATTTTCTCAAACACATCAACCTGACTGGGTTTTGTTGGAGGCACAAGCAAGTACCTCACTTCCTATGGACCTCCTGATGTCGCTCTTCCCACAGGAGTGTCGGGCTATCGTGAGCCTTTCTTATCCCACTCTCTACATCTTTGAGACAAGGTATGCAAATTATATCCCATAAGATTTCCTCATTCTCCAATGGATCCTCCTTTTTAATAAACCTCAATCCCCCCCAGGAAAGGATCCTCAACAATTTGCACGGTGGATTAACAAGGCCCCTACAGGATAGCACATTTTATAAATCGTAAAGGGATTATAAAGCCCCCCTATTTTAGAGAAACATTAGGATGCACCTTGTGAAGCATTTTTCTTGTGTCAAATTACCTATTTTATTCAGTCTTTCAATAAGACCAGGTAGATATTAACTAGAACTCTATTAGAAAATAGATGTATACGTAGTCCTGAATCACACAGAGAAATCTCAGATCTCGGAGCTATATCTCCTCTCTAGTAGCCAAAGTAGTACACCTTCATACCAAATGGAATGGGAATCAGACCTGGGTGAGAAGATAGAGGAGGTGGTGTGGGCACAGTGGTCAACCTTGGTACATAAAGGAATACTCAATCCCTCTTTAGTAGAAGCGAACTACAAGGTGCTATCCAGATGATTTCTTGTTCCTACGAGGTTGGCAAAATCTATCCTGAGCCTCATCCCACTGTTTCCATGGATATGGTCATGTGAGAGAAATGTTTCATGTTTGGTGGTCTTGTCTGAAGGCCCAAAGATTTTGGATCAGAGTAGTCAATTAAATGTATTCAGTGACTGGACAGAACATACCCAAAAATCCCAAAATGTCTCTGTTCACTGACCTCTCGGATGAGATCCCAGGCACCTCTAAACCCTTATCTTTTTCATATTTACAGCAGCTAAAATTACAATAGTGCGAGCATGGAAATCACCCGTGATTAACATCAGGCTGGTTAAACACAAAATATCTTGGATTCTGATTATTGAAAAACAAACACGTATTCTTAGAGACAAGCAAACCAAAGTTGAGAGGGTATGGAACTCCTGGATTAAATACCTCCAGGCCCCTTAGGGGCTGGGGAACCCTGCAGCCTTGAAACCTGGATCGAGGGGACCACTGTCTGCTACCCCCCTTTTTTTTTTCCCTTTATATTTTTCTCTACTTCTTTTTCCCCATTACTACTTACTGATGTTTTTATATGGATGCATATGGAGGGTCCGTAGAGCCTCCCTCACTCCTAATCATTTAAGGAAGCAAGGCATTGTGCCTTGAGGTACTGAACATAACCTCTGTCATTATAGCTCCCACGTTTCCTTGATTGTAGTTGTGTTACCATTTGACTAATTGCTAATGTGATGTTCTTTTATAGATATGCCTCCATTCTATATCTGTAATATAAATATGAGTTTATGCTCTTAGTAAACGGATGCTTCATTAAGGCCCATCCTTTTAAGCTCATTTAGGGTCCTGTCCATAACACTCGGGCCCTTGATTGTAATGGAGGGAGCACCCTTCCTTGATATCTCTCTAACCACATTGGTATGTCTGTACTTTGTTAAACTTCTGAATAAAAATCTATTGGAAGTAAAAAAAAAATCAGCTTTTACAACCTCTTAAAGGAACATTTTAAAAACTTATACTAAATTCCTTTTACATTGCTGCTACTTTGATTGCCTGAAAAACACCTGTTTTAAATGTTTTTCCAAACAACTGTCGGTATACTTTAACTCAAGAAAGCTGTATTACATTTTCAAGTCACTTTATAGATTAGAAGAACCAATCCATCAAAGTGAATAAAGGGGCAATAGCTTTAAAGATGTTGTTATGCAGCCATGGTGATCAGGTGGTTGAAAGTTTTTCAGGCACATCATTCAGAAAACACTAATTTTAAATGCATAGAAGTTGCAGTTTCCCAGGCTTAATCAATGGCATGTTTTATTACTATAAATATAAAGGACAGTAGCATTATTAGTGTGGTCAACAGTTTTTTTTTTTATACTTTATTATTTATCTATATTGGAGGAATAAAATAAAAACTGCTGTGCCACTTTTCTAAAATGAATCCCTCTTGTTAATGTTAATTCTAAAATTAACCACTTTTACATTGTGGTGCAATTGTGGCACAATGCCTGCACCCTATTCAAAATAAAATACAGTTTGCATTCTATGAAATCTTTTTGCATACAGATTTTTCAAAAGTGTTTCATGATCATTTTAAAAGTGCCATCATGCACCAAATTCAAGAGAAAGTTCTAGACTGGTACTGTACATGATGTTGGCACTTGCTGTGCCACTTTTAGAATGCACCCGAGACACTTTTGCAAAATCTGTCTGCACCAGTCTTTATGAATTTCAGAAATATTCAGAATCTCTAAGCTTAGGTGGTGTGCCATTTCAAAACATCAGAAAGTAGGGTGGAATTGCTTGGGGCAATAAGTATGGATATTATTCCTATATCATGAGGGTTATCTAAACATTTATAGTATTTTTAACTAGATAAAGCTTGTTGTATATAAAATTTATGTACTTTTAAAATGTATATCATTACAGTACAGCAATAAAAAGAATAGTCTTAAATCAATAGTCCAGCTGGAATAGAGATTCCCAATATAATCAAATGTTGACATTCCCAGATGCTGTGGAGAGGCTCATGTAAAACCCCACTCTAATACAGCAAGGTATATATATTTTTTAAATACAAAGAAGCTGAATGTACTCACGGGAGTCAAAATGAAAAAAAAAATGGTATTTGATCCTGGTAGCTTGAAAGAAGTTCTGCAGACTTAAAATAAATATATTTAGTGAAACACTTTAATGCACATGAGCATTAAGTAAATCCTTACCTCTGCATTTAGCTACCCAGTGTAAATATTATCTTACTTAAGATATTTGTTACTTTTCAGTTCTTTTCATCTTTGTTAATTGTCATATTAAAATGCACAATTTACAGAAAATAATGGAAATAGTGAGTAAATATAATGGGCACAGTGTTGTGTGCTTGAAATAAAAAAAGGAGCATTGAAAGCTGATTCTCAGTCAGTTCATGTTAATGGAGAGCCAAAGGTGTATAGCAAACAGCATAAATGCCCAAAGCAATTGCACATATTTTTAAAAAAAATAACATCTTGAATTCTTCTCAGTATCACTGGCAGTGATAAGAACATACATCCTTACATAGAATTAAAAATATAATTTGCATAGATAAGGAACATTCGGTGTAGTACAATTTTTGCTGTGAACTATACATAAAATTATTACAGGTTTACAGAGAGTGACAATACAATAATTGTACATATGAAGAAGATTTTGATAGGACAGGATATGCAGCATGTACACAAGTTGTATGAATAACTATACACCACCTATACATATACATCACCTATACATAATATACCATAGCTGGGTGCATCCCAGTATTATATCCCATCTGGCACAGATAAACAGGAAACAAAAAAAGAAGGGGAGGATGAACTATAAAAAGAAAATCAACATCCTAGTATGAGAAACTGACATTATGTAAAGGATAACAGATTAGTAGCATTTTTTTTTCATAAATACACTATCAACTGTCAAAACTACACTTCAGTTTCTATGACCTCTGTAATATTCTTAAAGTGGAAGTAAACCCCCCTATCGTTTTTAGCCAAGGAAGCTGCCATCTTTGCCTCTGTTTAATCTTCAACTGCCATAGTGCTGCACATGTGATCCGTTATGACACCAGCCATTGGATGGTTTGACTGTTTGGTTGAGAGCACAGCCAGTGTGCAGTTAGCATTCACGGCATGCTTTTTTTTTTAGACTGTTAAATCGATGGGTTTACTTCCGCTTTAAATCAAGGGTATGCACATGAGTGGTGAACAGACCTCAAAATCCTCAACTAATGAAAATTAGTTTCAGCACAGGAAATCCCTTGACTCAGCAATCTGTCTCAAATTGTAACTGGACAACCCATGTAATGTTATAAAATAGAGACATTTTGTATATGATAATGCAAAGTTAATGTCAGCTATCTATTGGTTCATCAGTAAGGGCAACCTTGACATCCATCTCATAGCTATCAAATTCTGTTCAGCAAATATTGTTTTCTGAGGAGAAATTGTATCATATCTATTCAAATCCAGGCTACCCATTATGCCAAAATACTTTTTTGATCAAGAGAAACAGGAGATCCCATCATATCATGTAAGAACTGTGTAATTTGCTTGCAATGAACCAATGTAACTGGACGTTCCCACAACATATGCCAAAAGGATACCTATGGTTTCATGGTATTTAGGATTAATCGGTTATGAGTAGGGTCATATTTTGAAAGAAATAGTGGAATATATATATATATATATATATATATATTACACATACACTATCTCACAAAATTGAGTACACTCCTCGCATTTTTGTAAAAATATCTTTTTATATCTTTTCATGTGACAACACTGAAGAATTTACACTTTGCTACAATTAAAGTAGTGAGTGTACAGCTTGTATAACAGTGTAAATTTTCTGTTCCCTCAAAATAACAAAACACACAGTCATTAATGTCTAAACCGCTGACAACAAAAATGAGTATACCCCTAAGTGGATATGTCCAAATTGGGCCCAAAGTGTAAATATTTTGTGTGGCAACCATTATTTTCCAGCACTGCTTTAACTCTCTTAAGCATGGAGTCCACCAGAGCTTCACAGGTTGCAACTGGAGTCCTCTTTTCATGACGACATCACGGAGCTGGTGATTGTTAGAGACCTTGCGCTCCTCCACCTTCGTTTGAGGATGCCCCACAGATGCTCAATAAGGTTTAGGTCTGGAGACATGCTTGGCCAGTCCATCACCTTTACCCTCAGCTTCTTTAGCAAGGCAGTGATCGTCTTGGGGGTGTATTTGGGGTTCTTATGTTAGAATACTGCCCTGTGGCCCAGTCTCCGAAAAGAGGGGATCATGCTCAGCTTCAGTATGTCACAGTACATATTGGCATTCATGGTTCCCTCAATGAACTGTAGCTCCCCAGCTCTCATGCAGCCCCAGACCATGACACTCCCACCACCATGCTTGACTGTAGGCAAGACACACTTGTCTTTGTACTCCTCACTTGGTTGCCACCACACACTCTTGACACCATCTGAACCAAATAAGTTTATCTTGGTCTCATCAGACTACAGGACATGATTCCAGTAATCCATGTCCTTAGTCTGCTTGTCTTCAGAAAACTGTGTGCTTTCTTGTGCATCATCTTTAGAAGAGGCTTCCTTCTGGAACAACAGCCATGCAGACCAACTTGATGCAGTATACAGCGTATGGTCTAAGCAATGACAGGCTGGCCCCTAACCCCTTCAATCTCTGCAGCAATGCTGGCAGGATGCAAATGGCTATTTCCCAAAGACAACCTCTAGATATGACACTGAGCACGTGCACACAAATTCTTTGGCAGACCACGGCGAGGCCTGTTCTGAGTGGAACCTATCCTGTTAAATCACTGTATGGTCCCGGCCACTGTGCTGCAGCTCAGTTTCTAGGTATTGGCAATCTTCTTATAGCCTAGGCCATCTTTATGTAGAGCAATAATTAATTATTTTTTTAACAGCCTCAGAGGTTTTTTTGCCATGAGGTGCCATTTTGAACTTTCAGTGACCAGTATGAGAGAGTGAGAGTGATAACGCCAAATTTAACACACCTGCTCCCCATTCACACCTGAGACCTTGTAACAATAATGAATCACATGACACCGGGGAGGGAAAATGGCTAATTGGGCCCAATTTGGACATTTTTATACCTGCATGAGGCAAGCCATCTGTTACGTACCAGGGTGGAGAGCCTGACTTTGCTGGGAGAAGGCCTCTCTTACAGCTCTGGTTCAGGGCCCACTGGAGTGGAGACAGTGGTCCCGTGAGCGCAGCGGGGTAGGAGTGCCTGGACTGGAAACTGCGGCAGATGCTGGTAGTAGGCAGGAACCTCCTGATGGCAGGAAAAGCTGGGACTGGTAGGTAGAAGACCAGTGACCAGATACAGGGTGATGGCAGCAGCTCTGTAAACGCACAGCATGTGTGGGATCAGGCAGAAGGATCGTCAGGCAGGCCGGGTCTGGATACACTAGGCAACAGGTAAGTAGGTACAGGCAGCAGCAGGATCAAGGCAGGCAGAGGTCAGCGTTAAGTATCAGTCCAAAGCAGAGTCAGATCAAGCCGGGGTCAGGGTTGGAGAGAACAGCAAGGTCAACGGAAGCCGGGTCAGAGTTCAGGAAGACACAGGCAAGAAACAGGTAACACAGGGTACAGCTGAAGACGAACAGCACCTGCCAGGTGCAACTGCCATTTCTTAAAAGGGGCCACTGGTGCCAAACAGCGCTAGCGCGCGCACGTGTGCGCCCGTGCTCGCCGCACACGCCTGTGCCTGAGGAACACGCCGGTGCGCACACACGCGCTGATGCCGGGGCATCCCAACGGCACGTGTGCGCATGCACGTGTGCTGATTCGCCCGCACAGTGCGAGCGGAACCCTGACATTGCCCCCCCACAAGGGGCAACCTCCGGGTGCCCAACTGGTCGACTTTCTCAGGATGGGAAGAGAAGAAATCACAAATTAGTCTCTCAGCATGTATATTGTCTTCCGGTTCCCAAGAGTTACTCTCTGGACCATAGCCCCTCCATTAGATTAGGAATTGCCTTTGCCCTTGTCGCCTTCTACAGTCCGGAATGACCTCTACCTCGTACTCCTCGTTCCCATCCACTAAGACAGGCTCAGGAGGTCCGGACTCTCTATTAGGAAAGGGGTCGGGTACCGAGGGTTTCAGCAGGGAAACATGAAAAACGGGGTGTACTTTCATAGTGTCAGGCGGGGACAGTTCATAGGACACCTCATTGATTTTCCTTTTCACGGAGAAAGGACTCAGGAACTTGGTTGCCAACTTCCTAGAAGGACAGGCTAACTTTAGATTAGAAGAGGAAAGCCATACCTGATCCCCGATTTGCAGGTTTAATTCTCCCCTCCTCTTTTGATCAAAGGCTTTCTTACTGTCCACCTGGGCCTTGGTTATGGCTTCCTGAAGAACTTGATTGTTGTGGCTGAGGAAGGTCACCGTGTCCTAGACTGCTGGAACGGAGGATTCTGCAAGAAAATCTGGGAGAAATGTTAGATGGAATCCATAATTGGCAAAAAATGGGGACTGTCCCGTGGTTGAGTGGCTGGCATTATTATATGCAAATTCCGCTAAGGGCAGCAGAGACACCCAATCGTCTTGCACGAAGGAAGTGAAACACCTAATATATTGTTCAAGAGTCTGATTAGTGCGTTCCGTCTGTCCATTGGTTTGGGGGTGGTAGGCAGAAGATTGGGCCAGTTCAATTTTCAAGCTTTCACACAGGGCTCTCCAGAATCGGGAGGTGAACTGGACTTCACCTGTCCGAAACTATGTTGGCGGGTACCCCATGTAATCTAATGATTTCTCTAATAAACACACGGGCTGTCTCTGCTGCAGATGGAGTTCCTTTTAGGGGTAAGAAGTGGGCCATCTTTGAGAGTCGATCAACGACTACAAAAATGGCTGTGTGGCCTTCAGAAGGTGGGAGTTCAACTATAAAATCCATAGTAATCATACGCCAGGGTCGGTCAGGTGCAGGAAGGGGTTTAAGTAGCCCCCAGGCTCGGCCCCTAGTTGCCTTGCTTCGGGAGCACACTGGGCAGGAATTAACATATTTTGTGCAGAACTCCTTGAGACCAGGCCACCAGAAGGTGCGCTGCACAAGCTCCAGAGTTTTGCGGGCCCCAAAATGCCCCGCTAGTGGGTGGTCATGAAGAAGAGCCAGTACTTTAAACCGGACGGGTTCAGGAACAAAAACTTGGCTATCCTTCCATAGAAGCCCTTCTCTGGAGGTTAACGAAATTCCTGGGGGAAGGAGCGGGTTCAGGGATGCTTCCCTGATCTGGGACAGGAAGTCCAGCTGTAACAGGAGGAAACTGCTCGCAGGAAGAATGGTATCCGGAGACGTGGGGTCTTTAGAACAGTCATACATGCGTGAGAGCACATCTGGCTTCACATTCTTAGATCCAGGGTGGTAAGTAATGTGGAAGCTATACCGTGAGAAGAACAAGTCCCAGCGGGCTTGTCAGGGTTTTAAGCGTTTGGCTGTTCTCAAATATTCGAGATTCTTGTGGTCCGTGTATATTAGCACAGGGTGGACCGCGCCCTCCAGCAAGTACCTCCATTCTTCCAATGCTGATTTAATGGCTAGCAATTCTCGGTCACCATCATCATAATTCCTTTCCGCGGGGGAGAGTTTCCGGGAAAAGAAGCCCACTGGGTGCATCAGGTCATTATTGCCTTGGCGCTGGGAAACCACGGCTCCCACCGCTACCTCCGAGGCATCCACCTCCAAGATGTACGGTAGAGACGGGTCAGGGTGAATTAATGGGCGGATGACGGAGCAACGTAAAACTGACCAAAGTGTTAGGGCTTAGCAGCCAGGATAAACCATGGTCAGTTTACAGGGGGGGAGGGCAGAACCAGGCAGCATCAGCCAGGTATTTTAGGTTATAGAAGGGGCCAAATGACACAGCACAAGCACTGTGATGTTCTACATGCTTTAAGGGAACAGGAATTAATTTTTTAGGGTAACATACACTTTAACCAAGGGAATTAGGGGCTCGAAATTCCAAGGTTATATATTCAGATGGATCTCTGGACACCATAACCAAATATCTAAAATAACTAACTCTTTGCAAAGAGATACATCTGTCAAAAGTTGATGGATATGTATTTGGACCATTTTATGTATAACCCTGAATAGCTGCCAAACTCAGTCGTTATATTTAATGCTCTAGTAACCCAGGGCAAAGATATATCATCACACACATATTTTTTCTAAAAGATTATCCAATGACAAACCACGTATATGTTCATCCTTCTGCCAGTGCCAAGGGCTCTATTGCCACAAAAAATAGTAATGGGGATAGACAACTATGTCTTTTTAGCATAGGGGAAGATTTGTGAGCAGACATGCTATAAATCTGTTACCAAATCCAAATGTATGGAGCACTGCCCAGAGATAATCCCACTCTACAGAGCCAAAGGCTTTGGTCAAAGATACCAACACACCATATTATGCTGAGTTTGCAAATGTGAGAACATTTTTATAGTATTAAAAGTAGTGTTTTGCCTGATATAAAACCAGTTTGGAAGGGTGATTTAAAGCCATAATTGATTTATTAAGATAGAAAGATACAGCTTTGCTATCATTTTTATATTTGTTTGTAATAGAGAGATTGGTCAATATAAATTCCAAGGGGAAGTGTCATTATCTGATTTTTGATAGTGAGATTGCATAAGCTTGATGCATAGATGGCAGAGGCACAATTACCTTAAGAGCTGCAGAATAGACTTTCAAAAGTGAAGGAATCAAACATTACTGATATTCAATATAAAACTTAGCTGGAGGCCCACCTGGGCCTGGGGCCTTTGATTTAACAAATTACATAACAGTAAACCGTATTTCATCTATTGTTAAATGTACCTCCAGCTGTTGCATGTGGTTTTATTAGAGTTTATTAAGGTCTTTATGAAGCAGATAGACAAGGAGTTATTCCAAGAAGGATTAAAAGATAGAGGAGTATAATTCCCAGAAAAAAACTTATATTAGTTACATCCTGTTCGGGATTTGAGACAGTGTGATCACCTGAAGAAGCTAGAAACATCACAAATGGGGGCTGAAGGTTGTAATGTGTCAAACTGGCCAATATCTTATCACACATTTCACCATGTTCAAAGATACATTGCTCTTGGAAGAAAAGATTTTTCTATGCCCTAACTTAATGAAGTTGTTCCACAACTCTTGATTGTAAAAGTTCCATGGCTTTAGAGGGAGAAGGATCTGCCACAAATGGTGAGATCAGTTCATTTAATAACCTTCCTGTCTTAGTGTCTTCCTAAAATCAGCACATTTTAAAGGAGTTAATAGGGGCTGACAATCTGGGTCTTGCATGGATTTTAAAGGCTTCCTACATCATTAGGATATTTATCAAACCCAGATTGTATTCAGGATCACATTAAAGTTCCCCAACAAAATAGATAGGGTACAAAGAAATTGTGCCATAAATTGGAGGCCCTCCTGTAGGAAGGATTTAAAAGCTAAAGGAAGGAGGAATGTAAAAAGCTAACAGTAGAGGTTTATTTTGATGTCTGACATTTACAAAGATGAAATGACCTTGGGCATCTAAACTCAGGTCTACCAATTCGAATTGGACAGATTTTGGTATTAAAATATAAACTCCCCTGGATTGAGATGGATATGTGGAATGTTAAACCCATCCAATCCACGGCCATTTAATAGACACCAATAGGTGGCCCTCTAAATGTGTTTCCAATAGCTCAATGAAATGTGCCCTACACCATTTAGAGTACAATAAGACAACTAATCATTTCACCTTATCGAGGATGCCCCATATGTGCCACATATCAAATTCAAGGGATGTCATAATTAACCAAAGAGTATATACAACAAAAAAGGGGGTTCCCATGGTTACTTATAGACAGCATAGTCAATGGTTTACATACACAGATTGAAAGAGCTTGACACTGACTGCTATAAAATTGTGTAAAAAACATTACTATGTAACATATTCCAATCCAACCAGCTCTGCAAACACCCCATATTTTGTGCGCACACACCCAAGACCTGAAAAATAACCATATATTTAACAGGAAGTGGATGAACTTCTGCTGATAAACGACCATGAGGTGGGGTAGCCAGGAGATTGTTTGTATAACATATTAAAGGAACAATATCATATATCCAAAAAGTAAGGCATGACTCCTCTAATTAAGCAAAGAAAGAACAAATAGGGCTGAAGCAAGGCATGTCTCTGCAGCCACCATAAAAAATGAAATAAGGATGTTGCCAACATCATGCAGTCAGGGCACTGACATATAGCTTAACACTACAAAAGAGCAAGATGATAAACAATTAGGCACCATGTACACGGGATGCTGAAGGACAGTCCTCTGAACATTTTTTTTGAAAGCTTGAAACCGGCATTTAGAAACGCCCGTTTAGCCACGTTTGCATGCCACGTTTAGCTGCATTTTCATCCAGAAGCGTTTAGTAAGGATAATATCATAAGACCCTCCCCAAGCTCAAAAGGTTTTATTTAACTATTTCAGCTATTTTGTGAGACCAGAGTGAGTAGCAGCAGAAGAGAGAGCAGCAGTGTCCTTGTATGTGTCCCCATTTCTGTGCTTTTTTTTACAATGGATCCCATAATGAGCATTTGTGAGGAAATGCTCCTGATGTTGCTCTTGATGAGGCTAGAACGATGACAAAAATTGCATGCGAGGACCAGAGTTCGTTACTACTGGACCCATCCATTGATCGCGCAGCGCATGTCAGTAGGATATTTTACCAACATGTGCGTACAGCAGCGTACCTACCCGATACATTTTTAAATTTTACACGCATGTCCATTGCCTCATTTGATATTCTACTAGAAAAAGTTTGGCCCAGTCTGACACGCTTGGACACGAACATGAGGAAGTGTGTGCCACCAGAGGAACATCTGTTGGTGACTATCAAATTTCATGAAACTATGTTTGATCACGTCGGTGGTCAGGCTCAATGGTGGGGTCATCTTTTTCATATCTAACAACATATGGGTCAAATTACAATTATACTTTTGTAAAACAACATTGCTGTTTATCAGATAGCAAGTCTGACTGGGAATTAGGGATGAGCCGAACACCCCCCGGTTCGGTTTGCAGCAGAACATGCGAACAGGCAAAAAAGTTTGAACACACGAACACCATTAATGTCTATGGAACACAAACATGAAAAATCAAACTTTAAAGGCTTATATGCAAGTTATTGTCATACAAAGTGTTTGGGGACCTGGGTCCTGCCCCATGGGACATGTATCAATGCAAAAAAAAGTTTTAAAAACTAAAGTTTTTTTCGGGAGCAGTGATTTTGATAATGCTTAAAGTGAAACAATAAAAGTGTAATATTCCTTTAAATTTCATACCTGGGGGGGGGTGTCTATAGTATTCCTGTAAAGTGGTGCATGTTTGCCATGTTTAAAACAGTCCGAGAGCAAAATGGCATTTCTAAAGGGTTAAAAAATGTAAAACTACGCTGCTATAATGAATTGATGGGTCATTGAAGTCATTGAAAAAAACATCATAGGATTCCCCCACAGTACATTACCAGTCCCTTCAGGTCTGGTATGAATATTAAGGGGAACCCTCAACCAAAAAAAAAAAAAAAAAATGCGTGGGGGTCCCCCTAAATTCCATACCAGGCCTTTCAGGTCTGGTATGGATACTTAGGGGAACCCACGCCAAAAAAAAAAAATGGCGTGGGGGTCCCCCAAAAATCCATACCAGACCCTTATCCAACGCACGCAACCTGGCAGGCCTCAGGTAAAGAGGGGGGAAGAGAGAGCGCCCCCCCCTCCGGAACCATACCAGGCCACATGCCCTCAACATGGGAAGGGTGCTTTGCGGTAGCGCCCCCCCAAAGCACCTTGTCCCCATGTTGATGGGGACAAGGGCCTTATCCCCACAACCCTTGCCTGGTGGTTGTGGGGGTCTGCGGGCAGGGGGGCTTATTGGAATCTGAAAGCCCCCTTTAACAAGGGGACCCTCAGATCCTGTGTGAAATGGTAACAGGGTACAAATGTGAAAATGGTAAAAAAAACACAAGACACGGCTTAGGACAAGTCCTTTATTAAAAAATAAAAAAAATAAAGTGTCCCAAGAAGTCCATTCATTTACTTCTCTCGCTCCGACGGACCGAAAAAGGAAAAAAAAAAGCTGCATGCTGCCGATCTGCTTCCATGGGAGGCACTCGCCATAATGACCGGCCTCTCAGGTGACAGCTCTTTTATAACTGAGGACGGAGCATCTTTATGGCTTTCCCGTAGCGTCAGAGGGGGCGGGGTTAACATAACCGGGTGACCCTGCCCCTTCTGACAAAACGGGGAAGCCATAGGGATGTCTCTGTGCTTCAGAGTGGGCGTGGTCACCCGTGGATGTCAGCGGGTGGCCCCGCTCTCAGTTATAAAAGAACTGTCACCTGCTAGGACGCGTCATCCGGCGAGTGCCTCCCATGGAGGCAGGTCAGTGCGGCTTTTTTTTTATTTTTCGGCCCGTCGGCAGAGCAGGAGAAGAAGAAGAAGACTTTGTGGGACATTTTTATTTTTCTATTTTTTAATAAAGGTCATGTCCCAAGCCGTCTCTTGTTATTTTTTACATTTTCACACTTTGTTTGTGAAATGGTAGGGGTACATTTGTACCCCATTACTATTTAACACAGGGGGGAGGCCAGGATCTGGGGGTCCTCTTGTTAAAAGGGGCTTCCATATTCTGATAAGCCCCCTGCCCGCAGACTCCCACAACCACTGGGCAAGGGTTGTGGGGATGAGGCCCTTGTCCCCGTCAACATGGGGACAAGGTGCTTTGGGGTGATACCCCAAAGAACCCTGCCCATGTTGAGGGCATGTGGCCTGGTACGGTTCAGGAGGGGGGCTGCTCTCTCATCCCCCTCTTTTCCTGCGGCCTGACAGGTTGCGTGCTCGGAGGGTCTTTTTAAATTTTGGTTCGAGGTTCCCCTTAATATTCATACCAGACCCAAAGGGCCTGTTAATGGACTGTGGGGGAATCCTATGCTGTTTTTTTCAATGACTTTTATGTGTATTGCCGAGACCCGACAATTCAGTGTAGTTTTAAATTACTTTTTTTCCTTTAGAAATGTCATTTTGTGCAGGGACTGTTCTAAACACGGGAAACATGGGCTACTTTACAGGCATACTACAGACACCCAGTAGGTACAAAATTTAAAGGAATATTTAACTTTTATTGTTTCACTTGAAGCATTATTAAAATCACTTTTTTTGCATTGATACATGTCCTCTGGGGCAGGACCCAGGTCCTCAAACACTTTTTATGACAATAACTTGCATATAAGCCTTTAAAATTAGAAATTTAGATTTCTCCCATAGACTTTTAAAGGGTGTTCCATTGCTTTTGAATTTGCCACGAACACCCGAAATTGTTCGCTATTCGGCGAACGGGCGAACAGCCAATGTTCGAGTCAAACTCATGTTTGTCCCGAACATAAAGCTCATCCCTACTGGGAATGAGATTATAAAAAGTGGTAGTATGATCTAAATGCATCTGCTGTAAGGTCAGAATCTACAACCTGTCCATTCTTCAAAATCAGTTTATGGACATGAAAAGAGATTTTTTTTTTCCCATGCTCAAATAAATTATGAGCATGGAACCATGTGCTATCAGCACCCCATGGACAGTAGCCTTGTGCCCCCCCCCCCCAGATCGCTCATGTAGGCACCTCATCTGTGGAGTTTAGTTCAAAGTACAGTGCCTTGAAAAAGTATCCATACCCCTTGAAATTTTTGAAAACTGACATATATAAAGACAAAAATGGCATTTAAATAAATTTTCCCGGCTGCAAGCTTTCTTGGAAAAAAAACAAACATTGCTGGCAATAGAAAAATGTGAAAAAAATTGTGTGGGGTGTCTTCCCCTCAAAATTTATACCAGACCCTTATCCAAGCATGCAGCCAGGGAGGCAGGGTGCTCGCTCGTCCCCTCCTCCTGAACCATACCAGAACACATGCCCGCTACAGGCCTTACATTCCTCAATGGCATCCTTCCCAACCTGCGGTCAGCCTGTTATTGACACTACACTGAAAGAGATGTTAATATCACTGCATTCCTCTCTTGTGACTGATTTATCCACTCTATTTACTAAACTCACTACAGATGTCAGTCTAATAGATAACAGAGTATCCACTATTGAGAAAGGTATGATGGAATGCTCCTCCACAGTGAATGACATGATTGATTCTATTGATGAGGTAAAAGATGAACAAGAGTGGATAAGGGGCAAATTAGCAAATTTGGAAGACCGCTCTAGACGAAACAACGTCAAGTTAAGGGGGGGTCCCCGAAAATATAACAACTTCAGAATTACCCAAATACGCCAAAGAACTTATATGCACTATTCTACCTGAAGTTACGCCACGTGACATTATAATTGACAGAATACACAGAATTGCAAAACCTTCACACCTGGCTGCATCAGTGCCTAGAGATATACTTATGAGGATCCATTTTTTCCATATTAAAGAAAAAATGATGTCAGAAGCCAGATTGAAAGGCCCTCTACCACGTCCGTTTGAGGGTGTTCAAATATTTCCTGATTTATAAAGATATACGCTTCAACTACGTTGAGATTTGAACCCCATAACTAAAGGAATGCAAAACCATAAGATTCTATACAAATGGCGCTACCCGGCCACACTAATTTAATCTCCAAAAACGGATCCACTCATATAATAAATGACCTACACAAGGGTTTAAAACTTTTGAAAGAATGGGGAATAATCCCGGAATACCACAAAGATGAAACTTCGCTTCTTCCAAAACGTCCTCCTTCAACATATCACTACAATCAAAGATCCCGGAATCATTAACCTATGGTTATGGTTACCTATATGCTAAGTATCTGGCTCCTGAGCGGTCCGCTAACTACGTTTATAGCGTCCCCTCCAGGAATTTTGTTTGATCTCACTTGCCTTTGGTATTAACTGTTCCACACTGCAGCGGTAAAAGCTGACTCTTTGCTTATTTTTTGTGCTTGACACAAATCTGCCGCATCCTGTTTTCATATCTTTTGCTATATTTTTAAATAGCTGTTATATATAATTGTAATTTCGTTCCAGGTTTTATAGAAATACATCTAGTTATGGAACCCAGGTATCCTGATAAGCCGAAAGGAACTGAATTTACTGTATACACCAAGAAATATCTGCAAACTGTAAGTGTTATAGTCTCCCACGATCCATCACTTAGCCACAACAGGAAATATGCCATTCACGATAGTATCCTTGAACGCCAAGGGTCTCAACCACCCAGCAAAGAGACAATCTTTGTGGCGTACTGCTGAAAAGCTTGATAGTGATATCTTATGTGTCCAAGAGACACACTTAACCCCAATTTCAGCCACTTTATGTCGCAGTAACAAATTTCCCCTTATTTTCTATTCTAATTTCTCTTCTAAGAAGAGAGGAGTGCTTGTAGCGATCAAGAAAAACACTGACTTCCACCTCATAAAAGAAATAGGTGACCCCAATGGTCGTTTTCTTATTTTAATCTGTATGATTAATGAAACTAAATATACCTTACTCAACTTGTATGCTCCCAATTCTAGACAGGCAAATTTTGTCAAAAAGACTTAAAGAGTTACAACAAGGATATCTCCTTGTATGCGGAGACTTTAATATGGTTGCAGATATTTATATGGACACTACTTCAGCGGATAAGAGAAGACCCTCTCCCCTGGGGCAAATCCTGACATCGTCTGATCTTTACGATGTCTGGAGATGCCACCATGGATCAGAGAGGGATTATACTTATTTCTCCCCGCAACACAAGTCGTATTCCAGAATTGACATGTTTGTTGTTGATAAATTGTTATTACAAAAGGTGACTACCTCTGTTATCCACACCATGACATGGTCAGACCACAACCCAATTTCGATAATTATTGATGATACGTCTCCTCAACGGAACTCTTTTCTCTGGAGAGCCAATAATTTCATATTACAACATGCTACATACTCCAAAGAAATTGCTACTCATTTGAAAGAATATTTTGAATTAAACGCTGATTCAGTGGGGGATCCTGCCGTGGTGTGGAACGCGCATAAAGCGGTAATGAGAGGTGTTCTTATAAAACTGGGCTCCATTCACAAAAAAAAAAGAACACAACAAATAGACTCCCTTACTTCCCAAATTGCTCATTTGGAGGCAGACCATAAGTCATCTGCATGTCCCACTACACTAGCACAATTAATGTCGCTTAGACAGGAACTCAGGCTGCTTCTTCTCCATACATACGAACATATGCAACGCAAATTCAAAGCCATCTCTTATTCCACATCCAATAAGGCAGGAAAAAGATTAGCACAACGTATCAAAGGGGCTAGAGTTAAATCTAAAATTCCCTTCTTATTCCACCCACACTCGAAAGTGAAGCTATCTAATCCACATTGCGAATGCTTTTAGCGATTACTATAGTGACCTATATAATGTCAAGAATGACCCTGCAACCCACCAACCATCCCCAGAGGAAATTGATGACTTTCTCCATAAGATAAATTTACTGACTCTGACAGAAACACAATTGTCTTATTTAAATGCTCCTTTTTCAGCACCAGAACTTCTAGCTACCATCTCATCACTGCCTTGTAACAAAACACCAGGCCCTGATGGCCTTACAGGGGAATACTTCAAACAATTCTCTACCTATTTGATTCCACACTTGCTGAAATTTCTTAACCAAGCTGCATATTCTTCCAAATTCCCTGTAGAATCGCTAAACGCATTAATTATCACTCTCCCAAAATCTGATAAAGATCCGACTGCCCCACTAAACTTCCGGCCAATCTCCTTACTTAACCTTGATTTAAAAATATACGCCAAAACTATTGCTAGACGCTTAATGAAGATTATGCCAGACCTGATTCACAAAGACCAAACAGGATTTATTAAAGGGAGGCAAGCATCCGACGCGACGCGTAGCATGATTGACTTAATCCATTGCGTAAATTCCAGTGGAACACCTTCTCTGCTTCTTTCTTTAGATGCAGAGAAGGCGTTTGATCGGGTGCACTGGACCTATCTACAGAAAGTTCTCATGAAATTTGGGTTTAAAGACAATATTTATAATGCTATCATGGCACTATATACTTGCCCAGCTGCTCAAGTTTTTTCGGCTAATATGATATCTCATCCATTTCAAATTTCGAACGGTACCCGTCAGGGTTGCCCATTGTCGCCCTTAATTTTTGATCTAACTATAGAACCTTTAGCTGAGCACATACGCACGAACTCGAACATCTCAGGCATAACTGTTGGCAACACTACTCATAAGATTAGTCTTTTTGCTGATGATGTGATTTTAATATTATCAAATCCTACCTCCTCCTTAGCAGCAGCCCGAGACCTTTTAGATTGGTTTGGACGAATATCATTTTACAAACTAAATGTCACCAAATCACAAATACTAGATCTCAAATTGAATACCACCACTAAATTACTATTACAAGCCCAATACCCCTTCACATGGTCTGAACACAGCATTTCTTACCTAGGTATTCAACTCACTAGAACCACTAAACTCCTCTTTTCATCAAACTTCAAGCCTCTCTTAGATAAATTACGTACTGAATCTCGTACGGAACTGTCATGGTCTGGCAGATTAGCGGCGTTCAAGATGATGCATTTACCTCAAATTTTATACCTGTTTAGGACCATTCCTATTCCTATTCCTAAATATTACTTTAAGTCACTTCAAACGATACTCAACCGATGTATTTGGCACGGTACAAAACCTAGATGCGCTCATTCTATACTTAGGATACACAAATTAGCGGGAGGATCAGGTTCAATAGATTTTACAGATTATCACACTGCAGCGATCATAGCTCAAGCAACTGAGTGGTTTCAGCAAGATCCGAATAAAAACTGGTGCAATATAGAACTTTCCTTACTATTTTGTCCTAGTTTAAAAAATTGGTTGTTGAGCACTCCATTAGACGCTAAAATACCAAAAGCGATTCCCTCTACCATGATAGCCACGGTCAGAGCATGGAAAATTCTAACCCAAACTATCCATCAAGAACCCACTACTACACAGATACCGATACCTATAGAAGTCTTAAACCACATCTCACCTGAATTATCTACATCCCATTGGTCTAACCGAAAAATCTCATTCATAAATCAACTATTTCATGACTCAAACCCAAAATCCTTTTCAACCCTCCAAAATGAATTTCACTTGCCTGAATCAGACTTTATTGCATATTCCAAACTTCTGAAATACCTTAACAAAATCAAACCTCCCTTATATACAGTTTCTTCAGTAATATGGAAATACCTGCACTTTGAATCTCCTAAACAGAAGGGTATTTCACTTGTATACAACACCCTGAACCAAAAGCGTGTATTTACTAAATCCACACCACATACACACTGGGAACATGATCTAGCAACGACTTATACAGAATCACAATGGGAACAAGCTTCACGAAGTGTATACAAATCCACGAAAAGCTCTGCGTTGTGGGAACTCACACAAAAATTGTCCCTTAGATGGTATTTGACGCCTTCTCGCATGGCAACATTCTATCCCACATTATCTAATAAGTGCTGGAGATGTAATTCCAACATAGGAAGCATATTCCACATATTTTGGGAATGTACCCTCATACAGGAATACTGGAAAACCGTTTTTCTTCTCTTAAAAGATATATCCCAGATAGATATACCAATGTCTCCGGGTCTAGCTATCCTGAATTTATCCATTGAAGACATACCCTTTTCATTTCGTCATGTGACGACACATATCCTATTGGCAGCTAGGTTAACTATAACCAGATTATGGAAGTCAGATACAACTCCCTCTATCACTCACCTCTTAGATACCGTAAACCTACATTATAGTTATGAATTAATGATGGCATCCAGTGAGGGCAAATTACCCAAGGAAAAAACCAAGTGGGCATCATGGGAACAATGGTCGACTATTACTAACTTTTTGTAACACTCATATCTAACAGATTGATATACACTTTTGCCTCTGGGTTCTAGAGTATGGACACAGGTTCCTGGATAAGTTCTATTATTGTGGCAACGTTCTCCTCTTAGACACAGTGTAGTCCCCATGGGGGTGTCTAGAGGACATATACTTCTATTTGATCTTATGTTACTATATTGATCTTATATTTCTATATTGAATGTATTGCGTTTTGTAGCATTTTAATAACGGTAATTCTTGTTCTGTAACACTTCATTGATAATTGAGTTGACATTATTTAAGTGCTATTCTGAGTTAATTTATTTTAACGGCATACAATGTGTAATTTGCATCTTTACTGTATGTTATGAAATTCAATAAAAACTGATTGAAAAGAAAAAAAAAAATTGGGTGTGGGGTTCTCCTTAAAAGCCATACCAGGCCCAAAAGGTATGGATTGGGGGGGGGGGGGGGCACACTATTTTTATTTCTATTGCTGGCAGTGTTTTTATTTTTCATTCAGCTGTCAGCAGGGAAGTCCGCTGACAGCTGATGACTCATCAGTTGTTAACCACTTCCCAACCGGCGTACACAGATATACGTCGGCAGAATGGCATATACAGGCAGGAGGGCGTATATATAAATCCCTCCTTAATGCCTGTCCGCGCCGGTCGGGACCCCCGTGAGTCCGGTCGCGGGCCCCGCGGACTCGATTGCCGCGGGGACATCCGCGATCGTCTCACGGGAAGGCTGAACGGGGAGATGCCGAGATAAACAGCATCTCCCCGTTCTGCCTAGCAACTATTGACACCGATCTCTGCTCCCTGTGATTGGAGCAGAGATCAGCATTCACTAGCTGACAGCCATGCCCCCCCACAAAAATAAACACACCCCTAGGCATACTTAACTCCTACACTGCCCCCTTGTGGTTAACCCCTTCACTGCCAGTGTCATTTATACAGGAATCAATGCATTTAAATAGCATTGATTGCTGTATAAATGACAATGGTCCCAAAAATGGTCAAAAATGTCCAATGTGTCCGCCATAATGTCGCAGTCAAAAAAAAAAACGCTGATCGCCGCCATTACTAATAAAAAAAAATATTAATAAAATTGCTTTAAAACTATCCCCTATCTTGTAAACGTTATAACTTCTGCGCAAACCGATCAATAAACGCTTATTGCGATTTTTTTTTACCAAAAATATGTAGAAGAATACGTATCGGCCTAAACTGAGGAAAAAAAATGTTTTTTTTTATATATTTTTGGGGGATATTTATTATAGCAAAAAATAAAAAATAATGCGTTATTTTTTCAAAATTGTCGCTCTTTTTTGTTTATAGCGCAAAAAATAAAAACCGCAGGGGCGATCAAATACCACCAAAAGAAAGCTCTATTTGTGGGAAAAAAAGGACGTCAATTTTGTTTGGGAGCCACGTCGCACGACCGCGCAATTGTCAGTTAAAGCGACGCAGTGCCGAATCGCAAAAAGGGGCCTGGTCCTTTGGCTGCAAATTGGTCCGGTCTGAAAGTGGTTAAGGACACTGCGGGCAGCTTTCCACCCACTCCTTAACAACCAGCAGCTATTCACTGTGCGCTCAGCGGGCAAACCATTGCTCAGCTCGAACAGTTCACCCATCTCTACCACTGTGAACAATTATGTTGCTAGCTATGATTGGTCAGTGTGATCACATGGTACAGAAATGGCCAATCACAGCCCATGTTTTCCATGTGATTAGCTCTGGCCAATCACAGCTATTCAAAACAAAACAAACTGAATCAATTTCATTCAGTAAAATGCTTGCTTATAACAATGTAATGCACTGCTATAAGCAATAAAAAAACAAAACCATGATCACTTCCCCAAAGTAGTACAATGTCACTATGGTAACACACCATATTTAAAAAAAAAAATCTTAAAAAAATAAAAATAAAAAAAAAATTAAAAAACTAAAAATATTTGAAAAAAAAATCATACTTTTTTTCGTATTGTCACCTGTCAGCATCCCAGATCACTGCCATACTATTATATGATAACTCTGTACTGCACTAGTGACATGTGAATTTTTTTTATATGTCTTCATTTTCCAAAGTATTAGGGCAACAAATTACAACTTAAAAAAATTGCCATGCCTCTTGCACTTTGGCCTGCAATTTATGAAGAGAAATTATTTATTTGCAAAATGTTATAACCGAAATGAAGAAAAACTTTTTTTTTCTTCAAAATTGGCAGTATTTTTTCATTTTTTAAACAAAAAGTAAAAAACCCAGTGGTGATTAAATACCACCAAAAGAAAGCTCTAGTTGTGTGAACAAAATGATAAAAATTTTGTTGTTTGGGTTTAGTATAGTATGACCACGCAATTATCATTCAAAATGAGACAGCACTGAAAGCTGAAAATTGGCCTAGGCTGAAAGTGCCGGGTATTGAAGTGATTAAAGGGAAAAAGGCATTTTTTTATTTAAAGGTCCATATTTGAAGGTGAGTGTTCATCTTTTGCTTCTCTTGGTGATGGAGTTCCTCTTCAATTTTAACTGTGAAATTCACAAAATTTGTGATTTTATGTCACAGACTTATGACATGGATTTTACATGTGGATGAACTTATTTATTTCCTAATGACTTATTGTTTTATTATAGAAGCTATTAATTGAGAATATTTCACTTTTTTGGTTGGAGGAGCGTTATTATCACTTGTAACACATCCAGGATCAGAGGATTTACACACTTTATTAATATAATATAAATCAGGTAATTGTAATTTTCTTTTAAATTGTTATCCCTTCACATTTGAGTTAAAAAAAAAAAAAAATAAGCAAAGTAGCTTCATTGTTTCACTAACATGACAGTCTAGTCCTAAACACAAGCCTCCCCAGTCAATGTCCAGTTAATTTAGTTTTATGATTTAGTTATGATTATTACACATTAAACTAATCATATTGGTTAGTTTCCACATTAGAAAAAATATTTATCAAAATGATGGTAAGTAATAGATGTTGATGTTTTGCTGCCAGACTGATGACAAATAAACCTCATATTTGGCCATATCAATAAACAAAACCCAAAGTCTTGTTTGTTTGCCAGCTATGTTTTTCACAAGCTGGGTATATAGACCCATTCATAAAATCCTCAGAGAAATGAAAAATATGATCTATTACAAAGCTCTAGCTCTAATTGCATTACCGTTGACATTTATAGTCTCAGGTGCTGAAAAAAGACCTTGGTTTTATATAGAGCATAGTTTGAATTGCAAAAGAAAATCAATACAGCACTGGACTGAAACCTTTTAAGTTCATATTGTACAATATGCTCTCACACTGGAAAGGGTTATGATAAATTACAAACTGTAACCTATATGTACAGTATATTAAGATTGTTTGTGCTACCAACACAATTATGTGCTACCTATATATACTGACACTAATAAACATACAGTATTAGCTTTATTTGTGGTATTGTTAGAAAATGTATTTGAACATTTGAAAAAACATTTAAGCTTTTTTATTTTCTAAATGAAAAGAAGGTCAATTAGAAGCATTTACTCTTTAATTACGTTTTGTGTTTTGTAATGTTAAGTTATAAAATGAAAATTAAACATAGTTTAAAAAAAAGGACAAGAGTTTAAACATTTAGATGTTTATCAGGTATAGTTCAACAGGATGACAGGCAAATGCCTTTTTACCCCAGCCTTGAAATTGTCATATCATTTTATGACTAGGATAAATTAATTTTAGGATTACCAAATAAAGTTGAACACAATCACTAAGTGACTGACTGTGGTTTACGTTTATTTAACTGAGAAGTTTTCTCTCAGTTAAGTTCTTTTTTTCCCCCAAATCCTTCCAGGCTACATGCCCATGTAGCCCCATGTTGATGAGGATAAGGACTATTTCTCCACAAACCTGCCCTCATGGTTTTGGGGATGTGATGGGAACTTATTATAATCAGGAAGCCCCCCTTAAAATAGGATGGTCTCCATATATACCCCCCTCATGTAAATGGGTAAAGAATACATAGTACTTTTACTAATTAGCAGAAAAAGTCATATGTGAATAACACACACACGTTTTTGAAAAATCCCTTATTAAAATATACAAAAAAAACAGAAATAAAAAACAGAGATGCAAATCCAGAGACCAGAATGGCTGGTCAACATAATCTCACAAAAGTGAGTACACCCCTCACATTTTTGTAAACATTTTATTACATTTTTTCATGTGACAACACTGAAGAAATTACACTTTGCTACAATGTAAAGTAGTGAGTAGTGAGCTTGTATATCAGTGTAAATTTGCTGTCCCCACAAAATAACTCAACACACAGCCATTAATATCTAAACCGCTGTCAACAAAAAGTGAAAATGGCCAAATTGGGTCCAATTAGCAAATGTTCCCTTCCTTGTGTCATGTGACTCATTAGTGTTACAAGTTCTCATGTGTGAATGGGGAGCAGGTGTATTCAATTTGGTGTTATCAATCTCACTCTCTCATACTGGTCACTGGAAGTTCAACATGGCACCTCATGGCAAAGAACTCTGAGGATCTGAAAAAAAGAATTGTTGCTCTTCATAACGATGGCCTAGGCTTTAAGAAGATCGGCAAGACCCTGAAACTGAGCTGCAGCATGGTGACCAAGACCATACAGCAGTTTAACAGGACAGATTTCACTCAGAACAGGCCTCTCAATGGTCGACCAAAGTTGAGTGCAATGTGCTCAGCGTCATATCCAGAGGTTGTCTTTGGGAAATAGATGTATGAGTGCTGCCAGCATTGCAGCAGAGGTTGAGGGGGTCAGCCTGTCAGTGCTCAGACAATATGCCACACAATGCATCAAATTGGTCTGCATGGCTGTCACCCCAGAAGGAAGCCTCTTCTAAATATGATGCACAAGAAAGCCCGCAAACAGTTTGCTGAAGACAAGCAGACTAAGGACATGGATTACTGGACCTATGTTGTGTGGTCTGATGAGACCAAGATAAACTTATTTGGTTCAGATGGTGTCAAGAGTGTGTGGCTGCAACCAGGTGAGGAGTATAAAGACAAGTGTGTCTTGCCAACAGTCTAACATGGTTGTGGGAGTGTCA
The DNA here is from genome assembly GCA_028564925.1 of Lithobates sylvaticus. NCBI lineage: Eukaryota > Metazoa > Chordata > Amphibia > Anura > Ranidae > Lithobates > Lithobates sylvaticus. The sequence continues at coordinate 143,044,327 of CM053032.1, forward strand.
TGGTCTGGGGTTGCACTGGGGAGCTACAGTTCATTGAGGGAACCATGAATTCCAACATGTACTGTGACATACTGCAACAGAGCATGACCCCCCCCCCCCTTTGGAGACTGGGGCGCAGGGCAGTATTCCAACATGATACCGACCCCAAGCACACTACATCATCTATGATGACCACTGCCTTGCTAAAGAAGCTGAGGGTAAAGGTGATGGCTATGTTCATTCTCCATGGTCCCACTGTATGTTGGAAAATCCCCACCCTCTATTACTCGACCCATAGATTGACTAGGTACTATAAACTATGGGCCATGGAATTTATAGTGTGCATAGATCAGTGCCATTACTGCCACTAATGTACACTGCTCATTTTTAAAAAAAAATGTTAGTGAGGAGGAAGAGGAGGAGGAAGAGGCAGAAAAACAAAGTAGGGAACAATGTAATGAAAATATATTTCAAGGCCATTAAGTAATGGATGAGAATGGATTATCTTTGGAGAATAAGAATATATCTTAGTGTCACTTTAAAAGGAGAATGCAAAGGGCTTTACATGATTCAGGCCATCACCATATAACCAGAGGATAAAGGGGGAGCAGTTGTTGTGATGGATACAAATACATACAAGAGGGCCAGAGGCAGCTAGCAAATGCTACTTACTATAAAAATTGAAAATTATCATCTGATCCAGAATAAGCTTGAGGTCTCATTAAAAGACTACTAACCCACTACATTCAGAACATATCAGTGTGATTCCTGATAATCCAGAAATTCTACATGCTGCCAATATCCACAAGCCAGGAAATCCAGGCAGACCCATCATAACAGGTATGAACACACATGCCAAAACAATCTCAGACCAGCAACAATATACAGAAATGACCACCAAATACACGTGTAGTCACTATGGATTTAGAATCTCTGTACAGTAGCATCCCTCACAAGAATGGGTTGGCTGCATGTCACAGATTCTTGTCATCCTCAGCAAACCATAAATACAGCACTGAGGATGTTACATAGCTCATTGAATTTATTCTTACACACAACTACTTTGCTTTCAAAAATGACATCTGCCTTCAATTTATGGGTACTGCTATAGGAAGTAAAATGGCACCCCAGTATGCAAATATATAAACAATAAATAACCGTGAATTTCTAGTAACCATATACAATTTATCACTAGAAGGGATAAGAAAGATAATCAAAAATTTACAACCCATCATAACTAAGGATAGGCCCGGTGTTCGATTCGAACCCATGTTCGAATCGAGCACTGGGCGTTCGCTCGCTCGGCGAGCCCAGAACTATTGGGGCCGCTCGCATCAAATTCGTGTGATGCGAGCGGCCCCGCAATGCATTGCGGCCTGCGCAGTGCAATGCTGGCTGATGATTGGCCAAGCATGCACTGTGACCCCGCATGCTTGGCCAATCACAGCGCCGGCAGCGAGGAGAGCCATAATTGGCTACAGGCAGGATGCCTATAGCCAATTATAGCTCAGGGGCTTTAGTACACGCCCCATGGTATAAGAGGCCGCCCGCGCCGGCGGCCTCGCATATTCTGTTTCAGTCAGTGTCAACGTGTCAGTGTGCTGCTGACAATATGTGCTCTATTTCTGGGGATATGTGTGTGCATGCTGTTAGAACAGCATTGCAGTATCACATCTGGGGGGTGTCTATAGGTGGCCTGTGAAGGGGGGCAGGTTTCCTGTGCTTAGAACTTTCCCTGCAAAAAAGTGTCATTTTTGCAGGAAAAAAGCTATTTAAAAGCACTCGCGGCTAATGAATTGATGGCTCCTGTAACACAGAGAACTGTCATTCATTAAAAAAAAACAAAAAAAAAGCGTGGGGGTCCCCCCAAATTCAATAACCAGGCCCTTCAGGTCTGGTATGGATATTAAGGAGGACCCCAGCCAAAAAAAAAAATAAAAAATGGCGTGGGGTCCCCCCTAAATATCCATACCAGACCCTTCAGGTCTGGGATGGATTTTAAGGGGAACCCCAGCCAAAAAAAATAAAAAAATGGCATAGGGTCCCCCTCAAAATCCATACCAGACCCTTGAGGTCTGGTATGGATTTTAAGGGGAACCCTAGCCAAAAAAAATGGCGTGGGGTCCCCCTCAAAATCCATACCAGACCCTTATCCGAGCACGCAACCTGGCATGCCGCAGGAAAAGAGGGGGGGACGAGAGCGGCCCCCCCTCCCGCCTGAACCGTAGCAGGCCACATGCCCTCAACATTGGGAGGATGCTTTGGGGGTCTAAGACTCCCAAAGCACCTTGTCCCCATGTTAATGAGGACAAGGGCCTCTTCCCCACAACCCTGGCCATTGGTTGTGGGGGTCTGCGGGCGGGGGGCTTATCGGAATCTGGAAGCCCCCTCTAACAAGGGGACCCCCAGATCCCGCCCCCCCCTGTGTGAAATGGTAAGGGGGTACAAAAGTACCCCTACCATTTCACCAAAAAAGTGGCAAAAATGGTAAAAATTACAGGAGACAGTCTTTGACAATTCCTTTATTAAAATCTTCTTTCTTCTTTCTTCATCCTTCGGTTTCTTCATCTTCTCCTTCCGTCATCTTCTTCCATCTTCTTCTTCCATTTTCTTCTTCCTCCGATCCGCTTCTTCTTGCGCTGGTCTTCTCGTCCTTCTCGTCCGGCATCTTCTTCCATCGGCGTCGGTGTCGGTGTCTCTGTCTCTTCTTGGGCCGCTCCGCGCAATGGGAGGCTCCCGCTGTGTGAGGCTCCGCTCCGTTGACAGGTCTTTTATAATGGAGGGCACCTGGTGACCCCGCCCCCTCTGACGCACAGGGACGTCATGGGGAATTCCATGATGGCTTTCCCCATGGCGTCAGAGGGGGGCGGGGTCACCAGATGCCCTCCGTTTTAAAAGACCTGTCAGACGGAGCGGACGGAGCCTCACATAGCGGGAGCCTCCCATTGCGCGGAGCGGCCCAAGAAGACACCGACACCGACGCCGACAGAAGAAGATGCCGGACGAGAAGGACGAGAAGACCAGCGCAAGAAGAAGCGGATCGGAGGAAGAAGAAGATGGAAGAAGATGGAAGAAGATGACGGAAGGAGAAGATGAAGAAACCGAAGGATGAAGAAAGAAGATTTTAATAAAGGAATTGTCAAAGACTGTCTTTTGTACCCCATTACCATTTCACACAGGGGGGGGGCGGGATCTGGGGGTCTCCTTGTTAAAGGGGGCTTACAGATTCCGATAAGCCCCCCACCCGCAGATCCCCACAACCAATGGCCAGGGTTGTGGGGAAGAGGCCCTTGTCCTCATCAACATGGGGACAAGGTGCTTTGGGGGTCTTAGACCCCCAAAGCATCCTCCCAATGTTGAGGGCATGTGGCCTGGTACGGTTCAGGCGGGAGGGGTGCTGCTCTCGTCCCCCCCTCTTTTCCTGCGGCCTGCCAGGTTGCGTGCTCGGATAAGGGTCTGGTATGGATTTTGAGGGGGACCCCACGCCATTTTTTTTGGCTGGGGTTACCCCTTAATATCCATCCCAGACCTGAAGGGCCTGATTATTGAATTTGGGGGGACCCCTACGCTTTTTTTTTTTTTCATTTTTTTATTTTTTATCAATGATTTTTTTTTATGAATGAGTTTCAATGAATGGCTGTTCTCTGTATTACGGGAGCCGTCAATTAACATTAGCCGCGAGTGATTTTAAATAGCTTTTTTACTTTCAAAAATGACACTTTGCGCAGAGACAGTTCTAAACACGGGAAACATGCGCCCCTTTACATGCATACTATAGACACCCCCCAGGTACGAAATTTAAAGGAATATTACACTTTTATTGTTTCAATTTAAGCATTATTAAAATCACTGCTCCTGAAAAAACGGCCGTTTTAAAAAAAAAATTTGCATTGATACATGTCCCCTGGGGCAGGACCCAGGTCCCCAAACACTTTTTATGACATTAACATGCATATTAGCCTTTAAAATTAGCACTTTTAATTTCGAACGTTCGCATCCATTATAACTAATAGGGTTCTAAAGCTCGCACGGACTTTAGGTCCGTTCGCGGGTTCTGGTGCGAGCCGAACGGGGGGGTTTTCGGCTCATCCCTAATCATAACAGAGGATGAAACCCTGAAAGAAATATTCTAACAACCCCCAATACTGGCTTTCAGATAACCACCCAACCTCAGACCTAAACTATTCAACAGGAAACTTCATTCTGATTATGAAGTCACAAATAATAGAAGTAAACCCTGCAAGCAAACTGTGCAACCAAATCAATCTATCAAAAGGTGTCATACACTTAAACGGGACCTTCATAATCACAGGATCATACAACTGCATCTCCAGTAATGTTGTGTACGTCCTCCAATGCAATAAATATAGCAAAGAATGTTAAGTCGGCGAAACAGGACAGAAGTTGCAAACAAGGATAAACTTGCACAGGCACACCATCAAAGAACATTAGGGCGATAGTTTCTGCACACCTGTGGGACATAATTTCTTACAAACTGGACCACACTATGGAAGACTTTAATGACTTTAAGACTTTAATGAATTTCAAAACTATTGAGGAAAGTAAAAACTTTAAACTAAGAGTAATAGTTCTATTTGACACAAAAGATAATGGCCTAAATCTAGACCTGGGTTTTCTAAATCACTATCCAAGTGTTATACGACCTGCCCAGTCTATACATTCTCTGTTTTATCTCACTAACTATCCTAGTTTAATTACCATTGCTGCATACATTTTGTTTTTGTCTTTTTTGTTTTGTTATGTTTTTTTCCCTTTACTTTAACATTCTGTCAAAACTTTGTGTCCCTTAACTCCAATAATAGGCCACCCCAACTTCCCGCCAAGTACTTCTGATAAATCCTTTCGACACCATCAAGAACAGGACCTGATCAGGGCCTCCACTTTCATGGGTACCTCGGACTGGCGCGACCTATCGGGCATATACCCAGAACTTGGGGCATCCGCCATGGGCAGTTGGAAGCTAGCCCAACTCAAACACTTCCTCAAATCCCTCCCGAAAGTTAGCAACTTCCACAGACCAAAGACACCATTTGAGGAGCTATGCATGGGAGAGGGACCACTACGAAGGTCCCTCTCTTATTCGTACAATCATCTATTGGAGTATACATCCCAGCTGGACCCTCCATTCCTAAAAAAATGGGAAAGGGACCTCCATACACAATTCACAGAAGATCAAAAGAGTCGCATACTGATTTTTGCTCATAAGTCCTCCTTATGTAGTAAATACCAAGAAATTACTTATAAAATCTTAACTCGCTGGTATAGGACTCCCACAGTACTGGCCACCATATTCCCGGGACACAGTCCTATGTGCTGGAGATGTGGCACGCAGAGTGGCACATTGCTGCACATCTTCTGGGAGTGTCCGATCCTAGCCCCGTTCTGGGGGCAGGTTCTCCAGATCATTCATAAGCTTACCGATGTGGCTCTACAAGATAACCCGGCAGCAGTACTGCTAAATTTGACTCCCATGTCAGGAAAGAGATATCGTAAGTCTCTGCTGAGGCACCTTCTGAATGCGGCCAGGGCATGCGTTCCGAGTACATGGAAACAACAGTCCCCACCGACAGTCTCTCAATGGTTCGCAAGGGTTTGCGACATCCATCATATGGAGCAACTTACAGCTGCTGAGGGAGATAGGGAGGAGGAACACAACACCCGCTGGATGCATTGGAACCTCTTCAGATTCTCAGAGGATTACAAGACTTACCTGTGAGCCCCCTTTTCAGAGATGAATTAAGGTCCGAGATCGCCGGACCTACTGGAGTCCCACACCCTTGCCCCAACTTCCCCTTTCCGGCCCTAGTCCGCCTCTCTCTTTCTTCTGACTATATTGTCATCTGTCCTTCCCTTCCCCTCTCCTACCCCCGTAACGCCTTTATCCCACATAAATGAAAAATTCAGTGATTGCAGGAGATCTTTGACACTATCCCCGAAACTCCCTTGCCGAACACTAAAATCCACAAATGCAATGTTGATGGTACCCTGCCCTCTGAAGGGAAAACGCCCCCTGTTGATTTTACCACCCAGTGGTAATCAGGCCTGGGAGCGACCGGGTGGGTCCCCTTGAGGCACTTGAGCGACCGGGTGGGTCCCCTTGAGGACAGTGACAGAGTTTTGGGGTCAGCGAGCTATAGCACTAGCGGTATGTAGTTATGGTTAACTAATTGCTCTCTAGATCTGTACTTAATTTGTATGTTGTACACCATGTTCTGTTCGGGAACGAGGGAATCGGGGAACTATGTTTGTCTTCAGTTTATTGTTGTATATTCTGCAATCACTTAAATAAAAATAAAAAAAAAAACTTTGTGTATTAGTACTACTTGGACCTTGAAGAAGGGGGTACACCCCAAAAGCTTGTCCTGAAAAATTATATGTAAGTGCTAATAAAAAATAATCAGACAACTACATCCAGGGGGCGTGGCCTGATGAGGAAGCTGGATGGTCACAGGGACAAAGCGGTTAAAAGAAACCCCACCCGGGATATCTATCACCTCGAAACCACAGCGGATCAGCCTGAGACACCATCAGGATCATGCCTAACAAATGGTGCAGCGAAAGGAAGCCTCAGCATCTCAGGGACATCTTCACACTGCTAATGAAGGTAGGCAAGATGGCGCTGAGGTCTAGTCTCCGCCGGCCGCTTCCTCACAGACAAAAACCTCAAAGAAGGGCAATCACCCACCAAAAAGCAATTTCCCTGCTAGCCAGCACTCTTACCCTCCCTCCCCATCCACCAACAGCCCTGCCAATTTCAAACCCAGGCTAGATGGCACTGGATTGAGCCCGGTGAGGAGCCCTACCTCAGAATCAGGGGAGTACCCCAGGGAGATTCCAGAATCCATAGAATCCTTCCACGCACAGAACCAGCCTGTGCTAGATACTGTTCTAAAAGACATGCTTTTGTCTCTGCAGAGCACGTTCCAAACAGATATGGCCACATACATGCACAGATTTAACAGAGACATACAGGCAGTGGGGAACAGAGTGGACCACATAGAAGCTAAGATGGAGGAGTGTGCAGAAACCATTAATGATCTGGTTGATTCTCATGATCAGAGGGAGGGAGGGAGGTAGGAAATTAATGAATCAAGGCAAAGCTAGCTGACATAGAGGATAGGTCAAGAAGAAACAATCTAAAAATAAGGGGGATCCCAAAACAGTGCAACAATCCAACCTGAACCTCCATTCGGCAACACTGTTTAAAAAACTTCTGCCCAGTCTCACTGGCCTGGATGTCACTATCAACAGGATTCACCATCTCTCCAAACCGTCCCACCTATCGGACCACATTCCCAAGATGTGCGCCTACGCCTACATTTTTTTCATGTGAAGGAACACCTCATGGCAGCTATGAGGAAGAAAGATCAAATCTCCTTACAGTACCAAAGCCTACAATTCTTTGCTGGTCTGTCACAATACACACTTCAGAAAAGGAAGAGTTTTAAATACGGTGACCAAGGTACTCCGAAATCATACAGATGGGGTTACCTCACAAAATTTACCATTACCAAAGAAAACCACACTTATATATAAAGGGATTACTATACTGAAAGAATGGGGCATTCTCCTAGACCCAGATGGTGAAAACCCTACCACCAGTACTCCACGCCAAATTGAACGAGAGTGGAAAAAAGTTACCGCAAAGAACGCCAAATCTCACGCATAAATAGGACCAGATGGTCTACTTTAGCTCCCTAGTCCCTGAAGGAACAGCGTCAGGGACTAAAGATTTGAACTTAACCCCCAGTAGTATCTAGCAGCAAAATGCTGTCTATGGGTGAATCTCACCCACTTCGCTTGTTGCACCATGTTTTACATGTTATACTGTTTTTTCTCTTTTACCTCTCTATATTGTTTTCACGTTTTTTGGATGTTGGTAGAATCAGGAAAACAGAAAAAACACCTCAACATCATGTGGTCCGAAGCAATAACACCAACAATGGGACTCCCCCTCAGGTAACTTTCAACACCACAGGAAAAAAACGCATCGCTCAATGTGAGTACATTACTGCATTTTTCAAATATCAATCCTTTCTTCAAATGCAGCGCTGGTTACAACCACTAGAGGGAACCTACACTTCAAAAAAGAGGACCCTTACCTTGCCCACAGCAATCACTATAATTTCAAGAAATTACACTTAGTGTTCTATCTTTTAATACCAAAGGGCTCAACTATCCTGTGAAACGCAACTCTTTATGGAAAGAGGCACTTTTGCACAATAGTGATATACTATGCACACAAGAGACTCATTCCAGCTCACTAAACCCTCCTAAATGCTCTCATAAGAATTACCCCCAAGTTTTCACTGCAAATTCTGAATCTAAAACTAAGGGAGTCCTTATCGATATCAAAGACTCAGTGGCATTTAAACTGCACAAAGTAGTGCAAGATCCCCATGGCAGGTTCCTAATACTGCTTTGACACTTAAACGCCACTACATATACGATAGTTAACGTGTACTCCCCCAACAAACACCAAATCCACTTCTTCAACAAGCTGATGAAAAAAGTTAGATCCCAACAAAAGTGTCTACTGATAATGTGCGGGGATTTCAATGTTACCCCGGATCCATCATTGGACTCTACATCCCACTCTAAACATTCAATCCTGGCACAAAATCTTAAAGGGCACAGATATAAAACTAAAATCCCATATCCCGTATATCATTCACCCAGGTACTAATCAAAAAGAATATAACCCCCAAAAAAATAGCAGACACCTTTATTTTTTATTACAGTTTACTATATAACCTGAAAAATGACCAGACGACACATCAGCCAACCCCAGAAGCAATCAAAAGTTTCCTCTCAACTTTATCCATACCAAAATTGTCACCTAGCCATACTCCTTAACCGCTTCCCGACCGCCTCCTGTAGATATACGTCAACAGAATGGCACGGGCAGGCAAAAGGACGTACCTGTACGTCCCCTTTAATTTGCCTGCCCGGGGGGCGCGCGCGCGCCGCCAGCGGCGCGCGCGCGACCCGGTCGGGAGCTCCATGACCACGGCCCCGGGACCAGCGGACCCGATCGCCGCTGGTATCCCGCGATCGGGTTACGGAGCGGAAGAACGGGGAGAGGTCTATGTAAACAAACCTCTCCCCGCGCTTCCTACACTGACTGTCAGTGATCGGCGGTTCCCTGTCATCGGGAACGCCGATCAATGACGTCAGACGTACAGCCACGCCCCCCTACTGTAAAAAAAAACACAACACGTCACACTGACTCCTCCCCGCCCCCTAGTGGTTAACCCCCTAACTACAACTGTCATTTACATAGGAATCAGTGCTATTTAAATAGCAGTGATTGCTGTATAAATGACAAATGTCCCAAAAATGTGTCAAAAATGTCCGATGTGTCCGCCAAAATGTCGCAGTCACAATAAAAATCGCTGATCGCCGCCATTACTAATAAAAAAAAAATATTAATAAAAATGCTATAAAACTATCCCCTATTTTGTAAACGCTATAACTTTTGCGCAAACTAATCAATAATCGCTAATTGCGATTTTTTTTTACCAAAAATATGTAGAAGAATACGTATCGGCCTAAACTGAGGAAAAAAAATGTTTTTTTTATATATTTTTTGGGGATATTTATTATAGCAAAAAGTAAAAAATATTGCATTTTTTTCAAAATTGTCACTCTATTTTTGTTTATAGCGCAAAAAATAAAAACCGCAGGGGCGATCAAATACCACCAAAAGAAAGCTCTATTTGTGGGAAAAAAAGGACGCCAATTTTGTTTTGGAGCCACGTCGCATGACCGCGCAATTGTTAGTTAAAGCGACGCAGTGCCGAATTGCAAAAAGGGGCCTGGTCCTTTGGCTGCCAATTGGTCCGGGGCTGAAGTGGTTAAATGCACCATTTATGGAAGCAGAAATACACTAAATTCACATGGCAGGGGTGCAGCAAAGGCCTTCTCTGCTCCTAACGCTGGACGCAGAGAAGACCTTTGACCGTACACAGTGGCTTTATCTGGTCGGGGTATTGGAATTATTCGGCTTTGAGGGGAACATACTATCAGTCATTAGGGATGAGCCGAACACCCCCCCGTTCGGCTCGCACCAGAACCCGCGAACGGACCTAAAGTCCGTGCGAGCTTTAGAACCCTATTAGTTTTAATGGATGCAAACGTTCGAAATTAAAAGTGCTAATTTTAAAGGCTAATATGCATGTTAATGTCATAAAAAGTGTTTGGGGACCTGGGTCCTGCCCCAGGGGACATGTATCAATGCAAAAAGAAGTTTTAAAAAACGGCCGTTTTTTCAGGAGCAGTGATTTTAATAATGCTTAAATTGAAACAATAAAAGTGTAATATTCCTTTAAATTTCGTACCTGGGGGGTGTCTATAGTATGCATGTGAAGGGGCGCATGTTTCCCGTGTTTAGAACTGTCTCTGCAAAAAGTGTCATTTTTGAAATTAAAAAAGCTATTTAACCACTTTAAAGCCCCATACACACGCGCGGATTATCCGAGGACCAGGTCCGTCGGACCATGTCCGTCATACTTTGTCTGATGTTGGTTTTGCGTACACACGGTCAGACAAAGTTGTCGGAAAATCCGATCATTCTGAACGCGGTGACGATTGTTGCCTATGACGGGACTACGTAGAGGCTAGTAGCCAATAGCTTTGGTCTTGTAATGTGATCTGAGCATGCGTAGCACTTTGTCCGGTCAGACAACCGTACACACGATCGGATTTGGTGTGATCGGACCGTGTTGTCGGCAAATCTATCCAGCAGGAGATAGGACTTTGTCCGTCGGACAATCCGACGTACACTGTCTGATGGTGCATACACACGGTCTGATTTTTCAACAACATTGTCCGATCGGACAGAATCCATGCAAAAATCCGACCGTGTGTATGGGGCTTTAGACCAGCCTCGTTTTGGATTTTAGGTGTTTACATGTTTAAAACAGTTTTTTTTGCTAGAAAAAAACTTAGAATCCCCAAACATTATATATTGTTTTTTTTCTAACACCCTAGAGAATAAAATGGCGGTTGTTGCAATACTTTTTTTTACACCGTATTTGCGCAGCGGTCTTACAAGCGAACTTTTTTTGGAAAAAATTCACTTTTTTGAATAAAAAAATAAGACAACAGTAAAGTTAGTCCAATCTTTTTATATATTGTGAAAGATAATGTTACGCCGAGTAAATTGATACCTGACATGTCACGCTTCAAAATTGCGCCCGCTCGTGGAATGGCATCAAACTTTTACCCTCAAAAATCTCCATAGGCGACGTTTAAAAAATTCTACAGGTTGCATATTTTGTGTTACAGAGGAGGTCTACAGCTATAATTATTGCTCTCGCTCTACCGATCGCGGCGATACCTCACATGTGTGGTTTGACCACCGTTTTCATATGCGGGCTCTACTCACGTACGCGTTCGCTTCTGCGCACGAGCTCGTCGGGACGGGACGCTTTAAAAAATTTTTTTTTTGTTTTTCTTATTTATTTTTCTTGATTTTATTTATTTTTACACTGTTTTTTTAAAAAAAAAATATTGGCTCACTTTTATTCCTATTACAAGGAATGTAAACATCCCTTGTAATAGAAAAAAGCATGACAGGTCCTCTTAAATATGAGACCTGGGGTCAAAAAGTCCTCAGATCTCATATTTGGACTTCAATTAAAAAAAAAAAAAAAATGTCATTTAAAAAAATGACATTTGTAAATTTCTCTTTAAGAGGTATGGGCGGAAGTGACGTTTTTGACGTTGCTTCCGCCCTCCTATGGTATAGAGATGAGTGGCGGCCATATTAGCGTCACTCATCTCTATGCACATCAGGGGAAAGGACCCGATCGCCTCCGCCGCTGCCGACGGTTCCGGTAAGCGGCGGAACCCGCCGCGATGACCACCATTATCGGACAGCCGACCGGCGACTGAAGAGATGGATATCTCGGTTGTGGCAGCAGCTGCTGCCGTTACCGAGATATCCCTCTTCAAAAAAGGGACGTACATCATCGTGCGCCGGTCAGAAAGTGGTTAAAATCACTCGCGGCTAATGTGTATTGACGGCTCCCGTAATACAGAGAACAGTCATTCATTGAAACTCATTCATAAAAAAAAAGTCATTGATAAAATATAAAACAAATGAAAAAAAAAAGCGTAGGGGTCCCCCAAATTCAATAACCAGGCCCTTCAGGTCTGGGATGGATATTAAGGGGAACCCCAGCCCAAAAAAATGGCGTAGGGTCCCCCTCAAAATCCATACCAGACCCTTGAAGTCTGGTATGGATTTTAAGGGGAACCCTAGCCAAAAAAAATGGCGTGGGGTCCCCCTCAAAATCCATACCAGACCCTTATCCGAGCACGCAACCTGGCAGGCCGCAGGAAAAGAGGGGGGGACGAGAGCGGCCCCCCTCCCGCCTGAACCGTACCAGGCCACATGCCCTCAACATTGGGAGGATGCTTTGGGGGTCTAAGACCCCTAAAGCACCTTGTCCCCATGTTGATGAGGACAAGGGCCTCTTCCCCACAACCCTGGCCATTGGTTTGGGGGTCTGCGGGCGGGGGCTTATCGGAATCTGGAAGCCCCCTTTAACAAGGGGACCCCCAGATCCCGCCCCCCCCCTGTGTGAAATGGTAAGGGGGTACAAAAGTACCCCTACCATTTCACCAAAAAAGTGGCAAAAATGGTAAAAATGACAGGAGACGGTCTTTGACAATTCCTTTATTAAAATCTTCTTTCTTCTTTCTTCATCCTTCGGTTTCTTCATCTTCTCCTTCCGTCATCTTCTTCCATCTTCTTCCATCTTCTTCTTCCTCCGATCCACTTCTTCTTGCGCTGGTCTTCTCGTCCTTCTCGTCCGGCATCTTCTTCCGTCAGCGTCGGCGTCGGTGTCGGTGTCGTCTCTGCTTTGTTGGAATCAATGCGAACACAGAGGTTCGTTATTCCACGCATTTTGGACATGCCCATTACTGAGAACATTCTGGTCAGACGTTTTTAAAATTACAGGGGGTCCCCGACTTACAAACATCCGACTTACAAACAACTCCTACTTACAAACGGAGGGAGACAACAGGAAGTGAGAGGAAATACACCCCTAGGAAGGTAAATTCACTCATGTAAGAGTTAATATGGGAAAAAGGTATCTCCACTGATGCTTTATCACCAGTCCATGCTTCCCTAACAACCCAAAATTTTCAAAATACAATTGTCATTGGGACAGAAGGTGAGGTGAAATCTTCTGAACAGGGGCACAGACAGCAAAACAAATGTTACAGGGGTGATAAGCCTTCTCTATGTTATATAAAAAACTTAAAAATAGATTTTTTGGCTGGAGCTACACTTAAAAAATGTACCTGTTCCGACTTACAAACAGATTCAACTTAAGAACAAACCTACAGTCCCTATCTTGTTTGTAACCCGGGGACCCCCTGTATAGGAAAACTCACAAATTTTCAACTCCTCAAAAATCCAGGGCTTGCTATATTGTCATTGGGAATATAAGAAGTACCACCTTCCCTAAGGAATATAGTTTCCCACATTCTTATCAGTGCCAGACTAGAACTAGTAAAACGCTGGAAAAGCACTGAAGTTCCAAATCTTGCGGATGTACTTAGAACCACTAACCTACATATAACGTATGAAGTAATGTTCGCTACTTCCCAAGGAAACTACAACTCAAAGTATCCTCACTGGCACCCCTGGTTCGACTGGTATAAACCCAGCAAGACAAACTAACACACTTAGCTAAATGCTCAAACTTCAAATGTCAAATCTTAAACTTTAAACCTCATATACAAATTTCCATATCCACTTCTACACCCTGTTGCAAATTATTATGCCAATGATATTTTTCTCATTTACGTAAATAATCAGTCAGCATAATTCTCATGTTATCAACTATTAAGCTATTAAGAGTACAAGTCAAATTTTATTGAACAAACCTCGTAATAATAACAGTTTTTTTTTTTTTCAAAATAAAAAACTTACAATGCACTGTTCCAAATTATTATGCACAGTAAGTTTCAAAACAATTTGGTGTGTTTGGAGCATATTTACAGAAATCAAAAGATATTTCAATCAAACTTTGAACAACATTTTAACTTTTTAAACATTTTAACAGGTCACGTTACATTTTAACCACTTGCCGACCAAGGACGTCATATGACGTCCTTGACTTTAAGTGGTGACATCTGAATGATGCGTGCAGCTATTGGCATCATTCAGATATCATTTTTACCGGCCGGCGATTCTGTGCACCATAAGAACGATCATAGCGGCAGTTCTGCCGCCTGATCGTTCTTATAGGCAGCGGGAGGGGACGTCCCCCCCCTCCCGCCGCCATCCGGTGCTTCTCTGGGCTCTCCCGTGCCATCGGGGGCCCGGAGAAAGAATCGCTCACCGCCGGATGACGAGCATAGAGATTTCCAGTGACCAGATGGTCACCAGTCATCTCTATGACCGTCGGAGGTCCGGGCGCGACGTTATGACGTCACGCCCGGTACCCGGATGTAAACAAAGCCGCGATCGCGGCTGTCAGCATGAGATCGGTAAAAAATGTTTTACCGATCTCATGCTTTCCAGCCTGGAGGAGAGATGTGGGGTCTTATTGACCCCACATCTCTCCATAAATAGGACCTGTCACATACATTCCTATTACAAGGGATGTTTACATTCCTTGTAATAGGAATAAAAGTGATCCAAAATATTTTTTTTTTTAAAAAAATGTAAAAATAAAAAAAATTATGTAAAATAAAAATAAATAAATAAAAAAAAAAAAAATTAAAACGCCCCTGTCCCCTGTAGCTCGCGATCAGAAGCTAACGCACATGCAAGTCCCGCCCGCATATGTAAACGCCGCTCAAACCACACATGTGAGGTATCGCCGCGTGCGTTAGAGCGCGTGCAACAATTCTAGCACTAGACCTCCTCCGTAACTCTAAACTGGTAACCAGTAAAAAATATTAAAGCGTCGCCTATGGAGATTATTAAGTACCAAAGTTTGGCGCCATTCCACGGTTGTGCGCAATTTTAAAGCGTGACATGTTTGGTATCTATTTACTCGGCGTAACATCATCTTTCATATTTTATAAAAAAATTGGGCTAACTTTACTGTTTTCTTATTTTTTAATTCATGAAACTGTTTTTTTTTCCCAAAAAAAGGCGTTTGAAAAATTATTGCGCAAATACCGTGTGAGATAAAAAGTTGCAATGACCGCCATTTTATTCCCTAGGGTGTCTGCTAAAAAAAACGTACTCAATGTTTGGGGGTTCTGAGTAATTTTCTAGCAAAAAAATGATGATGTTTACATGAAGGAAAATAGGCCAAAATAGGCCCGGTAGGCAAGTGGTTAACATAGGACCCCTTATTTGATAGCAGCTCCACAAGTCTTGCATCCATTGAACCTTTTGAGTTTTTGGACAGTTTCTGCTTGAATTTGTTTGCAAGATGTCAGAATAGCTTCCCAGAGCTGCTGTTTGGATGTAAACTGTCTCCCACCCTCATAGATCTTTTGCTAGAGTATGCTCCAAAGGTTCTCAATAGGATTGAGGTCAGGGGAGGATGGTGGCCACACCATGACTTTCTCTCCTTTTATCCCCATAGCAGCCATTGATGCAGAGGTATTCTTTTCAGCATGAGATGGTGCATTGTCATGCATGAAGATGATTTTTACGAAAAGCATCGTTCTTCCATTTGTAACAGGGAAGGAAGTGGTCAGTCAGGAACTCCACATACTTTGCAGAGGTCATCTTTAAACCTTCTGGGACCCTAAAGGGGCCAACCAGCTCTTTTCCCATGATTCCAGCCCAAAACATGACTCCACCACCGCCTTGCTGACAGCGCAGTCTTGTTGGAACAGGGTGGCCGTCCACCAACCATCCACTACTCCATCCATCTGGACCATCCAGGGTTGCACAACACTCATCAGTGAACATGACTGTTTGAAAATTAGTCTTCTTGTATTTTTCTGCCCAATGCAGCCTTTTCTGCTTGTGAGCATTGGTTAGTGGTGGCGGAATGGAAGGTTTATGAACAGTTTCAAGACTCTGGAGGACTCTACACCTTGATGTCCGTGGGACTCCAGAGGCACCAGTAGCTTCAAATATCTGTTTGCTACTATGTAATGGTGTTTTAGCAGCTGCTCTCTTGATCCGATGCATGGATCTGGCAGAAATCTTCCTCAATGTGCCTTTATCTGCACGAAACCCATCTGTGCTCTGAATCAGCCACAAATATCTTAATAGTGCGATGATCATGCTTACGTTTTAGTGAAATATCTAATGTTTTCATACCTCATCCAAGGCATTGAACTATTTCACTCTTTTCAGCAGCAGAGAGATCCTTTTTCTTCCCCATATTGCTTGAAAATTGTGCTCTGCTTAATAATGTGTAACACCCTCCTTTAGTAGTTTTTCCTTTTAATCGGGCTCACCTGGCAATCTAATTACCACAGGTGTCCGAGATTATTTTCAGTGATCAAAAGAGCCCTGAGACACAATGCCGTCCATGAGTTAAACTGAAAAACAAAATATTTAATCTCTGTGACACTGAAATAGAATTTGCATAATAATTTGGAACAGGGTGTAGTTTTAAAGCTGCATCCAATTTCCATGTTATACTTGGTATCCAAGTTATCTCAACTTTCTCATATCTTTGAGTATGTGATGAACCAACAATGCAAAGGAATCATGCCTAATGTTATCTTTTGCATATTAGAAATGTCACAATGAATCATACTGCTAAAAAGTATAAAGTGGCCTTGCTGGCTCCAAACAACAGATGCAGCGTGATCCCTATGGGGCATCTGGTGACAGGAGCATCAAAACGCTAGACCAATCAATAGTAGCAATCATTACTATAACCATCAATACAATAGACAGATTCCCAGCAAAGTTATAATATTTACAACTCAAGAACATGACAATACACACGCCTATCTTTGTTTTCCTATATTATACTAAGAAACTGTACTTATATAAGCTCATCATTGTTTTTTTCTTTTTCTCATTTTCTGTAAAAATTATTGAAATTAAAAAAGTATCACGGACAGTACTCAAGTGTTTTTTTGTTTGTTGGTTGAGCTGGATAGACTTGTGCCTTTTTTCAACCAGATTAACTATGTAACTATGTAGTATAATGTGCTTGTTGCCAGAGGCGGCTCTCTAATTAGGCAAATAAGGCAGTCGCCTAAGGCCCCGCACTCCCAGGGGCCTCTTGGCCACCTAATTTGCCTGATGTGTGTGTGGAAGAATGGGAGGGAATGTCCCTGGCCAGTGTCCCCAAGCTGGCAGGGTGAGCGGGCCGGGCTGGTAAAGTGTCGCCGTCTGTAGTATACAGCGCTGCCGCTGGCTGCTGCAGACGAATTGCAGAGGAGGCAGACCTTCCGGCCACTGCTGAACCCGCCAGGAGGTAGAAGCGGACTGGGAAGGGGGGCCTTGTAAAAATGGTGCTTGCTCTGCACTGCTGCAGACAGCTGTGACATCTGCCAGCCGCCGCTACACTGTGTTAAATCTGCAGCAGAGAGGTGCGAGTATGCTATGGATCCGACTGACGCATTCACTTCCCTGTCAGGCGGAGTGATCTCCACCCGACAGCAGCTTCCTAGTCCCACCCAGCATGATGCCATTCACAGGCCGGGATAAAAAGGCAGAGGAGACTGCTGCTGCACGGACCTGCGAGGAGCCAGTGAAGCCCCATGCAACAGTGCAAGTAAGTTTGCAGATGGTATTTGTAATATGCAGCATGGAGGGGGTTAATGCATTACTATACATTAGTGACCAGTGGCAGTTAATTAACCCCTTTGTGCTGCATTAGTGGCAACAGTATCAGTGTTAATTAACCCCTATATGGTGCAGGATTAAAAGGGTTCATAAACACTGACACTGTTGCCACCAATGCAGCACAAAGGGGTTAATTAACTGCTACAGGTCACTAATGCATCAGTGGTGTATTTGATACTACCCCCCACCATACACTCCACACCCCTCTCATGTACATACTACCCACCATACACTCGCACCCCTCTCATGTACATACTACCCACCATACACTCCACACCCCTCTCATGTCATATTACCCACCATATACGCCGCACCCCTCTCATGTCATACTACCCACCATAAACTCAGCACCCCTGTCATGTACATACTACCCCTACCATACTCTTAGTACCCCTCTCATGTACATACTACCCACCATCCACTCTGCACCCCTCTCATGTACATACTACCCACCATACACTCTGCACCCCTCTCATGTACATACTACCCACCTCCATACACTCCACATCCCTCTCATATACATACTACCTACCTCCATACACTCCACACCCCTCTCCTCTACATACTACTTGCCTCCATAGACTCTGCACCCCTCTCATGTACATATTACCCGCCGTCATACCCTCCCCTTTCCTCTCCTACTCAAGTTTACCGCCATTGTACAGTAGGAGCCCCTACTAGGGAGATGGTGACCCGTGGCATACAGAAAAAACAGTGAGTGTGGATGAATTATGCTACCTATTGGGCATGGCTTTTTAGTTTGATTAGAAATTTTAGTCAGTTTTTTTTTATTTTTTTTATTTACAGTTTTATTTTTTATTTTTTTTTACAATCTTTGATGAGAGTTTTTGGTTTCTTTGCTGAGATGTCAGGGGTCTAAACGGACCCCTGAAGTCTCACTTTTGAGACAGAAAAAGGAAATGAGGAAACACATTCCTCAGTTCCTTTCTCTATAGCGTCAGCTGCACTGCAGATGAATGAACAGGAGACAGAGGCTCCTGTTAATTCATAAACTAAAGCATAGTATAATATGAATGAACACAGCGAGTGATCAGTTCCAATCACTCACTGTGTTGTTTTAGAAAAGGTAGGGGCTGGTAAAGCCCCTTTTCCTGGCCTCCATCCTGAAGATCCCCCCCACAGCAGTCAGCTGTAGAGCAGAGGAGGGAAGTTGGCAGGGGGCACACTGTTATTTTTTATCGCTTGAATTATTTTTCCCATAAAAGGCATGAGTGGGGCCTCCTGTCTAAGTTTTGCCTAAGGCCTCACAAAGTATAGAGATGCCTCTGCTTGTTGCAGACTAGATAAGTGTAGCAAAACTGCTGCTTGTCTACTAGGACATTTCACAACAGCACTGTTAAACTTTTTGATAAATGTAAGTGGCATTATGTTTGGAGAAAACACCAACATACTCCAATAGTAAGGAACCAATTAACACTATGCATTGCATTAGAGCAATGTGTGATCACACATCAAGGCATGCTTTAGTAGTGAAGCCCATGTGTTTACAATTTTTCCAATAGAATGGCACTGCAAGGCACCATTACCAAAGTGCTGCACCAAACACGTGTTTTATCATATCATATCGTAAGCAACTCAAAGACTTAACCAGATGCCGACCACGCCATAGTCGAAAGACGTCTACAGCGCGGCCGGCTTATCCTGAGTGGCCGTCCTACGGACGTCCTCCCAGAAACTTGCTCCCGCGCGCCCCCTGGAGCGTGCACTCGGGAACATCCATGACCGCCGGGTCCCGAGGACCCGGCGCATCACGGATCACGGTAAACAGCCGCTGATACCGGCCGTTTACCACGTGATCACTCCGTCAAATGACGGAGCGATCACATGTACACAAACCGGCGTCACGTCATGACGCCGGTTCCTCCCTCCCCTCTCTGTACCGATCGGTACAGTGAGAGGGGAGAAGCGGAAAGGGGGAGAGACGGGACCAGCGCTGTGGGCTGGATTTGTAGTGCCCACAGCGCTGGTCAGTGCCTGCAATACTCTGCCACCACTGTGCAATGCTCTGCAACCACTGTGCAATGCTCTGCCACCACTGTGCAATGCTCTGCAACCACTGTGCAATGCTCTGCAACCACTGTGCAATGCTCTGCCACCACTGTGCAATACTCTGAAACCACTGTGCAATGCTCTGCAACCACTGTGCAATGCTCTGCCACCACTGTGCAATGCTCTGCCACCACTGTGCAATACTCTGCCACCACTGTGCAATACTCTGCCACCACTGTGCAACACTGCAATACTCTGCCAACACTCGCCAATACTCTGCCAATACTTGCCAATACTCTGCCAATACTTGCCAATACTCTGCCAATACTCGCCAATACTCTGCAATAATTTTTAATAGAAACAAAGAATTTTTTTTTTTACCGAATGTTCAGTATTTTTAAAAAAAAACTGCGATGATTAAATACCACCAAAAGAAAGCTCTATTTGTGTGAAAAAAGGACATAAAATTAATTTGGGTACAGTGTTGCATGACTGATTAATTGACATTCAAAGTGTGAGAGCACCGAAAGCTGAAAATTGGTCTGGTTAGGAAGGGGGTTTAACTGCCCAGTGGGTAAGTGGTTAAATAGTAGAACTTCACTTTCTCAGTCAACATTTAGATAGGAAAGTTTACTTCCTTGTTCCCATGCCTAGGCAAATGATGTCATACATCCCAGGAGTCTTCAGGAGTGGAAGTGGGGAGGAGGTGTTTTCTCAGCTCAGCATACCCTCCTGCCTACATGACTGAGCTAAGGGCAGGAAGTAAATGCTACCTGAATCATCTGCCCTTACTCAAGATGGCCATGGCCAGAAATGCTGGGGGTGTTTTTCAAAGTGATTTCTCAGCAACATAAGCAGGGAGACATGGGTTTATCGGGGAGTTTGCTTTTAATATTAAAAAATTAAATAATGGTTTCATTTTGTGGTGCTCAGACGCATTATAGTTCCAATTTAAACCTAGCTATTAAAGCCCAATATCACTTTTTTTTAAACTGGTAAATGATTTGTCCAACAGGTTTTAAAATACCCCCTTGATCTGCATATGAAGGAAATTAAATAAATACAACATAACAGTAACAATGTATTTCTCAATCAAGCTCCTGAACAGTGTTTGGGCACTGTTTAGAAGCTTACTTTTATACAGCAGCAGTCAAAATGACAGCTTGGCATTGCAGGCAAATAGTTTTGGGGGAAGTGGCAGTGATGGAAGATGAACTGGGTCCTCAAATGCTCATTTTATAGCACCAGAACATTATGTATTGCTTTGTGGAGCAAAACTAGCAATCTCCAAATTTCTCATACTTTTTTCTTTTGTAATTCCACTACGATTTAACATAAATGTATAGGTTTAAGAACATTTTTCTTTGTACTGTGTCACAGCCCCAAAATTAAATTTCTGTCCTCCAAGCAGCATTTTGTGTTATCACGTTGTTCTTATTATACTGCAAGTATGATGTAATAGGTGATTGGGAACACTTTTCTGTATTACTTCCCCAGAAATGTAAGTTTCCTTCAATGAATCCTATGCATTTAAAATAAATGTCAACTCTAAAAGGATAATTTTATCAGTCAAAAATAACTAGTGTTTTCTTTTAAGACCTTTTAAATTATGCTGTGTTAGGTGGTCTTTTACTTGCCATTCCCAGCATACAGCATACAGCATACAGTACAGGATTTTGCTAACCACTTCAGCTCTCATACCTGTATACCCCTTATGGACCAGAGCAATTTTTAGTTTCCACTATGGGTCTTTGTATTTGGCAATACATTGTGCATAGTGAATACAGTGTTTCAGAGGAAAAACTATGCTTTCTTTTGGCCAAAAATTTGCTCTGCAAAACATTTTTCTATAGATCATTTTTTTGTGAAATCTATAGATGAAATGATGTAAAAAATGAACTAATGCATTTTTTGTTCTGTTTAGATCAGTGATCATTTTATGAAAGAAGCTATACTGTAAATAAAAAGTATACATTTTCTTGGTGTGTGACACTGAGAAAGTAAGAAACTAATTGAATGAACAGAAAAATGTATGCTAAAAAATAAAAATGTTAAAAAAATAAATAAAAATAAACAAATCAGTGGAAAAATAATAGCAAAGAGAAGATATAAGGAAAGAGTTATTTATGGTTACCTAACCATAAGGAATAATAAGGAGTTAAATAGAAGTAATAGGTATACATTTTTTTGAAAAAAAAATATCAGTCACTTGGGCCTTCAAACGTTGCAGAATAGCTCCCCCCCACTCTCTTTACACATTGGCTACAGGGAGGCCTTGAAGTCCCCAATGTGGCTAAAATGCCGTTGCGCTGGTTCTCGGTGACAGGCTTCTCGAACCAGCACCATCCCGTTGCACTGGTTCTCACGCTGGCTGCAATAGGAAAATGTCACATTTTCCTATAGCAATGAGCGAGAGATAAGCAACAATGTCGCCTCTCTAATAAGACCTGCATGCCTTCAGGGGCATACCAGGCCCTTAGGTCTGGTAGGGATTTTAAGGGAACCCCCCTATGCCTAAAAAACGGCATGGGGGTCCCCCCAAAATCCATACCAGACCCTTATCCGAGCACGCAGCCCGGCCGGTCAGGAAAGGGGGTGGGGATGAGTGAACGTCCCCCCCCGAACCATACCAGGCCGCATGCCCTCAACATGGGGGGGTGGGTTCTTTGGGGAATGGGGGCGCCCTGCGGCCCCCACCCCAAAGCACCTTGTCCCCATGTTGATGAGGACAAGGGCCTCTTCCCGACAACCCTGGCAGTTTTTTTTATTTAAAATTTGGTGTGGAGTTCCCCCTAAAGATTCATACCAAACACAGTGCCTGGTATTGGCGGGGATCCAAGTCAGATCCCCGCACCAGTGTGAACCCGGCCTCAATGTCTGCGATGCTTGTCGCTCATTGGGAAATGAAAAAACAAATTTTTCCTTTCCCGATGCGGCTCGCCGCTAGCTCCCGTGACGGGGCTCGCAGGGTGTCAATCTTGCCAATAAAAGCGGCGAGATTGACACAATATCGCGGGCACCTACTGTACTATTGACATGCTTGTTACATCCAACCGTGGCTCTGAGTCATGCATAGGTGAAATCCGGGAGCCCCTTATGGTAATAAGCTCACCTCAGAGCGTCTGACCAGCTTTTACACTGAGTCAAACCACGCATATGAACCACTATAGGGTTCTCAGCTGTTTTACTGGATCAGTAGTATCCACAATGCAATGATCTCAGGGGTGCATGAAAAAAGGAAAAAAAATAATAGTGTAATACTGTTTACAGTATTTTATTGAACCTTATGAAGTACGGTGCACTGACTCACCTTATACATGTGAGTACCCCGGCGGGGGAGTGGTTTTTAACTTGTCTATTAAATTTAGAAAAACGGTATTGCATTATTAGTGTTTTTCCTTGATAGTGGCAGATTGGTAGGGGGTTCTTCAACCACTTGACATCCGCGCTATGGCCGAATGACGGTCACAGTGTGGATCTCAATTCCCGGGGGGCCGTCATATGACGTCCTCCCCTGTGCACGCTCCCTGCGCGCTGTGATCACCGAGTCACTGAGACTCGGGTGATCAGCAATCCGAGTAAGGGCCCCTTACCATGTGATCAGCTGTCAGCCAATGACAGCTGATCATATGATGAAAACAAAAGCTTGATGATCGTTTTTTTTTTCTCCTCACGCTGACAGTGGAGGAGAAAAATAAAAGACGATCACCGGCTCATCTTAAAGGGACATCGGTCCCTAAAAGTCAGAGGCAATTATGCCTCATGTATGCCACCTGTCAATGCCCACAAGTGCCACCTATCAATGCCCACAAGTGCCCACTATCAATGCCCACCAGTGCTGCCAATCAGCGCCACCTAAAAGTGCTGCCTATCAGTGTTACCCATCAGATCAGTGCCCATCACTGCCACCCATCAGTGCCCATCACTGCCACCCATCAGTGCCTGTCACTGCCCCCTCATCAGCGTACATCAATGACGGACAAAAATTACCCATTTTCAAATTTTTATAACAAAATAAAAAAAAATTCTGTGTTTTTAAGTTTTTAAAACAAAAAATAAAAATCGCAGAGGTGATCAAATACCACCAAAAGAAAGCTCTATTTGGGGGAAAAAAAATTATAAAAATGTCATTTGGGTACAGTGTTGTATGACGGCGCAATTGTCATTCAAAATGCAACAGCGCTGAAAGCTCAAAATTGGTCTGGATAGGAGGGGGGTTTAAGTGCCCAGTAAGCAAGTGGTTAAGGCTCGCAGGATTTTGTTGTTTTGTTTCACTTTGATAACTTATCTGTTCTTCAGTCACAGAATTAACACAAGATGGCAGCATGGACTAGTGAAGACATGTTCCTCTATAGCACTCCTCTATACAATGCAGGTAAAAAGCAGGGACAACAAAAAAGAGGGCACTTTCTGCTACCTCTTGTGAAATCACAAACTCCAACTGCAGTGGCATACAGGAGTTTTTCCAACAATCACAACTACCCCACATAGTGCACATAATGGAGGACCCAGACGCTGCCTAAGTCATCTACAGCCTGAGAGTCTGTGTGCCCTTATTTGTTCTAAGTACTGGAGAAGGACAAGCACTTTCATTCCATGATTGATGTCTGGGACATGCGGGTATACATTGGATCCCTCCTGATGAGAAAAGATCTTGAGAAGAATGTGCAAAGGCTTGAGACTATTTACAAAACAGAGCTCAGCACTCTCAAATTGAGCCTTAAGCATAGTTCTGAGTAACCAAAGGTTTGATTTACCACCCTGAAGGGCGAGTGCACTACATGAGTGCTTAAACTCCTAGAAAGCCTAATATACAACTGTCTAAACTTCTACCTCACTGATATCAACCTTCTTGACCCCTTAAAATTTGTTTTTACTCACAACATTCCAAAGAAAATGACTTTTTAAAGATCACTACTGGCTTACTAACTGCTAAAACCAGTAGTCAATACTTAGTTCTCTTCTATTAGGCCTTACGCCTCCAAGAGTCTGCTCTCTCTGATTCTCCTCCTACATATCAAAGCACTTTTTTAGTGGGGTCCCCCAAGGCTCTGTCTTCAGACCCCTTCACTTTTCCTATGTACGCCTCTTCCCTTGGTCAGTTAATAACTTTGCCTAACTTCCAATACTATATATATGCTGACAACACCCACATCTACTTTATCTCTCTACTACTCACTAATTTACTAACTGACATATCAGTATGGATATCAAACCCCTTCCTAAAACTCAGTCTTTCAAAAACTGAACTCATAATATTAATATTGTCACTGACAGACAGATTCTGTAAACAATATACTTACTGATTATATTGTGCAATCTCCTCTATTGATGACCTGGAAAACAGAAATTGAATAAACAGTGATAAAGTCAGAGGTCTATTTGAAGCCACAGGAGCCAGGATGTAATCCTTATACTACAAGCAATATTTAATAACCTCTTGGGATGTCTTCAGGAATCTGAACCCATGGGGCTCTGGACCATGACCCAAGAAAACCCAGAGTGTGTCAACTATTTTCACCTTGAACAGGGAATAAGGGAAAATACATTGTTAAAATGGACATTTTGCCAAAAATACTCAATCAACTCCAAGCGGTGCAAATGATCACTGTGTACCCTTCATAATCCCTCTATGCAAGATTTTATCTTGTGCCATAAAAAGTCCCGAATTCATAGACAGATACTAGTCAGACCTAAAGATAAAGGGATGTTGGCCAATATTACAGAATAGTCTCAAAACACCCTTTTTCATAAGGAAAGAGGAGGACCTACCCTTCCCAACATAACCCTATATTATAATGCAGGCCACCTTACTAGGTTGATTGGTTTCAAAGTAGGCATAAAAACTCAGGGACGATCAGGAGGTACAGCTGGCATTTTGGAACCTAAAGGTACTCTTATGATTGAATCCAACCTCTTAAACAAATTTAGACTATGCTAAACTTGACTGCCACCACCCTGGTTCATGAGACTATCTTGTAAGGAAGGGCCATCTCTCTCTAGACTGCATACTTCCTTTCAGTCTGTCATGTTGCAAAATCTTAAGCTGACATATAACCTCTTACTATTCTGCAAGTTACTCCCTACAGAGACTATCCCAGATAAACCTACAAATTGTACTTATGCTGAGAAATGGGAATCAAAATTACATATGCACATTTATCTAACAGTCTGGAACTTTTGCCCTCTCCCAGAAAATTACTCTCTAACAGGCTTCAAGAACTCTAATAAAATTGTATACTCCCTTGAGCAAAGCCCTCTAAAGCCTCTTGTATTGCATCATACTGTATTGTAACTGTACTGTCTCCCTTTATTTTGTAAAGTGCTGCAAAATCTTGGTACTATATAAATGTCGCATAGTAATATAACAAATTTTGAGATGTTATCAATGCCCCATGGTAATCTATGGCTATGATTCCACAAATCTTGACACCTTGACACGCATTTTATCCCTGATATTATGTGAACAACTCCCCATGTTGTATGTTGGAAAATCGGTATTAGCTCTATATGGAGAATTCAGTTACACTCTGCTCTGTTTAACAAGTTTAACCTGTAAGCCATCTATGGACTAGCTGTCTGAATACATTACGTTTTTAATCGAATCAGACATATCAAATTGACAGCTGTGCTGTTGCTACTTATATGCTTTTAAGTAGTAATGGGAAAGAAAGGAGCTAAAACAAACCAAGCGGAAGATGCGGGTTATAATTCTATGAAATCATACTTAGTCCAGGATAAAGTAGATCAAGCAGCAGAGAGTGTGGATGAGATAACCTCACCCCCAATAGAACAAACAAAAAAGAGAACCCGTGTGGGACAAAAAGAAGGATCTCTAGAAAATCAACAGCAAAAAATGGAAAAAGACACAGAAAAATTATTAAGACTTCCTACAAAGCAACATATGGCAGATATGATGTCTCGTTTAGAACACAATATTGAAGGAGAACTGAATGCAACAAGGAAGGAAATACCAAATGTACCACAATGGGTAGAAGAAACTGAAGAACACTTAGACGTGCATAAAAAGGCCATTATGGAATTACGAGAGAGCAGAAATGGAATGGTTGGAAATTAGGAACATTTGATATAGGCTTGAAAACAAAGAAAATAGAAGTAGACGAAACTTAAGGGTTCAGGGTCTCCCAGAGACTGTTAAAGATATTGATCTAGGAGATGCGATTAGGGGGGTATTCAATACGATACTGAAAAGAGAACTCACCTCCCCCCATTAGTTTTGAAAGAATTCATAGAATCCAGAAAATAAATAAATCCTCAACAGACAGCCCTAGAGATATAATTGCAAGATTCCATCATTATGAAGAAAAAGAGCTAGTGGCACAGGGCATGAGAGGTTCAGCATCCATCGATTTTAATGGAACTAAATTACTTATTTTCACATATCTATCACCAGAAACGCTAGCCTGTAGAAGGGCATTGAAACCCAGTTACAAGCCAGTTACATGCCAAAAATATCATCTATAGATGGGTATTTCCAGCTTGTCTAATTGCCAAGAATCAGGGTATATCAGCAATTCTGAGATTCCCAGAAGTCTTAAAAGACTTCTTCAGTAAACTTGGTCTTCCATGTATCAATCTGGAGAACTGGGAAAAGAAACTCCTGGATTGGGGGAAGTTAAAGGATCGGGTGGGGAAAAAAGTACGGAGTGTAGAAATTCATTAAGATAGGAAATCAGGTTATAGAAAGGTGCTGATTAGATGGGATGGAATGGGAATCAGTATAGAAAAAGGAATCACTCGGGGGGAGCATCAAGGAGTGGCTATGCCCACCTGATCCATCAGAACCATCGCCAAGGTTCTTTTTGATGGTTTTGGTGGCTGTTAGTTTAATGGTGTATCCAGAGAAATTGTGAAGAAGCTCACTTCCTTTCTATTGCCTTTGCTTTTTCTTTTTTTGAAATATGGCCCCTTTGAAAACAATTACTTATAATGTTAGAGCTTTGAATATCCCTAGTAAATGACATCATATATTTCAGGAATTTAAAGGATTGTCTGCCAATATAGTTTTTGTACAAGAAACTAATTTAAAATGGTCTTCTAAAATTCCATTATGGTTCTATGGTTACTCCCCTAATAAAAGATCGAAGGGCATAGCAACTGGGTTCGATATGAACACACCATTTATAATGAAAGCATTAGAGTCGGACCCGGAAGGACAATATTTATTTATCAAAGGCTCTTTATTTAAAATGAATTACACACTGGTAAAAATATATTGCCCCAATATTTGTCCCTCTCTTTGTTTGAAGAGGGTCATACATAAATTGGAAGGTTTCAGAGAGGAGGAACTGATTATAGCAGGAGATTTAAATGTTGTCTTTGAGCCAACCCCAACCTCTTTTTTTACGGTCAGAAGGAACACATCCTAAAGTAATTAAATGGAAGCTACATCAGCTGCAACTTGTAGAGGCATTAAGAATTCTACACCCTAGGGGTGAAAATTTTACTTATTATTCTCAAGTACACTCTTCATACTTAGGAATTAATTTTATTTTTTTTAGATCATTAGCTTTTAGAAGGGTTGGCAAAGGCAGAAATAAAATCAATAATCCTCTCAGACCATGCTCCAATTTTGGTTGTCTTGGAATTAAGTGACATACCGACGAAGCAGAGGACCCTAGAATAGATGGGGACATGGAGGGAGACTCTGAATTCTTTAAAGAGAAAAAAATATAAAATATTAGCCGGTCTGTCCTTTCTGAAACACAAAGTATTTATGAGAGGGAGATTAATAGCAGAGGGGGAGAAAAGAAAGAAAATATGGCTAACTCAGAAACAATCCTTTTTACAGGAAATCCAGTATTTGTAACAGTTACACAAGGAATCAACTGAAGTTCAAGTAATGGTTGAATTAATGGGAAAGCGGGAGGCATTAAGGGACCTGATGGAACAAGATACAAAATGGACATTTAATAGAATTACTAAAAGACAATATGAAATGGGAAACAAACCAGGGGAAGTGCTGGCAGGGCTAATTAAACCTATAAATAATTCAAATGATATAGGGAAAATGAAGGATAAGAAAGGAGAGTTGAAATACTCTACAAGTGACTTTGTTAAAATATTTCAAGAATATTATCAATTACTATATGAAGTGAATAATGTTCAAAACCCTGACGATACACAGTTAAGAAGAGCTACTTCTTCACCTCCCTGGTCACCTTCCTTTCCATCATATGCAAACTACTAGAAGGATTTTTTTGCAAGGTTTCTGGACTGCGGGTAAAATCTGATAAAAGAGGGGTAACTAATGCGCTCAGCCAGTGAGGATTAAAAGAGAATAAAATAGAGAAAGCAGCCAACATATAAGTGGTCTCACACTGCAATAGTCAATAATAATGGGGGGTATGTGGCGCTAAACCCTGAATAAATATCCTAAAAAATCTCCTATGGGACGTAATTCCTTAGTGATGGGTAACCTTATGGAAATGTAATAATAAATTCATATATAAAATACAACCATCATAAAAACATAAATAAATACATAAAATATCAAAAAATGGCAGATAAAGTGAATATGTGCAAATGTAAGTGTCCAATATATAAGTGTTGAGATAAAAAAGGCGATAAAAATATCCAAATAAATACTAACAATAACTATAGAAAATGTGGAGTCTAAAATCAATAAGAAGGAAAGTGCCTTCTGTGAATCGAATGAAATATAAAGTGCACAGTGCAAAGTGCCAAGACGTGAAAATAAAAGACCAAAATGAGGTCTGAATGTGCAAAATAAGTAAATAAATGAATACATGGTGCTTCACTGATCAAAGAAATGCAGCAAAATAATTAGGAAAAATAATATCTGAATATTTAAAGCATGAATAAGGACCAAACGAGGGTCTGAACATGTATAAAGGTGCATAAAAATGAATAGAAGTGCATTCAATCAAAAAATGAAATATTCAAAATGCAGAAATATGACTATGATATCAAAACATCAAGAAGGTGAAGGTGAAAATGCCAAAAAATCTGGAATAAATGGACTCCCGAGGGAAAAAAACAGCAGCAAAGATGTATCACGTGGTGCACTACAAGTCCCAGTATAACAGTAAAGATTGTACCGAAGCAGCCAAAGGTGGATAATGATATCACTCAATACATGATATTACACTGCTTCCTAGTGAATATAAAGAAAGTCCCTGGTAGATAATATAGAATTCTGTGTGACTTCCGTGCAGATGAAAATAAAAACGAGTGCTCCGCTGTGTTTTTCAGGGATGTACCCCCGTGTTTCCCCCAGCCTCTCACCTCTAAAGCCCCATACACACGGTCGGACAATCCGCGGACCAGGTCGGTCGGATCCTGTCCGTCGTACTTTGTCCGATGTTGGTGTTGCGTACACACGGTCGGACTACGTTGTCGGAATATCCGGTCTGCAAGAACGTCGTGACGTAAGTCGTCGTCCACGAGATTAGAAAAGGGAAGTTCAGCACCACGTCAGGCACCCGTTGGGCTCCTTCTGCTGATCCCGTGTTTATCGCGAGTTAGTCGAAGTTTGGTGACTTAAGATTCGCGCTTCTCAGTTTTCTGACTCAGATCGATACTGCTCTTCAGTTTGTGCTTGTCGTGCGTATCTGTTTATTAGTGCGTGTAGTCAGTTCGCATTTGTTGGTCATTGCAGCCTATATCTTGATATAGGACGCTTTGATTTGCACTGCTTATTGTCTGCTCGTTTCTGGTATTCATTTCGTTCTTTCAGGCCTTGCTGTTTATCGGTGCTTTCTGTTTGTCCGTTCTGACCAGCCGACCTTTTGTGACCTTGTGAGCGATGTTTCCCGTGCGTACTCGTCGCTGAGTTCGTGCTGTACGCGGAATTGGTGTCGGGCTTTTAGCTTTGAGCCAAGACCCGTCCATGAACAGAGTGACGAGGAGGATGTGGACCAAGAATTGGTTGCTTTAGCGTGACCAATTCTCGCACATGCCTTTGCTTCGTGAGATCCAGGAGAATAATCATGATGATTTCAGGAACTTTCTCAGGATGACGGACCCCGATTTTCACCGTCTTTTGGCTTTGCTGACCCCCTTTATCAGCCGGCAGGATACCTGCATGAGACAAGCCATTACTCCGGAGCAGAGGCTTGTTGCCACGTTGAGGTACTTGGCGACAGGGAGAAGTCTTCAGGATTTGAAGTTCTCTTCAGGTATCTCTCCCCAGGCCCTGGGAATCATTATTCCAGAGACCTGTTCTGCCATCATCGAGGTCCTGCAGGAGGACTATATTAAGGTAACATTTCTCCTTTACTATTCCCTTCTATGTATGCTCTGTTTGCTAATGTCTTCTATTTTTCACCTCCTTCCCTAATTACCATGATTGCAATATGCTCTAATATGCTGTGCCCCTTTTCTCCTTCATGCATTTTTCCCTTTACTTACCTCCCCAGCATGCTCTTCTGCCCCAATAGACACCTATGGCCTAGTCACTTAAGCAATGTATTTTGTCTGCTGCATAGGATTTTTTGCCCCCAAACACCCCCTAAAATATGCACAAATGTTTGCTGTGTGGTTTACTTCATGTAGAGCCCCTTTTTTTTATTGTTTTTGGTGGGGGGGGGGGCAAACTCATTAGGAACCCCCTCCCCCAACTGCTCTGTCAGATGGTACCAATCCTCTATCTGCTGGCTTTCCCAAGGTCAATACACACTATATACCTACCTCTTTATAGTGGGCATCTTTAGGGATGAATTCTGCAAAGCATGTAGTGCAAGGGGCTGCCTCCATACTTTCCATTTCCTAATTTTTTGTGTTCTTTCCCTCCTATTAGCTTGCTTGGTAATTTCATAATGTCACAATGTGCTTTCCTTTTTTTTGGGGGGGGGGGGGGGTTGAAATGTTAGTTTAGCTTTCCTGGGGGCTGCCAATAGTGTTAAGTACAGAGTGTCTGGCCAAACTAGCACACATTATTGAGCCATTTGCCAATCAATGAAGTGCAGAGGGTTACCTGTCCAACAACCCCCCCCCCCCAAAACCCTAGTTATTGCCAATGGCCCATCAGAAGTGTGGGGATTGATGGGGGGGTGAGTAATCTGTGAAGGGGACCCTCTACTTTTCTCTGCAAATACTTTCCAGCCTCCAATATTATACAATGCTCTTGTTCTAAGATGTTGATTGTCTAATCTGCTTGCAATGTTTATGTGCAAAGTGACTAATTAGTTTTTCTTGTTTCACTCCACAGTTCCCTTCCACACCACAGGAATGGCAGACTGTGGCCTCCCACTTTGCCAGCCGTGTCCCTGGAAAAGAAACTTGCAGTGCAAAGTGGACTTGCCTTTAGTAAATAACACCAATTGCCCCCCATATCCTTTACATTTGACATACATAATGCATTGTGTTTTTGAAATAAGGAAGCCACACATTTAGAAAAATAAAAAAGTTTACTTGGAAAACATTCACAAGTGCGTTTACAATCTTCACGCCCAAACTGACAACATCTTGGTTATTTACAACATTGTTTACAAACATTCCGCAATTGGTAAAACCAGGCATGGAGCAAAACAGAACCTATGAAGTAGGAAAGTTCAACTTTGTAAAGTGAAAACAAGATCAGACATGACTATATGTTCAAAGTGTGTTTGATCTTGCCTTCATCACATGGGGGGTCACCCCTGGAAAGTGGAAATTTAGAACATGCACACAATTTGGGTCTGAAAATGGTCATTAGATGGTAAAACACATGCCTAGAGGCTTCAAAAGTGCCATTTTCCATCATGGGGATGAATGGACGTTTTTTGGGGGTGCAACCCCTTCACCACAACCACGTTCGTAGTTCGTAAAGTGGTTGCACCCCCTAAAAAACGTTGGCATTCATCCACCATGATGGGAGCTAGCACATGTGGACACAATGTGTGCATGTTCCAAATTTCACACAGTTCTTAAGTTGCAAATGTGTTCAGAAGCTGGCACAAATGTGTGTTAATTACTTGGTGCGTTTTCATATTTTTCCTAAAACATCAATGATGTTCTTAAATTTTTGTTGAACATCATTGATGTTTTGCTTTATGTAATCTAGATCTCTATTGCAGACCATTATCTCCCCGATGAGTACGTGGGCACTCTCTGTGGTAAAGTGCGATTTTTCTTCCACAACATCCACGTCACCTAAAAACCACAAACAAACAAAAATCGGGTGTTGGAAATGAGGCAGCCATACATTGATTAGCTTACCAGTAGCTGTGTTCTCCCACACTCACCTGTTGTGGTGACAATTTCTCCAAGTTCGATGATCTCTCCTTCCTCCTCCTCCTCCTCTGCTTCTGCTCTTTCACCTTTTTTGGGAGGTGTTGGTTTTGGGGTTTCCTCAGACGGCCCAAGTTTTCGCTCCCCTATGAGAATGTACAAAAGGAAGATTTAGCAACACAATCTATTGAGGGCAGAAATAGGAAATGACAAACATTGCTTGAAAGTGACGGACACTATTTTTGTTTGTCCAGTTACAAATGCCAACTACATGAATGTAGTCACTTTGTAAAGGTGCTAAACTTACTAGCTTTTTGGTAGAAGTTTGTGTGATGGAGACCCCCCTCTAGTATCCACTGGAGCACATGTGTGGAAAAGCCTAATAAAAAGGGGGTTTGGGTGTCCCAGCACTAGTGCTCTAGAGTCCAGATGGGTAAACAGCTACTGGGTGACCTCTCCTTTACATTGAATAAATTGGTTTACATTCTTGATGACATTTCTAGTGAGAACAAACTTCCTTTCCCCAAAAAAAACACCAAACATCGTATTATAAGTGGCCGAACGATCGAGGTTGCATACGATCGAATGGACACACACACACGACCATGACAGTGGCAGAAAGATTGAGGCTGAGTACGATCGAATGCACAGACGAACATGAAAGTGGCCATTTTGGAATGTACAACTTTGTAAAAATCAAACCACATGGAGCAGTATGCAAGCAAGAAATAAAACACAAAACACAACTACTTACTTTTTTGAAGAATTCGCTTGATCTTTCTGTACTGATCGGCCTCCCTCAGTTTCAGGTCTGACCAGCGTTTCCTCAGTTGCTCCTTGGATCGTTGTACCCCAAAATTATTGTACAGCCTCCTCACAACTTTAGACATGATCTTGGCCTTGCGGACATTGGGGTTGAGGTAAGGCCCATACTTCCCATCATAGTCGCTCCTCTTTAATATGTCCACCATCTCCAACATTTCTCCAAATGACATATTGGAGGCCTTGAATTTCAGGCTCCGGGATCGGGACGTTTCTGCCTCCGGACTTTCCTCGTCCTCCTCGTTGGTGGGATATTTGTGGCGCACCTGCTGTGTCCCCGCCATGTGCTCTCCCCACTGCGCCGTAAAGAGAAGGGGTGGGGAATAGACGAGAAAGATCGTCAGGGGCGGGCGGAGTTTGACGCATGCGCACTGTATATAAAACGTCACACGCCTGTGTCGTAGCCACGATCTGGGAGACGAGGGAGAGAAAGCTCACGCACGAGACGATCGCTAGAAACGAAGGTACAATTTGACGTTAGTACATAACTAGCCTAGACTGATTCGAACTTGAGGCTTCTTTATGGAGAAGATTAGAAGAGTTTAGCCTGACATAATTTATAGTGTTTGGTGTGGTGTTGTGTCTTGCAGAGATTATGAAGGGATTCAACGACATGAGTTTTCTCCCCCTCCTTATTGCCAAATACAGGGAATTTCCCATTTTATGGCAGGCTAAACACCCCCATTATAGCATCAAACCAAAGAGGTACGCAGCCCTGGAGGAACTTGTGGAATTTGTCAAGCCAAGGTTCCCCGCGGCAACTGTTGATGATATAAGAAAGAAAATTGTCAGCCTGAGGAGTGCGTATATCAGGGAGCGCAAGAAGGTCCGGAAGTCGGAAGAAACTGCAACTGCAGCAGATGAGGTCTATGTGCCCAAGCTCTGGTACTATCAGAGTCTACATTTTCTCAAAGACCAGGCTGATGTCACGGAGCCACTCTCGACTCCTCCTTCCACGCTTCCTTGCGCGCAGGCCACCCCTGATGAGGCTTCCGAGGAGCAACCTGGGCCTTCCAGTCTGGAAGAGGTGGAGGAGCCCAGCTTGTTCCAGGTATAGTAGTTTTGTTACCATTTATGTGAATAATGAATGATGTTCACTTAATTCAGGATCCCCAATTGCTTAGTTCCTAACGTGTTTGACATATCAACTGACAGTAGTGTTGGAGACAGTTGGGGCCACAATCTAAACTGCAGGGCTGAGAATTGTATGGTTTTCTATTTGTAAACATTTTGCAACAGTCACTAGATGAGAATTGTGTGTGTTTGATGAACAAATAACTGAAACTATGTCCCTTTTTCATACACAGGAAGACCTCAGCCAGGAGGTGGCTGTGGAAGGTGGCAGTCAGGAGGAGGCAGGGGTTAGTGGCAGCCACGAGGTGGGTAGTGGCAGCCAAGAGGAGGCTAGGCCTCGGAGCCTGACTGACACCCAAATCACTCCCCTCCGCCCTCCGTACAGAAGGGCGAGAAGGGGGGGTTATGCGGCAGAGTCAGCGCTCCGCATGATCAGAGAGGCTTCAGACTCCCTACATGCCACACCCGCCGACGAGGAGACCTTTGGCTCGGTGGTTGTCACTAAAATGATGGGTATGGAGGTGAGGCAACGCAACATGTGTGAGGGGCTCATCCTCCATGTCCTAAATAAGGGTAGGGCTGGGGAGATGACCCCAGTCACACATGTTTTCCATAGTTACCATGCTCCGCCTCCTCCTCCTCCTCCTCCTCCTTCTGCCACCCCACCAGCACGACAGCCACAGCGTGCAAGGAAGCGTGGAAGGAAGACCTGAGAGTGACGACCTGGATTCAGTCTGGTCGGAGAGAAGATGGAGCCTCTTGTAGTACCAGAGCCTGGGGACCTAGATGGCATCTGCTGCAGTTCCGGATGCTTTGGACTTCAGGACCAGATTGCACTCCCCTTAATATACGTACTCCTCAGGCCCCCAATTTTCTACGCTTGAACAATGATGGTTGCCATGGGGGTCCAAGGCTTTGCAAATTCCCCAAGTTTCACCATGGCTGCGTTCCTCTTTGGTTTGTTGCTGAGACCTAAATACATTTTTTTGGGATTTGAAATAATCATTGACTATTGTGTTTTACTTTTCTACAATGACAGTTTTTCTTTGAGTAGGCAGGTACATTTCACTAATCCTAAAGTAGAATTAACAAGGGGCACCAACAACAAACAAACTCCTAGTAAATTTAAGCAAGAAATACAAATGTTAAGAATGTGGTTTTGCTAAGTTGAGACACACAACCCCCCTCCAAAAAAAAAAAAAAAAAATCTCCTTCAAATATATATTCAGAAACAAAAAAAAAAAAGACAAATCATGCTAAAAATATAACAAAGATTCTTTTACGATCTGAGTAAAAATAAACATGTAGTGTATAAATGCTGAAAAGTAATAAAGAACTAAGTTTGTGAGAAGTGCGGGTGAATAGGAGCAGCTAAAACATGTCATTCTTGTTGCATTGTAAAGAAAAAGAGAATGCGCTGCATTAAAGACATTTTAACATTGCAGCGTGACGAATGTGCTGTGTCGATTAGGAAAGGTAGTTTTACCTGACCGAGCGCTTCCGTCACAGAATTTCTTCTGAGCATGCGTAGCACTTTGTCCGTCGGACAACCGTACACACGATCGGATTTGGTGTGATCGGACCGTGTTGACGGCAAATCTTTCCAGCAGGAGATAAGACTTTGTCCGTCGGACAAACCGACGTACACTGTCCGATGGTGCATACACACGGTCTGATTTTTCAACAACATTGTCCGATCGGACAGAATCCATGAAAAAGTCCGACCGTGTGTATGGGGCTTATGAATGGCCCCACTGAGCCTAGTAAAGCAGAGGAACCTTATGGATAGTAGCCCTGGTGTTGGATCCCTCGCCTTCCTATGGATTCCTGTGCGCTCTCCTGCCTCACAGTCCGGTCCCCATAGTAGTTCCAAACGTCACTCCAGGTGGAAGCAATCATTCCCAGTTCAAATCAGCATATAGGGTGAGGGATGAGAGAGAAGAAAACGGCGCTCCAATGTGTAGTAAAGTATAAAAGATTTTATTAAGAAAAATATCCACTTACATATAAGTTAGAATCAAACCGCTCAAAGATAGAGGAACTTCCAGTCTCGGCCGATAACCGGAAGTCAACAATAGGCACCTGACTTCCTCCCTCACGCGTATCGTCACAACACACGTGACTTACTCATAGGGTATGGAGTCAGGTGTCTGATCAGCCTATTTATAGTGCATTCTAATGAGGTAAAAACAGCAGCGGTGCATCAAATAGCATAAAATAATCGTACATATATGTCACAAACTTCCTAATAACGCGGATGATTAGTAGGACAATAAGAATATATAATTTAAAAAATATTAAATCATAGGGCAAGTAATTTATTAAATCCCCAATTGCTTACCATTAGGTAATAATATTTTAATATTTTAATAATTTTCTATCATTATTGTTAGTATTTATTTGGATATTTTTATCGCCTTTTTTATCTCAACACTTATATATTGGACACTTACATTTGCACATATTCACTTTATTTGCCATTTTTTTGATATTTTATGTATTTATTTATGTTTTTATGATGGTTGTATTTTATATATGAATTTATTTTTACATTTCCATAAGGTTACCCATCACTAGGGAATTACGTCCCATAGGAGATTTTTTAGGATATTTATTCAGGGTTTAGCGCCACATACCCCCCATTATTATGGACTGCGGGTAAACTACACCAAATCACAAGCGCTCAATGTCTCTCTCCAGCCATCCCTGGTGGCCCAGCTGAAGGAATCCTTTCAATTTGAATGGAGCAAATCTACCATTAGGTACCTAGGGATAAACCTTATTTCCAAGTTTGAACAATTATAACTATCACTAACTATCCCCCCATGTACTAGAAGCTAGAAACAGTCCTGGTCCCAATACGAACTCTCTTGGTTGGGAAAAATGAACTCCGTCAAAATGACCCTCCTCCTGAGACTTTTATACCTTTTTTCGCTCTCTTCCAATTCTAATCAAGAAGGATAATTTACGCTCATTTCAAAGCAAAAAGATTAATGACTAGAAAGGGACTGGGTCTCCTAACCTGCTCTGGTTATAACAGGCCACAAGACTTGCCCAGCCTTCTATAGTATACTCTAATGCCGCGTACACACGAGCAGATTTTCCGTCGGAAAAATCTTGGATGTTTTTTCTGACGGAATTCCGCTCAAGCTTGGCTTGCATACACACGGTCACACAAAAGTTTGCAGAACTTTCAACCATCAAGAACGCGGTGATGTACAACACTACAATGAGCCCTAGTAAATGACGTTTCTGAGCATGCGTTGAATTGTTTCCGAGCATGCGTAGGAATTTTGCGCGTCGGAATTGGTACAGACGATTGGAATTTCCGATTGGAACTTTTTCCGACCAAAAAATTGAGAACCTGCTCTCAATCTTTTGCTGGCTGGAATTCCGCCAGCAGAAGTCCAATGGAGCATACACACGGTCGCATTTTCAGACCAAAAGCTCTCATCGGACTAAAGCTCTCATCAGACTTTTGCTGGCTGAATTTCCAATTGTGTGTACGCGGCATTAGTTGGTTAAACTGGACTGGGTGGACATGGAGAGACAGGCGGTCCCATCTCACACCCTAGATTTTCTCCTCTGGTGTCCACCTACAAATCGCCCTCCCATTTTTTCCCCCTCCCTGTCCCACGCTATAGCCATGTGGGGTAAGCTCAAGTGGTCCTCCTCCCCTGTGCCTGATTGCTCGCCCTTGGCTCATATATTCCACAAACCAGATTTTAGCCCGGGAAAGGAAATTAGGGCCTTCAAGTGATAGCTGTATTAGGGAATGTACACTTTTTCACTTGTGCAGGCCCCATCTCGCACGCCTACTGTATTAAGAAACTGGACCTACCTGACTCGGAATGGTTCAAGTTCCGGCAAATATCTTATTACCTTCACTCTATCTGGTTGACGAAACCTAACCCCCCCCCCCCCCCCTTCATTTACACCCTACGAACAATGGTGTGGTCAAGTCATGGAGCAGAGGGGAAGCATTTCTTTAATTTACTCGTCACTCGCTGAATCCACCTCGAAACCCGCTTACATGATAGCTTGGGAAGCTGACCTTCAGGAAAAATGGGATCTAGACACATGGCACAGGGCCTTCTCTAGATCATAAAAAGGTATCCTCAACACTTCCCTATCGGAAACTAGTCTGAAAGTCATCACTAGATGGTACATGACTATGTCAAAACTCTCCACTATCTTCCCTTCTGTGTCACCTCTCTGTTTTCGAGGGTGTCAGATGAAGGGAACCGTGTTATATGTATGGTGGGACTGTCCCAAAATCTGAAGTTTTTGGAACATAATCTTCCAAATAATGTCCAAGGTTACAGGGTTCTCGATTCCCAAGTCTCCGTCAATGGCCCTCCTGAACTTCCGAATCCCTAAAATTCCAAAATACTCTGAAAAAATTTTCTTCTTTATCCTCTTAGGCACCAAACTCACCATAGCCAAAGCCTGGAAGCTCCCCAATGTCTCAATTCAGGCAGCCAAACGTAAGATCTCATGGATCATGTCTCAAGAGAAATTGGTGAGCTCCCTACTGGATACTTCCCACCA
Source organism: Lithobates sylvaticus (assembly GCA_028564925.1). Taxonomy (NCBI): domain Eukaryota; kingdom Metazoa; phylum Chordata; class Amphibia; order Anura; family Ranidae; genus Lithobates; species Lithobates sylvaticus. Next base: position 143,083,721 of record CM053032.1, read on the forward strand.
GTTCCAGGAGATCCCTGGGCCAACTGTGTCGGAATTAACAAACCCCCTGATTTCTCCCAATCTTAACTGTTACCAATGGTTCTCTGGCAGTTCTCTGGCACATTTTTTTGTATTGTTGACATCTTGGTCAGGCAACGCACTGACAACTTTGCTGCCATTGTGCAATGTGCTGGGTGTTCAGTGTGTTCCTGCATTGTTAAGGAGGGTTGGGCTTCCTCCAGTCATCTGCCCTTCATCTATCCATCAGAATACATGTGTGCTCCCACTGTGGAGACTCTTCAAAGTTAGAATTAGGGTCTGCAGGATACAGGGTGCCTTGCTATGGCCTGCAGCTTACGCATGTATTTGCAAATGTGTGCAACTAAACCCCTGTTTTTAATGCAAACTGTTAGACAGGTTAATTTGGTTGGTCGCAGGCTGGTTAGTAAGTTGAGCTTGGAAATTCTTTGGTTTTATTTGTTAAGAGGGCAGCTATATGCTGTTGTCTTTATATTTACTCTTAATAAATGGAGACAATTTTCTTTTTTTTTTGGCACTGTAATAAAGATGGAGTCAGGATGGTGGCTATATTTAGCTATCTTAATCCTGACTCCATCCCTTAAAATAAATGAATAAACAATTCACTCTTAAATATAAGTACATTTGGTAAATTCACGGTTGGTAAGAGGAGGCTTGGGTTGTTAGTCGCCCCCCCCCCCTTTTTTGGGGGGAAGGAGGGTGGCGGTAGTTGTGGGATAAAGAGAGGGGTGAGAGAACTGTAGAATCTAAGAAATTTGAACATATTTTGGACAATTTTTAAAATGTTTTATAATATGCATATTGTAAGAATGATAAATGTTTGTGAATGTTAGGTCTTTTCTGGCTGGTGTATTTGTTTTTTTTTTTTCCAAAGAGAGTTTATTGAAGTTTTAGAATTGTACAGTAAATGCAAAACAAGTAATACGTATAATATACATCGTCAAGAAAAAAAAAAAAAAAGCACCGAAGTGCAGTAATGTGTTATGGGGTTACAAAACATTTCAAGTGTTAAACATAAACCTGTGAACAACAATAAGGGTGTTCAACCTGAACAAATCTCAAGAGTTTTAACAGTGTTTTTAGCTAATGCGGCGGGTCCAGTGGTATATCAGTTAGTAGTGAACGGTAAGTGGGTGAGATGAGAAAACGATATGGGGCCAGTATCGTATATATATAATAGGGCAGTGTTAGGCCGGAGGTACCTGTCTCGCCCTCACCCACCCCTAAAAGGGATCTTGCTGTGAGTGGGGGCGAGACGGACAGGAGCTGTCAGAGAGTTTGCAAGAAGCGGCCGTGTATCGTATGTAGTTGGTACTATTGAGCCCCACAATAAACGTTAGGGGAAGAGGGGGGGAGGGTGGGGGAGGGTGTGGGTATGGCGAGAGCCTAGGTGTCAGGCAAATGGTTTGCAGTTGAGAGATATACTACAAGGTGTCGATGTGTAGCTGACGTAAGGTGTTGAGGTCTGTGAAGCAGTTATGTAGAAATCAGATTGAAAATGCTTTCCCAGAAGTATCCCTGATTGAGGGTGTTTTATTCAGTAGGTTTTAAGTGTGTGTAGAGTCGGCGACATCAGGAGAGTTCCTGAAGTGAATCCAGCATGCCCATGTAGTGTTGTATTTAGTGGTGTTGTCTGTGGCTTGGTGTATGAGGGATTCCATGTTAGCTATGTTATCGACCCTTCGTTTCCATTCTGATATTGTTGGGGGCGAGGTGGTTTTCCAGTGGACTGGGAGGCATTGAACAGCTGCATTGATGAGGTGCATGATCAGTGACTTCGAATAAGAGTGTTGGGGGATGGAGGTGTGGTGCAGAAGGAACTGGGCTGGCGTGAAATCTGGGGTGTATGTTGTAATGTGAGTGATCAGGTGATGTATTTCTGACCAATAGGTCTGAAGAACTGGACATTCCCACCAGATGTGTAACAGTGTGCCTGGTGCAGAGTTGCACCGCCAGCAAGAGGGGGATGTGGCTGGGTGAAATTTGTGTATCATGTCTGGAGTCCTGTACCACCTGGAGAGCAGTTTGTATCTGCTTTCCTGAGTGGAGGCATTTATGGAGCCCTTGTGTACATGATAAAAGATGTGATCCCATTCTTCAGTGGACAAGTTTACATTGAGATCTGCTTCCCACTTCCGGATTATATTGTCTTTTTTGATATCATGAGTGTTGAAAAGAAGGGTGTATGTTTTGGAAATTAAGTGTCTTTGGGGTTCCGTTTGTGAACAAAGTGATTCAAAAGGGGTGCGGTTCCTGCACCAGTGTTGGGGGCGCGTGGAATTATTGAAGAAATGCCTAAGTTGAAGGAATTTGAAAAATGGGATGTGGTAGTCTGGAAGAGAGGCTGTCATAGCTTGGTGGGACAGGAGTTCGTTATTATGAAAAAAGTCCAGGGCTCTTGGGCAAGGGTTGTCAGCAGTTCCAGGTGTGTTCTGTCTTGTTAGGCCTGGGGGGAATTCAGGGTTGTTAGTCAAGGGAGTCATGGGTCCGTTGGTTGGTATAAGATTCATGTGTTGGCAAGATGTACGGAAGCAGAGTAACGTGGTATTGATCAGAGGGTGTGATGATAGGAGTTTAGGGACGTGGGATTTATGTATCCAAGGCAGGTGTGATAAAGGGATCTGGGAGAATACTTGTTCTAATTGGATCCAGTCTTTATTCAATTTATGGGTGTGCCAGTCAATTAGTCTAGTCAGGTGGCATGACAAGTAGTATTTTCATATATCCGGGAGGCTCAGACCCCCTAAAAGTTTAGGTAGTGTCATATGTGACCAACTGAGTCTGGGGGGTTTGGAAGACCAGATGAAAGTTCTGCACATACGCTTATAAGTGGAGAAGAATGATGAAGGTAGTTTGATGGGAATGGCCTGTAGTAGGTAGAGGATTCTGGGTAGGATATTCATCTTTAATATCGCAATTCTCCCAAACCAGGAGAAAGTCCCTGAATGCCATTTCTGTAGGTCGCCTTGTATGGAGTGTAGTACAGATTGAAAGTTTATATTGTATAAGTCTGTCAGTCTGGAGGGGAGTTTGATGCCGAGGTAAGATATGGCTTCAGGGTCCCAGCTAAAGGGAAAGTTGAGTTGGCATTGTGACACTATTCTAGCAGGGAGGGAGACATTTAAGGCTTTGGATTTGGAAAAGTTTATTTGTAGGTTAGATAGGGATTTGAAGACAGCAAAGTCTTTGAGGAGGTTGGGAATAGTGGTAATGGGGTCGGTGAGAAAAAGCAAGACATCGTCGGCATATGCGGCAATTTTGTATGTTTTATTTTTGATAGTTATGCCTTTGATGTCTGGGTTTTCCCTGAGCCTACGGAGGAGGGGTTCCATGGTGAGTAGAAAGATAAGTGGGGATAGAGGGCAACCTTGGCGTGTGCCGTTGGAGATGGAGAAGGCGTCCGACAGGTGACCATTGATTCTAAGTTTAGCTGTTGGGGATGAGTATAGGACCTGGATCATTTGTAGCAAAAGAGGGGGTATACCTACAGCTCGTAGTGATGCTTCCATGTAGTCCCATGCTACCCTGTCGAACGCCTTCTCCGCATCCAAGGATAAGAAGAAACCTGGCGTGGAAGTTGTAGTAAGCCAATGGTGCATGTTGAGAGCCTTGATGGTGTTGTCCCTGGCTTCCCTTCCAGGGACAAAACCAACCTGGTCCAGATTTATTAAATTTGGGAGAAAGGGTAGAATACGATTGGCCAAAATCTTAGCGTAGAGTTTTAGGTCCACATTAAGAAGTGAGATGGGGCGGTAATTAGTAATTATAGTGGGGTCCTTGTTTGGCTTTGGAATCAGTGTGATGTGGGCTTCCAGAAGATCTTTACGTGCTAGGTTAGGGGCGGGGAGTGTGTTAAAGGCTGTAACCAGACGAGGTAAGAGGATGTCATGAAAAGATTTATAATAACTAGCCGTTAGGCCATCAGGACCTGGACTCTTTCCAGGTCTCAACTGTTTCAGGGCAAGGAGGGCTTCCTCTAAGGTAAGAGGGGTATTTAGGCTTTCTGATTCTGTGTTGTTGAGGGGTGCAGGGGAATATTTTAGTAGGAAGTCGTGTATGGCTGCAGCGCGATTGGGTTGGGTGGTCTGTGAGTGAGGGGTTGAGAGGTTGTATAGTTTAGAGAAGTAGTTGACGAAATGCTCCAATATATCTTCCGTTTTAGAGTGTGACGTACCTTTTGCGTCTTTAATTAAATGAATCGTATGAGCTGCCTTTTTGCTCTGGAGGGCTCTAGCTAAGAGCTTACTAGATTTGTTGCCAAATTCATAATAAATTTTTTGGGACATGGCATAATTCCGTTTTAGATTAGTGTGTAGTTCAGTTAGGAGTTCCTCCCTAGCCTGGGACAGTTCTGTCAGGACCTTGGTTGCGAGGGAGGCTTTGTGTGACTTTTCAAGGTTATGAATCTTAGAGGTCAGTAGTTTGATTCGTTCTTTTCTTAATCTGTTGCGTTTTGCAGCTAAAGAAATGAGGGTGCCACGTATGACGCATTTGTGGGCGGCCCATATCAAATCTGGAGAAGATTCATCATTCGTGTTGTCTCGGAAGTATTGTTGGAGGCTTTCAGATATGGCGTGTACATTCTCCGTGTCTGTCAGGAGGGAGTTATCCAATCTCCAAATGGGAGATTTGGGGCGATCAGGGGGTAGTGATAGGGTTAGGGAGATTGGGTTATGGTCTGATAGGACCATTGGGTCTATAGTAGCTTTGGAAACATGTGAGAGGTCATTTTGGGATATAAATATGTAGTCGAGTCTGGAATATCGGTCATGTGGTGCGGAGTAAAAGGTAAAGTCTTTTTCATTAGGGTGCAGTGTGCGCCAGGTATCATGCAATAATAAATCATGGAATTGTGTCTTTATTGATTTCAGGGCTCTATAGGGCAGTGAGGAGTGGCCGTTTGAAGTGTCTATGGTTGGGTTCAGTGCAACGTTGAAATCTCCACCTACTATTAGAGTGCCTGAGTAGAAAGCAGTAAGCTGTTGAAGGGTAGTGCGGAAAAAAGTAACCTGATGTTTGTTAGGAGCGTAGATGTTAGCGATGGTTACAGGTCTGTCTTGGAGTTTACCTTTCAAAAAAATGTATCTACCATCAGCATCTTTTTGGACGTCATTAATATGGAGTGGACAGTGTTTTGAGATGAGGATGGAAACTCCTTTGGATTTGGCTGATGTATTAGGGGCATGGAAGGCTGTGGGGAAGTGTGTGTTGTGGAGTCTTGGGACGTTATCAGACCTAAAATGTGTCTCCTGAAGTAAGGCAACGTGTATCTTCGCTTTTAGTAGAGAGGAGAGTAGTAGTGATCTTTTTTCAGGAGTATTTAGGCCCTGTACGTTAATAGAGCATATCTTGATATGGGGGAAAGGGGGTGTGTCGGGTTGAGGCGTAAGGGGGTTATCCATTTGTATCGAACACCTAGAGCTCCCTGTATATGACAGAGAGAGGGAAGGGAGAAGGGTAACAAAAAAAAAAAAAAAAAGGGGGGGGGTGGGGAGGGGAGTTATGCACAAGGTTTGTACAAGTAGTATTAGGTATGGGATATTAAATGTTGGAACTAAAGAAGGTGAGTGGGGTGAATACCCTCAAGTGACCGAAGAGACGGGGGGGAATATTCCTGACCGTCTCAGAAGTGAAGGGATCGGTGTGTACAGAGTGGATACAACGTCCACCCTCCAAAAGGAGCAGTGGCACGCGAGACCACAACTGTGTGGGGGTTAGCTAGAGCTCTGACAAGAGGAGGTGTAGGGTGAAGTATGTCAAAATAGTGGCCCGCTGCATCACGATTAGGACAGAGATATGTATGAAGGAGGCAAATAAGCATAAATCAAGGGGAACTGCGGTATAAGATATGTGTGGAGGAATTTGAACCCGAGCGATCTGCGTAACAAATGTCGGGTTAGGAATGAGACCACAATCTACATGAACATATAAAGAGTGTGAGGATTGTAGTGGGAGGGTCATCAGGGGTAGGTAGAATGTTTAGCTAGAAGTAACGGTTTCTATAGTAGGCGAGTAACTAAGCAGTGTGGTCTAAGTTACATGTATAAGAGCACAGCGTTGGTTCAAGTTACCATTTTCTAGATAAGTTATGTATTATTTGATTAAGGAATAATCTGAGTTAAACAGTATAGGCCTATAAGTAATTTTAAAAACAAAACTGTACCCGCGTAGGGTCAAACAGATGAACAGAGTACATTACTTGACCATGGAGGTATGGTGGGCGCTGCAATGGTGCCAAAGAAACAGATGCCGTTGACCATAGGGGAGATGCGTCCAACCATGTGAGTGGAAATCCGAGGTCTCCATATTTGTTAGAGGATGGTGGGGTTGATGTTGCTCTGTTCCCGGTATGCAAGCTGGGAGCGGTTGTCATCATCAAGTGGGAAATAGCCAGTCATATACCTGTGGGGGACACTGGAGAGGGAGAACAGACAGCGTAGAGGTATACGAGGTGAGCATATAGTTACCGATGTATATGGACCAAGCGTTAACTTATTGTACATAAGAAGCAGCAGGGATCCGTGTCTTTGAAGAAAAGAGGTCGGGCGCAGTGTGTACGTCATCCAGCGGGGTGACGACGTAGGCAGTGTGGATCCTGTGCCTGCGTGCGCTGTGAGGCGGGAGATCCACCGCTGTGCATTGTGGGGATTGTAGTTTACCGCGGATGCGGGGTTTGCAGAGCGTTCGCGTGAAGAGTCCAGTGAAAAGCATTAGGAAGGCTAGTAGTACATTCGTGTGGAAAAAAATATTGCACACCAGGAATCCAAAAGTCCTCGGCATCCTTCGGCAGACACGGAGGCCAACAGTGCTCCAAGCACCAGAGTGTTCCACCCCCAATCCGGAATGTGTAAAAAAAGACAACAAAGAGCGAGAGCCTAAAAAATAAGAATAAACAACAACAAAAAAAAAAAAAAAAAGCCTGTGTTTTAGGTGAGGGATGGGACGGCAACCCTCGGTGGGTCCCCAGGTACAGTGCAACCAGATGTGGCACGCACAATGGTCTGAATGCATGGGGCATACAAAGTGGAAGGGTACATACCGGGATAACGTCTGCCAGTCAGGTCGTGGCGGGGCAATGACAAGTTGAGTCCCTGGAGGCATGGGTGCAGGCAGGATAGCGATGAGGGGATATAGGACCGAATCCGTGTGGCAAATCTGTGTTGCAGGAACTTAGAGCGGAGGCCCGTCTGAGCGCGGGTTTCAGTAATCTCTTCTCGCTCGTCGTGAAGCGAGCGAGCGGGTTGGACTGCGATACCGTTGGGATCCTCTGCGTGGAGTGTGGCCATCTGTAGCGGCATGGAATCCGTTCTGGTGAGCGTCAGGGGATTGTGCATCCATTGGTATTGCAGGAGGTGGTTCGTGATACACGGCAGAGCGGCGGAATTCAGCGAACCAGTCTGGTACCTCTGTCATCGGTATATCCAGAGTGTGGCAGAACCTTGGAAGATCCTCAGGTACTTTTAAAAGAGCGGTGCGGCCATGAGAGGAAGCTGAGAGGCAGAAGGGGAATTTCCACTTGTAAACGATACCTTTCGATCGTAGGGTATCTAATAGTGGACGTAGGTGGCGGCGGTGTTGTAGGGTGATGCTCGAGAGATCCTGGTATATCTGGATCGTGTTACCATCTAGCTGGATCTGAGGACGCCCTCTTGCCTGTTTGAGGATGTCTTCTTTTAGTTTAAAATCCACGATGCAGCAGATGATGTCCCGGGGGGGATCTGTATCCTTGCCTTTAGGTCTCAGGGCTCTGTGGATTCTCTCCATGTCTATCGGGGTGGATAGGGGCCTGTGGAGCAGATCGTTGAAGAGGCCAGTGATTGTGGGGGTGATCCTGTCACCTTCCACGGATTCTGGAAGACCTCTGACCCTTAAATTGTGGCGTCTTCCCCTGTTGTCGAGGTCTTCCAGGTGTCTAGCCATGTCCCGAAGCTGTAGGGTGTGAGAATCTACGTGGTGGGTTGTTTTCTTCAGTTGAGCTCCTTGTTGGTGCATAGTATCCTCAACCGCCATTACTCTATCAGTGACTGCTCTCAGGTCTAGGCGTAGTTCCGAAATGGCCGCTGACAGGGTGTCCTTGATGTCCGCAGCGATGGTACGGAGATCGTTGATGTTTAGCTGTGGTTGGGGGTGAGATGCCGAGTGAACCGTAATCCCGTCAGTTGTTGAGGCGGTCGGGGTGGGTAAAAGCGGTATTTCATTCAGTGAAGGGCTCTGTGTCTGAGAGCTCGTGAGGAGATTGCCCGCCATATTTCCCCTGTCGGGCCTGAACATAGCAGGGATGGTGCCTTGTTGGGAACCGGAATGTCCCCTCGGGGAGCGGGATCGAGAGGCTGAAGAGGTTCTCGATGCAGTCCCCATGTGGTAGCCGATGTGGGGTGGTGAGAAACCTCCGATAGGCAGTTATCTTGTCGTGAGGCAGCGGGAGCTCTGTGATTAAGCGTCCATCTTCTTGCCGAGCTAGGCCACGCCCCGGTGTATTTGTAATCTGCTTGTAAATTGCAACAGTGCGATCTGCTGCACTGCATATGTGCTAAAAAAGGTTCACACAGCTGAGCTGTGGGAAGTGGGCTGGAAGATAACAGCTCCACAATCTGATGGAATAGGTTGGCTGCTCTCTACTCTTCCATGACGTCTGCCTCTAGAGGACATCCTGCCTCGTTGGGGTTGATTCTCCCCCTCACTTTCCTCCTCTGCTCTATCTGGCACCCAAGTCATGTTAGTGACCTCATCATCATCATCCCCTCCATCCTTATCAATGGAGCCAACTTGGCAATATGCTGCGGCTGGGGGAACATGACTGCCAATTTGTTGCTTATCGCTGTTCTCCCCTCTCTGTAAGCTCATGTTACTTTCCTTTCCTCCAACCAAGAACCAACATCAGAATCAAGTAATGTCTGTGCATCCTCAAGAAGCAAGTGGCTGATGCTGTGTTCAAATAATTCAGCTGAATCCTCCATGCATGGTGCTGGGGTTATGGCAGGAGTAGCTGTGGACAAGGAGGCAGAATAAGCCCCTAAGGCAGTTGCGGTGGACTGCACATTAGTGTCCACTTGGGTCAGAGAGTATGAGGAGGATGAGGATGATTTAGTAACCCAGTCCACCACCTCCTCTACATTTTGTGGCTGGATAGCATAGGCAACATCACTAAACAGAGACAAATGTGCCCTGCCTGAGGATGGACTACCTCCACCTTTGCCTGTGGACACAGATGCTGCTGCCACACTCATAGTGGCATGGGAACATCTGCCTCTCCTTGTTGGCCTCCCAGACATGATGAAGGGCTTATTACCCAAATTTAATAGAAACTGGGAAATGCATGATTCAATGCACTTTTTTGAGTGCACTTTAAATTGAGGACTGATGCTGAGAGAAATGTAAAAACTATAACAAAAATAACTAAATAAAAAAGGTGGAACTCCAGCGTCACAGTCAGAAAAACTGTGGCTAAAAATTTAAAAACAGGGCAGGCAGGGGACAAAAAAAAAACATGCAGCAACCGAGAAAAAATAAAAAGGGTATAAAGCACTAAATGTTATGTAATGCTGTGTTAAACACTGAACTGCACTAACACACTACACTATACTCACACTACATGAACACTCTACACTCAGAGTCAAATGTTATATAAAGCTGTGTTAAACACTTCACTACACTAACACACCACACTGATATACTATACTCACACACTATACTAACAATACACTAACACTCTACACTCAGAGTCACAATAAGTGAACACACAACCTCGCTAGTAGCAAAACTATCCCCAGTCCATCACACTGCAAAATATTTCTATAGAATGTTACCATTTATAGTGTGGGGTGGGAATATGAGCACTGAGCCATCATTGGAGAAAGTCATCATGATTTTGTCAAATCAGGGCTCTTACAGTGCTAATTGCTAAGTGCTAATGGCCAGTGGTCAGGTGCAAGTCTTCATCCAATTAGGGCCCTAAAATGCACTGTGAAGCATGCAGTCAATTGTGGGGCGCTCTTTGGGCGAACATCCTGCCAAGCTACCTGCAAATTCGGGTGTTCGCTGAATGGGCGAACAGGCGATGTTCGAGACAAACTTTTGCTCTGTTCGAACAGTTCACCCAGCACTATTGCCTAAGTCTGAAAACTCTGTGGTAATTAACGTACAATACAACTAATGTCCCTCTCCCCTTTCCCTTCTGTTACAAAGATAGAGAGTGTAAAGTATCTGTATTTTTCTGCAAAAAAACATGGGAAGTTCTGCATTTGTCCATATTCTTTTAATCCAGTTTTGACTAGGGGCCTGTTTCACCCTCCTTCTTTCCGCTGGAAATCTGGAACAAAAGCTAATACAGACCGTGCATTGGCTTTAGCACACTTTGGTGCTGCAATTGCCAGTTGTTAGGGACAGCTACCATCCATCACTGAGCCCAGGAGCTGAAATGATCAGCTTCATGATTGTACAAATAGATATGATTAGGGGCTTCTTAGGCACTTCACACAAAATATTATAAAAATAAAAATGTATTCATCATAAAAATTCAATAAACCCATCACATAAAATTAACCATCCTAACCATCCTAACATCCATCTGTCATAATAACCACATGTGAATAGATAAGATAAGATAGATAAGAACTCCAATAAGTTTCAATAAAGAAAAAAATCACCAGGTCAATCTGGAATGTGAATACAGAAATATAAGAACATCCTCCAACATATAATAACATAAATTTAAAAAACAGGGTAATCATGCCTGTATGTGGTAAAAACGTTGCTTTTCTTTAATTTATACCTGTTTATGATGTGCAGCAAAACAATTTGCAGATGTGCATTGAAAAAAGTACCCTCAGAGTAGGTTTTAACTAATTCTTTTATGTCTAGACCTGATTTCAATCCCAATAAATAATGCCGTGGCGTGTCTTGAAGCTGTCAAATAAAACAAAACATCCCAAAAATATACTGAAACAATCTGAATGCAGGAAAGATCCAAAACATTTCCTAACTGCAATATGGGTCCATTTGTCCCTGATCAAAGGCATAAAGATAAGACACATGTAAATGTTCAGCTTAGACACTGTTGTTGGTCATTTAATACAAATTAGGTCACTGAGTTTAAATATTTAAAAACAGATTCTGCTTGTCTGGCCATAGGTTCATAATCCATGTATATTGTGAGGTTTTGCAATACATTTTGCTATTGTAGTACATGAATTTACATATATTCCTTATTATAGTAGGCAAACGTGTGCTGAAAAAAAATATTGATTTCTCCAGTCACAGGATTAATATTGATGGGCTTCATATTTTCCAGATGTGGTAAAACATTAATCACACGACTGATTGCATCAGCTTCATATCCTTGCAAGGTTCTCTCCTTATTTTCCACCTATCCTTTCACAACAGATTTTCATCTGTATATACCTTAAATTGTCATCTTAGCATAATTACTTTATAGGTCTTTTTTAACATTTTATTATGCAAGAAGAAATTACATTATACATCGAAATGCATCCCTCTCATTTCAAGTGCATAAAACTGTCTCTTTGGACTCTGTTTTCATTCACAAGCAGTATGCATTCCAAGTTCTGGTCATCATTTGCATTGCATAAACTAACAAACATTCAGTAAATCAGTGGGAATGTAAAAATCAATTAACTAAGCAAACCATGCATAGCACTCCTAAGATACAGATCCAGTGTTGTTTAGCTGAATCTCCATGCTGTTTACTTAGATAAGAAAATCAATCTATAAGCCAAAAAAGCTCTACTTTAGCTAAGTTAATTATATATAGTTGTATTTCTATTAAAAATATGATTGGATTGTGTGCGCTTAGTCAACAGTTCAACTAAAATGAAAATGTTTGTGAATTTCTGTTTTAAAGTGTATTATACAGACATACCAAGTGCATTATACTGTATATGTCATAAGTATAGTATATATGGGTGGGTGGTCCCAAATAAGGAAATGTATATTTTTTCTATCCAGACAATAGCAACCCAGGAAGCAAGGGAACCTATTTGAAAATCCTTATCATCCTCTGTCTCAAAAGCTTACACTGCAGGATGTAGCACAGGTTTTTTTTTTTTAGGGAATTAGAAGGAAGTCTTTGAAAAATTAATTTAAGGAGGTGAGGAGAGCCCTTAGAAGAGCAGATGTGTAGGGTCTAAGGATCCACCAGGTATTCCCCAGAACACATGGAAAGGGTGATGGGTTTTGAGGCTAATGGCTCCCTGGTTGTGGCCTTGTATCTCACCCAAACTGCAGAGAGCACCATAGATACACTAGAAAGAGTCTTTTGCTGGAATGGGGTGTTAGGAACACAGGAGTTGGAGAGACTTCAGTCTTCCAGGTTGAGTGCACAGGTTCACACAGAAACATTTTATGCAAGCTGAGTACATGGAGTCACACATGAACACAGTATGCTATCATAGAAGATGTCGGGGGTTACAGGATGCAGGCAGATGTGCATGGGGTAACAGGAGCACCTGATGCAGGCAGGGGTGCATGCAGTCACAGGAGCACTTGGGACACTGGATAACACTGGTGATTCCAGGAGACATGGGTGAAGATGCTATAGTGTGGATGTACTTCCCAAAATGTACTCTCCGTGACTAGCTGTGGTGCCAGCGGAACCTGAAAGCTAGCAGTCTTACGTAGAGAGGAATACCTGGTGCATGAAGCAAGTGAGTATGGCAAGTTACTTCATATTGCTTTCTTAAAAACTGTGTCAGTTGTCTTACTTTACTTGGCCTTTGTTCTGCCAAACACAGGTCAGGTATTGCTTATCCTCCTTACATGTCCTTTTTGGTCCACCGAAATATATGGGCTTGGTGTCCCTTTTTCTCACTGGATATCTTTCTCACTTCTCACTTCACCTCTAAACATGATGCTGCTTGTTCAGTTCACATATGCTTGAAGCTCCAGACATAAGTAACGTGTTGCTTGTTCTCCTCATGTGACTTTCTCAATTCTCTTCTAATGTTTGCCTAGGTGCCTATTTAATTTGTCTTCTTTGGAATGGTTGTTTGACCTCTGTGGAATGATTAGCATTCCTTCTCCTCTTGGTGTCCCTTTCTTCATGCTCCTACCTGCAGCCAGGGGCGTTGCCAGGGGGTGGCTAGGGGGGGCTGGAGCCCCGAATGTGTCCCTGAAAAGCCCTGAGTCTCGGAATGCCTGCATTCCATTGTTAGCCCCGAGTGCCGTTGGCTAATTTCGGCTGCACTCGCTAACCGATCGGTTCCCAGCAGCCGAAATTAGCCGAGTGCCATAGCGGCCGAAAGCGGCCGAAATTAGACGAAAGTGGCCGAGTGGCGAGTGCCGCTGGTCCCGCCTTCTGGAGCGGGACGTGTGACGTGACGTCCATCGTAGCCTGCAGGCTCCAGAAGGCGGGAACGCTACATCCCGCTCGGGTGGGCGGCTCAGCTCTCCTCTCCTCCTTGGCTCCTCTCCCCAGTGACTGACTGACTGCCAGTGCCTGCCTCCTGCTTGCTGTGACCGCACATCATGGCTGAGGTAGGTCAGACACAGAGACTACCAGTGTATGTATGTCATTGTCAGGCAGGTCAGTGTGTGTAGGTCAGTGGTCAGTGCATGTAGGTCAGTGTGTGTAGGTCAGTGGTCAGTGTGTGTAGGTCAGTGCATGTAGGTCAGTGTGTGTAGGTCAGTGGTCAGTGTGTGTAGGTCAGTGTGTGTAGGTTAGTGGTCAGTGTGTGAAGGTCAGTGGTCAGTGTGTGTAGGTCAGTGCATGTAGGTCAGTGTGTGTAGGTCAGTGTGTGTAGGTCAGTGGTCATTGTGTGTAGGTAAGTGGTCAGTGTGTGTAGGTCAGTGTGTGTAGGTCAGTGGTCAGTGTGTGTAGGTCAGTGGTCAGTGTATGTAGGTCAGTGTGTGTAGGTCAGTGGTCAGTATGTGTAGGTCAGGCACTCAGGCAGGTCAGTGTATGTAGGTCAGTGGTCAGTGTATGTAGGTCAATGTATGTAGGTCAGGCAGGTCAGTGTGTGTAGGTCAGTGTATGTAGGTCAGTGGTCAGTGTATGTAGGTCAGTGGTCAGTGTATGTAGGTCAGTGTGTGTAGGTCAGTGGTCAGTATGTGTAGGTCAGGCAGGTCAGTGTATGTAGGTCAGTGTGTGTAGGTCAGTGGTCAGTGTATGTAGGTCAGTGGTCAGTTTGTGTAGGTCAGTGTGTGTAGGTCAGTGGTCAGTGTATGTAGGTCAGTGGTCAGTGTGTGTAGGTCAGTGTGTGTAGGTCAGTGGTGAGTGCATGTAGGTCAGTGTGTGTAGGTCAGTGTGTGTAGGTCAGTGGTCAGTGTGTGTAGGTCAGTGGTCAGTGTGTGTAGGTCAGTGGTCAGTGTATGTAGGTCAGTGGTCAGCGTATGTAGGTCAGTGTGTGTAGGTCAGGTAGGTCAGTGTGTGTAGGTCAGGCAGGTGAGTAAGGTGAGTGTATGTAGGTCAGGCAGGTCAGTGTGTGTAGGTCAGGCAGGTGAGTGAGGTGAGTGTATGTAGGTCAGGCAGGTCAGTGTGTGTAGGTCAGGCAGGTCAGTGGTCATTGTATGTAGGTCAGTGTATGTAAGCCACACATCCCCACCACCCAGGCCAAAAAAAAAAAATGCCACAAAACCGCCCGTGCCCCCCCCCCCCGGTTCTTCGCCCTCGGGCTGAAGCCCCTGGTCTTTTTGCCACCTAGCAACGCCCCTGCCTGCAGCTTAACCATACTTGTTCTCTTTTCTTTTCAGCTATTATTCTAATATTTCCTTCTCCTCCTGCTCAGCTGTATTTTTCCACTGTGCTCCCCAGCTCTGCTTCTCCTGCCTCCAGCTCAGGGTTGTCAGGAAAAGGCCCTTGTTCCCATCAACATGGGGACAAGGTGCTTTAGGGTGGAGGGGCAGAGCCCCCCTTGCCCGAAAGCACCCACCCCCCCCATGTTGAGGGCATGTGGCCTGGTATGATTCAGGAGGGGGGGCACTCGCTCGTCACCTCCCTTTCCTGATCTGCCAGGCTGCATGCCCAGAAAAGGGTCTGGTATGGACTAGGGGGACCCCACGCTGTTTCTTCTTATTTTTTTTTTCAATAGCCGGGTGACGGCAATTATAAGTCATTTTAAATGGGATTTGACTTTTTATTTTTAGAAATGAAAATTTTGCTGCAGCATGTTTTGTGCACTTTATGCATGCTTCAAATGCGCCACTTTACAGGCTCATTAATGGGACCCCCAGGCACTATATTTAAAGGTATTTTTTATTTTTATTGTTGCACTTTAAGCATAATTAAAATCTCTGCCCCTGCAAAAACCATTGTTTTAAAAAAAAGATAGATACATGTACCCCGGGGGAGTACCCAGACCCCCATGCCCCTTTTATGGCCAATTACTTGCATATATGCCTTCAAAATGTACGCTTTTGATTTTTCCCGTTTGGCTCCCATAGACTTCAGTGGGGTTCGCCATTCAGGTTGGAAGATTTCCCCTGTTAGGGAGTTCTGCTGCAAACCGAACAGGGGGGTGGTCTGCACATTCCTATTCATAAATATAGAATCCTTTCAATCCGCAGTGGCTGGTTGTTTTTTTACGGGGGGGTGAAAAACAACCCCACTCTGCCTGGCTGCCAGTGGAGTGGCACTAGAACAACATCCAGCTACCCCCCATGGCATGGCATGGCATGGCATGGCACTACCACCCCTCTCCACCACCCGCTGTTCTTACTATTGATGCGGGTGGTCGGAGCTGATGTGGACATCTTCCAGCGTGGCGGGCTCTGATGTCCTCACCTGGAGTCCTCTCCACACTGCGTGATGTCTCCTCTCTCCTCCTCCCGACCCTAGGTGTCCAATAGGAACGCCTGATGTTTTGCCCAATACCTGCTTCCCGATTGACCGGGAGAAGGATCAGTGTTGCAACAGTGAATATTCATTCACTGTTGCAACACGCCTCTGTTGGCTCCAGGCTGCATGCTCTGCTACCTGTCCCCATGCTATTTTGTAGTCTATTAACCTATTAATAAGCCCCTAACCTGTCCACCTTGAGGAGATGCCTGAAAACTCACTTATTCAGGGAAGCCTAACCCACACCCACCTAACAATTGTCCCCGAGCCACCTCCATCAAATCATTGCCCGCATCTATTACCTTTTGTACCACCACCCCCTCCCTTTAGAATGTAAGCTCTACGAGCAGGGCCCGCCTGTCCCTTCTGTATTGAATGGTACTGTAATTGTGCTGTCCCACCTCTACGTTGTAAAGCGATACGTAAACTGTTGGTGCTATATAAATCGTGTATAATAATAATAATAATATTAGAGCCTATGGCTCTAATCAGGTGCTTTAAAAATACACTCCCCGCTGCTGTAATTCATGGTGACAGGGGTCGGACACATGAATAGGGGGCAGTTGGGGCAGCCATGTATAGATTCATGCATTACATGAATCTATTCACTGCATATAGGGGGTGGAGAGGGGAGAAGGGGCGGTGCCCGGGTGCCTCTAATGGACGAGCCACCACTGCTTTTCATACAAACATATATATATGAAAGAAATGGCGAAGATATGAGACAAATCCCAAAAATGAACCTGTTCAATATAACAAGTATTACAAAACAAAATTCTTCAATTAAGGAATTAAACGAAAACTAAACAAAAATGTCAGCCATGCACAAGTCTAGTAAAACATTTAACTGTGATGTTTTATTTTGTAGGTTCTTATATTAATATAACAAACAAGATATTATGAATATGAAATCTAAATACATTCATACAAAATAGCAAATATCAGATGTACACTGACTTAAAGCGGTTCTGCACTCTGTAAAAAAATTTTTTTTTTTAAGGACGTAATATAAAGTATGCTTACCTTTATTAGGGGACTCACCTGTTCCATCTTCCATCTCGATCGCCGCCGGTTTTCGTCCGATGAAGTTCCTCGTCTTCTTCTTTAGTGCTGGGGGCCATCTTGCCTGTGGGCATGTGAAACACCCACAGGAACTTTAGATGGCCCAGCATGCACCGCCGTTACTCGCGCGTGCGCAGTAACGGCACATCTGCCGACATCTCACGAGATTTCGGCAGATGTGGCCGAAATCTCGGGAGATTTCGGAAGATGTGGCCGAAATCTCGCGAGATTTCGGAAGATGCCCGCACTGACTCCTGGGATCAATGACACCAGATCCCAGGAGACAGTGCGCCGTGACGACGATCGACGCAGAGACCCCGCCCGCCGCCGCAGAGAGAGAAGACCGGAAGTCTTCAATTACAAGGTAAGTAAAAAAAAAAAAAAAAAAAACATTTAATTTAGTACTCTTTGCCTGATTTGGAAGGCAAAGAGATTTACTAAATGAAATGGGTGCAGAACCGCTTTAAGAGAATGTTTTATTTATGTATATTATAAATCATATTATAAATTAAATTTACAATTAACACAAAGCATCCACATATAAAAGGGATGTCACT
The DNA here is from genome assembly GCA_028564925.1 of Lithobates sylvaticus. Taxonomy (NCBI): domain Eukaryota; kingdom Metazoa; phylum Chordata; class Amphibia; order Anura; family Ranidae; genus Lithobates; species Lithobates sylvaticus. Next base: position 143,101,148 of record CM053032.1, read on the forward strand.
CTCATTTCTGTTTCCCTGTGTTGGCTTTTTGTGTTCAATTTGCATAACTTATGCATCTACAGTATAATTCCATCGATCTGATGTAACACATCAGAAAAGTATTAAATACACAAACAAAAGCCTAGCTGTCCTCTCAGTCCACACACTCATACACAGATAATTACTAGAGCTAATTAAGTTATATTATATGGATTTAATCCTAAGAATGCTCAGTGCCCAGATTGCTATATTGATTTTGATATAAAGTATTTGAAGACAAATCCAATGCTTTTACATGTTGAAGTTTTTATGTTGCCTTGCAAACACACATACCACAAATCAATGTTAATCAACATCCTTGGCTCAGTACTGGTTTGCCAAAAATCTGCAATTTCAGACCATACAGCCCTCCCCTAACTTTCATGCATAGCTAAGCAACATATGATGCAATAGCACATTGAGAAGGGGCCCTTGTGGTGGGGGAGAAGACTGGAGAGCAGGTAAACAGTGTAAAAAAATATTGTTTGGTCCAGTAAATATAACAACTGTTTTTGATGTCATCGGATTTAGTGGCCTGCTAAGATAATTAACTCTAGTATAGGTCAATGTGGCTGCATACAAACACCTTTTTTACTCCTGATTAGTTCAATATGCCCAACCTATGTGAACATATGTAAACAAAAATCATAATATTTAACTGTACAAATAATTTTGATGTTTTTGTTGCTGTTTGTTTGTAGAACCTAATATTTGTTTATTTTAGGACAAATATTATTTAAAGCGGAGGTTCACACACAAATTGAACCTCCGCTTTTCAGAACCGGTCACATTTGGCACCTTTCAGGGGTAGGGGGTGCAGATACCTGTCTAAGACAGGTATTTTCACCCACTTCCGGGCATAGACTCCTATAGACTACCTCTTCCTGTCTCCCCGCACTGTCTGCTGGGACACACACGGGTCCCATAAGATAGTAGGGACCAGTTAGGATGCGCAGCGTGACTCGCTCATGCGCAGTAGGGAACCAGGAAGTGAAGCTGCAAGGCTTCATTTCCTGATTCCTTTACCGAAGATGGCGGTGGCAGAATCCGAGGACCGAGGGACAGTTCGGCCTTGGGTGCTGACATCGCTGGATCCTGGGACAGGTAAGTGTCCTTATTTTAAAAGTCAGCAGCTACAGTATTTGAAGCTGCTGACTTTTAAAAAAAAAATATTTTTGTGGGACTTCAGCTTTAATACAGTATAAGCAACAGTTGAAATACTTTTCATCAGCTTGAGAAACCATAGCCTAAAATGTACATTATGAAGCAAAGGGAAGCCCACTAAATATCTAATTGAAGATAAATACCCTTTATTGAATATATGTATACTACTACAATGTCTGAATAATAAGAAACTTAGTTATTGTACAGTGAATATTTAAAAACTACGGTGAAGGTACATTATTTGTGAAAATGCTTTCAGTATTACTTGACATTTTGATGTACTGTAAGATAGTATGGGCTTCATCTGTTAGTTCCAAATTATTTCAGATAGGTGTTTGCACCCGTCCTGCATACAGGCTGCCTTGTTTTGGCATCGGTATCTGCCTCGAGCTGGTAATGACTTTCCCTGAAGGAAGTTAATGTCATGTACCTGCTGTCACCTAAAGTTCCACTCCTGAACAGTCCTGAAAATTGAAATACCAATATTTTGTTAGTTGATAACTTGGCCTTGATAATGTGACATGCTGCATCATCAAAGGATTAGATGGCATTCCTCTTTTCTAGAAGCAACTGTGCTTCACCTCCAGGAACAGATGAGCAGTGCCTGGTCCAGCAGTAGGCTGCAGCATAGTGACCAGTGGATTGAATAACTGAAGATAAGCATTAGCAAAAGCAAAGGAGCAACTTTGGTTAGCAGTTTCATTGTAGTAGTGTACCTGTTCTCTTAATGAAATTTGGTTCCAAATCTGGGTTCTGAGTCCCCCTTCCCAGGACATATTTAATGTTTTCTTTTAATACTTACATTTTCAAGCTATCTTGAGTTTTGTGCGGAAAATAAACCCTGAAGAAAATAATTTATCCCATAGAAAAGGCTCTGTTTAATATATGTGTTTGTTTCTGTAAAAGGTAAAATATTACCTTCTGTACAGTATCTTAAGTAAAAGAAAATAAAGCATCATTAACTGATTAGTTGTGAACTTTCACTACTATGAAAGAACTGTGTGTGCTTTAGAAAAATAAGCTAGGCTGTCAATAATTAGACTGTCATATATTCTGTGAGAGAAAATAATGTCTGTGAGCTGCATACTATATACAGAAAGAATCAGAGCAGTGTAAGAACTGTTTTCTGGCTATATCCTCTCCCTGTATAATTAGTACGCAGGAATAGGTGTTCTGATTTGTGGTACACTATGACAAATAGGACCCATTTTCTAATCCAATAGAGCTTGCATAAACAATCCATTCAAGTTACAATAAAGTTGGTCCTACATATTTGTTGGTGAGTCTAAAGGCCCGTACACACGATCGGACTTTTTGACAACCAACATGCAAATTAGCTGTTTTGGACCAACATCCGACCGTGTGTACGCTCCATCGGACCAACTTTTTCCAGGTTTCATCAGACTTTTGTTGGCTGTGCAAACGGACCAACTTTCTGCCAACAAAAGTCCGATGGACCAAAGTCCGACCGTGTGTACAGAAAACCATCAGACTTTTGTACAAAGTACAAACACGGATGCTCAGAACCAATGCAAAAGATCAGACAACAATATAGAAATTGACCAAAGGTGGCGCTGGAGTATTCGAACGTCCTCTTTTGAAGTGTCATCAGTACGTTGAAACGTCACTACGTTCGTGTTGGTTGCCTAAAAAGTCCGATCGTGTGTATGCAATACCAACTTGGGGCCAACGCCCTTTGGACAAAAATCCTCGGGAAAGTTGGTATCCGGTCCGATCGTGTGTATGAGGTATAAGGGATATTATACAATCAGATTGTGTGGCCAATGTCTGTATTAGAGTGCAAACCAGCATCATGTGAATAAGAGCTCATGGTTTGTTTATAATACCTATTTTTGGTTTTACTTGTCTTTTTCTGTTTCCTGCGTCAGAACCTGAGGAAATATGGTTGCTCAAATAATGGTCATTTTGCACATAGCTGCTAATAAAGACAAATGATCCACTTTTATCTGTCTATGAAAAAGCATCTGTCTTAAATTAGCTATGTCCACAGAGGAGACATTATTACACAGACATCAATGATCTTGGTGCATACATTTATCTCTCTGCTAGTTATGAATCAGGAAATGAGTGGAGAGCAGACAGCACCAATACGTTGGTTTATACTTAAATAGGAAAATTATTTTACTAATAGTAAAAAATGTAATTTTAAAATAATAGTAATCATGTAAACAACATCTATCATGTCTAATGTTAAAGCTAGTTAGAGCGCTATATCTGCTTAAAACTTTTGCAACCACTTATGAAGCTAGGAGTTGTTAATAATTAACTGAACAAGATTCAAAGTTAGTAAGAGGAATGCTATCTGCTTACCTTTAAGAGCACAAAAACAAGCATGAGTGATTTAAACTGCAGAAATTGAAAGATGATTTACTTTACACATATTTGTAAATCTGGGCTATTTGCACAGCGGTTTGTGCTAACTTGCTGTGCCATTTCAAAGTTGGAATGATGCATTGCAGGTGCTTCTATGATGAAAATAAAAAGAAGGGGTGTTGGCGCTGTTCAAGTAGAGGTATATATAAGGGGTTAAGATTGTCTAAAAACGACAATGAAATATAAAATCGTGAATAAAGTGCAGTGATATAAAATAAATAAGTGAATCAGCAATACTAACACGATAAAAGCACACTGATTAAAGAGTGTCTAAAATAAACCAAGGTATACAGTGATCATGAGTAGCGATAAGTGAATATAGAGGATAATATCTGTTGAAAAAATTATATTATGAGAAAGTGCACATGCATGAATATATACAGATATTATATAGCAATATTATATAATGAGTATTGTTAAAAAGCTCAGAGTAAAAATGCAGATATTCTGTATATATTAAACAAGACGGTCTTGGAACAGCTAGGTGTGATAACCATATATAAGTATGTGGAAATAGAAGTCCGATATAATCCAGTGGTGTTGTAGGCTGGTAAACAAAGGTGGGTAAATATCAGTAATTGGTAATTGGTTGTGTGTGCTCCATTTAACAGTAACCAAACAATAAGGCCCCATGCACACGAGGCGCTGTTAAACGCGCATTCAGAGGCAGTTGGACACTTTTTTCAACTGCACCTGAACGCATGCAATGTTATCCTATGTGTCCGTGTACACAGTCTCGTTTTTTCCCGTTTTTATGCAGTTGCGTTTAACCTCGTTTTTCCAGAAGCAAAAAAATGCGTTCAGACACTTTGCTTTTCCACGTTTCAGACGCCCAAACGCAGCTAAACGCGACTAAACGCGGCTAAACGCAGGCACCTGCGTTTAGCCGCGTTTGCGTTTATAAGCCTTTTTAAAGGAACCCAATTTTTTGGACCAGAAAACTCAGAAATATGTGTTTAAAATGGCATAATTAGTTTAGATAGTTCATAGAGCATATATACTCACTGATGTATACATGTTGGTGAAATGCATACATGTTTGTGAAATATCCAATGGACATTCGCTGTGCCATCAACGGATGGGTCCAATATCGCCAAGCTCTGATTCTGGACCTCTCATGCAAATTTGCGACGACGTTGCTGCCTCATTAAGAGCAACATCAGGAGCATTTCCTGACATATATTTAATACGGGATCCATTTCCAAAAAAAAACACAGAAAGAGAGGCAAATGCAAGTGTACAACTGCTCTCTCTGCTGCTGCTGCTCACACAATGGCAGAAATAGTTAATAATACATGCTTTCTGAGCTTGGGGAGGGTCTATATAATGTTATCTTTACAAATGCTTATAGACGCAAACGCGTCTAAACGCGTCTAAAAGCAACAGGAAAACACAGCAAAACGCGCGTTTTTAAACGCAGGTTTCTGCTTTTTAAAACATGCGTTCAGCAGAGTTTGCATCTGCGTCTCGTGTGCATGGGGCCTAAGAAGTCCACCATATACTGCATGTAAAAGAGTGCAGACAAACAGTCAATAAGTAGATGCAGTTTGTATAATTCCAGTCTAATGCAATGTATGATTAATCTTGATAGTGAAATGAAAGACGTGACAAGCAGCTGCCCTCCTTCCGATCGTGCCCCTAATGTGTTTGCACTCACCGGAGTGCCCAACCCCTGCAGGGGTAATGGGCATAGAAGTAATGGTCTGGCCGTCCACGTCTGGGTGTCCTCCTTCTCTGGTGGGTTCGTGCCAGCTGGATCCTCGTTCCTCTGTATTGTCCGGTGTGCTCATTCGGTGCAGGTGGGAAAGATATGGGGAAGGGATGGATTCATAGCGTGACTCCGTATTGATAAAGAATTACGAATTTATTGGGAAATATAAAATATATAATAAAAGGTTAACCACCAAGTGGTGTAACCCGAAATCTAAGGGTTAGCAAGCCCATAAACTAGCGTAGCCGGCGTGTAACACCGCTCTTCCGGGGATGCGGCGTTCGTTCCACGGCCGCGATAGTCTAAAACCGGAAGCGGTAGTTGTGCCGGATGTGAGGTATTGCGTACCACGATAGACCCGCCTTATGCGTTTCGTCATAGGACGTCGTCTGAGGCGAGCCTCAGACGACGTCCTATGACGAAACGCGTAAACGCGTAAGGCGGGTCTATCGTGGTACGCAATACGTCACATTCGGCACAACTACCGCTTCCGGTTTTAGACTATCGCGGCCGTGGAACGCACGCCGCATCCCCGGAAGAGCGGTGTTACACGCCGGCTACGCTAGTTTATGGGCTTGCTAACCCTTAGATTTCGGGTTACACCACTTGGTGGTTAACCTTTTATTATATATTTTATATTTCCCAATAAATTCGTAATTCTTCACAATACGGAGTCACGCTATGAATCCATCCCTTCCCCATATCTTTCCCACCTGCACCGAATGAGCACACCGGACAATACAGAGGAACGAGGATCCAGCTGGCACGAACCCACCAGAGAAGGAGGACACCCAGACGTGGACGGCCAGACCATTACTTCTATGCCCATTACCCCTGCAGGGGTTGGGCACTCCGGTGAGTGCAAACACATTAGGGGCACGATCGGAAGGAGGGGAGTACGGGACCCCCACAGCTGCTTGTCACGTCTTTCATTTCACTATCAAGATTAATCATACATTGCATTAGACTGGAATTATACAAACTGCATCTACTTATTGACTGTTTGTCTGCACTCTTTTACATGCAGTATATGGTGGACTTCTTATTGTTTGGTTACTGTTAAATGGAGCACACACAACCAATTACCAATTACTGATATTTACCCACCTTTGTTTACCAGCCTACAACACCACTGGATTATATCGGACTTCTATTTCCACATACTTATATATGGTTATCACACCTAGCTGTTCCAAGACCATCTTGTTTAATATATACAGAATATCTGCATTTTTACTCTGAGCTTTTTAACAATACTCATTATATAATATTGCTATATAATATCTGTATATATTCATGCACGTGCACTTTCTCATAATATAATTTTTTCAACAGATATTATCCTCTATATTCACTTATCGCTACTCATGATCACTGTATACCTTGGTTTATTTTAGACACTCTTTAATCAGTGTGCTTTTATCGTATTAGTATTGCTGATTCACTTATTTATTTTATATCACTGCACTTTATTCACGATTTTATAATTCATTGTCGTTTTTAGACAATCTTAACCCCTTATATATACCTCTACTTGAACAGCGCCAACACCCCTTCTTTTTATTTTCACTTATCTTTGCTACATTTAGGTGTAGTTTCCTAGGGGGGCAGCAGTTCCAAATTCCTAAGCGCGGATACTTCCACTTTCAGGTGCTTCTATGATGCTTGCTTTGCAACCCCTGCAAGAGATTGTATTGCTTAACATTAACATCCATGTATGCATTGCAGAAAGTATGTAGACTATAACCCAGGTCCATAGTGAGTTATCATATCTCAGTGCTACTCAGAGCCTTTAACACCAGTTACATTGCTTGCTAGGCTAAATTCACACCATAGCATTGTGAAAATGCAGTGTTAGTGTGCATTTTGCTAATTTTTTTTTTTTTTTTTTTTTTTATATATAATTTTTATTGTAAATTTTGCAGAATACAACAATAGGAAATAAACATTGTCATACATCTATATTTAGAACGGCAAATTTCGTTATGCAGACATGTATGATGTAGTAAAATACAAACAATTGTAAACAGGTTCAACAGTGAAGTTCATTATGGATGCTTCGGACAGGGTTAAGAGTGCTGACTGACAACCCCAGACACCCCAACTGGGTGCTTACTGTGTCTGGGGGAGGGAGACAGCCCCCCCTTCCCTGCGGCGTAGAGGGTAGGGTAGGTCGGAACCGTAGGAACATAAAACATAAAAGAAGAAAAAAAAAAAAAAAAAGAAAAAAAAACATTGCAATGACTGCTGGGTGTAGAATCGTTAGTTCATAACATAAATTGCTTAAACCGTTGCTTAAAGTGTCTATATCCTTTACTCTGGGATGTGTGTGTCGGTTCCCTACTGTTGCAGGGAGGTTTGAAGGATTACAGTATAATGTAGGGAAACTCGAGCATCGTGTGAATGTGGATTCAGTCCAGCTGTATACTTCTGGGATCTTTGATCCATGAGTCCCAGTTCTTGTAAAATGTATTTGTAGTCAGATGGGCTTTGGCGAAGCTATGTTCCATTTTGAAGTTGCTATTTAGTATTGCAATTACTTCTTGAATGTTAGGAGGTGGGATTTTTTTCCAATTTCTCGTTAGTGCCAGTCTTGCGGCAATGAGGATGTGGGTAGCCACAGTTTGGAAGGTTTTGGGCCATGTGGGGATCATCAGGCCTAGGAGGAGATCCACAGCAGATAGGTTGCTTGCCATAGGGACGTATGCTTGCAGAAGTTTTACAATTTGGTTCCAAAATTCAGTGAGAGCTGGGCATTCCCACCAAATGTGGAGGAGAGATCCTGGTAAGCCACAATTTCTCCAGCAGAGATTAGATGCATTGGGATAAATTTTGGCAATTCTGTTTGGGGTATAGTACCACCGTTGGAATAGCTTTTGTAGAGATTCCCAGTGTGACGTGCAGTGGGAGAGTTTTGAGGGCAATAATAGCGCTTTGTGCCACTGCGTATGTGGTGGAGTATCTGGGGCGTGCTTAGCCCAGTGCAAAATCTGAGATTGTGTGTGTTTCTCTGTTTCTTGTGAAAATAGATTATAAAAGTATGAGATACCTTTGAAGGAGTTATTCCGAACAACAAAGTAGTTCAGAGCCTGTGACAGCGTTCTGTCATGTTTGGACCATGTTATTTTGTTGAGTAGAGATCTGATCCTGAGGTATATGTAGAAAGTTTTTGGAGAGAGACTGAATTTGGTTCTCAATTGATCAAATGACATTAGGCTGGATGTATTGAAGAGGTTACCGATGGTTTGAATGCCTGCAACAGTCCATGAGTTCAATTGGAGATCTGGGATTATGAGTGAGACAGATTGTATTGGTATACGTTGTAATATGGCGTGGGGTAGCCCGTTTGATATCTGAGGGAGGGATGACCATACTCTTAGGGAAGCAGTTATTGAGTCCATCCAGGAGAGTTTGGGCATAGGAGCAAGCAGTGAAGCACAAAGGTACAATTTTAGATCTTTAGCCAACGCTGTAGCCTCTATTTGTGACCAGTTACAAGGGGTGTCCGTGTTCCACCAATGCTTGATTTGGTCTAATATGACCGCTTTATAATACAGACTGATGTTGGGTGTTCCCATTCCCCCCAATCTCGTAGGAGTCATTAGATTATGTTTATTTATTCTGGGTCGTTTTTGCTGCCATATGAAGCAATTGATCATAGCTTGAAGAGACCGTAGATGTGTTGAGAGAAATGGTACTGGAATCGTGCGAAATAAATATAGAATGTGTGGTAATAGAAACATTTTTGTTAATGCTATTCTGCCGGCCCAAGACACAAAGGGGTGAAGCAAATCAGCGAATCAGCGGATATTTTTTTGAGCTTTTCCATGAGGTCTGCCAAGTTGGTGCGCAAAATATTCTTACTGGGTGAGGTCAGGCGGATACCTAGATAGGTAAGGGATGAGTTTTTTGACCACGAAAATAAGGAGTGTTCAGAAATATGTTGTATGGTCGGTTTATCTAGGCCTATCGCTAGCATAACTGACTTACTATGGTTTATTTTATATAGGGATACTGCACTAAATTGGTCAAGAATATGTTGAACCTTTGAAATGGATTGTTTTGGATTGGTAATGGAGATGATTACATCGTCTGCGTAGAGTCCTATCTTGTGTTCAGTGGTCCCTATGGTTAATCCTTCAATTTGAGGCGTCGATCTAATCTTTTGAGCTAAGGGTTCCATGATCATGGCGAATATTAGGGGTGATAGCGGGCAGCCCTGTCTTGTACCATTGGTGATATTGAACGGGTCAGATGTTACTCCCGAAGTCCATACCTTTGCGCTCGGGGTCGTGTATAGGCTGAGTATGGCGTTCAGAAGCATGTCTGATAAGCCAAATTTACGCATGACCGCTTCTAGATATGTCCATTGCACTCTGTCGAATGCCTTCTCTGCATCCAAAGAGAGGAGCAGAGAAGGCATTCGATTATTTTCCGCCCATTGAATGATGTCTATGAACCGACGGGTCCCATCTGACGTTTGTCTATTTGGTATGAAGCCGACTTGGTCTATATGTATCAATTGGTTCATAACTGTAGAGAGACGAAGGGCAATTAGTTTTGCATATAATTTAGTATCCGTATTCAATAGGGAAATGGGTCTATAGTTCTCTGGGACATCATGGGGTTTGCCTGGTTTGGGGAGGGTAACTATTAATGCTTCAAGACATTCTTTGGGTATTTTTCCTGTGGTGGCAAATTGGGTAAATGTATTGCATAAGTGAGGTGACAGTATGTTTTTGAAATGTTTATAATATTCGTTAGAGAATCCGTCTGGTCCTGGGGCTTTGTGCAGTGGGAGGGCTTGTATTACTCTGTCAATTTCATCTGTGGTGAAGGGGGCCGATAGGTCAGCTACTTGAGTCGGGGTTAGACTGGGGAGTTGTATGGAGTCAAGAAAGGCTGCTATGTCATTTGGGTTTGGTGGAGTGGTGTTTTCTGAGTCATGCAGGTTGTATAATTTGGTGTAAAAGGTCGCAAATGTATTGGCTATGTCTAGTGGGTTAGACATCCTCACCCCTTGTGTGTTAACCAGGAAAGGGATTTTTGCACGGACCTGTTGTCGTTTGACTTGTTTAGCTAGGAAGGCACTAGATTTATTGCTAAAGGAGTAGGTTCGTAGTTTTAAGCGTTTGATATAATGTTCAAATTTGTGATGTAGGAGTTCGCTTAGTTTGCGTCTGTGATTGCTAATCGCTATGAGTGAAGCTTGACTAGGTGAGATTTTGTTTGTATTTTCTAAAGTTTTAAGTTGTTGCAACATTGAGTCTAATTCCGCTGTTCGCCTCTTTCGTTCTTGGGCCCCAAATTTGATGAGGAGACCCCGTAGGAAAGCCTTATGAGCTAACCAAATCATAGATTGATCACTAGTAGAACCTTTGTTGGTCTCAAAGAAACTCTCAATCTCGGATCTAATTCTCCCTTCATATTTTGGGTTAGTTAGGAGGGACGAGTTCAATCTCCATGGGGAGTGTTTAGGTGGGCCAGATTGTGGGAATAGTTTTAGTGTTATTGGGGCATGGTCCGACCAAGTGATGAGACCAATTCGCGTTTCTGTGATCATCAATAAAGTCCGCTTGTTGGTGAGGAAGTCAATCCGAGAGTAAGAGCCTCCAATGTGAGAATAAAATGTATAGTCGCGCTCAACATCATGCATACACCTCCAAGGGTCGTAGAGACCTTCATTGTTTATAAATGAAGAAAGAGCAGATGCTCTCCTTCTGATTGGGTTAGTAGAGTCCAAAGAAGGATCTGGCGTGTCATTAAAATCACCACATATGATTAGGGCTCCACTTCTGTAAGGTTCCAGTTTGGATTGGAGCTTTTTGTAAAAGGATTTTTGGTTGGTATTAGGTACATACACATTTACCAGCGTCATGGGATGATTATCAATGGTGGCGGATAGGATTATGAATCTTCCTTCATCGTCTGTTTCTACATGATGAAGGGTAAATGGGATTATGGCACTTATCGCAATCATTACCCCACCTTTTTTTTTTATTGTTATGTGAAAAGAAGTAGTGTGCATATTTTTTATGCGTACAATTTGGTGGTTTGGTTTTGGAAAAATGCGTCTCTTGGACGCATAGAATATCTGCATGAGAGGAGCCTGCTTCTTTCCATAGCAGGTTTCTCTTGAAGGGAGAGTTAAGTCCCTTAGCATTAATGGATGTGATATTGATTGGCATGTTTTTATGTATTTGTGATTAGGATGCAGGAGTTGAGCGAGACTAGGGTCATACAAATAATGTATACAGCTGTCTGTTGTATCGAGCAACTAACTTTGAGCTGTTAAATTAGAAAACTAGAACAAGAATTAATACGGTTCTTGGTAATTAGGAAAAAAGATAAATAAAAATCTATATAACAGTTGTTACAAATCAAGTACTGATATCGTAAAGATTAACGATTGACTAGGGTTGAAACAGTAATATATAGAACAGAAATTAAGTTTCACAGATAACTTATTGAGTAGGTACAGAACTTTGAGACCGAGTGTGCTTGGCACACTATGAATCAGGGGGGGTGAAAATCAAACATAACACCCGAGCAGGGGAGATCAATGCTCGGAACAAATATTTTTGAAGTGAAAGTTAGGATTTATCCGCTCTGTTCTTGCGGTGTTGAGATGGTGGAGCTGAAGATGCATTCTGAGTGTTTGATTTGTGGGCCACATGGATAGGTAATAGGCCCCAGTTAGTGAGCTTCTTGTATCCGTCTTTAGGAGACAGTATTGGGACAATTTTTTGTTGATAGGTCACCAAGAGTTTGGTGGGAAAGCCCCATCGATATGTAATTTTATTCTCCTGGAGAACAGATGTAACCGGCACAAATGCTCTGCGTAGTTCCATTGTGGCTGGGGATAAATCAGCGAATAGCGCTATATTGGAATAGGGCGCTGGTAACGGTTTTAGATTCCTGGCCGTATATAGGATTTGATCCTTTATGTGGAAAAAATGAATTCTTGCCAACACATCCCTGGGTATGTCTGCTGGAAGGTGATCAGGTTTAGCGATTCTGTGTGCGCGGTCAATGATTAAGTCATGTGGAGATAATTTGGGGATCATTGTGGTAAAAAGCTGTTGTAAGTATTTTTTAAGCTCATTGGGTGGGATTGCCTCAGGAATTCCTCTGAATTTGATATTGTTTCGTCTGCTTCTGTCCTCGAGGTCAGCCATTTTTAGTTTAATTTTTTGAATTTCATCAGAATGGTGATCATGGGCATCCAAAAGCTCATTGTGTGCACTGTTCATTTCAGATATGTGTTCCTCTGCTGTATCTACTTTGTCTTCTAGGCAGTCAAGCCTGTCATGTACTTGTGAGAGGGACAACTGTAATTCTCTATGTAGATCTTTCTGTAGTGTAAGTAGCATTGATTTTAGCATGCTCTCTGAGACTGGGTTGTCAGTGACAGGCATAGTTGCTAGGGAAGACAAGTGAGCAGTGCTTTGAGGGAGTGTGTCTGAGGTAATGCCGTGATGCTTTTTGGCCTGGTGTGACTTGTGAGGAGAGTTGCAGGGGGATGAGGCAAGCCTCTTACCTCTGTCCTGGTGGATGTCATTAAGCTCATTTTCAGGAGGAGGGAGGCTGTCCATGTTTTCGGCTTCCCTGCTGTCTTGTCTCTCTGCAGTGCATTGTGATTGCGACCGAGGGCTCCACAGTCTATCAGCTTGTTCTCCCGCCGGAGCGCGGCCGGCGCCATCTTGGTTTTCCCTCTGCTCCATACGGCTGAAGTATTCTGTCAGGCGGCGTGGATGTTGCGGTGGGTTTCGCCTCCCTGACATGCCCGTTCGTGTCCCGCTGATCTCCCCTCACTGTCGGGTGAGAGGGGAGAAGGCTGTCGCTGTGTATGTGCGGTTTTTCCCCTGCTCTGGAGCGGAGCCTGTGGATTAAGCTGCCATTCTGCTCCGCGGCTAGCCACGCCCCGCATTTTGCTAATTTTTAAACACAGGTTTTTTTTTTTTTTTATAAAGCTACTATGAATCCAGCTAAATATCCTTATAGATAGCCAAGTTTCTTTCAATTTTCATCACTGGTTAAATATAATGATCAATCCTTTTTATTACCATTGCAGCATTAAACGTCTAACGAATCTAGCTAACATTTTCTCACTATTACTATGTCACAATTTTTCTCCAGGCAAAAATAAAACAAAAGGGTCTGAATTTCTATGCATATACCTCCTTTTTTTAGCCAAACACACATTTTGAAAGGTGTCTAAATTATAATAGGGAACAAGTAAAAGTGTGTTTTTTTTTTTTTTTTTTTTTCAATAGATTTTATTGAAAACATTGCAAGTTACAAAGCCGAGAAAGTATACAATTTCTCAAAAGGGAAATGATATAGAAAACAAAAAGCCGTTGTCTAGGCTCTTACATACATGGGTACATAACGAATAACGAGTGTAGGGTAAAACATGTGTCACAGATATCTGTACCATAACGAGGTAACTGGATGGATCAACACGTAGGGTCCCTAGATAAACAGACTACAACGGTAGCCATGGGGACAGGGAAGGAAAGAAAAGAGGGGAGGGAGAGAGAGAAAAGAGAGGGAGAGGGAGAAGAAAAGAGGATGATAAAAAAAAAAAAAAAGGAGGGGGATCAAACACCAGTACATTGTGCACCAATGAAAATAAAACCATACATATAAAATCATAGATATAGAGATACCATCTAGAGTTAATGGGTCAATGTGGGTTGTATGGCCACATATGGGTTTAGAGGTTGTTGGAGTAGCCGGAGATACAACAGAGTGAACAGGCTGGATGGGAGATGGGGCCACCAGAATCGTGCTTGTGTGTTCACAGCTGGAGATGTCATCGTCTTCAGGGGTAAACGTAGTGAGAGTCTCATAGTAGGAGAAAGAGAGGCTTTCAAAAGACTGTAATTCTGTTTGAGTCAGGGTCGCTTGCATGAAAGCCCACCATCTGGAATAGAAACGGGTATGGGATTTTCCATGTTTGAAGTCGGTATTAAGTTTATCCTTGTGAAGCAAGTGTAGGAGTTCCCGTTTGAGTTGTGAGATACGTGGGCTATGCGATGAAGTCCAGCTTTTCAAGATAAGTCTTCTGGCTAGTAAGAGACAGGTCAATGTCCAGTCTTTATAGAGGGGGCGAGTAGATGAAGACCATGGTAGTAGTTGATCATCCCAGTATCCAAAAATGAGAAGTAAGGGGTCTTTAGGCAGTTTAAGTAGTGTTATTTCAAAAATGAAGGAGATAACGTGTTCCCAAAAGGTGGAGATAGAGGAACAAGCCCAGAATCTGTGAGAGAGGGATGGTTTTGGCTGATGACATTTGGGGCAGCAGGCTGCACCTTGGACATTCTTATCCGACAGGAAGGGTATGTGGGCCCGGTGCATAATCTTGAGAGTTGTTTCTCTCCAGACCTCGTTGGGGATCAACTGGTGCGACTTGTTATAACCTTGAAGGATCTTATTCACTAAGTCTGGGTCAGTAAAGTCTTTCCCCCAGTTTGCCACAGATGAGGTGACAATCGAGGGGATGATTTTTGGTAAGAGAGTTTGGTATATATCCGAGATTTTATAGGACTCCCCTTGTAGCAACTTATCTGTGAAGGATGACCGAAACCTCTGGTTTTCATCTTTGCATGAGTTTCTCATATAGCTGACACATTGCATATAATAGAAGGCATGAGATTGGGGGAGGGAGAATGTTTCTGCGATGTCAGAGAAGAGAAGAGGGCGACCCGTTTCCGAGTTGCATAGGTCGGAGAATTTTGAAAGGCCTTTTTGTTGCCAGAGAGAGAAGGTTTTGTATTCCAATCCCGGTGGGAAGCTAGGATTTCCTTGAATCGGGAGGTGTTTGGATATAAAAGGCGATAACTTTAAAGCTTTTCTCACTTCCCTCCATGCTATGGCTGTGTCTCTGAGGAGAAGGTTGTGTTGTAAGGGTATAGGAGTAATTTTCCATCTGCAGTGAAGAAGGGCTGCCAATGAGTAGGGATGTGCCATGGAGGATTCCATAGAATAATTGGAGTAGCGAGAGAGTTGCGAAATCCAATCCAAACCTACCCTCAATAAGCAAGAAAGATTATATGCTCTGATATTTGGAAGACTAATGCCCCCTTCGCATCTGGGAAGACACAGTTTCGCAAAGGCTATACGTGGTCTTTTGTTTTGCCATAAAAATTTAGAAATGGCTTTGTTAAGAGTTAAGGTATCTTTGTGTTTCAGAAGCAACGGTATCGTTTGGAGTGGGTATAGTAATCGAGCAAAACTGACCATTTTTAGAAGATGACATCTTCCCAGAAGCGAAAGAGGCAGATCCATCCAGTTACCCAATTCATGAGTTATTTTTTTTATCAAAGGGGGATAGTTGAGGTGATAGATAGAAGATGGTGTTTTCCCTATCTTAACACCTAGATACGTAATGAAGGATTGGGCTACCGTGAAGGGTGAGTGATGGGCCCATGGAGGAATAGATGATGTGCCTATAGGGAGAATTTCGCTCTTGCCGTAATTTATGCGGAGACCCGAACAGATCCTAAATTCATCAAAGATTGTTTTGATGATGGGCATGTCGGAGGATGGGCTGGTTGAGAAAATTAATATGTCATCCGCGAAGAGGGAAGTACGGAGTTCTTGAGTCCCAATTTTGATGCCGTGCAGAGGAGCCCGCTGGGAGAGATATCGTGAGAGGGGTTCCAGAGCAATGTTGAAGAGGAGGGGGGATAGTGGGCAGCCCTGTCTCGTGCCTTTATAGAGACGGAATTCATCCGAGAGGAGACCAGCCACCACCAACCTGGCCGCCGGAGAGGCGTACATGGCATGTACGAGATGCTTAAAGGGACCCGTAAAGCCCATTTTTGCCAGGACCATCGATAGCCAATCGAAGCTGACATTATCAAAGGCCTTCTCCGCGTCCAGGGTGATGATGGCATGATCCCCCCCCTGGGTTACATTTGGCATGTTCGAGAGCCAGCAGAACTTTCCGAATGTTTGTGGTAGCCGTTCTCCCTTTCACAAATCCTGATTGGGCTGGGTGGATCAGGGAGGGGATGATGGTGGCTAGTCTAGAAGCTATTATTTTTGAGAGAATTTTTACATCAAGATTTAAGAGTGAGATGGGTCGGTATGAGCCTGGCTCTTGAGGGTCCTTGCCTTTTTTTGGAAGTAGTTTTATGATAGCCTGGTTCCCGGTCGGCAGATAAGGACCACCGGACCATATACCATTATAGACTGCGAGGAGAGTGGGCTCGGTTATAGATTGTAGTGTTTTATAAAATTCCCCTGTAAACCCGTCAGGGCCTGGAGCTTTAGAGGGAGCTAAGTTCCGAATGGCGGTGGATAATTCGGGCAGGGAGATAGGTGCATTGAGAGTTTCGAGTTGGGAGGGAGAAACCTCGGGCATGCATATTTTGTCCAAGAATGATTTTGCAGTATTCTCATCTATGGGATCCGTGGCATATAGCGAGGAATAATATTGAAGCATAAGTTTATTTATACCCTGTTGTGAGGTTGTAGTGTTACCTGTAGAATCCCGTAAGGAGGTGATGTGGGACGGGCGAAAGGGGCCTTTGCAGAGTCTCGCTAACAATTTGCCGGATTTATTTCCAAATTTATGGAAGGAAGCTTCCCAATGTGCCCTATGTATCCTTTCGAGGGTGTCTGCCCAAGTGTCGAAAGCCCTCTTTGCTACCTGCCAATTTTCCCTGTTCTCCGGAGAGTCCTTAGAACAAAGAGAGCATTGTGCCAAACGCAGGTCAGCACTTGCCTTCTTGTATTTCGCCAAGGTACGTCTCTTGAGGGAAGCAGCATATGAAATGATGCGTCCCCTGAGAAAGGCTTTACCGGCCTCCCAGAAGAGGTTCGGATTAACCGTGTGGGGAGAGTTGGCAGCAGAGAATTCGGACCAGGCTTCCTCCATATATTGTTGAAAGTCAGAATTGTTTTGGAGATATGAGGGAAAGCGCCAGAGTTGGGGAGGGGGCTTTGAGTCAGGGGTATCTAGCGATAACGAGATGGGGGCGTGGTCAGAGATGGCGATATCATGGATATCTGCCCCTGAGATCATCGGTATGAGGTGGTCAGTACAAAATAAGTAGTCAATTCTAGTAAAAATATTGTGAGGGTTGGAATAGAAAGTGTATTCCCTGTCAGCTGGGTGGTGAAGCCGCCAGATGTCATGTAAGTGAAGGGAGTCCATTGTGGACGTGAAGTGTGAAGTTCCGGAGGTTGTGTGAGATGAGCGGGCACGTTTGGAGGAAGATCTGTCTTCTAGTGGATGCATGGTGGTGTTGAAATCTCCCCCAACAATATGGGGTAGGTGCGGGGCGCGTAACAGCCAGGTGGTCAGTTCACTGAGAAACTGCTTGCTGGGATTGTTCGGGGCATATACATTGGAAATTATTAGCTCTCTAGTCCCTAGTTTCAGATGAGCGGAAATGAAGCGGCCCTGATTATCAGTGTCAACGGACAGCACCTCACAAGGGAGGTTCTTGTGGATGAGGATGACAACCCCTGCTCTACGCTTGAGTGAACTGGAACCCAGAACAGTGCCTACCCACAGCTTTTTCATCCGATGGAAGTCGGAGAGATTAAGGTGAGTTTCCTGGAGCAGGGCAATATTTGTTTTCAGTCTTTTAAGGTGCCGGAGTATCTTGAGTCTTTTAAAGGGTGACCTAAGCCCTTTAACATTCCAAGAGGTAACTCTCATGTGAGTGTAGGCCTGCATGTGGTATGGGGCAGTGTATTGTGTACAGCAGCTGGAGGCCTTAGAGACTGAAGTAATTTGTCAGCATGGGTGGTCTGGTGTTTTGAAAGGACTGATGGCTGTTCATCTGGTGTTTGACGGGTGCCGGTAGTAAGAGGGAATAAAAAAGAGGGATAGATAGAGAGGGTGGGGGAGGGTAACAAAACCAATACAAAACATTGGAAGAACTTCACTTTTTTCCGCATGGAATCACTGTGTGAACCAGCTCTCTTGGCAATCCAGCGTCAAGGTGGGTATTTGCCCTTCGTACTTTAGTGACAATAGCCGCTGTGGCGGGAAATACATAAGTGCCAGATCGGGAGGAGGGTGAACACAGTGAGGCTAATGGGGGTGATGTATATCAGCAATATGGGAGTGCATATAAATACAGTAAAATAGATCATATATGTGCAAGAGCAGGAGAATAGTTAGGTGGGGATACCTGTGTATTCCGTGTAAGTAGGCTCAAGGGTCACGGGCTGAGCAGCGTACGTGTCCCATGTTGAAGGCATGGCGGATGTTCAGGCTGTGCGTCAGCGTGGGGAATTCCGGTGATTAGGTCCTGATGACCTAAAGCGTTTTGGGGAATCCTTTCGCGGGCTTCGTTGATCCAGAGAGCGATGTTGTGGGGAAGGTCCAGCCCGGGAGTCGGAGTGTGCGTCAGCCCGCATTGATCGTAGAAAGACTTCCGCTTCCTGGGGATCTTGAAAAGAGAGCTGATCCCCATTTGGGGCTTTGAGACGGAGGGTTGCGGGAAAGGCTAGCGTAAATTTAATCTGTTGTTGATGGAGCTCCGAACAGATGTTTTGGAACGCTTTCCTTTTCTTTGAGACCTCCAAAGAATAGTCTGCGAAGATCAGAACTTTGATGCCGTCGATGAGAAGGGATCTGGACTGCCTGAACTTTTGCAGAATGATCGTTTTGTCAGCGTAATTAAGATATTTCGCGATTATTGGGCGAGGAGATTTGCGGTCTGGGGTATAGGTTCCCATGCGATGGGCCCGTTCGACCATGCAAGGGCCAGGAAGTCCTAGCGCCTCTGGAATGCGGTTGGCGCAGAATTCCATAATGGCTGACGTCTGCAAAGATTCTGGGACCCCTACGAATCTCAGATTACTCCTTCTGGATCGGTTTTCAAGGTCATCCAATTTTTGGAGTATATATTGATTGGTTTTGTCTTGTGCTTGTTCGGTAGCTTGCGCCTGATATACCTCTTCTTCCAAACTGGAGAGGCGATGTTCCACCTCATGTAGTCTAGTAGAGTGTTCCCCTATTTGGGCCTTAATTTGCCTCATCCCCGCATCTATGGCTTTTTCCACTGAGGCGGCTATCATGGGGGATAGGAGTGCTGCAACAGCTTGGGCGATACGGTCGGTGTTATCGTCCCCCAGGCTTGATGAGGAATTTGAAGGATGTGGGGGGAGAGGAGATTGTATTAAGGAGGGGGGTGTAGTGTGGTTGAGAGTGCTCACCTCCATTGCTGGTTGGTCCCCCGCGTTGGTCAGGGAGGCTGTGGCTGAGGCCTCAGGATGCGACTGGGCCTGAGACATCAGAGCGGGTGTGAGGGAACGTGGGCCAGTCTTTTCCAGAAAGCGGTCCATGGAGAAAAAAAAAAAAAAGTTTAAAAAAAAATGTAGGGTCCCCCAAGGGGTTGTTGGCAGCTGGGGGGGATAGGCGAGACAGCGTTTCCAGCCCCTCTGAGGAAATTGTTGAAGGAGAAGGCCGAGTTCAGATCCTCTATCTGCTCTTGTGACAGGAGGGATGTGATTCTAGCACTCAGCAGGCAAAGATCAGGCTGCTGGAGGATTGGGGGGGGTTCATTAAGGCAGCAGGTGGTGTGGGAGGCGGCGTTTTTTCTTGAACAGGCCGCGTGTTGGAGCAGGACCGGCCGTGTAGGCCGAAGCCGGGGCCTCGATTTTTGGTCCGGCCGGCGGCGGTTCTTGTGGCCCTGCAGGCGGCGATTTCGGTCTGCTGGAGGCTTGGGGGGGGGGTCCGTTGAGGCAGTAGGCGGCGTAGGAGGCAGCGGTTTGCTCCAACAGGCCGCGTAGTGGAGCGGGACCGGCCGTGTAGGCCGAAGCCGGGGCCTCGATTTTCGGTCCGGCCGGCGGTGATTTTTGCGGCCCTGCAGGTGGCGATTTCGGTCTGCTGGAGGCTTGGGGGGGGTCCGCTGAGGCAGTAGGTGGCGTAGGAGGCGGCGGTTTGCTTTAACAGGCCGCGTATTGGAGCGGGACCGGCCGTGTAGGCCGAAGCCGGGGCCTCGATTTTCGGTCCGGCCGGCGGCGATTTTGCGGCCGCGAAAGGGGCGCCGTCAACGGTACGGCTGTGATGATAGATCACGGGGGGTGCCCCGAATTGGGTACCGGAGGTCAGAAGGCTCGGGGTAGAATTTAAATGCCGATATAAGGATTGCTTGGCAAGAGCTGAGGGGGACTCAGCTTATCCATGCGGCGCCGGAACCGGAAGTCAAGTGTGTTTTGTGCAGGGCGTCATGGTTTTCCAGATGTGATGGAGTACTGAACTGGACAAAGAGTCCAACATATCAAAGTGGACAAGAAAACTTTACCACTTGCCGACCAGGCTATAGCCAAATTACAGCTACAGCACAGTCGTACAGTTCCGGGAGGTCTATTGATGTCCTCCCAGAACTGTTCCACCCATGTGCCCACTGTGGCATTCACCCGGCGTGCTCTGTGATCACTGTGTCCTTTGGACACAGCTGATCACAGTTCGGGGTAAAGAGCCAATCTTTACCACGTGACCAGCTGTGTCCAATCACAGCTGATCATGATGTAAACACACTTGCCGGCTATTAGCATTCCTTCCCTCACACTGTCACATTGTAAGGAGAGGAGAACTCGGTAACCAGATAGTATGAAAGGGGACATCTACACTCAGTGTCCTGATCATCAGTGCAGCCCCAACAGTGCTAATTATCAGTGTCAATCAATGCCCATCAGTCCTGCCTATCAGTGCCACCTATCAGTGCCCATAAGTGCCGCCTATCAGTGCCCTTCAGTGTTGCCTATTAGTGCACATCAGTGCTGTCTATCAGTGCCCTTCAATGCTGCCTATTAGTGACCATCAGTGCTGCCTATCAGTGCCCATTAGTGCCAAATATCAGTGCAGCCTCATCAGTGTCCATCAGTGCAGCCTCATCAGTGTCAATCAGTGCAGCCTCATCAGTGTCCATCAGTGCAGAAACTAAGATAAACATTTTTTATTTCAAAATGTTTGGTCTTTTTTCATTTGTTTAGCAACAAATAAAAAACCCAGTGGTGATTAAATACCGCCAAAAGAAAGCTCTATTGGGTACAGTGCTGCACGACCGTGCAATTGTCATTTAAAGTGCGACAGCCCTGAAATCTGAAAATTGGCCTGGGCAGGAAAGTGGTGAAAGTGCCCATTAGGCAAGTGGTTAAAGGAGCCCAGGAAGAAGTGTCTGTATGTAGACTAATGTTCACTATCCCCTTACAAAAAGTACTGTTGTAATTTTAGAAAATAAACAACCAAATATTGGCATACCTTTCACCCAAGATTCAGACATTTGCCTAATTGAATTCAATTGTATGAATCCTGATTGGGATTGTAACAAAAACAGTCCAGGAGAGGCAGACAAGTTTAACCACTTCCCGACCGCCCCATGTAGATATACGTCAGCAGAATGGCACGTACAGGCGGTTGGGGGGTCCGATCGGACCCCCCTCCGCCGGCGGGGATGGTCGGGATCGTGTCAGGAGCGATCCGGGACGAGGGGACGGCCAGTGGTTTCTGGCCACCCCCTCGCGATCGCTCCTGGCCAATGAAAAGCTTCCCCTTCCTGTCTA
Organism: Lithobates sylvaticus; assembly: GCA_028564925.1. NCBI lineage: Eukaryota > Metazoa > Chordata > Amphibia > Anura > Ranidae > Lithobates > Lithobates sylvaticus. The sequence goes on from CM053032.1 coordinate 143,122,974, forward strand.
TTGTATAGACAGGAAGGCGGAAGTGATGTCACGCTCGGTGCGCCGGTCTATGTGACCGGGGACGCCGAGCTGTGAACATGTAAAGGTTAGTGCACAACAGTACACTGACACCAGTACAGATAGGCACATATTCCACCCCCCTGTCACCCCCTGATCACCCCCCAGATCACCCCCTCCCCCCCCAGTCACAGTGTCACTAATTGCAGTGATCATTTATTTACTGATCACTGCATTTAGTGTCAGTGTGACTGTAATAACTGTCAGGGCAGTTAGTTTTAGGTCCAAGGTAGCCCCCTACCCCCCCCCCCCCTAATAAAGGTTTAACCCCCTGATTGCCCCTAGTTAACCCCTTCACCCCCTTTTGCCAGTGTCACTAAGCGATCGGTTTTCTGATCGCTGCATTAGTGTCGCTAGGTAACCATTTTTTTTTTTTTTTTAACCGCCATGTTTATATAGGTTCATAAATAGGTTTATAGGTCAGGTACCCCCCATATTACAACCTAAATAAAGGTTTTAACCCCCTGATTGCCCCTAGAGTTAACCCTTTCACCAGTGATCACTGTATAAATGTCACTGGTGACGCTGGTTAGCCAGTTAGTTATTTCGTTATTTAGGTTCCCCGTCAGGTTTTTATATAGCGTCAGGTACCCCCATATATTACCTAATAAAGGTTTTAACCCCCTGATTGCCCCTAGTTAACCCTTTCACCCCCTTTTGCCAGTGTCACTAAGCGATCGTTTTTCTGATCGCTGCATTAGTGTCGCTAGGTAACCAGTTTTTTTTTGTATTACTGTTACGGGTGACGCTGGTTAGTTAGCTTGTTTTTTATACTGTCAGGGCACCCGCCATTTATTACCCAATAACGGTTTAACCCCCTGATCGCCCGGCGGGTGATATCAATTAGGTTTTAGGGTCAAATAAGGTCTGCGTCGCCCCAGGTTAGTGCCAGTACCGCAAACACCCACGCGCAAAGCATACACCTCCCTTAGTGGTACAGTATCTGAACAGATCAATATCTGATCTGATCAGATCTATACTAGCGTCCCAGCAGTTTAGGGTTCCAAAAAAACCGCATTGTTAGCGGGATCAGCCCAGATACCTGCTAGCACCTGCGTTTTCCCCCTCCGCCCAGCCCAGCCCACCCAAGTGCAGTATCGATCGATCACTGTCACTTACAAAACACTAGGCACACATAACTGCAGCGTTCGCAGAGTCAGGCCTGATCCCTGCGATCGCTAACATTTTTTTTGTGGTAGCATTTTGATTCAGTCGCTTCAGCTTTTTTACCTGTGAATCTCAAAAAAAAAAAAAAAAAAAAAAAAAATAGTTGTCGTTTTATTGTTCTCTCTCTCACTCTATTCTCTCTCTATTGTTGCTCTTTTTTTACTCCATTCTATTCTGCAATGTTTTATTATGTTTTATCATGTTTTATCATGCTTGCTTTTCAGGTATGTAATTTTGTTTACTGTGTTTTAGTGTTAAGCATTTTTTTGTTTTCAGGTGCGCCATTCAGTTGCAACGCGGATTTATTTATCTTGACAGCAACAGCGTTTGCTCCCACGATACATAAAGCCGCGACTCCAACGCTGTAGGAGGTGATTTCACCACCACAGTTAAAAAAAAGAGCATATATGCCGAAGCATGGGGGCAGCAGGGGGGGGGGAGCGATTGGCTCCTAATGCCACGTAATGGTGCATGTATGCCCATCATTAGAAGTGGGTGGATGAAGGGAGGTATTCTAATGGTGGGCATACCCACCAACCAATCTCTTTTTTTCGTTCAGCCAAGAGGCTGCATGAAAAAAAAAAGATTACAATATATGTCCAGTATGTTGCTGGACTTTGAATGGTTATACCAGAATGATGCCTGCAGGTTTAGGTGTCATCTTGGTATCATTCTTTTCAGCCAGTGATCGGCTTTCATGTAAAAGCAATTCTAGCGGGTAATTAGCCTCTAGACTGCTTTTACAAGCAGTGGGAGGGAATGTCCCCCCTCCCGGATATAAACCGCGCCATTGGGAAATTGGGAAAGCATTTTATCACACCAATCTTGGGGGTTCAACGTAATTTTCTTGCAAAAAAAAAAATATGTTTTCATGTAAACAAAAAGTGTCAGAAAGGGCTTTGTCTTCAAGTGGTTAGAAGAGTGGGTGACGTGTGACATAGGCTTCTAAATGTTGTGCATAAAATGCCAGGACAGTTCAACCCCCCCCCCAAATGACCCCATTTTGGAAAGTAGACACCCCAAGCTATTTGATGAGAGCAATGTTGAGCCCATTAAATATTTTTTTTTTTTGTCCCAAGAGATTGAATAATGAAAAAAAATATATATATATATTTTTTTTACAAAAAGTTGTCACTAAATGATATATTGCTCAAACATGTCATGGGCATATGTGGAAATACACCCCAAAATACATTCTGTTGCTTCTCCTGAGTACGGGGATACCACATGTGTGGGACTTTTTGGGAGCCTAGCTGCGTACGGAACCCCAAAAACCAATCACCGCCTTCAGGCTTTCTAAGGGTGTAATTTTTTTATTTCACTTCTCACTGCCAATCACAGTTTCGGAGGCCATGGAATGCCCAGATGGCATAAAACCCCCCAAAATGACCCAATTTTGGAAAGTAGACACCCCAAGCTATTTGCTGAGAGGTATGGTGAGTATTTTGCAGATCTCGCTTTTTGTCACAAAGTTTTGAAAATTGAAAAAAAAATTTTTTTTCTTTACTTTCTTCATTTTCAAAAACAAATGAGAGCTGTAAAATACTCACCATGCCTCTCAACAAATAGCTTGGGGTGTCTACTTTCCAAAATGGGGTCATTTGGGGGGGTTTTGTGCTATTTTGGCATTTTATGGCCTTCGAAACGGTGATAGGTAGTGAGGAGTGAAATCAAAAATTTGCACCCTTAGAAATCCTGAAGGCGGTGCTTGGGTTTCGGGCCCCGTACGCGGCTAGGCTCCCAAAAAGTCCCACACATGTGGTATCCTCATACTCAGGAGAAGCAGCAAAATGTATTTTGGGGTGCAATTCCACATATAACTATGGCATGTGTGAGCAATATATCATTTAGTGACAACTTTTTGAAAAAAAAAAAAATCTTTTTTATTTTTGTCTTTATTCAATCACTTGGGACTAAAAAAAAAAATATTCAATGGGCTCAACATGCCTCTCAGCAAATAGCTTGGGGTGTCTACTTTCCAAAATGGGGTCATTTGGGGGGGTTTTGTACTTCTCTGCCATTTTAGCACCTCAAGAAATGAAATAGGCAGTCATAAATTAAAAGCGGTGTAAATTCCAGAAAATGTACTCTAGTTTGTAGACGCTATAACTTTTGCGCAAACCAATAAATATACGCTTATTGGCATTTTTTTTTACTAAAGACATGTGGCTGAATACATTTTGGCCCAAATGTTTGACTAAAATTGAGTTTATTAGATTTTTTTTTTTATAACAAAAAGTAGAAAATCTCTTTTTTTTTCAAAATTTTCGCTCTTTTTCCGTTTATATCGCAAAAAAATAAAAATCACAGAGGCAATCAAATACCATCAAAAGAAAGCTCTATTTGTGGGAAGAAAAGGACGCAAATTTCGTTTGGTTACAAAATTGCATGACCGCGCAATTACCAGTTAAAGTAGTGCAGTGCGAAATTGAAAAAAAGACCTCTGGTCCTTTGGCTGCCAAATGGTCCGGGGCTGAAGTGGTTAACATGCCTACATAGCTTTACCTCCTTTTCAGCAAACTAATGCAAGCAGCTCTGAGTCATACAAAAATAGATTTAGTCTGGCATTGTTTGCTTACTTATGTAACCCTATTAATACTGATCTTCAATATATATTGATCTTCAGTTAGCTTATAGCTACATTGTGAATGTTCTAAGACCCATTTAATTGGCAATAGGGTCCCAGGCACATTCATCTCAGGAAATTATTATTTTCTCAGGATGAAAGAAGGATGGACAGTTTTTTCGAAGCTAAACTTGAACAGATTTTTTGCCTGGAGAACAGGAAAGTGGTTGGAAGGAGCACAGGATTCTGAAATGATATCCTTCTGGAAAACCGTCTTTAATCTTTAGCACATTCTTCAAAACTCTCAAGTAAGGATGGCCTCAGGCGTGTTCGCACTCTCCATGTGCAGAGCCCACCAGGAAGTCGGCGCGGCGCTGTGCTAATCACAGGCAGTGAGATATTTCCCGATCTCTGCAGCCGCACATCTGGAAAATGTCTCACTGCCTGTGATTAGCGCAGCACCGTGCAGACTTCCTGGCGGGCTCTGCACGTGGAGTGTGCGAACATGCCTGAGGCCATCTTTACTCTCCAGGTCTCTCTCTTACAAGGCTTTGATGACTAGACACTTACCTTAGGACGTGGCAATTTAGATTCAGCTGGCTACTCAATATTTATGTTCCAAGGCAGGACGGCAAGGAAAGATTTATATGTAAACTTTTCAATCAACTACAACTAGCCTCTCAGGTCTTTTCTTGTGAGGGGCAGTTACAGCTTGCTTCCACAAGGCCAAAACAGGACACCTCTAAAAAAAATAATGATGATTAATCTAAGCAATGTTTGGTTCACTGGACATTCATAGAACACTTGAAAAAAATTGGCAAGTCCCAGACATAGGAGGGAGACACATGTTCTAGCCATAGCAGCTTGAGGATTGAGTTTGTGAAATGGCAACATCTGGCTATTTAGTTTATCCATTTGATGAACTGCAAACAGCTCTGGTTTGGGTCAAATGGTTGAACCAAACTTTAAAAAAAAAGCTGCACAAAATCCTACAAGGTTTGTGTTTTACACACTCTAAGCTGGTGGGGGAGCCCTCCACAAAATACTACAAACTCCAGCAACCAATAGATGCCAGGATGCCTGTAGCCAATTATAGCTCAGGGGCTTTAGTACACGCCCCACGGTATAAGAGGCCGCCGCCGCATATTCTGTTTCAGTGTCAGCGTGTCAGTGTGCTGCTGACTGCTGACAATATGTGCTTTATTTCTGGGGATTTGTGTGTGCGTGCTGTTAGTACAGCATTGCAGTATCACATCTGGGGGGTGTCTATAGGTTGCCTGTGAAGGGGGGCAGGTTTCCTGTGCTTAGAACTGTCCCTGCAAAAAGTGTCATTTTTGCAGGAAAAAAGCTATTTAAAAGCACTCGCGGCTAATGAATTGATGGCTCCCGTAACACAGAGAACTGTCATTCATTGATAAAAAACAAAAAAAAAAGCGTGGGGATAACCAGGCCCTTCAGGTCGGGGATGGATATTAAGGGGGACCCCAGCCAAAAAAAATGGTGTAGGGTCCCCCTCAAAATCCATACCAGACCCTTGAGGTCTGGGATGGATTTTAAGGGGAACCCCAGCCCAAAAAAAATGGCGTGGGGTCCCCCTCAAAATCCATACCAGACCCTTATCCGAGCACGCAACCTGGCAGGCCGCAGGAAAAGAGGGGGGACGAGAGCGCCCCCCCCTCCCGCCTGAACCGTACCAGGCCACATGCCCTCAACATTGGGAGGATGCTTTGGGGGTCTGAGACCCCCAAAGCACCTTGTCCCCATGTTGATGAGGACAAGGGGCTCGTCCCCACAACCGTGCCCGGTGGTTGTGGGGGTCTGCGGGCGGGGGGCTTATCGGAATCTGGAAGCCCTCTTTAACAAGGGGACCCCCAGATCCCGCCCCCCCTGTGTGAAATGGTAAGGGGGTACAAAAGTACCCCTACCATTTCATCAAAAAAGTGTCAAAAAATGGTAAAAATGAAAGGAGACGGTCTTTGACAATTCCTTTATTAAAATCTTCTTTCTTCTTTCTTCATCCTTCGGTTTCTTCATCTTCTCCTTTTTTTTTTAATACAGTTTTTTTATTTATTATTTTATTTTAAAAAATGTTTTTATTTTCTTTCTTTATTTATTTTTACTTGATTGCTGTCACAAGATATTATTAAACCCCAATGTGATAGCATTGCACATGTGACAGGTAACTTTTTTGGACACATTAGGTGTCTAATAGACCCCAGTGTCATCCCTGCCCTTCACATCATCTAACCGAGCACAAATATGCTCAGCTAGATGTTTCCCTTGGCTGTGACAGCCAGGAAAAGGTGGGTTTGAAACCGGAAGTGACAAAATATTTTTTGCTTCCAGTTTCTTTGTTTACATGTGAGATTGAGGAATGGATATGCCTCGCTCTCGCACTACTCTTTATCCTGAAGCCAGCAATTGTGGTCCTATGATTCCAGTAAGAGCAGGAGAGCCTGAGGGAGGGGGGCTGCTACAAGGAGGGAGACACTGTGCTGCTCACTCTGCGAAAGAGATCATGGAAGCCACAGTTCTTACATAGAAAACCAAGGCACCACTAGGTCAAGGATGTATGCCAGACAGGGCATGTACGTAAACTTTTGCTACCAAACGGTCGACAGCAGTTTGCTGCCATTGTCACACATGACCTTTCTTGGCACAAGAAGACATGGAATCAGCCACCTCTCAGAAACAAAACATTAGCATTTTGCATAGGCTCTTTATCACTTGGGAAGGACTGGTGGTTCTGTAATTCACAGAATTAGGCATTGAGTAGAAAGGGGCAGGGCCAGTGCATTCATTTTTTGTATACTTAGGCGAAGGTGCATAGGCGAAGGTGCATTTTGCCACCACCCCTTCACAACGGCAGTCCTGGAGCCATGTTTTACATTATAAAAAATGTTGTTTACATGTTTTAAAAATAATTTTTAAAAGTGTTTGGGGACCTGGGTTCTGCCCAGGGGAAACGTATCAATGCAAAAAAAAAGTTTTAAAAACAGACGTTTTTTTGGGAGCAGTGATTTTAATAAAGCTTAAAGTGAAAAAATAAAAATTAAATATGCCTTTAAATATCATTCCTGGGGGGTGTCTATAGTATGCCTTGTGACAGAGAGAGGTTCTGTCGCTATAAGTTTATAAGAAAAGGTGACCCAGGAGTCTCATTAAGGGTTAATGCAAGGTTCAGAACTAGCATCTCTCCAGGTTTTGTAGTTCTGAAGCAGAACATTCAATCCTGGGTCCAGGTGTTGCTAGACGCCTGAAACCTGGCTCACTACACAGGTGTGCAGGGTCATCATATAGTCAGGTCTGAGAATTGCTCAAAGCTCTCATTTTTGCAGACAGCTTCCAGTTTGGAGACCGTTCCCAGTGTGGGAGACAGAAGGTCTCACCCAGGGTCAGGGGGCCCCAGTCAGGAGCCACTAGACAGAGGTCTCATCAAGGGGTCAGAGAGCTCAGCCAGAAGCCACGGGACAAAGGTCTCATCAAGGGGTCAGAGAACCCAGCCACAAGCCAGCAGGTCTCCCAGATTTAAGTCAGCTCCTATCAGTGTCAGAAGAACCCCAATCCTTAGGCCAGAGATGGGCCACACAGCAGGGCACTGCGACTGAAGGCTAGAGAGCCAAGTGTTCTGAGAGAGCTGAATGACACAGTCAAAGGACTGGTAAGAGGAGCAGCCATGCTGCCAACACGTAAGCCAGGGGGCTTGGTATTTTCATTAATTCATGTTATGTGGAAGAAACACCTGATGTATAAGTGAACTTTCCTTTATTCAATAAAAGTGGGCTGCCACACCCTAAAACTGCAGTTTGGACTGGCACAGCTCATTGTAACTGCTACTTGAGTCTAATTCCTTAATCTCACAGCCTGTAAAGTGGCGCAGTTTTCCTGTGTTTAGAACAGTACCGCAGCAAAATTACATTTCTAAAGGAACAGGGAGCCCTGAACTAAAAATGTAAAAACAAATGCGTGGGGGTCCCCCCAAAATCCATACCAGGCCCTTCAGGTCAGGTATGGAAATTAAGGGGAACCCTGTGCCAAATTAAAAAAAAAGTGTAAGGGTCCCCCAAAAACCATACCAGACCCTTATGCTAGCATGCAACCTGGCAGGCTGCAGGAAAAGAGGGGGGACAAGAGAGTGCCCCCCTCTTGAACCTTACCAGGCCACATGCCCTCAACATGGGCAGGGTGCTTTGGGGTATGACCCCCCAAAGCACCTTGTCCCCATGTTGATGGGGACAAGAGCCTCATCCCCGCAACACTTGCCCGGTGGTTGTGGGGGTAGCGGGCGGGGGCTTATTGGAATCTGGAAGTCCCATTTAACAAGGGGACCCCCAGATCCCGGCCCCCCTATGTAAATTGGTAACGGGGTACATTGTACCCCTACCATTTCACAAAAAAAGAGTGTCAAAAATGGTAAACAAGTCCAAGACAAGTCCTTTATTAAAAAATAAAATGTCCCACCATGTAAATCCATGCTGCCCGACAGACTGAAAAAAAAAACTGCAACAGTTCCGCCTCCATGGGAGGCTCCCGCTGAGTGACCCTTCTTCTCTTCTTCTTCTACATTTAAAGTTAAATCCCAAATCCACTAACTAACAAAAAACTGACAGCTCAGCTCCAATGCAACCGGTCCAATTTCCATCATATCTGGGATTTTTAGATCTCTACTGTGTGCATTTTTCATAAAATTTTGCCTGCCGGACACATGGGGGTGAATTCACTAAGAGTTAAATAATGCTAACAAAATGTGGTAAAACAACGCATGCAGAAAGAATTGTGCACATGTTCAATTCACTAGGAATTGTGTGCTAAATTGTGTGCTAAATAACTACTGTGGTACATTTTCGGTAATGCGGTAATTACAGTACTGCATATTTTAGTTTTTGTTTTTATTGAATTTTTCATTAAACAAACAAAAAGAGTAAACAAAATATAACAGAGTCTTGCAGTTACATTCAAAATAATAGCATGCCAAAGGATATATATCCATGTGTGTGATGATTGAAAAGGAATAACACATATACTATTTAGACATCTGAATATTTTGGGCCTCTTGTAATCTCTCTCTAGCTCTCTCTAGATGGTTCATTACAAAAAAGTATAATGGAGAGTTTAGGTAAAAGTATTCTCAGTACTTTCCAAGTGCAAACATTGCTAGTGCAACATATTCCAGAACTACATGTCCCTGTAAGAGGAGAGAAGATCCATCAACAGATTTGTTAGTTGAACCAATGGGAATATGTTTCCCTTTGTAAGATTATCAGTTATGGTATAGATTATAGACCATGACCCATGTCATCCATTTTGTTCAAATGTGTGCAGGGAGTGGTTGAGACCTGCAATGTGTTTTTCACATAAGCACTGAACATTAAGTCTACATATAACTTCAGATGCATTCAGGGCTGCTGTCTGCTTTCATTTGCTTGTTATTGTCATTCAAGCTGCTATTAATATGTGTGAGACTATCGATGAGTATGGTTTTGCAGAAGCTGTCCAGATGCATTCCAAAGAGGGCTAAGGAGTGACATGGAGTAGTGGATATTCCGGTTATCTGTGAGATTAGGTTTAACACTGAGTTCCAAAAGCTCTTCAAACTTTTGCACGGGTATGATACATGTCACTGACTTGCCAACATTGGTGCCAACATAAGGGTGAGGTGTCAGGAAACATTTGTTTAAGTTTGGCTGCCATCATGTACCACCTATCGACAATCTTTATAGCATTTTCCCAGTGTGCTGAACAATGGGAAAAGCTAAGAGTCGTAGAAAGTGCCTTGTTCCAGTCTTTAAGTGAGTATTTTGTCTGTACTTTTTCCCATTTAATAATCTGAGAAGGTTTGATTTCAGAGTGATGATAGTTTAGGTGTTTGTAGAACCAAGTTATGCCTTTTCTAGAAGGAAATGTGTTGCTTTAGAATGACCAAATGGTGTTTTTGACATTTGTCTTATTTGTACCGCTCTATATAGAGTTTTAGTGTCCTTAGATGCTAGCATCCCTTCTAGAGTTAGATGTCCTAATTGGGACTCTGATCTTACAGTAATGAGAATGAGGGTATTAAATATTCATACTCCGTTAGAGGTATGCTTATGGCCCTAGAGGTGTAGGGGTCCAGGTCTCCAGAAATGCCTCGATTGTTGCGGTTTTAAGTATGTATATTTTTTGGTGTTTAGCTGATGCAATTATTTGGAAGGGTAAGTCTCTGTTTAGTAGGATGGATTTCTCAATACTGACCCATCGTTTAGAAGGGGTGGATTTGAACCAAGCTCTAAGTTGGTCTAATAGAGTTGCCCTGTGATACAGCTGGACATTTAGCATATTTCTTACTCCTTGGTGTTTGTCTATAGAGGATACAGTGTGCTATTCTTGGTTTGCCTGATTTCCATAAATACATATTTATATTTATTCCCCTCTTCATTCTATCATGAATGCTGCTGCCAGACTTATACACCTTACCAACCGCTCTGAGTCTATCAACCCTCTCCTCCAATCCCTACACTGGCTCCCAATCACCCAGCAAATTAAATTCAAAATACTAACCATAACATTCAAAGCCATTCACAACTCTGGCCCGAGCTACATCACCAATCTTGTCTCCAAATATCACCCAAATCGTCCTCTCTGCTCTTGCCAAGACCTCCTACTCTCAAGCTCTCTCGTCTCCTCCTCCTATGCTCATCTCCAGGATTTCTCCAGAGCCTATCCCATCCTCTGGAACTTGCTACCTCAACCTGTCCGGCTATTCCCTACTCTAGCTACCTTCAGGCGATCCCTGAAAACTCAACTCTTCAGGAAAGCCTATCACATCTCCAACTAATCTCCTACCACTTCCATCAGCTCATTCCCCCAAGTTACAACCTCTTGTACCACCTGCCCCACCCTATTAGATTGTAAGCTCTTCTGAGCAGGGCCCTCTTAATCCTCTTGTATTTTATTGTATTAAAACTGTATTGTCTCCCTTTTATATTGTAAAGCACTGCGTAAACTGTCGGCGCTAAATAAATCCTGTATAATAATAATAATAATATACTTATTTAAAGTTGAGAAGAAGTTAGTTCAAAGGGTGATGGAGATAGTACGAAAATGGTAAAGTACCTTTTGAATAGATAACATGTTGAATGCCGTAATGCGACCTACTCATGAGGTTTCCAAATTTTCTGTAGCTGAGAAGGACCTGTTTGATTTTCTGCAAGAGTTTAGGGAAGTTAGCTTTGTATAGCATGGTTACAGGAGAGGTTAACTTGATACCCAGATAGCCAATTTATTTATTGTCCAAGACATATGTTTTTCCTGTTTTAAAAGTTTAATAGCTGGTTTACCAATACAATGGGGAGAATAGATGACTTGGTTATATTTTGCAATATGAAATCACCCCAAATTTTTCAATTTCATCATGTACTGCTCTCAGGGAAGGAGCAACATCTAGAGTCAGGAGTAGGGATGGGCCCACGTTCGAATCGAACATCGGGCGTTCGCCCGTTCGGCGAGCCCAGAACTATTTGGGCCGTTCGCATCACATTCGTGTGATGCGAACGGCCCACATTGCACTGCGCCAGTCGCAGTGCATTGCTGGCTGATGATGCTTGACTGTGACCCCGCATGCTTGGCCAATTACATCGCCGGCAGCGAGGAGAGACATAATTGGCTACAGGCAGGATGCCTGTAGCCAATTATAGCTCAGGGGGTTTAGTACACGCCCCACAGTATAAAAGGCCGCCGCTGTGGCGGCCTAGTGCACTGTGTTCGGCTGTGACTGTGATAGAGGCAGACTGCTGATGCTGATTCATTATCATTACTGAATACTGATCATTTGAATATATATTCATTCTGCTGATTGCACTGCTGCTGACAGTATCTGCAGTGCTGTGCTGTCTTATACATTCTGCTGTGCTGAGTGGTGACATTATCTGCTGCTGAGTCTAACTTTATCTGCTGTGATTCTGGGGATTAGTCTGGTGTGTGAGTGCTGTTAGTACAGCATTGCAGTATCACCTTTATACTTCTGGCCTAATGTGATCTAAGGCAGCCAGCCAGGCATTTATTGGAGCTAGCGTGTGTGTCTGCTGTGTTAGTACAGCACAAATAAAACCACCTCAGCCTCTCTATCTGCCGTAAGGCCCAGTTATTGTCATCTAAGGCAGCCAGGCATTTACAGGAGCTAGCGTGTGTGTCTGCTGTGTTAGTACAGCACACATAAAACCACCTCAGCCTCTCTATTTGCCGTAAGGCCCAGTTGTTGTCATCTAAGGCAGCCTCTCTCTGCCGTAAGGCCCAGTTGTTGTCATCTAAGGCAGCCTCTATCTGCCGTAAGGCCCAGTTGTTGTCATCTAAGGCAGCCAGGCATTTCCAGGAGCTAGCGTGTGTGTGTCTGCTGTGTTAGTACAGCACACATAAAACCACCTCAGCCTCCCTATCTGTCATAAGGCCCTGTTGTTGTCATCTAAGGCAGCCATCTGCAGGAGTTAGTGTGTGTGCTGTGTGACTCCAGCACAATATACACTACCCACTACAATGCCTGGAAGACCGACAAGGAGGGGCAGATAGTCCCGAGGCAAGAACACAGGCCAAGCAGGCTCTGTGTCTAGAGACGTGGACGTGGTCGTGGACGTGGTCGTGCATCGTCATCAGCACGTGGCCATGGGACATGCTTGTCCTTGTTTTCGGCAGCTGGACATGTTGAGCCGCATCATGGCGAAGGCTTGGTAGAGTGGATGACCAAGCCCTCCTCATCCTCTCTCACCCAGGCTCAGGGTACTGGCAAAGCAGCTGCCAACGCGTACTCAATGGCATCATCAGGCACCCCTTCCCTAGACCCACCATGTCCTCCTGAGGAGTTTGAGCACAGTGTTGGGTACATGCTCCAGGAGGATGCCCAACGTTTTGAAGGCTCGGATGATGATACCCAGCTAGAGAAGGGCAGTAGCGTGAGCGCAGAGAGAGAGGATGCTCAAGGACAGCAATCTGGCAGTCATGTTCCACCAGCTGCAGCTTACTGCCAGGTTTTCTCCAGTGGTGAAGAGGGAGGGGATGATGAGGTCACTGACTCCACGTGGGTGCCTGAAGAGAGAGAGGAGGAGGAGGAGGAGGCGGCACATGTCCAACGAGGCAGGATGCCCTCCGGGGGCCAGCTTGAGGCCAGCACACCAACTGAATTACACCGCAGAGCTCCGCCTGTGCAGGGCGCTGCCTCTGCACGTTATCACAAAAGTTCTTTAGTGTGGGCCTTTTTTGAGACGAGTGCATCAGATCGCACCACTGCAATTTGCAACATATGTCTCAAGCGTATCTCGCGTGGCCAAAACATCAGCCACTTGGGCACCACATGCATTACCAGACATATGTCGACATGCCATGCAGCTCGTTGGCAAGCTCACATTAAAGACCCACACCAAAGAACAAAGCGGACCTCTCCTTGCTCCTCATCAGCTGGGATCTCCAACCCCACTATACATTCAGTCCTCTCTGAAAGCTGCACTGAGAGGAATGAAGGTGTAGAATTAGGTGTGTCACAGCCAAGTACTTGCGGGCACTCTGTTAGCTGTACACCAACGTCCGATTCTACCAGGCAAATTTCCCTGCCCAGCTGCTGGACCGTCAAAAGAAGTTTACTCCCAGCCATCCACATGCCCAGCGGTTGAATGCTAGCTTGGCTAAATTTCTAGCACTTCAACTGCAGCCTTTTCAGTTGGTAGACTTGGCCCCCTTCCATGAGTTTGTTCAATGTGCGGTTCCTCAGTGGCAGGTTCCCAAACGCCACTTTTTCTCATGGAAGGCGATTCCGGCTCTCTATCGGCATGTGGAAGGCAATGTCCATGCCTCGCTGGAAAGGGCGGTCAGCGGTAAGGTGCATATTACCGCTGACTCATGGTCCAGCAGGCATGGACAGGGACGTTACCTGCCTTTTACGGCCCATTGGTTCACTCTTTTGGCAGCTGGGAGGGATTCAGGACAAGGTGCAGTAGTGTTGGAGGTTGTTCCGCCACCACGCCTCCAAAATGCTACTACTGGTTGTGACACACCTCTCTCCTCCACCCCCTCCTCTTCTCCTCGGAACCAGCGGTGCTCCGTAGGCGTACAAGGGGCTACGCAAATACGCAGGCAAAAAGATGCCATGCCGTGTTTGCGCTGGTGTGTTTGGGGGACAGGACCCACACTGGGGCAGAGGTTCTGGCAGCTCTGCAGGGGCAGGCCGAGAGGTGGTTGACGCCACGCCAGCTTAAGCCAGGAATGGTGGTTTGTGACAATGGCACCAACCTCCTCTCTGCCCTGCGACAGGGACAGCTGACCCATGTGCCCTGTATGGCTCACGTCCTTAACCTGGTGGTGATGCGGTTCTTGGGCAGGTACCCAGGCTTACAGGATGTCCCGAGGCAGGCCAGGAAAGTCTGTGTGCATTTCCGCCGATCATATAATGCCAGTGCTCGGCTGGCTGAGCTGCAAAAGGAGTTTAACCTGCCCAAGAACCACCTTATATGTGACATGCCCACCAAGTGGAACTCAACGTTGGCCATGCTGCAACGACTGCACATGCAGCAGAGGGCCATCAATGAGTACCTGTGCGACTACGGCACCAGGACAGGGTCAGGGGAGCTTGGATTTTTTTCCCCACACCAGTATAGCATGATCAGGGATGCATGCACTGTCCTGTCACCATTTGAGGAGGCCACGAGGATGGTGAGCAGTGACAGTGCATGCATCAGTGACACTGTACTTCTTGTCCACCTGTTGGAGCATACTCTGCGTGGGATAATGGACAGGGCACTTGGGGCAGAACAAAGGCAGGAAGAGGAGGACTTCCTTGCCTCTCAAGGCCCCCTTTATCCAGACAGTATTCCTTCTCTCCCACCCATCACACAGGAAGAGGATGAGGAGGAGGAGGAGGAGGATTGTGTCAGCATGGAGGTGGAACCTGGCACAGCAGCAGCAGTGTTTTAGGGATGATTTACAGTCCCAACAAACCAGTGGACTTGTACGTGGCTGGGAGGAGGTGGCTGGCTATCATGTCGTCCTCAGTGACCCAGAAGACTCTGGACCGAATGCCTCAGCTAACCTACGCTGCATGGCCTCCCTGATCCTGCAAAGCCTGAGGAAGGATCCTCGTATTCTTCGGATCAAGGAAAGGGACCATTACTGGCTGGCCACTCTCCTTGATCCACAGTACAAGGGTAAGGTTGCGGACCTTATCTTGCCGTCGCAGAGGGAGCAGAGGATGAGACATCTCAGGGAGGCCTTGCAGAAAGGTCTGTGCAACGCGTTCCCAGAGACTGGAAGGTTACAAACTCCTGGTCCTGGACGACGAGTTGCTAAGGCTTTGGTCAGTAGCAGAAGGAGCGGTGGGGAAGTTGGACGTCTGACCGATGCGTGCAGACAATTTTTTAGTCCGCAGCCCCAAGGTATGATCGGTTCCAACAACCATCGCCAGCGTCTGATATACATGGTGCAGGAATACCTAGGGGCAAGGTCAGACTTGGACACCTTTCCCACCGAAAATCTTCTGGCTTACTGGGTCTTGAGGATGGATCACTGGCCAGAGCTTGCACAGTATGCAATTAAGCTACTGGCCTGTCCTGCATCCAGCATTCTTTCGGAACGCACATTCAGTGCTGCTGGAGGCTTTGTCACCGATCACAGGGTGCGCCTGTTCACCGACTCGGTTGATCGACTGACCTTCATAAAGATGAATTAGTCTTGGATCACCACCAGCTACCAGGCACCTGAAGCTGATATAACTGAATAATTTATAATGTCACATCCCTTCAAGACTGCCTATGCTGATGCTGAGTGACTGTCCTGTTATGTTCACTGACTATCCTCTTCCTCCTCAATGATCCTGATGATATCTTGGAAGAACATTTTTGTTTCTGGGTGCCACCACACCAGTGGCTAAGGCCCAATTTTTCAGCCCCTGTTTAACAGGGGCGTGTGATTACAATTTTTTAAGCAATGCTTCGCAACAGGTCTGACTGCTGTGCTCCAAGTACAGTATCTGTGAGGGGTTGCAGTGTTGTGGCACCAGCACCAGTGCCTAAGGCCCAATTTTTCAGCCCCTGTTTAACAGGGGCGTGTAATTACAATTTTTAGGCAATGCTTTGCAACAGGTCTCATTGCTGTGCTCAGAGTACAGTATCTGTGAGGGGTTGCAGTGTTGTGGCACCAGCACCAGTGCCTAAGGCCCAATTTTTCAGCCCCTGTTTAACAGGGGCGTGTAATTACAATTTTTTAAGCAATGCTTCGCAACAGGTCTGACTGCTGTGCTCCAAGTACAGTATATGTGAGGGGTTGCAGTGTTGTGGCACCAGCACCAGTGCCTAAAGGGCCCAATTTTTCAGCCCATGTTTAACAGGGGCGTGTAATTACAATTTTTTAAGCAATGCTTTGCAACAGGTCTGACTGCTGTGCTCCAAGTACAGTATCTGTGAGGGGTTGCAGTGTTGTGGCACCAGCACCAGTGCCTAAGGCCCAATTTTTCATCCCCTGTTTAACAGGGGCGTGTAATTACAAATCTTGATCTAATAGTTCACAGCAGGGCCCATTCCTGCGCCCACCAATAGTAACTGTGAGGGCTTACAGTCTTGTGGCAACACCGTCCACCACCACCACCAAAGGCCCAATTTTTCTCCTGTGTTCAACAGGTGCATGCAATTACAAATCTTGATCTAATAATTCACAGCAGGGCCAATTCCTGTGCCCACCAGGAGTAACTGTGAGGGCTTACAGTGTTGTGGCTACAGCAACATCTAATGGAGCAAATTTCTGCAGAGTATATACGGCAGGCCCCTACTTTCAAACATCCAACTTACATACGACTCCTACTTGCAAACGGAAGGAGAAAACAGGAAGTGAGAGGAAATCTACCCATAGGAAGGGAAATTCTATCCTGTTAGATTTATTTTGGGAAAAAGGTATCTCCTCTCTACTGATGCTTTATCACTAAATCCTTGTTTCAATAAAAACCCCACTTTTCCAAAAACATTTGTCATTGGGACGGAAAGTGAGGTGAAATGTTCTGAACAGGTGCACAGACAGCAAAACAAATGTTACAGGGGTGATAACCCCTCCCTATGTTCTCCAAAAAGCTTAAAAATAGATTTTTTTTGGATGGAGCTACACTTAAAAATGTACCTGTTCAGATTCTACTTAAGAACAAACCTACAGTCCCTGTCTTGTTTGCACCGCCTGTATACTGCTGTTCAGAGTATATAGGGTTGTAGGTATAGGGTTTTATTTTGGGTGCGGGGTTCCCCTTAATATCCATACAAGACCCAAAAGGGGCTGGGGTGGGGGGGGGGATGATGGGGTAGCCATGCCATTTTTCTCAAAGTTTTTCAGCCATATTGCCAGAACAAGACATGACATTAAAGACGGTTTTAAATGGCTTATTTTTTTCCTTTACAAATGTAATTTTGTGCAGGGACAGTTCTAAACACAGGAAACACATGCCACTTCACAGGCATACTTTACACACCCCCCAGGTACCCATATTTAAAGGAATATTTCACTTTTTTTCCACTTTATGCATCATTAAAATGACTGCTCCTGAAAAAACGTCAGTTTTTAAAACTTCTTTTTGCATTGTTATATGTCCCCTGGGGCAGGACCCGGGTCCCCAAATCTTTTTTATGACATTAACATGCATATTGGCCGTTATAATTAGCACTTTTTATTTCGAATGTTCACGTCCATTGTAACGAATAGGGTTTGAATATTCGCACAAACTTTCGGTCCGTTCGAAGGTTCTGGTGCGAACCGAACCCGGGGGGTGTTCGGCTCATCCCTAGTCAGGAGGACATCGTCTGCAAAGAGTACAATTTTGTGTGGATAGTCTGCTATATTAATTCCATGTATTTGGGGATATTGCCTGATGGTTCCATTATAAGGGTGAAAATAATTGGGGATAAAAGACACCCCTGTCGAGTAGCTGAATACATTTTGGTCTAAATGTATGACAAAAATTTAGTTTATTGGATATTTTTTATAAGAAGTAGAACATGTTCACTTTGCAAAGTGAGTTTTCACTTCGCATATGAATTTACACTTAGCTTAGTGAATGGGTTGAAAATCCACATTAAAAAAAATAGCTAATCAGATGCAATGAAATGATTGATTGTTTTAGGTTAGCATATCATAACATTTATGAAACTGCGCTTAAGGTGAAAAAGAAAAGCTGCTTGCAATAAAGTAGAATACATTATACCATTGAATTCAACATATAAAATTATGTGCTGCATCAATCCCAAAATAATTAGCAAATTATTCCACATAGACATATAAAACTAAAAATAATAGTGATTCATTTTGCATAATCACTATCTTTTCTGTACAATCATGTTTTGGATGATTTATTATATATCTACAGTATATGGATTAATTTGCTTATTATTTTGGAATTAGCTTAGCACTATATGTTTTTGTATGTTTGGTTATGCTCATTAACTAAGCTATGGGAAAATGCCCTTGCAAAGTGAAAATTCACTTTTCAAAATGAATAGCCTAAGCAAAGCAATCTCAGTATAATCTTCATATATTTCACTTTGAGTTTAGAGAAAGTCTACAAGCAGTTTATGCATATTTTAAAACTATACCATTCTCCTGTGCTAGCCTATGACAGAACATAAAATAGAGATTATGTTTAAAAGTAAGCTTTCACATAGCAATATGCCTGCCTTAATAGAAGAAGACTTCTCATTCAGCTAAATCTGAGGCTTTTGAGATAACTTTGCTTAGATTCCTATTAATTTTTACACTTATATGAATGCTGCTGAATAATTAGCAGTTTTTGCTACCTATTTTTTTTCAAATACATAGCAGGTTGCAGTTGCTGAAAGGAAATGTTCTCTGCTTTGTGGTAGTGCCTTTAATTGCTAATGTATAGAGTTGGGCAAACGGTTTGGGTTTGCAAATGTTCTACCCCATCATCGCCTGTTTGCCCTTTAGGTAAACATTTGAAATGCATGGCGTTCAGCCGGTGTTCATACTGCACAGTGCATTCTAAGCCTTGATTGGACAAAGCTTTGCCCAATCAGAGCACAGTGAATAGCTGGTTGTTAAGGAGTGGGGCTGGGAATCCGGCCATGGTGTCTTTAACAACTAATGAGTCCTCACCTGTCAATGGGCTTCCTGCTGACAGATGAATAAAAAAAAAAAAAAAAAAAAAAACATTGTCGGCAATAAAAGTTAAAAAAATGGTACCCCCTGTCCATACCAGGCCCTTTGGGTCTGGTATGGATTTTAAGGAGATTTTAAGGGGAACCCCACCCCAAAATTAAAAAAAATAGCATAGGGTCCCCCCAAAACCAGACTCTTATCCGTGCACACAGCCTGGCAGGCCAGGAAACAGGGGGACGAGTGAGAGCCCCCACTCCTGAACCATACCAGGCCACGTGCCCTTAACTTGGGGGGGGTGGGAGGTTTGGGGCAGGGGGCTCTGCCCCCCTCCCCAAAGCACCTTGTCCCCATATTGATGGGCATAAGGGGTCTCTTCCCCACAACCCTGGGCTATGGTTGTGGGGGTTTGTGGGCAGGAGGCTTATTGTAATATTGAAGCCCCCATTAAGAAGGGGCCCCCAGATCCTGGCCTCCCATCTGTGTGAATGAGTATGGGGTACATTGTACACCTACCCATTCACAAAAAAGTGTCAAAAATAAATAAAACTGTAAACAGATTTTTCACAATGTCCCCTGATGTAGATCTACTGCCAGACACAAAAAAAGAAAAAAAAAACAGTTGGCTCTGCCCCCCTTACCTATATGAGAACTGTAAAATGGCAAAGCCTGCAGTAGGTGGTCAGCCTTCATTGACAGGGGGAATTTTTTCCTTTCTTTTTTTTTCCGGGAACGGCGGTGGCAGCAGGTGGTGGAGCTACATCAGAGGATATTGTTTCTTTATTTTTAAAATAAAGGAATTGTAAGAAACCTGTCTACTTTTTTTGTTTATTTTATAAATTTTTGTTACAATGTACCCCATACTCATTCACATGGGGGGGGGGGCGGGATCTCTACTAATGTATGCAGAATCACTTGCTGACCACAATATGTATATATACAGTATGTTGTGGTTTGCAAGTGGTTTACTAGTAATAACACAGTATCTTATTTTCAGCCGTGGCTGACTTTCTGATGAAAGCAATCTGAGTGGCTCATTAGCCACTGGATCGCTTTCCAAAGTGGCAGGGGGGATGCCCCCCTGCCGCTAGATACTATTTTTAGGGCTTACCATTTTGCCTGAGAAACGATCTGATGCTGTGACTGGCAATGAGAGACTAGATCTTCTCTGATGGCCTTGGAGGGTCAGAGCAATGTCATGACGTCACTTCCCGTCTTGAGTGGAAGTAAAGAATTTTTTGTTAAAGCAAAAAGGTCCAAAAATGTTCTTTTGATCATTTGCTTTTAAAGGTAAAGGAAAGATGTGGGGTCTTTTTGACCTCAGATCTCTCCATAAAGAGGACCTGTCATCCTTATATCTAAGCGATGTAAATTCCTTGTAATAGCAAAAAAGAGATCAAAAAGGGGACAGTGTAAAAATAAATAAATAAAACATTTTTTTAAAGCGCCCTCATCCATCCATGCTCGCGTGCAGAAACAAACACATACACGAGTTGTTCACGCATATTTAAAAGGTGTTTGCACCACACATGTGAGGTATCACCATGAACAATAGATCGAGAGCAATAATTCTAGCACTAGACCTCCTTTGTAACTCTAAACGGGTAACCTGTAAAAATGTTTAAAGCATCGCCTATGGAGATTTTTAAGTACCATAGTTTGTCTCATTGCCAAGAGCATGAGCAATTTTAAAGCGTGACATGTTAGGTATCAATTTACTTGGCATAACATCATCTTTCATATTTTACAAAAAAAATTGGGATATATATGGTGTATTTTTTTCTGAAAAATTTGCATTTGAAAAACTGCTGTGCAAAACACTATGCAACAAAAAAATGCAATGATCGCCATTTTATTCCCTAGGGTCTCTGCTTCAAAAAAATATAATGTTTCGGGGTTATAAGTCATTTTCTACTGATTTAAACTTGTAAACAAAAAGTGCCAGAAAAGGCTTGGTTTTTAAGTGGGTATAGAAAAAATATTTGCTGCATTACACTGAAAACAGAATATGAAAACTTCCGGTTCCAGCGCCACATGGAGTAGCTGCGTCTTCTCTAAGCTCCTGCAGCTCGACCCAAAAAGCAGCCTATAAAACCATCCCTAACGTCCTTCATTACCCGCAGCCTCCTCGGGAGCCACCCGCATCCCCAATGGACTGGTTTGTAGAAAAAACCTGGCAGCAATCGCACAAGGCCCAACCGGTGATGCCAGCCCAGCCCCAAATTGAGGCCCCGGCTTCGGCGTTGTCGGATCCCATGGCAGACGTGACAGGCATGGATGTGAGCATTCCCTCAGCACCTCTCTCCTCACATCCTACCCCACAACCAGCCTCTTCCTCCTCACATCCACATCCAGCCTCTCCCTCCTCACATCATGGGGATATAAACTCAAACACTAAGCTCATTGTCCAGGCCGTGGCTGCTTTGTTATCCCCCATGATAGCTGTATCTGTAGAAAAATCAGTAAATGCGGGGATGCAGCACCTCAAGACACAACTAGGGGAACATAACACCAGATTGTATGAAGTGGAAAGCCGTCTCTCCAATGTGGAAGAGAAATTGTACCAAGCACAAGCGACGGAACAAGATCAGGACAAAACTAACCAATATGTGCTCCAAAAATTAGACGACTTGGAAAACAGATCCAGAAGGAGCAATCTGCACTTCGTCGGCATCCCAGAGACCCTCAAAGAATCAGCTGTTAGGTCCTCTGTATCAGCCCCTCTTTCCCTCAGCTGGACTTTGAAGGTCAATGGAAAAAACTCTCTCTCTGTCCGGACAGGTAATCAGACACCATACACAGTATATGGTTGATCAAGAATACGTTTATTTCCAGCGTTACAGAGCATATGCAATAATCAAAAAGGGGGGTTGCATAGGGGGAACGCCCCATGAACAACCAATCACATTCAAGCATTTTGTTATACAATCAATATTGATCTGCAAGACATTCATAATATTTCTGCCTTCAGACTCAACGTCACAATTCACTCTAAAGCCCCATACACACGGTCGGATTATCCGCGGACCAGGTCGGTCGGATCCTGTCCGTCGTACTTTGTCCGATGTTGGTGTTGCGTACACACGGTCGGACTACGTTGTCGGAATATCCGGTCTGCAAGAACGTCGTGACGTAAGTCGTCTTCCACGAGATTAGAAAAGGGAAGTTCAGCACCACGTCAGGCACCCGTTGGGCTCCTTCTGCTGATCCCGTGTTTATCGCGAGTTAGTCGAAGTTTGGTGACTTAAGATTCGCGCTTCTCAGTTTTCTGACTCAGATCGTTACTGCTCTTCAGTTTGTGCTTGTCGTGCGTATCTGTTTATTAGTGCGTGTAGTCAGTTCGCATTTGTTGGTCATTGCGGCCTATATCTTGATATAGGACGCTTTGATTTGCACTGCTTATTGTCTGCTCGTTTCTGGTATTCATTTCGTTCTTTCAGGCCTTGCTGTTTATCGGTGCTTTCTGTTTGTCCGTTCTGACCAGCCGACCTTTTGTGACCTTGTGAGCGATGTTTCCCGTGCGTACTCGTCGCCGAGTTCGTGCTGTACGCGGAATTGGTGTCGGGCTTTTAGCTTTGAGCCAAGACCCGTCCATGAACAGAGTGACGAAGAGTATGTGGACCAAGAATTGGTTGCTTCAGCGTGACCAATTCTCGCACATGCCTTTGCTTCGTGAGATCCGGGAGAATAATCCTGATGATTTCAGGAACTTTCTTCGGATGACGGACCCCGATTTTCACCGTCTTTTGGCTTTGCTGACCCCCTTTATCAGCCGGCAGGATACCTGCATGAGACAAGCCATTACTCCGGAGCAGAGGCTGGTTGCCATGTTGAGGTACTTGGCGACAGGGAGAAGTCTTCAGGATTTGAAGTTCTCTTCAGGTATCTCTCCCCAGGCCCTAGGAATCATTATTCCAGAGACCTGTTCTGCCATCATCGAGGTCCTGCAGGAGGACTATATTAAGGTAACATTTATACTTTACTATTCCCTTCTATGTATGCTCTGTTTGCTAATGTCTTGTATTTTTGACCTCCTTCCCTAATTACCATGATTGCAATATGCTCTAATATGCTGTGCCCCTTTTCTCCTTCATGCATTTTTCCCTTCACTTACCTCACCAGCATGCTCTTCTGCTCCAATAGACACCTATGGTCTAGTCACTTAAGCAATGTCTTTTGTCTGCTGCATAGTATTGTTTGCCCCCAAACACCCCTAAAATATGCACTAATGTTTGCTGTGTGGTTTACTTCATGTAGAGCCCCTTTTATTTTATTTTTTGGTGGGGGGGGGGGCAAACTCATTAGGAACCCCCTCCCCCAACTGCTCTGTCAGATGGTACCAATCCTCTATCTGCTGGCTTTCCCAAGGTCAATACACACTATATACCTACCTCTTTATAGTCGGCATCTTTAGTGATGAATTCAGCAAAGCATGTAGTGCAAGCGGCTGGCTCCATACTTTCCATTTCCTAGTTTTTTGTGTTCTTTCCCTCCTATTAGCTTGCTTGGTAATTTCAGAATGTCACAATGTGCTTTCCTTTTTTTTTTGGGGGGGGGGGGGTTTGAAATGTTAGTTTAGCTTTCCTGGGGGCTGCCAATAGTGTTAAGTACAGAGGGTCTGGCCAAACTAGCACACATTATTGAGCCATTTGCCAATCAATGAAGTGCAGAGGGTTACCTGTCCAACACCCCCCCCCCCAAAACCCTAGTTATTGCCAATGGCCCATCAGAAGTGGGGGGATTGATGGGGGGTGAGTAATCTGTGAAGGGGAGCCTCTACTTTTCTGTGCAAATACTTTCCAGCCTCCAATTTTATACAATGCTCTTGTTCCAAGATGTTGATTGTCTAATCTGCTTGCAATGTTTATGTGCAAAGTGACTAATTATTTCTTCTTGTTTCACTCCACAGTTCCCTTCCACGCCACAGGAATGGCAGACTGTGGCCTCCCACTTTGCCAGCCGTTGGGACTTTCCTAACTGCGGAGGGGCAATTGATGGGAAACACGTCCGCATCGTCCCACCGCCCAACTCGTGGTCCTACTATTATAATTATAAAGGGTTTAATAGTGTAGTGATGTTGGCGGTGGTGTCGATGACATATGAATTTATGTATGTGGACGTGGGGATGAACGGCCGGATCTCGGATGGTGGTGCCATTGCGCACACGGAGTTCTACTGGCGTCTCCAAAGTGGCAGTCTGTGCTTGCCACCTCCAGAGGAGAATGCAGAAGGACTCCCCTTCGTCTTTGTCGCAGATGAAGCGTTTGCGTTGACTCCCCATCTGATGAGGCCGTTCCCGATGAGGACCCTCACCCCAGACCAGAGGGTCTTCAACTACAGGCTTTCCAGAGCCCTTAGAGTTGTGGAGAACACTTTTGGCATCCTGGCCAGCCGCTTCCGCCTGTTCTTGACGGCAATTAACTTGGCGGAATACAAACTGAACCACATAGTTCTTGCCTGTTGCATATTGCACAATTTCCTCAAAAGACATAACAGGAACTATGTGGTGCCCGTTGGCCCAGATGTGGAGGGCCCTCCAAATGCTGACCTCACAGCCCTTCAAGTGGCACGTCCAGGCTTGCCCCCTCTAAATGCCCGCGCGGTCCGCGAGCAATATATGGACTACTTTGTGGGTAGGGGGGCCATTGCTCTGCCTGACGATGTGTGAGAGGCATTTTGTAATAAATCTTATTTTTCAACCAACCTATGATTTCTTGTCATTTCCGTATTCTTTTTAGCTTATTTTACCTTGAAATTTTTTCCCTTTGCCTTCGACAGTGGGAATGCACTTTCTGGGCAAAAGGAGGTAACAGTCTCTTCTTCCCAAAAAGATTATTCTCATGTTGTGTGTTTGCTACCTAATCTTTGGTCTAGAGAAGGTTTGTACTGCATAACTGACACCCAAAATACTCCTTTTCATCACCAGGTCAGACATGTGTGTATTCTCAAAAATGCTGTGCTCCGTGTTTTCGTACAAAGCACTGTGGGTGTCATTTACATAAGTCAAATCCACTATGCTCTACAAGTGCAGTGCAAAAGTGCCCTGGAAAAGAAACTTGCAGTGCAAACTGGACTTGCCTTTAGTAAATAACACCCATTGCCCCCCATATCCTTTACATTTGACATACATAATGCATTGTGTTTTTTAAATAAGGAAGCCACACATTTCGAAAAGTAAAAAAGTTTACTTGGAAAACATTCACAAGTGCGTTTACAATCTTCTTGCCCAAACTGACAACATCTTGGTTATTTACAACATTGTTTACAAACATTCCGCAATTGGTAAAACCAGGCATGGAGCAAAACAGAACCTAGGAACTAGGAAAGTTCAACTTTCTAAAGTGAAGACAAGATCAGACATGACTATATGTTCAAAGTGTGTTTGATCTTGCCTTCATCACATGGGGGGTCACCCCTGGAAAGTGGAAATTTAGAACATGCACACAATTTGGGTCTAAAAATGGTCATTTGATGGTAAAACACATGCCTAGAAGCTTCAAAAGTGCCATTTTCCATCATGGGGATGAATGGACGTTTTTGGGGGGTGCAAACCCTTCACCACAACCACTTTCGTAGTTCGTAAAGTGGTTGCACCCCCAAAAAAACGTTGTCATTCATCCACCATGATGGGAGCTAGCACATGTGGACACAATGTGTGCATGTTCCAAATTTCACACAGTTCTTAAGTTGCAAATGTGTTTAGAAGCAGGCACAAATGTGTGTTAATTACTTGGCGCGTTTTCATATTTTACCTAAAACATCAATGATGTTCTTCAATTTTTGTTGAACATCATTGATGTTTTGCTTTAGGTAATCTAGATCTCTATTGCAGACCATTATCTCCCCGATGAGTACGTGGGCACTCTCTGTGGTAAAGTGCGATTTTTCTTCCACAACATCCACGTCACCTAAAAACCACAAAAACAAACAAAAATCGGGTGTTGGAAATGAGGCAGCCATACATTGATTAGCTTACCAGTAGCTGTGTTCTCCCACACTCACCTGTTGTGGTGACAAGTTCTCCAAGTTCGATGATCTCTCCTTCCTCCTCCTTCTCCTCTGCTTCTGCTCTTTCCCCTTTTTTGGGAGGTGTTGGTTTTGGGGTTTCCTCAGACGGCCCAAGTTTTCGCTCCCCTATGAGAATGTACAAAAGGAAGATTTAGCAACACTATCTATTGAGGGCAGAAATAGGAAATGACAAACATTGCTTGAAAGTGAGGAACACTATTTTTGTTTGGCCAGTTACAAATGCCAACAACATGAATGTAGTCACTTTGTAAAGGTGCTAAACTTACTAGCTTTTTGGTAGAAGTTTGTCTGATGGAGACCCCCCTCTAGTATCCACTGGAGCACATGTGTGGAAAAGCATAATAAAAAGGGGGTTTGGGTGTCCCAGCACTAGTGCTCTAGAGTCCAGATGGGTAAACAGCTACTGAGTGACCTCTCCTTTACATTGAATAAATTTGCGTTACGTTCTTGATGACATCTCTAGTGAGAAGAAACTTCCTTTCAATCAAAACTTCCCCAAACCTCGTAATATAAGTGGCCGAACGATCGAGGTTGCGTACGATCGAATGGACACACACACACGACCATGACAGTTGCAGAAAGATCGAGGCTGAGGACGATCGAATGCACAGACGAACATGAAAGTGGCCATTTTGGAATGTACAACTTTGTAAAAATCAAACCACATGGAGCAGTATGCAAGCAAGAAATCAAACACAAAACACAACTACTTACTTTTTTGAAGAATTCGCTTGATCTTTCTGTACTGATCGGCCTCCCTCAGTTTCAGGTCTGACCAGCGTTTCCTCAGTTGCTCCTTGGATCGTTGTACCCCAAAATTATTGTACAGCCTTCTCACAACTTTAGACATGATCTTGGCCTTGCGGACATTGGGGTTGAGGTAAGGCCCATACTTCCCATCATAGTCGCTCCTCTTTAATATGTCCACCATCTCCAACATTTCTCCAAATGACATATTGGAGGCCTTGAATTTCAGGCTCCGGGATCGGGACGTTTCTGCCTCCGGACTTTCCTCGTCCTCCTCCTCGTTGGTGGGATATTTGTGGCGCACCTGCTGTGTCCCCGCCATGTGCTCTCCCCACTGCGCCGTAAAGAGAAGGGGTAGGGAATAGACGAGAAAGATCGTCAGGGGCGGGCGGAGTTTGACGCATGCGCACTGGATATAAAACATCACACGCCTGTGTCGTAGCCACGATCTGGGAGACGAGGGGAGAGAAAGCTCACACACGAGACGATCGCTAGAAACGAAGGTACAATTTGACGTTGGTACATAACTAGCCTAGACTGATTCGAACTTGAGGCTTCTTTATGGAGAAGATTAGGAGAGTTTAGCCTGACATAATTTATAGTGTTTTGTGTGGTGTTGTGTCTTGCAGAGATTATGAAGGGATTCAACGACGTGAGTTTTCTCACCCTCTTCATTGAGAAATACAGGGAATTTCCCATTTTATGGCAGGCTAAACACCCCCATTACAGCATCAAACCAAAGAGGTACGTAGCCCTGCTGGAACTTGTGGAATTTGTCAAGCCAAGGTTCCCCGCGGCAACTGTTGATGATATAAGAAAGAAAATTGGCAGCCTGAGGAGTGCGTATATCAGGGAGCGCAAGAAGGTCCGGAAGTCGGAAGAAACTGCAACTGCAGCAGATGAGGTCTATGCCCCCAAGCTCTGGTACTATGAGAGTCTCCATTTTCTCAAAGACCAGGCTGATGTCACGGAGCCACTCTCGCCTCCTCCTTCCACGCTTCCTTGCGCGCAGGCCACCCCTGATGAGGCTTCCGAGGAGCAACCTGGGCCTTCCAGTCTGGAAGAGGTGGAGGAGCCCAGCTTGTTCCAGGTATAGTAGTTTTGTTACCATTTATGTGAATAATGAATGATGTTCACTTAATTCAGGATCCCCAATTGCTTAGTTCATAACGTGTTTGACATATCAACAGACAGTAGTGTTGGAGACATTTGGGGCCAGAATCAAAACTGCAGGGCTGAGAATTGTATGGTTTTCTATTTGTAAACATTTTGCACCAGTCACTAGATGAGAATTGTGTGTGTTTGATGAACAAATAACTGAAACTATGTCCCTTTTTCATACACAGGAAGACCTCAGCCAGGAGGTGGCTGTGGAAGGTGGCAGTCAGGAGGAGGCAGGGGTTAGTGGCAGCCAAGAGGTGGGTAGTGGCAGCCAAGAGGGGGCTAGGCCTCGGAGCCTGACTGACTCCCAAATCCCTCCCCTCCGCCTTCCGTACAGAAGGGCGAGAAGGGGGGGTTATGCGGCAGAGTCAGCGCTCCGGATGATCAGAGAGGCTTCAGCCTCCCTACATGCCACAACCACCGACGAGGAGACCTTTGGCTCTGTGGTTGTCACTAAAATGAAGGGTATGGAGGTGAGGCAACGCAACATGTGTGAGGGGCTCATCCTCCATGTCCTAAATAAGGGGATGGCTGGGGAGATGACTCCCCTCACACATGTTTGCCATAGTTACCATGCTCCTCCTCCTCCTCCTCCTCCTCCTTCTGCCACCCCACCAGCACGACAGCCACAGCGTGCAAGGAAGCGTGGAAGGAAGACCTGAGAGTGACGACCTGGATTCAGTCTGGTCTGAGAGAAGATGGAGCCTCTCGTAGTACCAGAGCCTGGGGACCGAGATGGCATCTGCTGCAGTTCCGGATGCTTTGGACTTCAGGACCAGATTGCACTCCCCTTAATATACGTACTCCTCAGGCCCCCAATTTTCTACGCTTGAAAAATGATGGTTGCCGTGGGGGTCCAAGGCTTTGCAAATTCCCCAAGTTTCACCATGGCTGCGTTCCTCTTTGGTTTGTTGCTGAGACCTAGATAAATGTTTTTGGGATTTGAAATAATCATTGACTATTGTGTTTTACTTTTCTACAATGACAGTTTTTCTTGGAGTAGGCAGGTACATTTCACTAATCCTAAAGTAGAATTAACAAGGGGCACCAACAACCAACAAACTCCTAGTAAATTTAAGCAAGAAATACAAATGTTAATAATGTGGTTTTGCTAAGTTGAGACACACAACCCCCCTCCAAAACGAAAAAAAAAATCTCCTTCAAATATGTATTCACAAAAAAAAAATAAAAAAAGACAAATCATGCTAAAAATATAACAAGGAGCAGCTAAAACATGTCATTCTTGTTGCATTGTAAAGAAAAAGAGAATGCGCTGCATTAAAGACATTTTAACATTGCAGCGTGACGAATGTGCTGTGTCGATTAGGAAAGGTAGTTTTACCTGACCGAGCGCTTCCGTCACAGAATTTCTTCTGAGCATGCGTAGCACTTTGTCCGTCGGACAACCGTACACACGATCGGATTTGGTGTGATCGGACCGTGTTGTCGGCAAATCTATCCAGCAGGAGATAGGACTTTGTCCGTCGGACAATCCGATGTACACTGTCCGATGGTGCATACACACGGTCTGATTTTTCAACAACATTGTCCGATCGGACAGAATCCATGCAAAAATCCGACCGTGTGTATGGGGCTTAAGAATGTTCCACGCAATATATGTCCTTGGCAAGGTTCTCAGCATTTTTTGGTAAACACTTTTTTGGTAAACACGCCAGTGTGAGAAAGGAAAAAGCTACCGTGAGAAACACATTTTCTACAGAGAAACATCTTTCTACAATATTATTAAATCTTAAAGGGTAACTCAATAACCTTAAAGAGAGATTCCACATTTCCTTACAATCCCTCCTTTCATCATAGGAGACTTAAAAAAAGTCTCTGCAGATCCCTCACTGTACCACTTATGTCCTGAGTAGAACATGGTCATGGCTGTTTCAGACTTATCAACTGGGTTCTTTGATTTTGCTACTTTACTTATCAGGCAGAACACCAATTTGATTGTCACATAAATGGCCAGAGCTAAAATAAGTATCATGAGAAGTATCATACCCGCTTTCTTAAAGAAATTCATAATGTTTTCCCAAATAGAACCGAACCATCCTCCTATACCTGAAAAGGGATTCCATGAGTCCCCCATACGTCTCATTTGGTCCTGCAATGTTGCCCTTTCTTCCTTGTGACCTCTAATAATGTCATAATAGTCTGGGATTTCTAAATCTTCAGGCGGCTTTGTAAGATTGTTCATGTATGTGCAGCATAGGGTTTTATCCCCGGTTAGGTCACACAGCCCTGTAAGAACCATCATCATTCTTTCTTGCCTTTGTTTAATTATCTCTTGTTCAAATAATACCTTCTTAAGTTCTTCATTGAGTAATCCTATATCTATTGCTGTGGCATTCATCCATGAATCCATTAACATCCCAAATCCATCTACCTTTGTGAGGGCATTGTATACGCCCACCCCACTGAAGGATGCAAAAACTTTTTCCCACCAAGTGGTTATTTCCCTCTTGTGTCTGCCAAATTCAAGGTGACCGTGGGCAGGTTTCATGGATACAAGTGTGTCTGACCCTGTGGTCCCCATTAGAGGGATCATTTCCACAAGAGTACACCAACCTGAAGTTTTTCTGTCCATAGGATAAGGGACGGTGGTATGGCACCATAGTCCACAACAGACCATCCATCCATGGGGAACATGAGGGGCTTGAACCACTTTGGGGGGGCTAAGTCTTGACCTTAATCCCACTAAACACATCCAATCCTCCAAAGAGGGAATGCTATCTTCACCTTGTCTCATCCAGGGGCTGTCCATGTGTGTGCTGTTTATCCATTCAGTAACCTGTGGATTGTTGTGTCCCCTTACACATTTACATATGTCATATAGGGACATGTTACCTATCCTTTCATCAGGGTACGGGATATTAAAAGTAGCTAAACCCTCTATGTCTATTGTTCCATCAAGGGCCAGAGGTAAGTTTAACATGGTAAAATTAACTTGGGTATCTCTGCAGAACTTACCATTGTACAACCTTTTTCCTGCCCCATTTAGGAAACACAACTGGGGTTTTCTTGTGTATCCAGTAAACAAAAGGGGTTTATTCATGGGAGTGGTATTTATAAAGGGGACTTCCTGGGTGGTATATAGCAACTGCTCTAGGGTGATAGACCTTCCAACCTTCCAACCATAGGGACTTAATTTCGGCCTGTGCCCATATGGGAGCACACCCAGCATTTGGAATGGTTCTGTTTCCTCCCAAAAGCATGCATCATAATAAAATGATGGGGAATAGTGTCAGGGACTGAATAGGTCTCTGGGTCTAGTTCAGCTCCATTATTTTTACTATTAAGGTTAGATTTGGGTATTTTGCTTTTTGTGGTTGCTCGGGGGGGAAGCGGGGGGGGTTGCTTTACTGGATTAATACCCTTCTCTAACATCTTTGCTTCTGTAAGCCTATTAACTATTGTTTGTGTAGCCCTGAATTGTGTTTTGTTCTTCCCTTCATGAGTGGTCAAAAATATTATAGCTGTCATGTCACATGAGTCACCTCCCCTCTGGTAATGATAATCAGTTATTGATGCAGCCTGAGCTGCAGACATTTGAGTTGCTACCTTGATACAGCATGGATAAGTGTGACTCCTTTCCATGTATGCTGCTCTGGCCTTCACTACAACAGTACCCTCCCCCATCCCGCATGAGGAGTTTAGCCAACACCCAAAAAATAAGAGCAAGTATACAGTGATGGTCATATAATTCCGCCATGTGACCCTTAAGAGATAAGTGAGTCATCAGGCTTTCAGAGTCTTCTGCACACTGTGCCCCGCTGTCATTACATAACAGTAGATCATCTACATATTGCAGTAGTACTGATCCCTGTGGGGGCACCCAGTCATCCAGGGTTAATTTTAACACCATGGAAAGTGCTGCAGGACTGTCCACAAAGCCTTGAGGAAGACAGGCCCAAGTCAGTTGGCCCAAGCCCGAGCTCCAGGCAAAGGCAAAGATCTTTTGGAAATCCTCGTGAACATCAATGCTAAAGAAAACATTGGACAAGTCTAGTACCATATATACAGTGGAGGAAGCAGGGATGTTTATAAAAATTCCCGTGATGTCTGAGACTAGTGGTGGAAGTGGTTAAATACATTTGTCCACCCCCCCCCCCCCCTCAAATCCTGTACTAGCCTCCACTCGCCGCTGGCTTTCTTTACTGGATGGGTGTATTCCAGGGACTGATAATGGGTTTTAGAATGCCTTTCTGCATGTATGTGGTGATTTGTGGTGCTATACCCTGTACTTTGTCAGCATGAAGGTGGTATTGTTTCTGAAAGAATGGTATGATGTTTGGTTTGAAAGTAGGGACATAGGGAGTGCATTTGACATGTCCTACGTCTGTCTTTGACTTTGCCCATATCGGGTGAGTCTCTAATGCTGCAGGTATGATCATAAAGTAAAACGTCAAATCTTTTCTTTTTGGCATAGTCAAGTCACATCTTGCTGATTTGGCAGTCATTCCCCCTTGTAGGTCAAATTTAATGCTTACCCCCAATGAAGACATGAGGTCCCTTCCCATTAGACATAATGGGCAGTCAGTGAGGATGGCAAAGGTTTGTCTGGTTAAGGTTTTTTTATGGCAAGTCTGACACTTGCAGTGGTTCTGTTATTTTGTGTGTGACATCTGTCCCATTAATTCCCATAGAGCAGCCCTCGGTACAATGGCAGAGGCACTAAACACAGATACCCCTCTGAATCTCCTATGTTTGATTCATGACAAGGGGGTTGGACAGGGGCAGAGGCTAGTGTTTTTTTTTTATTTTTTCGTTTTTTTTAAGGGACTTGTCTAAGGAATGAGACTTCTCTAATGGATGAGGGAATCACTTCTTATACTCTTTTAATGCTTTACACCACATTTTATAACATTCAGTCATATATTCTTTATCATAAGGAAACGGTGGATAATTATACTGCTTATGTTGGTCACACATTTTAGTGACTTCTTCCCATTCCTCTGCAGAACATGGTCCGCACTCAATTAGTCCCACAATTTGTAGAGCATGTGCTCTGGTCAATATGTTTTTCCAGAAGGGTTCAGTATAATGTGTTCCATAGTTTCCAGGCACGAAATTTAAAGGAGTGGGCTGATCCGGCTTACCTTCCAAACCTCCCTTACCCGGCAGATTTCCCATGTTTACAATTCTTATACTTTATTTTATATTATAACTCTATTTATACACATCAGCTGCAGAACATACAGTCAACGACTTCGGGCAAACCACAGAAGTTTCACCCGTTCCACATTTAATAGTACTTCTGACACCTTTAACAGTTAAAGCTTCTTGAAATGTAAAAGTTTTATTCTTGGCATAATGTCAAAAAACACTCCCTTTTGCCAGAGGTTCCCCTGATCATAAGCATGCTTTGTACCTTATTACTTTCCTTATTCTTATAACCAAACAATTTTTATTTATATTTCAAATTTCTTGGCAAAGTGCCAACAGGTTTAAACAGTACTTTTAATTGCTGTAAAACTAATGCCGCAAACAATTCCCCACTCGCCATTAAGGTTGGTGAGATATTAGCATTTGAACCCTTGTTGCCAAAATGCCAAAATATCCAAAAATTGCACCTGACTTCCCCTGCACAAGAGATGTCAGTGGCAAAAGGAATTATTCACATAGCATGTTTTGATCAAAAGTTAGCCTTACCAATCCATGTATTACTCTAGAAAAATGTTATAACGTCCCTGATGTCACAATGTATCAAAGACCCTCCTGGAAAACAAAACTATTATGTATAATAAACCTGGTAATAACCTCCGGGAATACTAGCAACCAAATATGTATTTGATCCCTCATACACAAATAACAGACCTGTTAAACACTCTGGGCAGTGTCCTGCCAAAAACACTTAAAGATTACAAACATGACATTAAACATGACATTAAAATGATTTAGAGGTTTCCAATGACCAGTCCTTCTGGTTAAAAACAAGGTTTTCAACCTCCTATAGTATTAGTACAATATATGGGAGGGATCCTGGCCAATTTAGCGAGGTATCCTTGTCCCCTATATTTTGATACCTGGGATCCTGGCATACCCTGACAGGTATATCCCGTTCCTTTATATTAATACCTGGGATCCTGGCCCAACCTAGACAACAGGCATCCCTATTTATAAGCGAGCTGTGTTACAATTCTCTTGGGAATGTGGCCAACCTAGACAGGCATCCCTGTTTAATGTCCCTATCTCTCAGGCAAGCTAATAAATAAATTAATTATGCCTTGAGTTCTATAATGTGACGGGTTATAACATTGACAGAGTAAGCTGTTCAAAAATACTTTGAAAAAGTAATTTTAAAGAAACCTTACCTGTTCAAATGTACCCCACTATTCTGGTACCATCTGTTAGGTCCTCTGTATCAGCCCCTCTTTCCCTCAGCTGGACTTTGACGGTCAATGGAAAAAACTCTCTCTCTGTCCGGACAGGTAATCAGACACCATACACAGTATATGGT
Organism: Lithobates sylvaticus; assembly: GCA_028564925.1. NCBI lineage: Eukaryota > Metazoa > Chordata > Amphibia > Anura > Ranidae > Lithobates > Lithobates sylvaticus. The sequence goes on from CM053032.1 coordinate 143,157,266, forward strand.
TGATCCAGTATACGTTTATTTCCAGCTCTACAGAGCATATGCAATAATCAAAAAGGGGGGTTGCATAGGGGGAACGCCCCATGAACAACCAATCACATTCAAGCATTTTGTTATACAATCAATATTGATCTGCAAGACATTCATAATATTTCTGCCTTCAGACTCAACGTCACAATTCACTCTAAAGCCCCATACACACGCTCGGATTATCCGAGGACCAGGTCCGTCGGATCATGTCCGTCGTACTTTGTCCGATGTTGGTTTTGCGTACACACGGTCGGACAAAGTTGTCGGAAAATCCGATCATTCTGAACGTGGTGACGTTTGTTGCCTACGACGGGACTACGTAGAGGCTAGTAGCCAATAGCTTTGGTCTTGTAATGTGATCTGAGCATGCGTAGCACTTTGTCCGTCGGAATTCGCTACACGCGATCGGATTTGGTGTGATCGGACTTTGTTGTCAAAAAATCTATCCAGCAGGAGATAGGACTTTGTCCGTCCGACAATCCGATGGAAACTGTCTGATGGTGCCTACACACGGTCGGAATTTCCGACAACATTGTCTGATAGGACAGAATCCATCGGAAAATCCGACCGTGTGTATGGGGCTTAAGAATGTTCCACACAATATACAGTGGTGTGAAAAAGTGTTTGCCCCCTTCCTCATTTCCTGTTCCTTTGCATGTTTGTCACACTTAAGTGTTTCGGAACATCAAACCAATTTAAACAATAGTCAAGGACAACACAAGTAAACACAAAATGCAATTTGTAAATGAAGGTGTTTATTATTAAAGGTGAAAAAAAATCCAAACCATCATGGCCCTGTGTGAAAAAGTGATTGCCCCCTAAACCTAATAACTGGTTGGGCCACCCTTAGCAGCAACAACTGCAACCAAGCATTTGCGATAACGTGCAATGAGGCTTTTACAGCGTCCTGGAGGAATTTTGGCCCACTCATCTTTGCAGAATTGTCCTAATTCAGTTACATTAGAGGGTTTTTGAGCATGAACGGCCTTTTTAAGGTCATACCACAACATCTCAATAGGATTCAGGTCAGGACTTTGGCTAGGCCACTCCAAAGTCTTCATTTTGTTTTTCTTCAGCCATTCGGTGGTGGACTTGCTGGTGTGTTTAGGATCATTGTCCTGCTGCAGAACCCAAGTTCGTTTCAGCTTGAGTACACGAACAGATGGTCGGACATTCTCCTTCAGGATCTCTTGGTAGACAGCAGAATTCATAGTTCCTTTTATCACGGCAAGTCTTCCAGGTCCTGAAGCAGCAAAAACAGCCCCAGACCATCACACTACCACCACCATATTTTACTGTTGGTATAATGTTCTTTTTCTGAAATGCAGTGTTCCTTCTACGCCAGATATACTTGGACACACACCTTCCAAAGAGTTCCACTTTTGTCTCATCGGTCCACAGAATGTTGTCCCAAAAGTCTTGGGGATCATCAAGATGTGTTGTGGAGAAATTGAGACGAGATTTGATGTTCTTTTTGCTCAGCAGTGGTTTTCTCCTTGGAACCCTGCCATGCAGGCCATTTTTGCCCAGTCTTTTCCTGATGGTGGAGGCATGAACGCTGACCTTAACTGAGGCAAGTGAGGTCTGCAGTTCCTTGGACGTTGTTGTGGGGTCTTTTGTGACCTCTTGGATGAGTCGTCGCTGCGCTCTTGGGGTAATTTTGGGCGGCCGACCACTCCTGGGAAGGTTCACCACTGTTCCATGTCTTCGCCATTTGTGGATAATGGCTCTCACTGTGGTTCGCTGGATTCCCAAAGCTTTGGAAATGGCTTTATAACCCTTTCCAGACTGATAGATCTCAATTACTTTCTTTCTCAATTGTTCCTGAATTTCTTTGGGTCTCGGCATGATGTGTAGCTTTTAAGGATCTTCTGGTGGACCTTACTGTGTCAAGCAGCTCCTATTTAAGTGATGCCTTGATTGTGAACAGGTGTGGCAATAATCAGGCCTGGGTGTGGCTAGAGAAATTGAACTCAGGTGTGGACAACCACAGTTATAGTATGTTTTAAAAAGGGGGGCAATCACTTTTTCACACAGGGCCATGATGGTTTGGATTTTTTTTCACCTTTAATAATAAACACCTTCATTTACAAATTGCATTTTGTGTTTACTTGTGTTGTCCTTGACTATTGTTTAAATTGGTTTGATGTTCCGAAACACTTAAGTGTGACAAACATGCAAAGGAACAGGAAATGAGGAAGGGGGCAAACACTTTTTCACACCACTGTATGTCCTTGACAAGGTTCTCAGCATTTTTTGGTAAACACTTTTTTGGTAAACACACCAGTGTGAGAAAGGAATAAGCTACCGTGAGAAACACATTTTCTACTTCAATATTATTAAATCTTAAAGGGTAACTCTACACTTCTTTGCAATAACCTTAAAGAGAGATTCCACATTTTCTTACATGAAATAACTGAATAACTGAATTCTGCGCCAGGCGCATCCCAAAAGCAAGAACGCAAAACTCCCCGCCCGATCATAGCAAAATATCTGAACTACTCAGACAAAGCCACCATCTTACAAAAATTCAGACAATCCAGATCTCTGCAAATAGACGGGATAAAGGTCCTAATCTTTGCAGACTACTCTGTCTAAAATCTCCAAAAAAAGGATGGCCTTTCAACACATCTGTAGCGACATCAGCAACTCCACCAGCGACATATAAGGTGAAATTCACCTTGGCTTTTCCAGCAGTCCTCCGCCTCCAGGCCCACAATGGGGATCAACTTTCCTTCCAGGACCCCTCTGAAGCAGAAGTCTTCATGCGCCTTGATACGCAGACTTCAACTCCAACTTCTCACCCAGGGCTTCCCCGAATAACTGTTCTCTGGACCAAAGAAGCCCCAGGAAGGACTCTCCAAAATTATTTAGGCCTTCAGGACCCGACCATCGTTCTATTCCACGTTGACTCGGTATCCACTTACATCAGCCCAGACCACATTTGGGCTTGCTGACGTCATTTTCGGTGCGGGACTTAAGCCCCATACACACGGTCGGACTTTTTCATGGATTCTGTCCGATCGGACAATGTTGTTGAAAAATCAGACCGTGTGTATGCATCATCGGACAGTGTACGTCGGATTGTCCGACGGACAAAGTCTTATCTCCTGCTGGAAAGATTTGCCGACAACACGGTCCGATCACACCAAATCCGATCGTGTGTACGGTTGTCCGACCGGACAAAGTGCTACGCATGCTCAGATCACATTACAAGACCAAAGCTATTGGCTACTAGCCTCTACGTAGTCCCGTCGTAGGCAACAATCGTCACCGCGTTCAGAATGATCGGATTTTCCGACAACTTTGTCTGACCGTGTGTACGCAAAACCAACATCAGACAAAGTATGACGGACATGGTCCGACGGACCTGGTCCGTGGATTGTCCGACCGTGTGTATGGGGCTTTAGAGGCTTAGTACGCCGGTGGAGCGCAAACCGCAAACCAGCCCTAAACCCCTCCGTTCCTGTTTTTTTACCTGCATTTTGTGTGGTGGAACCAGGAGTATCCTGCAAGATACCCTGGGTTTTTTCTTACTTGCTTTTAATATCTTTTAATTTTTAATAAACAATTAGCCACCTGGTATCACACATGGGTTTCCCCATTTGCTTTTTTCCGTGAGGCATATTCCTTACACCATCTGGGGATTGTTGTGGGTATCTCCCCCCCCACACCTGGGCGTCTGGTTGGATCCATCGGAGGGAGCAATCGAATTGGACCCGTTCCAGCTTGAGACCAGAGAAGCACCTGATATTCATATCTGAAAGCTGTTCACCCCTGTAGGGGTATTCAAGTCTGGTGAGTGAGGGAGCCAGAGGGGGCAGCACACAGTCACCTATCACTGCCTGAAGCAGAGTTATCCATATATATTATATATATTTTTTGCTGTTTTTTCGTGGGTTCTCTTTTGGAACTGGACTTACCTATGCATTTTTTCACTTGAGGCCGCCACTTGGGCTATATTCACAATTATTATTATTATTATTATTATTATTATTTTTTGGATTTTTTATATTTTTTTATACTTGACACTGGGACTGTCATATATAATATTTTTTACTTTTTACACTTATCACTGGGACTGTTATATATATTCAATTAAGCCTTTTTCTGGGCTAGGATTGGCACATTTGTTTTTGCACAACACAAACATCAATGTCTAATAGTGGTATCGGCCACTTTCATTATGCACTAATGTTATAATATTAATTTATCTATAGTTGTTTAAGTGGATGAATAGAGGATACACGCTAGCTGGACTGCTGTTACCTCTTTCCCCCTGTGTTTTACTAATACAGCAATTCATTTACATATCCCTATTAACTGCCATTTTTATACTTATTTTGTATTTGCGGATTGGGAAGTTAGGGGTGGCGACCCCCCTCCCCCCCCCCACTCACTTCACAGTCTATAATTTACTGCCTTAGAGGGGTAAACACGGTGTTGAGCCTTTTAGGTGTACACTTTTACCTCTTTAACCCCTTCAGGCCCACTGCACGGAGATTTCATAGGAAGTGCCACTTGTCCCTTATCCTGCATTTAACATTTAAAATTGCCCTCTAGGGGGTCAATTTTTTCTGGACAGGCTGCACACCTATTGTTTATTCCTAAGCGCGGAGTTCTTTTCTTATTTAACACATTTGGGCACACGTAAGATCTCCTAGGTCACCCGAGGTTGGGTTTTACCTCCACTAGGTTACCCTCGATTATGGCTTCCACGAAAGTGGATAGGGCTTGTTATGTTTTTACATGGGTTACCCCCCATCCATTTTATGTCTCCGGCATATCTGTAATATTCTTTCCATGATCCTACTGCATTCAGTCAACTCCCTTCACCATGCATTCCCGAAGTCTGCTGCAAGAAACATTACTGCTCCTTACGGGTTAGGTTATGATGCATCTTTCGGGTCAGCATGGGAGCTGACCTATGCAGTGTCACCATGCGGAAAAAAGAGAAGTTCACTCAATGTTAAGTATATTGTATAATACATTTTTTTACCCCCTCAAATATTTTTCCACATCTCCTTCCCTTAACATATACCAATCATCTGTCACCAGACTCTTATACACCCCTTAAAAGAAATCAAGATCCTGTGAGCCTCAATGTACCCCTATGCCTGATGGACACCACTAGCATGCATTTAAACACATCTCATAAATTCATGCAAATGGAAAAAAATAATACATTTTACGCTGCACTGAAGCGTGCTACACCATGTAAGCCTGTATCATAGTCTATCAAATTCATATACACCTACAGACACATAAAATATAAAATATATAAAATACCGTATATACTCGAGTATAAGCTGACCCGAATATAAGCCGAGGCACCTAATTTTACCACAAAAAACTGGGAAAACGTATTGACTCGAGTATAAGCCTAGGGCGAGAAATGCGCAGCTACTGTAAGTGTAAAAGAAGGTCAACAATGCCCATTTGCAGCCTCACTGTGCCCATTTGCAGCCATAGGTCCCCCAAACATTAAACTTGGGTTCCTAGCACCAAGTGGCCCCGAGATACAAGGCCCCAATGTCAGATCGGAAAATGTCAAGCACTTTTCTGAAGCAGAGAATGAGATTTTCCAAACCGACTTTGGGGCCCCGTATCTTGGGGCCACTTGGTGCTAAGAACTAGCACTACAACATATCCAAATTTGGGGTTCCTAGCACCAAGTGGCCCCTGAGATACGAGGCCCCAAATTTGGGTCGGAAAATGTCATTCTCTGCTGCAGAAAAGTGCTTGACTCCAGTAAGCAGAGGGGGGCACTTTCAGCACAAAAAAATGTGCTGAAAAACTCGGCTTATACATATATATATATATATATATATATATATATATATATATATATATATATATATTGGTGACTATCGGCCTACCGGGGGGATTGGTGACTAAGCGTAACAGCTGAGTCACACACTCTAAGCTGAGCATACATTACCTAGGGGGTCACCAGATTGCACCAATGCATGATCTGCAGCACAAATGGATATAGGAGCATGCCAATAATAGCATAACTGGATATCACGCATATGCACTTCAAATACGTTTTATCAACAGGATTTTCACAAACTACTTACAGGATTGTTTCAAAATGGTTTTAATAAGGACTTTGGCACAGAAGCACGCTTTTGGAATTTGTTTATGCATATGCACTTTCAGCACGTTTTTTTAATAGGATTATCTAATTTCTTCAATAAGATTGTCACATTATTATTATTTATTTGTTCGCCACGGAAGCACTTTTCTGGAAATTGTGTATAAGGGCATTTTCCATACCCCTATTTGACAATACTAGTAACACAGATCACTCAGAATCACAGGAGCACTTTATTAATTATTTAAATTTGTTTACACAGTGTTATTATCAGTTATTTTTACTTATTTATTTATAATTATATATTTAATATATTTTATATTTACGTGTGTCTAGGTGTATATGGATTCGATAGACTATGATACAGGCTTACATGGTGCAGCGCACTTCAGCGCAGCAAAAACAATTAATTATATCTTATACACCACTTAGCTCCCATTTACAAACTGTGATATCCCACGCTAAGACACCAGTTCTCTCCCTCAGACCAAAACCTAATGAGTTCCTCACACTGGCCCAAACCCCTCATTACAACCACCCCCCCCCCCCCCTCCCCATGAAAGTAACCTCCTGGAATGTAAAAGGGTTTAGATCCCCTGATAAGAGACTAAAAATCCTTTGCCACCTGATGAGGCTGCAAAGAGACTCACCTATCCTCCCCCGATTTCCATTGCATGAGAAAACTCTGGGTAGGCACAGTTTTAGGATCCAACGCAGTTGGACATAAAGCAGGGGTCCTTATCTTGATCCATAGAAACCTTCCTTGTGAAGTAATTTCTATGGACCATGACGGTCAAGGCCGCTTCCTCATGGCACACATCTGTGTAGCCAATAGAGACCTAGTTATCTCCAACATCTATGCCCCCAACAGTCCTAGCAAACAATTTTTCAGCGAGATCTCCACTAGACTACTCAACAACCCACAGATCCCACATGTAGTCGGGGGAGACTTCAACACCATAATGCACCCTACAGACAATAGATCTACTCCCAAACGCCCCCACGAAATGCACCCCCACCTTAATGCACCTTGCATGCACAATGAACTCTATCCATCTCCATGACATTTGGCGGCTCCTTCACCCAATCGACAGGGAATTCACTCCCTTCTACTCCAACCCTCATACTGTCTTCACCAGAATTGACTATTCTTTCTGCACCAACAGCATGGTTCCAATGATCTCTGGAGCAGACATTCACGGCATAGCTATTTCTGACCATGCCCCAATATCGGTTACCTTTGACAACCCCAACCTGCACCCTAACCCCAGGATCTGGCGTTTCCCCTCCTATCTGCACAATAATGCTAATTTCCAACAGCACATGGAGATAGCATGGGATGAATTCTCCACGACTAACTCATCACTAGGGATGAGCTTCGTGTTCGAGTCGAACCCGCCTGTTCGCCCGTTCGGCGAATTCCGAACATTATGGGCTGTTCGCGCCAAATTCGAGTGGCGCGTCACAGCCTGTAATTCACTGCAGCAACGCAGTGCATTG